>BSBM01001483.1:6197500-6797500 GCA_027924585.1 Larix kaempferi | reverse complement strand
AAAGCTTTGTTAACTCAATAACTAGCCTCTTCCGAATATCTATCTCTGATGGAATTCATAAGCATGATACATTGCTTCCAAGTAGCTACAATAGCATTGTGGAGAACCACCAACTCCAAGCAGGTTCAATCATCAAAGTCATCAACTGTATATGCAATAGTATACATGATACAACGTATGCTTTGGTTTCCGCATTTTAAGTTTGCCTTATTTTTTTTTGCACTCCCAATAATTGTAACGTGTTTTTTACTTATACTTACTTACCTTAATTCTTCTTTCCAGGACTATCGCATTAGGCACATTTGAAATTGTCACATTGGAAACAGCAATTGTTGGAAACCCATCCCCTTTCAACTTCACCCCTACCTTTACCTCTCACAGCAATTCATCTATTTCAGAAAACAACGCCCTTGATCCCGAAAACCCTTCACTTGGCATACCTTCCTCGCAAAATCCAACCCCAAACCTTGTTGCACCTATTCTTCAATTCACATCGCTCAATCCTTCCAACAAAACTTGGACCATTCAAGGACGTGTTACTGCAAAGACAAGTATGAATGCCTTCACCAACCAAAAAGGCCCTGGTCAACTCTTTGGGTTTGACCTTGTTAGTGCTACCAAAGATGAGATTCATATCTCTGCTTTCAATGAAATAGCCACCTCATTATATGACCAAATACAAGTTGGCATAGTCTGCACCGTCTCAAATGGCACAATCAAACCAGTCAACCCAACATACAACCATTTGAAAACTACTTTCAAGATTTTCCTTAACACCTCCTCAAAAATTCAACGATGTTTGGAAGAGTTCCCACTGATCCCTTTTCATTGCTGCCACTTTAAATCTATCCATGACATCAAAACTACACCCCTCAGTTCCATGGTTGACCTTATTTGAATTGTAATTTATGTTTCCCCTGCATCAACTATACGCAAAAGGGATGGCTTTGAAACTATTCGCCGAACAGTTGGATTGAGGGACATGTCCGGGTATAGCATAGACATAACACTTTGGGGGGACCACTGCACAATTGAGGGTGCCCACCTTGGAAACCTTCGAGGTTTCACTTATCCCCTATCCTTGCAATAAAAGGTGGACATGTTACAGAGTTCAATGGAAAAACCATTGGAACAATCTCTAACACCAACCTCGTTATAAACCTAAATATCCAGGAAGCTCAACTTCTTCAATCATGGTTTGCTGACAATGGATTCCGTTCATCCTCCCCATCTTTGAGCAGAAAATCCAACTCGTCTTCTCCTAGCTCCTGTAAACGCATATCCATCTCTGCACTACAATCTCTCGAACCCTCTGAGAAAGCAACTTGGTATTCGATTACTGCTACAATCACCCATATTAACATCAATGACTTTCATTTCCTTGCATGCCCTCTATTTGTCAATGGAATACAATGCATGAAAAAAAATTCCCACAAAGTTGTTCATGTTTGTCATTGTGCAAAATGTGATGGGGAGTTTACAGAGTGTGCTTATCGATACATACTCAAACTTGACCTCATGGATGCTACTGGACAATTACACGGTATCATAGCTTTTGATGATGTTGCACAACAACTCATGGGGGTCTCTGCAAAAGATTTGTGCCTTCTATCAAATGATCCAACATCTCTCCTGGAAATTGTTTAACGTGTTTGTGCTCGAGAGTACCTGCTGACCTTATCAGTAAAGACAGAGACTTTTAATTCAAACGCTCGCTTGAAGGTGATTCCTGTCATGTCAGAGAATGCTCCAGCATCATCAGCACATATTGATCCACTTGATGAAATCGAAGACATTGTGTATAGTAAACAGCCAGTTGCTCGAAAGCTTTGAACTCTATCTTCAAAAACCTCTTCAATTCTGACTCTCTCTACTTTCTGCCTCATACTTAGCACCTACAAATTTTTGTATACACACCACTACCTGAGTGGTACTTGTAACCAGTGTTAGTTTTTCAGAATTTACTTCAATCTGATCTAGGATCTTAACTGAGAGAACAACATGTACAGCATATCTACAGCATATCAATCATGGACACAATAATGCAAGCACACAAGAGACACAGAGTTTTCTTGGGGAAAACCATAAAGGTGAAAAACCCCAATAACTTCCTCAGAGATAGATAAAGCAATGATACAACCCAAGCATAAGAGATAGACATCTCCTAGCAGCAACTTCTCCTCCTCCACAAGTGTGCCACTCTCCAAAGAGTGTGTATGAGAATAGAATGATCAAATAGAGTACCTCCTGTACTCTATTTATACTTGACTTGACTTGCCTAATAACCTTTACTAGGTCGGCCTCAACTTAACCACATAACACAATGCTGACTGGGCCGACACCCAATAGAGTGGTCTAATAACCCTTTGACCCACATGGTCGACCCCCAATAGGGTGGTCTAATAACCATTCGACCCACATGACTTATACAGGGCCGACCCCAACAAGGTGGTCTAATAACCCATCAAGTATAAGTTACGACACTTACAATATAAATGATGACACTTCCGTATAGAGGAATAATCACATCTCTACAAGAATACAAACACTTATGTATAGAGGAATAATACCATCTCTATAGGAGTACAATATACATATATGAAATACATTCCGAAGTTACATATACATCAACAACTAGCAATGACCAGTTTTGAATATTATATTAATTAGTTTTATTGTAACATTGTGTTAAATTACATATTTATTTCACTCTATCTTGGCACTTTCAAATTTGTACTTAGAATTAACATTGCTTTGTCAAGTTTATGCTTCTTTTCTTTATAAACATTGTTTAGGAGCATATGTATTCCTTTCTTGCAACAACTTCCCATAAATTATCCATAAACACTCTTCAAATGATTAAATATATAGTATGTTTCTCTTACACAAAAGACACCATAAAGTTCATAACCACCAAACATTTTTTTTGTAGGCATGTCAACCAATGATGATAATGATCAAATCAATGCACGCAGAAGAGTTCTCTATGCTCAAAAGAAAAAGGATAACAACAAGAGTCAACGCCTTCTATATAGAGTTGATCGTCAACTTGTTCATATCCCTTCTTTGTTTCACGTTGTTCAACCTCCCCCGACACCTTCCGCACCATCTGCATCCATACCAACACATCCAACAAATAGCGACCTAGATGGTGCACAACAACGGTTTCGTACAAGATTGGACAAACTATCTCCCATGAATGTATGCTCTATATGCATGGAGTCTTATCCTGGAATTAAAACAAAACAATCTTCTAGTGCATATGCATGTGCTCATTGCATTGCAAAAAAAAATTGCCACTGATATTCCTTTGCAAACAACATGGATCCTAGGATACAACCACCAATGCTAGCCATCCTTACTCAAGTTGAAGAAATGCTCATTGCTCGTGTTAACCCAATTTTACAAGTCACTCATGCTCGTGGGGTACAATATACATATTCTGGCCATACTATTAGCTTTCTGCAAAACATTACTAACATTGCCGCTCTCCTCCCTCTATTACTCTCAGACATTGACATCCTTATTATTCGTAAATCCAGTCCTACGAAGAAGCCTTATGACTTCTTTGTTAGTCAAACACGTGTTCTTGCTGCTATCCAATACAAGCTTTCAAATTACCCCTACTACAAAGATGTTCAAGTTAACTCAATTGCATTATCTTCTTTTCCTATTGAACCAACCAACATTTCGTCCCTCCTTGATCATGCCACACCCAATGAAACCCCACTTGTTCAATCACCCAGCTTCCTTGAACCCCATGAAGAACAATCCTCCTCCTTTATATCTACACAAACAAATTGTAGAACTGAGGTTGATGAAATCAAGCGCTTCTTAGGCACAAGCGATGCACCAAATCTACCGTCCATTTACTGGACCCCAATAGACATTTCCCCTATCAATGAGTACAACACAACAGGCCTCCTCTCAATGGCCTTCCCAACCTTGTTTCCCACTAGAGTCGCAATGCTTAAACAACCACACATTCAAGAGGTTGGTATGGACAATTATGCACTGCACCTTCTTCGATACCATGACAATAGATTCGGCCAACATCCTTGTTTCCGTTATTACATATATGACCTCATCATACGCCACTGTAGCCATTCTACTGCTTTTGTGTTTGTAAAGCGCAATATTGAAGATTCATTGCCTCCAACAGTCACAGAACTTGTACAGCAATTACAAGACTTGTCGGATGCCAAAATCGCAGAGCAAGTCATGCGCTTTGGCTCAACCCTTCGTGGGACATGCTCCTACTAGAACAAAAGCAGGTGTGAACTAACTGACATGATCACTCAACAAGGGACACCAAGATTCTTCTTCACTCTCAATGCAACTGACACAAAGTGGCTCGATTTGCATTCTTTGATGTCTAGACAAGTTCACCCACTTCAAATCAACAACACCAATGGAGAATTCGAAAACTTATAAGCAATCCACACATTGCATCTCAATACATGGACAATAGATTCAAAATATTCCTGGAAGAGGTTCTTCAAAAAGGCCTTTCTACAAAAGACTACTGGTGCAGGTTGGTAACAAATCATATTCCCATTAAAGTTCAATGTATTCAAAACCTCAAATGTTCATTTCTGATATTTATAATTTTCCATATAGGTATGAATGGAAACACGGGGGATTTGCGCATATACATGATTTCTTATGGCTGGACGATGCACCCAATATGGACACGTTAGACTGGGAAGATGCTACCAAGGTTGAAGATGCAAAACTGTACTTTGAAAAGTTTGTTACAGCGTGGAATCCTCGAGTCAACCATCTGCAAACCCCATGCTTCCAAGCCTCTACTATAATTGATCCATGCACCATTGGAACAAATTCAATACTTGCAACAAATCACTTGGATGACTATGAAGAACTTGTTAATTGTGTCCAAAGGCATACGAAATGCTCAAAATCTTCTTGCCTCCACAAAAAAGGATCCTCTCTTCAATGTCATTATGGCTTCCCCTTTCATCTACAACCTGCCTCTTCCTTATTCATTGATTCAAATGGCCAGAAAACCTACAAGCCTGCAAGGAACGATGCCCTCCTAAATATTCACAACCCTACCATGCTCTCTATTTGGCAAGCTAATGTTGATTTCCAACCTGTTCTCTCTGGACATGATGTCCTCAAATATATTTCAAAATATGCAACAAAGGTAGAGCCCAAATTAGAAAGCCACCATGCACTCCTTTCTCGTCTTGCACATGCAACTCCAACTGACGCCCCCATACTTCAACCAATAAGACATTTCTTGTCAGAGACTGTTGCAGATCGAAACATTGGTGCACAAGAGACCTGCCACATGCTCCAAAAACTCCCTCTTTGTCTTTGTAGTTGTTCCTTTCTATCCTTGAATGTTAGCCAAAGTATTTTCCACCGTATTTACAATGAATCTCTTGACACCCCACCAACACCCACCTTCATTTCTACTTACATGCAACGACCCCCTGCACTCGAACAAATTACCCTTCTTGAAGTTGCTCGCTCCTGGTCATACTCAGCTTGTAGAAAGCACTCCCAATGGAAACCAATCTACCCTCCAAAAATTATTCGTGTCCTTCCTTGCTTCACTACCATTCCACCAATTACTGCAAATTCCTTTGTTGCCTTTTGTTGGAGTGAGCTCCTCCTATACAAACCTTTTCGCAGTATCCACGATGACATTGGATCCACAGCATTGGACATAACTTCTAATTGGATTCGCATTAAAGACACATACACTGCATGGCATGTTAATCATTTTCCAGAAGCCCCCAGTACACCTCCCTCCGATGACTCTACTCCTACTTTCAACCACTTTCCCTCATACCCTGCTATGGATGAATGGGAACTCCTTTGTCAACTCCACCCTGGAAGCAACCTCTATGTCGATGACCTTGACATGCTTGGCCATCATGACTTTGACAAAGAACACAATTGGACCGAAAACCGTATTCCTTCACACATGCATGCAACAGCCATATCATTCACTAACCTCAATCGATTTTCCACCCACGTACAACCAGACACCTCTTCATCTTCATGTTCTCCTTCCTCTTTGTCTCTCACACAACGAATGGCCTTCGATCTTATCATCACACACTCCACAAATGCTACATGCCCTCCTCCACTCAAAATGGTCATTCAAGGCACTGCAGGAACAGGAAAGTCTTTCTTGATTTCTTGCCTTAGATCTGCACTCCAACATGCCTCTGCTGACAAACCTTCACCCTTACTCTTCCTTACTCCCACATGTATTGCTGCCTTTAACATACATGTGCTTACAATACACCCTGCACTTCGCATACCCATTACTGAGATGCACCCTCTTGAAGGCCAATCCCTTTCAAGCTTCCAAGAACAATTCTGTCATATCTGATACATCATCATTGATGAAATGAGTTTCGTTGGCCCAAAAATATTAACCCGTATGGATGACGGCTTACGTCAAGCCTTCCCTTCCCAACGGAAAACCCCCTTTGGTGGTTGCTCTATCATCTTCGTTGGTGATTTTGGACAACTGCCCCCTGTAAAGGACATCCCCATGTATGTTGGAGCATCACAAGGAAATGCTCTATGGTATACTTTTGACACTTTTGTCACTCTTTCAACCATATTTCGACAACAAGGCAACACTCCTTCTCAAGTTTCCTTTCATCAACTCTTGTTGAATCTTCAAAATGCAATACCAACTCTTGAAGATTGGAACCTCCTCATGTTAAGGACACCCTTGTCCCTTTCACATGAAGAGAATCATACATTTGACTAATGCACCCATTTGTGCGCAACTAATACCTCTGTTGCATTGCATAACAAACAAATGCTCAAACTCCTTAAAATGCCAATTGCACATTGCTTTGCAGAGCAAAAGAAAGAACATGTGCATACCTCAATAGATGATGAACAACTTCCATTCAAGGTTCTACTAGCAATTGGTCAACAAGTCATGTTGACATCCAACTTGTGTGTCTCAGCAGGCCTTGTAAATGGCTCACTTGGAAAATTTATTGCAATTGTCGACAACTCCAATGATCAACCACCTACATTGCCATCTTATGTTGTAATTGACTTTCTCCACTACAAAGGGCCCCCATGGGATTCTTCCAATCCAAATTATGTCCCCATCCCTCCTATAACAAGGGGTTCACAGAGGCAAGTACCACTTCGAATGGCATGGGGTTTAACAATCCATAAAGCACAAGGGATGACCCTCCAAAATGCAACAATAGATATTGGAAACATTGACCGACAAGGCCTTACATTCACTGCAATATCAAGAGTTAAGTTTTTATCAAGCCTTCACATATCTCCACCTTTTTCCTTCTCTAGGTATTCTCGAATGAAAGATAGTCCCTATGTGCAATGCAGAATAGAAGAAGAGAAGTTGCTTGCTTCAAAGTCTTTGCAGCCACCTGCACCATAAAGTTACATTCCCAGTCCTTTGCATCTGTACTTTACATACCTATTACTTTACTACCTTCTTCTTTTTGCAAAATGAATTGTCTATTTTTTTCATATCTTGTATTCTTATTGCTACCATCATTGAATATTTGCCTATAGAAGAGAAGATAATACTACTATATAAAGAAAACAAGAGATTTAATCCTCATATCAACATTTTTCTTGTACTACTCTATGTTATTTACTTCAATGTGTTCTCATAACTTTTTTCAAACCAACTGATAATAGTATTTAGTGCAGGGTTGTGTCTACACTAGTTTAACTATATTACTAAGAATTGGCGAAATTCTATGTCAGAAATGAAGCAATCCTTACAAATTTCTTAAGATCTAAGTTCATTCATTAAGATCTAAGAACATTTCCAAATTAAAATCATGCAAGATAAGCAAACATTCAACACTAAAATGGTAGAAACTTGAATTACTTCATATTAGAAAAATGAAGGAGATACGTAATTACCATGGACATAGGTGTGCATCATTCTCCCATTGCCATAAGCTTCCCTTCCTTCACCCTTGCTTTTGAAGAATTTGAGCTCTTTCTCCTCCTTCAAACTCTCTCCAGCATTCCTTTGCTCTCCCTTTGTGTGTCTTTACCATGCCCCAAAGCCTTTCTTATATAGCATTGGGAAATGTGCCTTAGGCTTCTCTTTTGAGTGTGGGATAATCCATTTTCCTCTTTTTAGATTATTTTAACTTGAAAACCCACTTTTCATAGTTTTTTAGGCTTTTTGCACCATTTAGAATGATTTTAAGCATAATTAATGCATTTTAATGCATTTCTCAGAGAGGATTCATCTCTGAATGAACTTGTGTCATGTCTTCTTGCTACAGGTGCATGGTAAACATATGCCTCTTCTGTCACATGACTAGGGATGTTAATTTGATTGTTAACAGATGCCCTCTAATGTGTGAGGTCTGAAGCAAAGCTAAGGGCCGAAATACATTACTAAATTTTATACTCTGTATACTGATACTCTTTATCATTCAAAGCAAGGATAAGGGAAGGAAATCTCACAGGCCCAGGATTGAGGATCACACCTGCAAAACATAGCAATTTCTCAAATATAGAATATCTTCCTGAGGCAGGCATATCCATGCTCAATAGTAAACAAGCATGGCCATGAACAATACAGAGTGGATCCATGTCAAAAGCAATTCTTTTTCTGAAAATGTAAATATGCACTTTGATGAGTGCGAGAGCAAAGTCTTTATTGAACTTCTAACATGGCAGTCTAATTTTGCGTAGCTCGGGTAGTGCATCGATGAGTGATACAACTATTTTTCTGAAGGTATTCAATACAAACTGACGATAGTACGAGTTTATATCATGAGAATAAGTGCTCTGATGTCGAGCATAATAAAACACCATCTGATTACTGGTCATTGATGTATACCGTTAACAGATGCGAAGAGACCCATTGATAATGATGATAGACTCTAAGGTACTGAGTACAAACTAGCAAGTGTGAATAGATGTTCTGAAGTCGAACACTTGTAGAATCAAACAATCAGGGGTCATTGATGTATACCCACTGTCATTTGCGAGGAAACCTGCCACTAATGGCTACAAGATCCAAGGTACTCTCGGGTTTCTAGATCCATGTCCTAGATGATGATTTGATGTCGATAGGAATAGATACATCGGAAGGAGGGCATTGATGCATACCACATCAACCAATGCAAAACAAAAATCAATAGTATGATATAATTTGATAGAATTGCAAGATCCAACATTGTATGCTGACACAAGGAAGGCCGACATGATTGGTCAGGAATATTTGAGGAATGGCCGACTCGGTTTGGACTTCCCTTGAACACATAACATGACACAGAATGGACACTTGGAAATGTAGGATTTTGAGTAACTGACCTTAAGGAAATCCGCTAATGCCAGATGCATTAACAAAAGCTCCATTGGTGACGGGAAGGATAACCCATCGGTGGAGATCTATTCAAAATACTGGTACAGTTTCATAAGGCAGATGTAGATGGTGTACTGACAGCGGAGACCAAATTATTTGCCGTGTTCAAGGGTGACAAAGACTGACTGTTGCCATTTTCTTCAAGGATTATAATATGAAGTGATTCAAGTCTCTCCCTTTTTGGATTTTTGTGTTTTTTAATTTTTATGCTTTTTCATTTTTGTAAAAAATAATAAAGAATGCTATGATACATAGGAAGGAACGAGTGTTTCATGGGCGTACGCCTATGTTTCAAGAGCATGGGTTTGGCCAAGGCAAATATCCATATTGCAAACATGGGATAAGCTAGTTGTGAACACTCTTACAGTTGTTCCTTCCTGGGATAGTCTATTTGAAGCAGGATTATGTGTCGATGGGTGGTGAAGTAATACCATGTGACTGAAGTTATCCGATTTGGGGAAATGGCCAAGTAGGAATGGTTCAATGAGGTTTACTTCAGCTCGAGTCTTGTGAAAAATGCCAAAATCATAGATCATCATGAATCATGGTTTGTCTCAACTACCTTAGTCAAATAGTTTGAACTGTCAAGGTCTTCAAGTCCTGAAATCAAAAACCATTTCACTAGCCAACAATTTAGTTAGACACTAGTTTAGGTGTGCATTTAATATCTAAAAAGATAGCTAAAATTGAGGAATTATGCCTCTTTATATCGTTCAAAAAGATATGGTTTGTACATGTATGAATAAAAGATAAGTAAAAATACTCATGATTTACCATATGTGTTTGTTGTGCAGTCGATGTATGAGAGGAAGCATTCCCTTTTAGCTTGAATTCCTAGAAGCTATTAACCTTTAGTATTTGATCTGCCAGTAGTGGATTAGTTTCGATGTCGAGCTAGAAAATTTTGAAACAGTTTCCCATGTTTTCAAGTTTTTCCAAATTTTTCATTTTTTTTTTGTTTGTATGAACATTTTTTGGGTCTTATCTGTAAGAAAAAGAATCAAAAAGGGAAATAGTATTTACACTATTCTTTTTGGTGTGTGCAAAATTTACACACTTTTTGGGTTATGATGTAAGCTAGATTATTTCGGTTTCACTTATGTCCTTAAATGATGTGTTCAATTAAATTAGCCATGAAATAATGTACATGCTTTCTTTTTGGTATGATGTTAATGACTTAGATGCCAATCAAGTACATAGTTGGCCAAAGAATCAGCCAAACTATTCAGACTTCTAGGAACGTGTATATACTCAATAAACTCGAACTGGTGCTCTAAAATACGTACTCGTAGAAACTTTCTAAACAGTGTAGGATGTTGAACCTGATACTGACCGTTTAACTGGGATACAACTAACTTTGAGTCCAATTTGACAATTATTCGTCGGATGCCAAGGGTGATAGCCTCAACAAGAAGCTCAATGACTACGCTATATTCTACAACATTGTTGGTTGCAGACCCGAGAAAAGTGCCTCTTGAACTAAGAACTTCGTTATTAGGTGAAAAAACGACCCATGCGGCGGAAGCAATGTTCTGAGAGCTACGGCTGGTGCCATCCGCATATCCCAAATATGTGAAAGATTCTTGTGTCATCTTCCAAAGTGACAATGCCAAGCAAGATAAGTGTGTCCCCAAAATAACTAATGTACAAAATTTTATACAAAGAATACAACATAATACAACAAATGGTGTGAGGCATCAGTGCCTACACGAAGTATTTCTTCAGATAGAGACCATTTCTGATCTCCGACATGGGTTCCCCATCAAAATTGACCAATTCATAAGCTCCCTTTTTTAACACAGTTTTGACAACAGTGGGCCAAACCATTTAGGTACAAATTTTCCTTCTCCTATTTTATCTTGGTCTTGGTAATAAACTAAAACCAGATCGCCTTCAGAAAAGACTCGGGGACGAATGGACTTGTCATATTGTGTTTTGACCCTCTTCTTATGTACTTCTATGTTTAGAGAGGCTTCTCTTCTAGTTTCATCCAAAGCATGGAGATGGAGAAGCCTTTCCTCTTCTGCAGAAGTGTTAGGTAGGAGTTTGACAGCTATCTTTAATGATGGGATTTCACATTCAATCGGTAACACAGCTTCTTCTCCATAAACCAGTTGGAAAGGAGTGAATCCGGTTGCAGTTTTAGCAGTTGTTCGATAGGCCCAAAGAGCAGTAAACAACATCAAGTGCCAGTTATTCTTGTTTTTATTAATCATCCTTTGTAACATGGTTTTCAAAACCTTGTTGATGGCTTCTACTTGTCCGTTAGCTTGAGGATAGTATGGCGAGGAGAAGTCTTGCCACAATCCTAACCAGTTTGTAAGTTCATCCATACAGGAATTCCTAAAATGACTTCCGTTGTCGGTAGTGATTTCTTTGGGTACACCAAACCTTGCTATCACATGATTGAATAGAAAGTATGCTGTAGTTTTACCCATGCAATTGAATGTAGGCATCGCCTCAACCCACTTGGTGAAGTAGTCCACTGCTACAATGATGTAGTGGTGGCCATCAGCTGAAGGTGGGTTGACTGTCATTTAATCAATGGCCCATTTTGAAAATGGACCCACGGTTACTACAGGGTGTAAAGGAGAAAGATGTGCACACATTTTTCTTGTGTAAATTTGGCAAGGGTGACACTTTTTGACAGCATTTATGCAATCTTTGAAAATTGTAGGCCAAAAGTATCCTGCATGCAAGATTTTATGAGAAGTTGCTAACCCAAAAAGATGATCGCCACATGCTCCAGCATGGCAATCATTCAATACTTGTTCAGCTTCCTGGTGTACTTAACAACGTCTTAATATCATGTCTATTCCTCGACGGTACAAAGTATCCCCAATGATGAGGTATCTTCGAGCTCGATGTCGAATACGACGTCGTTCAGTACTAGAAAGCTGAGGATCGATCCTTTGGGTTTGAAGATATATAATGAATGCTCCATACCAAGGATCAGAAGATGCAATGAGGAATACATGTTCATCTGCCCAAGTTTCAATAGATATAGTACCTTCCTTCTCTATGGGTAACTCAGACATTAATTCAACAAATGCCAACAACTTCTTGGCTTTAGTGTTTTTGAATTCAAGGTCAAATTCTTGTAAAGTTACTATTCATTTTGAGTATTTGCCACCAATGACATGGCGGGACAAAATGTGTCTCATGGGGTTCTTTTTAGCCACTATGGTTGTTTTCCTTGGAACTATGTAATGTCTAAGTCCTTGGACAGCATGGATTGCTTCCAAGGCCAACTTCTCGACCTGGGAATATCTTAATTCGGAACCTACAAGGCCCTTACTAAGATAGTAAATAACATGTTCTTGAGAGGATTCATCTTCTTGTGCTAAGACCATTCCAATTGTGGTAGGAGAGGAAGCCAAATACAGTAGAAAGTCTCTATTATAGTTCGGTGGACTAAGCACTGGGGCAGAGACCAAAGCTTTCTTTATTTCATCAAATGAACATTGAGCTTGGTCATCCCATATGAATATTGCATCCTATTTTAAGAGATGCATGAAACCTTTAGCTTTTTCAGCAAAATTCTCGACAAATCTCCTCAAGTAGGTAGCTTTCCCTTGAAGGCTTTGAAGTTGAGTAATTGTTTTTGGGGAAGGCAGCTGAAGTATTGCCTCAACCTTGATCAGATCAACCATGATCCCTTTTTGGGACACTATGAACCCAAGTAACCTCCCAGAGTCCACACAAAACATGCATTTATGTGGATTTAACCTAATGTTGTACTTGCGGAAACGCTCGAAGATGGTTTGTAAATGTGCGCCATGTTCAGCTCTCTTTTTAGATTTAGCTGCTAAATCATCAAGGTAAACTTTGACGATATCCTTAATATCGTGAAATGCATATGACATAGCTCTTTGAAAAGTAACTCCGGTGTTTTTGAGGTCGAATGGCATTTTCTGATATGTAAAAGTTCCCCAAGGGCATATAAAAGCTATTTTATGTTAGTCTTCCTTTTTTATCTGGATTTGGTTGTAACCGGAGAAGCCATCCATAAACGAGAAGATTTCATTCCCTACGCATTCATCGATGATCTGATCAATGAAGGGTGTGGGATAGTTATCCTTAGGACAAGCTAAGTTTAGATCTCTAAAGTCGGTACAAACCTGGATATTTCCTTTTTTTGTTAACTGGAACAGGATTGGATACCCAATCAGTCAAAGGAATGGGATAAATGAATCCATCTTTTAAGATCTTTTCAACTTCTACTTTAATGGCAACTAATTTCTTAGGGTTCATTGGATGTAGTTTTTGCTGCACAAGTTTAACATTGGGATAAGTTTTGATCTCATGTTCTATGATGCTGGGATCGATGCCTGGCATTTCTGCATAAGACCATGTGAACACATCACGATACTTTTTAAATAAAGCAGTGTAAAATTTTATTTCGAAATGTTCGCCAAATTGCCTTCTGAACTCACATTGTGTATCTGGATAGGGCATTGGTACTCACTGATGTCATCATCGACGAAAAACCTTTTCGGCCAATTGGATTTTGAACTCACAATGTGAATTTGGTCAGGGCATGGGTACTTGTTGATGTCATCATCGAAGTAAAATTTTTTAGGTTTAACTTCTAATGAATTGATCTTAGGAAGAAACGAGGATTTGTGATGCATATTGTCCTAGGGTCATTCTGAGATGTTCATAGCCTCTAAGATGGCTTCATTTGAAGAGAAATTCTGATCTAAGAGATCATGGTTACTTTGAGAGTTCAAGGCCCAAATAGGTGAAGTATAGGGATCATACTCCTCCATCTTGGCAGGGTTTTGATCCGGTTCTACCGAAGCCATCTGAATAGCTTGATAAGCAAGCTTTGTGGCAGAAAGGGGAACACTACTCTCCATTTCCTCATGGTGTGTAGAAATATGTGTATTTCCAACATTATTTTCATCTAAGGTGTTTTCTTTGTAGGTTCCAACCGATGAGGTGGAACCAACCTCCGAAGTCGAATTAGAAAAGACTCTTAATGGAAAGTATACTTTCGATGTTATGGTGAAAATTGGAGCAATGTTAGGGGTCAATATTGGTGGTGGAAGTGGAAAAGTGCCCAAAAGGGATGAGTCTTTAAACATTCCTACCCCAACATATTGAATAATCGTCGTTGCATCCCCTACATAAGGTACATTCGAATGGATACCAGTTTCGGGGTGAACAGTAATCTAGTTGATCGATTGTAACAATCTTCCCTTGGTGGGGGAACCGAATGACTTGGAATACGGAAGATACTATCGCTGTCATCCTGTGTATCCAACTGCGTCCCAATAGAAAATTGTAGTCTATGGGTGCATCCACTACCTCAACATCTACTTGAAATATTTTTCTCCCCAGTTCAACTAGGAAAGCTAAGATAAGTCCATGAGGTGGGAACGAATTTCCATCAAATGCCTTGAGAATTTTGTGGGATGGTACTAAGGTGGGTGATCCCAAAGCTTTCCAACAAGCTAGTGACATGACACAAGTGGAGGCTCCTTCATCCACAATGGTTCGAAAAATATTCTTCCCATGTGAAGTTACTTTAATTTGAAAAGCAATTTGTGAGGGAAGCCTACATGTGGGTTGTTCTAGGTCAAATGTGATTAAATTGGTGTCTGATGGATCAATAGCACCGATGGCAGACAATAGTGTTTTCCGCTAAGTGGGACAACTTTGCAACACTTCCAAGGAAGACATTGCACAAGGGGCTTGAGCTAAATCTTCAACCACATTGTAGTTTTGAGCAGCTCCCGCATTAGGGTTGTGTGTTGTTTTGTGGAGGACCCCTTTTGGAGGTCGAGGCACCATGTCTATGGTTGGTTTTTCAATATTTAGAAAACCACTAGGCTGAGATCCAGTCGCTTCAGCATCTTTTGAAGGTATCTCGTAAGAACGGGCCCTAGTTTGGATATGGATGTTATGTTCACCAATTGTGAAGATATTCGCGTTGGGTGTATTGCCCCCCTGTGGGGGGTTTGCCTGGTTCCCTCCTGGTGGAGGTACTGGCGCTGCAGCAACCATTTGTTGTTGCTGGGGGAAGGGTTGAGTTAGGACAACAGGTTGTGGTTGTTTCCCTCCTCAATGTGCTGACATGTGATGAATATCTTCCATATGAGGACAAAGATGAGTAGGATGATCCTCTTTGCAAATTTTGCAAGGATACTTGTTTTTCCTATTTTCCTGATTGCCTCCTATAGGGTTATTCACCTTAGGTTCCTCTCTTGTCCAAGGGTTTGCATTAGGTTTCTTCTTTTGCTTCTTCTTTTTTCCTTTTGGGTCCACGGTTTGAACCGTAAGGACTTCGGAAGTTTGGGTAGAAGTTGCAGATTGCTGATTCGCCTGGCCAACTGTGGGTTGCGGGTTTTGAACTAACATTTGTCCCAATTGCTAGGTAATCTGTTCAAGTTGGTTCACGGATCCAAACACACCATCGGTATGAGGTCCTTTTGGCGGCCTAGCTGGATCAAATGCAGGTCTTACAGCATGGGGTATTAAGTCATAAAGTGTGCCCGATTGAGAATATACCAAATCCATATGGTGATCACTTTGAATGAGTTGTTCTTCAGTCATGGCTCCTGACATGGCTACATCTTTGGCAAGAGTAGGAAATAGTGATTTAATGAACCAAACTGCTAAGAATTGATTGGGTATTTCATCTTTTATAAGCCTTCTACGTCTCCTCCACTCATAGATATGATCCGAGATGTGAGTAGCAGTGGATTGCCTAAGTGAAGTTAAAAGTTCAGTTCTCGTCTCATAGCGGATAGGTAATTGAAAATGTGTCAAAAATTCCATAGCTAAAGATGAAAATTCTATGAATGTATTGCGAGGCAACTCAATGTACCATTTCGCAGCATTTTCGGTTAGGGTCCGCTGAAACAACCTCAACCTAGTACTATCATCAACTAGGGAATTGGATGAACACCACAAATGGAATGTCATCACATGATTTGATGGATCTTCCCCTGGTTTTCCATCAAACTTGGGTATGTCTGAGGGTAGCTTGGTTGGTGTGGTTGGCCACCCATTCAAATGTAGAACAGGGTCATTGGTCAGCCGGGATAAATCCAGCAGATTCAATGTAGCTAGAAATGGTGACTTGGATGATGCCGAAGCAAATGCTTGATATCCAGGTGAAGCTTGATGGCTCCATTGTTGTGGTCCTTGGGCTTGAAAAGCATTCCAAGCAGGGTTACCTCCTTGCAGAGATTGCATCCAAAAAGGTGGGTTATTTCCTGAATATTGTCCATTCCATTGTGGGAGGGATAGGATGCATGTATGGATTACCCCCTTGCGGAGGTATGTTCCATTGAGGTTGATTACTTGGTGGAACATTGCCACTCCACTGTGGCATAGGATTAGTGGGTGGATTTCCCCCTTGCGGGGGTATGTTCCATTGAGATTGGTTACTTGTTGGAACATTACCACTCCATTGTTGGTTGGGATTCATGGGTGGATTGCCCCCTTGCGAGGGTATGTTCCATTGAGATTGGTTACTTGGTGGAACATTACCACTCCCTTGAGTGTTTCCTTGGTTTGGATAAGCGTTCCAAGTTTGATTGCCCCCTTGCGGGGGTGGTTCCCAAGAATATTGGGTACTTCCTGGAACCTGCCCACTCCATGGTGGAATGAAGTTGGTGGATAGGTTACCTCCTAGTGTGCTACCTATTGGGGGTATGGGATTCCCCCAGGATTTGTGCTAGGAAAGCCTGGATAAAGTTTTCCCGAGGCACTTCCACTAACTTGTGTATTATTACCCCAATTAGCATTAGTGTTCCATGGTCCATTAAGTCCACTAGGGATGTTTAGATTCCAAAGTGAAGGATTCCCCCCAGGGTTAGGATTTGGAAAAAAAATTGGTATGCCAATAGGATTTTGGTTGACTCCTGAATTGTTTTGACCTTGAGTAGACAAAACATATGGGAAACCCAAGTTTGGTAAGGTAGACCCTCCAGTATGGATTCCTGTAGGAAAAGTGGATGTACTTCTGGGATTGGGACTGGAAACTATACCAACCAGCACTGAAGTGCTAGTTGAATTTATGGTAGCAGTAGGTAAACTAATTGGTGGAGTTGTGGTAGAGGTCAAGTTGGAAGTATTGCCACCTCCAACAACCGTTTGAGGTTGTGATGATGTGGTCCCTTGTGCTCCTGATGAAGCCATAGGGATCTTGGAAGTATTGCTACCTCCAGCACTTGTTTAAGATGGTGCTAATGTGGTCCCTTGTGCTCCCGATGAAGCCATGGGATTAGATGTTGAATTAAGCATGTGTACCAAGTGTGCCACAAGAGGATTGATGGTGTTCAAAGGTTCACTGATGTGGAGTACCACTGGGTCAGAAAGATTTGTCAGAGGAGGATTTACGGAATTTGCAGTGTTGTCTTCTAATGTTTAAATTGAAATTGGAGCAAGAGGATCAACAATTTCTATGTTTTCCTGGTAGGTGATGTTGTAGTATTTGTTTGATGTGTTTCTAATCTACTGTTGATAATTGAAGTTAGAAGTGTGTTAGCTTCAAAGTCAAAGTGTCTTGTATTTCGTAGTCATCTCCGCAATGTAGTGGGGCCTTCAATTTCTAGTGACTCACCTCTATGCCGCCGTGACCGGCGGGTCGGAATATTAGCCACTTTGAAGAATATTGATAAAAGGATGCGTTTAAAAAGTTTTTGAAAATAGAATCAAACAATCCTGTGGCTTTCTAGACTCAACAAAATAAAAAGTGTCCACACAGTAAAAATTCCCTAGAGATTTCAAGCAAGCAAACTTATTTTTCCAAAGAACCGAAGCTCAGTGAAAAGCTGGATTGTAGGGCCTTTCGAAACTAGTAGTTGCTGAGGGATTTCATGTCCTCATACAATTGCTAGGAGCAAAGGTGTGTGAGAAATAGTTACAATAAACTTTAATCACCAGGGGTGCAAGTGTTGGTTCTGGACCACTCACCCTCCCAAGGAGTACAAGTTCCAAAGTCTGTCTCAGGTATTGAAAGTGTGTCCCACTCACAATAGCCTATGTGATATCCTAAGAATGGCCACTAAAGTTACCACTTCACAATCAACGGTCGGGCGGATAGTTGTAAGTCGAGGACAACTCTTATTACCAGAAACTCTATAAATAGTGATGTCACCCCGAGGACTTGTCACTGAACATAGAATCCCTTCGATAAGCTCATGTCTTACTAAATAAGCAAGAAGGGGGAACCACCCTTACTTATCTAGATTAACCTCGTGCTTGACACATGTTTCAGAAGCGCTTTACCGACAAGAGTTTTTTGCTAGTAATGGATTTACTCTCTTTAATCAATGCTAGTTTCAAAGTTTTGCAGTCCAGGAGTGTTAACTCTCCAAACCTAATCCAGGGCACTAACCTAATCTTGTTGGTGATATGAAAATCAAAATTTTGTCAATTTTAGATTAAGTGCCAATTTTAAATGTAGTTTGCTTAGTTTCAGGAGTGGGAATGAAACTAATGGTGTTTCGACTCGAAAAAAAAATGAACCACACAATGCAAGATGCTCACTATGCTATCTTTTAGTTCGATGAATATCCTAACTAAAGGAAGAGTTAGAGGTTCATGAGCTGCTTTCAAACATGCAAATTTTTTGGTAGATTTCTTATGTTCATGCACAATTTTTTCTGAAATATGGATAATAATTGATGTTTGATGATCAATGTAACCCAAACATATATCTCAAGTAAAAGTGAATCTAATTCTATTACATGGGGGATCCCTGTTTCTCATTCACAAGATCGCCCAAAAGCCCAAGTGAAGAGGATACGCAGAGCCCTTTGGAATGCTTCTGAATCAAATTCTACACCGTTACACTTGAGATCCACTTTCTCATTCACAAGATTGCCCGAAGGTGCGAGTGAAGAGGATACAGTGGTTCGATATGAGATGCTTGAAAAATCAAATCCTAGACTATTACACTTGAGATCCACTTTCTCATTCACAAGATCACCATAAGGTGCGAGTGAAGAGGATACGGTGGCTCGATATAAGATGCTTGAAAAATTAAATCCTAGACTATTACACTTGAGATCCACTTTCTCTTTCACAGGATCGCCATAAGGCCCAAGTGAAGAGGATGCGGTGGCTCATGCACAATTTATCACAAGAAAATTGAAATATGACACTACAATTCTCTCTATTTGTGCATAAAGATCATGAAAATACTAAACAACCAAAACAAAATTAACTAAATTAAAGTTTGCATTCAGTTTTGGAGGGAAAATATTTTCAAAATGACTCAAAGAGTAATGTTCAATGCTTAGTTTTTCAATGCAAATGTGTGTGGATGGGGCCTTCTAACCCCAAACCTATCCCAAGCTCATCAAAACTTTTTAAAGGTTTTTCACATGTATAGAACTCCAGACATATCTCAATTTAATGAACACTTTTCAAGCTTTGTAAAAAAAAAATTCAACTTTTTTTCCTTTTTGTTTTAAACCAAAGCTAAAGAAATGAATTCCACTATGCAAAAAAAATTTAATAGTTTTTCAAATCCATTCTAACCCCAAACCTATCCCAAGCTCGTCAAAACTTTTTAAAGGTTTTTCACATGTATAGAACTCCTAACATATCTCAATTTAATGAACACTTTTACGAGAAAAAATTTGAATTCTTTTTATTCTTTTTATTCTTTTTATTCTTTTTAATTCAAATGGAAAAGAATTTAGTTTCATTATGTAAAACAAATCTCATCTTTTCAAAATCATCAAAAATTGATATTTAAAAAGAATCTTTAAACAAATTTTAGATGAAAAAATTAATTCGAGTTCATGAGAAAATCAAGTCTGCAATTTTGCAATCGGTTCTTCAATGCGATTGTTGAAAATAAGACCTTTGAAATACAATATAGTCTTCCAAATTAATACTCAAGTTCATTATCTGCCCCTTGCTTTCTATTACTTTGCCCTAGCATTCAACTAGCGGTAAGCTAGCATTAATGTGGATAACAGTAATTAATTTTTATCAATCAAAGCATGAGCAACATTCAAATGTCACCACGCGGATATTGAGTTGGCATTAAGACGTTTGAACCAACGTTAAGACTTTAACATGCAGATGTTTAAACCAGATTTAAGATGTTGAATCCAGCATTGAGGAATTAACATAGTAGGGTCTGTTCACATTTTGGCATTTTATGCAATATTCAAAGACCCAACCGGCGACCGTGGTGCAATCCTTACACGCAGAGGTCAAGCAAAGGTTCGGACTTTAAATGTCAAAGTACAGGCATGAATTACTAAACACGCAAAGGTTTCATACACTACGATGTGCAAAATGGATGTACAAAAATTATAGTTTGAAGAGCTTTAACTCAGGCGGTTAACACTGAGAGATTTCTTCACGCAGAGTCTGAAGACAACGTGATTCAACAATATTTAAGCTACATGTACAGATCTATGAATTATGAGGTCTTCAAAGTTTTAAAAAGAAACGCAGATTTGCTATAATTTGTTGAGTTGGAGAGTTAAGGCAGCTACACGCAGACATTAAATCTTTAATCGCTTTCAAATCGTGACAGGGATTAAGGAAGATGTAGAGATTCAGTAGTTTTCACCCAAAGCTGCAAGATCTTTAAAATCTTTTAATGAAGGGGTGTTGAAAATGAAAACACAGAGCTCTTCACTCAAGACGTCCACGAAGGCTGAAATTTGGGCATTTTATGCAAATTTTTCAACCTTTCAACCGAGATTTTTTAAATCAATACAGAGTGTAGGATCTTGCAACAACTAGACTCAGAGCGATTTAAAAAAAAAAACTTAAAATCTGGGTTACAGATTGCAGAGCTGCTACAGCAGATGCCAACATACAGTCTAGCATTCAAGGTTAATCACTCTAAGATTAATGGCATAGCTTTTTAAAATTTCAATGCAGAGTTGTTAAGAGAGTCAACAATCTACATCTATTGGTATCTACAGGCCTTCGAACATTCAAAGCGTGGTAGGG
This sequence comes from Larix kaempferi, assembly GCA_027924585.1. Taxonomy (NCBI): domain Eukaryota; kingdom Viridiplantae; phylum Streptophyta; class Pinopsida; order Pinales; family Pinaceae; genus Larix; species Larix kaempferi. The sequence goes on along the minus strand of BSBM01001483.1, from coordinate 6,776,181 downwards.
TTTTCAAAGCACACAAAGGTTCCAGTCTTTAACGTAGGGTGTGAGAAAAATTGCAGAAGTCAAAGAAGTCTACACGCAGGGTTGAAGGAACTACGTAGGGTATCGAGAGCTGGAATTTGAATTGAAGTTGAGATGTAGTTCATAACTAGAGTTTCAAAAGCCCTCAGCGCAGAGCTTAAGAGCTTTCCACGCATAGTTTGAGGGGAATTTTAACACGAAAGTTCAAGAAATCTCTACGAAACTTTAAATAAATCCAAAAAGATTACCACAAGCATCTATACGTAGAGATTGAAGCTTTTACAATTGTAACGCAGATATTTTTAAGATTAATGTTGCCTTAAATGCATATTTTGAAATAAATTGTTAATGTAGAGTGTAAAATAACTTGAATCTTGAAATGGAGACAGGGCAGAGTTTAAAGCAGAGTTAAAAAACTAGATCTAAAATACATCAAGAAACTCAAAATTTCAGACATACCCAAAATAAAAAATCAAGAAACTCAAATCTGACTATAGATTGAGAGGACTTGATGAATTAAAGGTCTATTTAGGTTGATCTTGAGCTTCTTAAGATGAATCTTTAGTTCTTTTAATGATCTTTAAGCTCAAAATGAGTAGATATGAAGGATGGAGATCACCAAAAATTGAAGAAAAATCATGAGATATCAAGAATTTTCAAGCCATATGGTCGCCAATCTGATAATAGTATTTAGTGCAGGGTTGTGTCTACACTAGTTTAACTATCTTACTAAGAATTGGTGAAATTTTATGTCAAAAATGAAGCAATCCTTACAAATTTCTTAAGATCTAAGTTCATTCATTAAACATTCATTGAGATCTAAGAACATTTCAGAATTAAAATCATGCAAGATAAGCAAACATTCAACACTAAAATGGTAGAAACTTGAATTACTTCATATTAGAACAATGAAGGAGATACATAATTACCATGGACATAGGTGTGCATCCTTCCCCCATTGCCATAAGTTTCCCTTCCTTCACCCTTGCTTTTGAAGAATTTGAGCTCTTTCTCCTTCTTCAGAATCTCTCCAGCATTCCTTTGCTCTCCCTTTGTGTGTCTTTACCATGCCCCAAATCCTTTCTTATATAGCATTGGGAAATGTGCCTTAGGATTCTCTTTTGAGTGTGAGATAATCCATTTTCCTCATTTTAGATTATTTTAACTTGAAAACCCACTTTTCATAGTTTTTTAGGCTTTTGCACCATTTAGAATGATTTTAAGCATAATTAATGCATTTCTCGGAGAGGATTCATCTCTAAATGAACTTGTGTCATGTATTCTTACTGTAGGTGCATGGTAAACATATGCCTCTTCTGTCACATGACTAGGGGTGTTAATTTGATTGTTAACACCAACCACATCACAACATTTCATTCCATGTCAGTATTTTTTGCAATAAATATAAACTATCCCAATATATATACTTCACTATGTTACAATGCATTGTTTGAATATGTAAATTTTATTGCATTCAAAAGTTATCCTCTAATGCTTTGTTGAAATTCCTTGAAAAATATGTTATGTCCCCTTACCTAATATGCACCAATGATGGCATCAACCAAAAAGCCTCAAACGGTCAGGCCGCATGGTCCGTCATTATTGTATATCTTCAGGAAACTCTTAAATACACATGATTACTGTTGGAGGGGACCCTTCGGGATCCTTTATTGTCATTAGTTACTTATGTAATAGTATAGTTAAAGAAGCCATTGGAGCGGGTGTAGCCGCTCCAACCACATGTAACATGTATAAATAATATCATCAAGATGAATATAACTAGTTGGATGCATTCGACTCATATCCCGTCTCTTGATTATATATCTGTATGTACTTACTCTCTGCTTGAATACAACATCTGGTGCCATTGCCTCCTCTGTCCGGTCTGGGTGACAGCAGCAGTGGATGGAGGCGGTGGTTTGAACCTGAACGGGAGAAGGAGGACATCAAGATCAAGATCCTGCAAGCAAGACTATATGTTGTTGGTTTGTGCCTACGATCTAATGCCATAACTGTTGTTAGTATGAAGAAATGCCAAAGATTAATAACGCGAAGACCCATGGTGTGGGTTGTCGACAAACCTGAAAGAAATACGAAGAGAAAGACCTGCAAATGAAGACTAAATATTGCTTCACCGACTACAAGTATGGAGAATTTATTAAAAGGCATAGTTACCGAATTTATTAAAATTTCAATGCATTGTGTTGAATTGTGCATTTCTGTCGACCAAAGACTGACGATTATATTACTCATGGTGGATGGACGAAGACTTCCACTGAGAGAGCCGACATACCAGTAGATCGTCGGTTGGGAATTCAGTTGGCCCATGGAAAAAATAGAAGCATCGATCGACTGGTCAGAGAAGCTCTACAGACAAATAGTTTTCCAAACTACCGTAGTCATCTTGTTGCCTTGTCCATCCACCTAGAATAAATGCTAATCACTGAATAATATTCAACCATGACTGCTGGAAGAAACGATTGAAGTTCTTCGATATTGATCATCGACCTGACAGTTTGACCTTACATTGCCGTCGACCAGCTGGAATGTTCCATTTATTAACTTATTCAGATCCTGTTGATTTCGCCATCTAAAGAAGTATGCTCCGGCCACCGATTTCTCTGAGTACAGGTGATTACAAATGGTCCAATCAACCGTTGTTGATTGGTGCACACCGACGAAATGTTGTTTGACCAGAATTGTTCATGAAAGGAGCCTTTATCGACCCATTGACCAAGAAGTCTGTTGATCCCTATTGACCAAAGCAATGCGATGAGTACATACCAACCATTGGAATTTAAGATTGAGATGGTGGATGTCACTTGACAATTAAGTAATTTTTTGCAAAATACTCTCTATAGGGTTTCCGCATTATTGGTCAACCTACTTTTATAATGTTACATAACATTTGAGGTCAATGGTCCTATGGCCGATGCTATCATGTGATCAAATTGCCATATGGTCGATTTTGGTATTAATAATTGGTATTTGAGTTGGCAAAGCTGTATAATTTTTTGACGATACTTCAATAGAATTGGTCAAAGCTCATTTTTGGTCGGTATAAAAGGCCAACGATTATTGTAAAAGTTGGTCGATTAGTATGTTCGATCGAAGTAATATGGTGGTCGATTTCTTTGGTCAGTATTGTAAATGGACGGTACTAAAAGTGGCCATGATGTTGTAAAAAGTGTTGGGTCATTGAAAATAAGTCGGAAAAAGGGATGTTCAAAGCTTATTTGAACCATGTATATTCATAAAAGTTGTAAATCGAGTCAGTTTCTTGCCGCCTTGTGTAAATTATGTCGAAGTCATGTCGATTCGAGTCATCAATCAACCAATATCAGACGGTATCGACCACAAACAGCAGTGACACATTCGAAACTTGCAGAAAGCCTCACAACAGATAAGTCTACAAAAAGCATGTACTCAAGTAGAAGACATCTATACCACACAGAGAAAGCGCTTCACGGTAATAATGACAAAAGAACACTTAAATTGATCAATCCCCCTGGTACTAACACACATAAACATCTATTCAATGTCATTTCAAACATTTTTCAGGCAGTTGGTGAGTTAGTGCAATGGCAGAGCGTGGAAGCCCAGATGCTCCTGGACCATGGAAGAGAATTCGGTAGGAAGGTGAAAGGGGTAAACGGCTTGATTGGCCACTACCAGTCTGCTGATAGAGACTAAAGGAATCGCAGTTTGTGGTTGTTCATGTTTCTTCGAGAAGAAGAAATATTTTGAGATGGGGGAGATGTTGGAGGGGACCCTTCGAGATCCTTAATTGTCATTAGTTACTTATGTAATAGTATAGTTAAAGAAGCCACTGGAGTGGGTGCAACCTTTCCAACCACATGTAACATGTATAAATAATACCATCAAGATGAATATACCCAGTTGGATGCATTTGACTCATGTCCCATCTCTTGATTATATCTCTGTATGTACTTACTCTCTACTTGAATACAACAATTACTGTATCCAAGTCGATAGCCGACTACTTGTCTTCATTGTCAGTGGTCGACAGTTTCAATAAAGTTATATACATTTAATCGTCGGCTTTTTTGGTGGTCGATCTTTTTATCTCAAATGAAGCACTCTTAGTCAATTCTACTGCTGGTCGCTTGCATATTTGACATAAGCAAAAATATCATCCTGGTCGGTGCTCAATCATGTTGATGTATATGTAACTTCAGAATGTATTTCACCTATGTATATTGTACTCCTATAGAGCTGTTATTATTCCTCTATACGGAAGTGTTGTCATTTGTATTGACAAGTGTCGCAAGTGTCACAACTTGCATATGATGGGTTATTAGACCACCAAGTGTGGGGTCGGCCCTGATTAGTGTTACCATGGGTTATTAGACTGAGTTAGACAATTCGGCCCTGCTAGTTTATTGGGCAGGTCAGGTCATGTATAAATAGAGTGTGGGAGGCACTCTATTTGATCACTTCATTATTCACTACACTCATCGGAAAGTGGCGCACAAGTGAGGAAGGAGGAGTAGCTGCTAGGAGGACTATCTCTTGTACTTGGGTTGTATCATTGCTCTTTCTATCTCTGAGGAAATTGTGGGGTTTTTCACCTTTATGGTTTTCCCCAGTGAAACTCTATGCGTCTATTGTCTCATGTGATTGCTTGTTGTGACTGATATGCTTGATATGTTGTACATGTTATTCTCTTAGTAAAGATCCTAGAGTATATTAAAAATTAATGCTCAAAAACTAACATGGTATCAGAGCTAACCTAAGAAGAAGACACTATGCAATTGCGGAAACTAGGGTTTCTTATTTATTGGGTTTCTCTCCACAGATTTTGGAAAGGAAGTAAGGTAGATTGACTCTACTCATCAAGGTGAATCTTTCTGTCCAATCAGAATTCAATTTTGGGCACTTTCATTTTTTACCCTAAAAATTAGGGTTTCCACAAAAATAGGAATTTCTGAATTCTAAGACCATAGTTGGAAACTCCTTGGGAAAATCAAATTTTAGAGCTTTGGATCAAACTTTTTGGTTGGGTGAAGCTCCAAGAAACTCAAACCCTAATTTAGGGTCCTCCCTGGTGAATCTGGGAGATTGAAAAGCATTTCTGAAGGGTGAAACTTTGCGGTTTTCAAATTCTGAGTTTACTAGGTTGATCAGCTCATCAAGGTACATCTTTCTATCCTTTCAGAAAGTTGAAATTCACATTTTGAATTTTTAGGGTTTCTCTCACAAACCCTAATCTAGCACCAAATCTAGATTTCTGCAAATCAAGTGGTAAGACCTAAATCTTTTATATTTTCATTTGAAGTACTATTTAAGATGTCTCACCACACCAAGCTTGACAATAAGCTTGAAGGGGCAGATAACTTCTGAGCATGGAAGTATAGGATTAGATTAATCTTGGAAGAAAATGAATTGGACACCTACATAAGTTCTGAGGTCCCTGTCCTAGAGGAAGAAGAGGCTAAGGCCTTACATAAGAAGAACTTGGTCAAGAAAAAGAGAATCATTGCTGATTCTATCAAAGACCATCTCATACCTCATGTGTCACCTCTAAAGACAACCAAGGAGATGTTTGATTCCCTGACCAAGCTATTTGAAGGGAAGAACATAAATCGGAAGATGACTTTGCGGAACCAATTGAAAGGGGTGAAGCTTCAGAATGGAGAGACCATTCAATCTTATTTTTCTAAGGTCTCTCAGATCAAGGAACAACTTGAAGTTGTGGATGAAGTAGTGGAGAATGGATAAATTGTCATGACTACATTGAATGGCCTACCTAGGTCATGGGACTCCTTCATCCAAGGAATCTGTGCAAGGAGAAAACTAATCTCCTTTAGTAGACTATGGGAAGAATGTTCACAAGAAGAGGCTAGGCTAGTAACCCGAGAAGAAAAGATGGGGAATGAATATCAAGCCCTCACAACACACACCAAGAAAGGGAATCCCAAGAGAGAGCCATCTCACTTCAAGAAATCTTCACACCACCATCACAATAAAGAGAGGAGAAGATGTTTTACATGTAATGAGAAAGGACACATTGCTACAAATTGTCCCAAGAACAAAAGGGACAACAACAACTTCAATAAGAAGAAGAAGAAGAACAAAAGAAGATATCATGCTCATGCTGTTGAGGATGATGAACCTCCCAAGAAGAAGGCTATAGCAGAAAGTGATGATTCATCTAGTGAAGATGAATATGTTCTAATCTCTGCTCTCACAGGTACTATCTCTCATGGCTGTAATGATTGGTTTATTGATAGTGGGGCTTCCAAACACATGACTGGGTTTAAAGAATCTGTTATCACTCCAGGAATATTACCCTGACTGTTAAGGGAATGAGCCTGGTAACTTAAATAGATCAATAATGTATGGGAAATAGGATCAAGTCAGATAACTTAATATATTCACATCCACTCAGAACACATGAATCTACTTGAAGACAAAAGGATTTTTATTATACTGATCAGAAGGTTTAAATCAAAGTTGTGGAAGTATGGAGAATACTTACTATGCTAACAGAAATATACCTACAACAACATATGTGAATGGCCAGCTATGATAGGTAAAGTACTTATCATACTAGCAGCTCTAGTTCATCAATGAAAAGACAGGATGACAGCCATCAGGCATTAGACAAACATTAGAACATGAATTTAATATTCATAAACAAGTACAGCGAAGAAAAGGAAATGAAAATCTGAACAAAGCACAATGAAAGAAGCTTCTGTGTCGAGTTGAATCCATAGATGTCTGAAATAAAGTATGGCTACAAGCCTCCAAAGTTGAATCACAGTCTTCAGACTGTTTTCTCCCTCCTTTTACAATGAGTCTTCAATGAGCTTAAATAATCTTTACAAATCAGTTTAAAGATCCACAAAAGATGGATCTGATAACCTCTTTTCCTATCTCAAATCCGAATTTGTGAGGTGGTTGAAAAATGCATAAATTTCAGGAAATATGCTGCTCCGATATTGACCTATATCTCTCAAATAAAAACATATTTTAGAAAAATGAGAGAGGTTTTTGTATATTGGTTTGTTATGAGAACAACCTCTCTCAATTATTTGATATTCATTTTCATTTTCCCGACAGCTGTATTTCAAAAACATGTGTCAAACAGGGGAATTCTGAGATCCGAAAATTAGGTCTCTGAGATGGATTCGATTCTCCCAATATGTGACACCTGTAGAAAAATTGAGAGAGGTTATTGTTCTTTGACATGTTAGGAACAAAATCCTCCTCCCGTTTTGTAAAATTATTCTCCAGTCGCTCAGAATCATCATTTGAAAATGATGACTCAACACAGTAAAAACGCCATTTTTGCAGTAAATCTCCTCGTCTCCATCTTGATAGTCTTCATGTCTTCGACAGCTGCAGCAAGCCTTCAAAGGATGATGGATAAGGTCGAAATTGCCACCTTGACTAACAGGTCATCTTTTGCCCAAAAATAAGCAACAAACTTTATCTCTTTCAGCTTTTTGACACCTTCAGAACTGGGACATAGCACTAGATCTGATGCTCTTAATTATAATCTTTGTTTAGAAATCATCCTCATGCCCTTTAGAATAATAAAACTTAGATCTGTGCAAAAAGAATGCCATTCTTCCCATCTCTATGCTTTCGGTGGCTTAGAGGGCCCCGAAATTGCAGTCTTAGCTGCCAAAAGCGAGTGCTTTCGGTGGCTTATAGAACTTTTAAACATACTCCTTAGCCACTGAAACCTGTCTTTTGAGATTTTTTACAAATGAAGTTCTAACTCAAGAGTTCTTACAACATACAAATTTGGAGCTCTTAAAAAAGACTCTCAAATATTTTAAAATGTTTGATCTAATGACTTCCCGATCACTTAATGAAATAATTTTTTTCAAATTTATTTGAGGAGATAACATCTGGGTCCTGCTCGGGGATGAAAGCCTCCCTGTGAGGTTTCAAGAACCACAGATATGATGCCTTTCCTAGAAATCAAAATACAGAACCTAGTCTAGTGTTCCATTGGGCATGGAGTCTTTTAGCCTGTGCAACTGATCTCTGTACACCTTCAAAAACTGCCATCCTCAAGACCTGCCTTTATTCACATACGCTGAATGATATTTCTGCTGCAAATTGGAAGAAAAGAAATGCTCGGATAGCGAGCTTATTTCCTACAATATACTACCCTAACCAGCTCTGCAATTTGGTTAGGTAAAGGATGATTTCCATAGTATCCATTCAAGCAATTTTAATACTGAAATGATTTCATCTTTATTCCTGATCAGTAAATGATGTTTGAAATGTAACAATAGTAATAAGAACTCTTTCTGGAAATCATACTCACCTAAAAACATATGTAAGTTAAAGAAATCTAAAAATTTCAAGTTTTCTGAAAGGTATGATTCTATGAATGCTGACACTGGATCTTTAAAACTAAAATTAGAAACCTACTGATCTTCGGGAAACTATTGTACTTCAATTACTGCTTCTCTAACAGAAAATTTATGACCTTCTTGTTCTTTTGTGATCACCTTGTGATCATCAAACACTATGAACTCTTCTTTAGGAAAGTGCTCAAGAGATGATGATAGAGCAATGTTTAAATGATAAGGACTATGATCAGCTAGGAGCATATAGTTTCCTATGCAATCACTAGTTATCATAGGGTCATTTTGATTTATAAATTGATCATAAACTTCAAACTCATACCTGTCTCTGGAGTACTCTACACATACTGAAGAATCTGATTCTGAATCTGAAATATATGCATCTTCAGGCTGCTTTTCCATATTTGTTTCATACTCATTGTTTTCTTGCTCTGAATCTGAAACATGCTCACCTTTCTGCTCTTGTGCATGTAAGTCTTCAAAGTCAATCTGCTTTCGGATCACCCTGGAAGCATGAATGTTCTCCTCTACCTCTTGGGCATCTTCAAACAAGTGTCTTAAGGATGATGACTTCCTTTCTAACAGGAGAAGGGAAAGTTCTGAATGCAAACCCATAACATAATATATCATGGCAGCAGTCTCTATAGGCCGGATCTCCAAAGGCATATCATGATAAGTGTTGTAGAATCTTCGATTGAAGATAGGCAAAGTTTCATCTTCCTCTCTCTTCAAAGCATAGAAATCAGCAAGATACAAATCAAGAGATTTGTTCTCACCCCAATGCTTCAAAAAGGAATTTGACAACTCGATCCAAGAGCTAATAGAATCAGCTCTCAGACCCTTAAACCATGCAACAGCATCTCTAAACAAAGTTTTGGAAAATATCCTCATAATCACATCATCATGAACTATCTCAAACTGATCAAGGAAGTTCTCAAAAGCCCCTAAGTGCCTCTCAGCTGTAACATGATCATCTCCAAAAAATCGGGGAAGATACTTAAAGAAATCAAGAGGATAAGGGTTAAGGTGATAGGGCAGCCTTAAAGGTTTAAACATCCTATTTCTGATTTTGACTTGAAAAGCAGTGGGTTGAACATGAGGGTTAATAGTTTGATAAGAAGGATTAGCAATAAGGGCAAAAGGTGCTGCGATATGGATAGGTTTTGAAAAAAGTTCAACCTCCTCCAGGTTACACGAATGCTCAAATTTAGAAGGAATTTGAATGCAAAACTCTTCTTTAGGAATAGGCTGAGGTAAAGATATAGAATTAGCAACAACCACACAAGGAGGCTGTAAACCTTCCTCTTTCAAAGATGGGTATACGAAGGTAGTTTGATGATCATTGGAATAAACAAAACAGAAGATAATCCTCTTTACATGTGAAGGGAAAAGCATGAAAGAGCTGATAAAGAACAACAACAGTTCATGAAGAAGACTAATGAACTGATATCTGGATTTAAAATTCAGCCTCTTCATCTTCTATCAGCTGCGTCCTCCCTAGTGGAGTCTTTAATGTGGAGTCTCCAGGAAAATGATTATAGTCAAAATTTATGTCTATCTCTTGTCTACCATCAAGAAACAGATCTATGTCGTTCTCCCAGGGAAACTCTGCTTTCACTTTCGTTCCCCGGCAACGGCGCCAAATGTTATCACTCCAGGAGTATTTCCCTGACTATTAAGGAAATGAGCCTGGTCACTTAAATAGATCAATAATGTATGGGAAATAGGATCAAGTCAGATAACTTAATATATTCACATCCACTCAAAACACATGAATCTACTTGAAGACAAAAGGCTTTCTATTATACTGCTCATAAGGTTTAAATCAAAGGTGTGGAAGTATGGAGAATACTTATCATGCTAACAGAAATATACCTACAACAGCATATGTGAATGGCCAGCTATGACAGGTAAAGTACTTATCATACTAGCAGAAACATACATGCGATTGCATATCTAAATGGTCACACATAACAGGTAAGATACTTGCAGCTCTAGTTCATCAATGAAAAGACAAGATGACAGCCATCAGGCATTAGACAAACATTAGAACATGAATGTAATATTCATAAAAAAGTACAATGAAGAAAAGGAAATGAAAATCTGAACAAAGCACAATGAAAGAAGCTTCTGTGTCAAGTTGAATCCATAGATGTCTGGAATAAAGTATGGCTACAAGCCTCCAAAGTTGAATCACAGTCCTCAGACTGTTTTCTCCCTCCTTTTACAATGATTCTTCAATGAGCTTAAATAAGCTTTACAAATCAGTTTCAAGATCCATAAAATATGGATCTGATAACCTCTTTTCCTATCTCAAATCCGAATTTGTGAGGTGGCTGGAAAATGCAGAAATTTATGGAAATATGCTGCTCAGAGATTGACCTATATCTCTCAAATAAAAACATATTTTGGAAAACTGAGAGTGGTTTTTGTATATTGGTTTGTTATGAGAAAAACACTCTCTCAGTTCTTTGATATTCGTTTTCATTTTCCCGACATCTGTATTTAAAAAACATGTGTCAAACAGGGGAATTCTGAGATTCAAAAATTAGGTCTCAGAGATGGATTCGATTCTCCCAATATGTGACACCTGTAGAAAAACTAAGAGAGGTTATTGTTATTTGACATGTTAGTAACAAAAACCTCCTCTCGTTTTGCAAAATGATTCTCCAGTTGCTCAAAATCATCATTTGAAAATGATGACTCAACACAGTAAAAATGCCATTTTTGCAGTAAATCTCCTCGTCTCCATCTTGATAGTCTTCATGCCTTTGACAGCTGTAGCAAGCCTTCAAAGGCTGATGGATAAGGTCGAAATTTCCACCTTGACTAACAGGTCATCTTTTTCCCAAAAATAAGCAACAAACTTTATTTCTTTCAGCTTGTTGACACCTTCAGAACTAGGACATAGCACTAAATCTGATGCTCTTAATTATAATCTTTGTTTAGAAATCATCCTCGTGCCCTTTAGAATAATAAAACTTAGATCTGTGCAAAAAGAATTCCATTCTTCCCATCTCTGTGTTTTCGGTGGCTTAGAGGGCCCCGAAATTGCGGTCTTTGCTGCCGAAAGCGAGTGCTTTCAGTGGCTTACAGAACTTTAAAACATCCTCCTTAGCCACCAAAACCTGTGTTTTGAGATTTTTTACAAATGAACTGCTGACTCAAGAGTTCTTACAACATACAACTTTGGAGCTCTTAAAAAAGACTCTCAAATGTTTAAAAATGTCTGATCTAATGACTTTCCTATCACTTAATGAAATAAATTTTTTCAAATTTATTTGAGGAGATAACAGAATCTTTTGTAAATCTATCTGAACATGAGTCACCCCATAAAGTGAAACTTGGGGATGACTATCAATATCCTATCAAAGGAAGTGGTGAAGCCTCCTACAATCTAAGATTCTAAACTCTAGGAAGTCTTTAAAGATGAAAGATGTTCTATATGTACCTGGGCTCAAGAAGAATCTACACTCCATATCTGCATTGGATTCAAAAGGCATGAGGGTTGCATTTGTAGATGGCCAAGTCCTAATGTAGCCAAAGGGTAAAACTATAGATGATGTAGTAGTGATTGGAGAGCAAGAGGGAGGATTGTATAAATTAAAGGGACAACTTGAACATGCCATGGTACATGAATCCATGGAGCCAAGTAAACTTTGTCATAGAAGGCTTGCACATGTGCACTACAGAGCACTACCAATTGCAAGTAAAGTTGTAGAAGGTCTTCCTGAAATCAAGACAAAGCATGAAGGTGTTTGCAAAGGATGTGCAAAAGGAAAGAACATTAAGAGGGCATTTCCAAGCAATGAAAGCAAGGCAAAAGGAATTTTGGAGATTATCCACTCTGATGTATGTGGTCCGATGTCATCCAGTTCTCTGAGTGGGTATGTATACTATGTCTCCTTCATTGATGATTTCTCTAGGACGACTTGGGTTTAATTATTAAAGAACAAAGATGAAGTGTTTGATAAATTCAAGGAATTCAAAGCCTTGATGGAAAATCAAACTGATGAGAAGATCAAGACCTTCAGATCCGACAATGCTGGAGAATTCACTTCATGTGATTTCAAGAAGCTATGCAGTGATTCATGGATTAAGAGGGAGTTGACTGCTCCCTACAATCCACAATAGAATGGAGTTTCAGAAAGAAAGAATAGAACAATCATGGAAGTAGCATGGGCAATGCTCCATGACCAGGATCTGCCTATATATCTATGGGCAAAAGCAGCTAGGACAGTTGTGTATGTGCAGAACAAAACACCTCACAAGATATTGGGCAACAAGACACCAGAAGAGGCCTTCTCTGGTAAGAAACCTGAAGTAAGCCATCTCAGAATATTTGGTTGTCTGGTATATACTCATGTTCCAAAGGAAAAGAGGAAAAAACTAGATCCTTCAGGAAAGAAGGGCATCTTTGTGGGGTACAGTGAAAGTTCGAAGGCTTAAAGAATATACTTTCTAGGATTCAAGAAGATTGATGTCAGCAGGGATGTAACATTTGATGAAAACTTGGCCTTCATCAAGTCAAGGAAAACACATGTTTAAGATCATGAAGAACCAAAGGAAACCAGATTTCAAGACACCACCATGACTAAAGCAATTCTAGATGCGTATCGTGAACTGGAAGATCCGCAAGAACCTATAGATCCACCTCATGAGAAGAACTCTCACAAGAGGAAACCTGCATGGGCTAGAGAGCTCATTCAGGATGCAGAAAGGTATGGCATCCCAGAAGAAGAACACAAAGAAAGGAAGAGGACTAGATCTCATACTAGCTATGTTGCCTTACTCTGTGATATTATGAACAAAGAACCTTCCAATTATGAAGAAGCAACATAAAAGAAAGAATGGAAGGATGCCATGGTCGAGGAATACCAATCGATCATGAAGAATGATGTTTGGGATGTTGTCCCAAGACCTGAAGGGAAGTCTGTGGTGACTTCCAAGTGGATCTACAAGATCAAGCATGTTGTAGATGGAAGCATAGAAAAATACAAAGCAAGATTTGTAGCTCATGGCTTCTCCCAGAAAGAGGGGATAGACTATGAAGAGACTTTTGCTCCTGTAGCCTGTCGAGCACCCAATATGCAGGTAGATTATTCCAACATACAGAGCATACGAGATTTATTGTCAACCCGAGAAAGTCTTTTATTTCAAAGGATAAATGCACAGTCTATGCTTAAACACCAAATCACTATAATTGAATACTTTTATCCTTTAACAACTATGTTCATCCCAAGAATCTGTGTAATCCCAATTGCCTTCTAATTGCTACAGTTTCAATTCCCTCCTACCATGCATCAACAAGAAATGATGTAAGATTCAACAACAGTTGCAGATAAAAAGAAATCCTATTCACATCCTAGAACAATCACTTCTTCAATCTGATCACTCTTGAAAACCATAAGCATAAACTGAATATTAATCTAGAAATTCAATTGCAAAGGATTGAGTTCAACTGCTCTAAGAGTTTGAATTACAGGAATGAAAATCAACAATCATAACAGGAAAGATAAATTGCAAGGATTCGTGGGATAACAATCTTCAACTGCAGGATGAACAAAGCTGTGTACAACTGTCACTTGGAATGCATAAAGAAAGTTTCCTACTCAATCGACTGTCACTCTATACTACTTACCAATCTCAAGAAAATATAATCTTAATTATACTGGAAATCCACACCACACTTGCTACTGCTGCGTAAAAAAGAAATATCATCAACAAAACATCACACAACAATAAATTCGAAAAGTCCTATTTTAACTCAGCAATCTCTGTGGAAGACGAGCCCAGCCTTCACACAGAGATGCTGGCTGAACAACGTAAAGCTCCTTTAACTCAGAGGTAACTCTTTATATTAAAAAAAGGATGATTACACAATTTGCTTTTACTGCTAATACAATGAATGAATTCTCTGTTGTTCAACCCCCTGGGTCGAGACAGCTCCCCATATTTATACATGCAGATCATAACATCCGATCCTATTAACGGGCAGCCATGAAGATCTCTGATCTTCAGGCGCCCTAAAATAATACAAGCTATTACAAACATGGCATAGTAAAGACATAGAAAAACGTGAGAAAGCTGTTGATTGGCCCAGGAGTGGCGATCTTTCCAGATCACAATTATACTCTAGCAGCAAATAATTTAAAGATCTCCAATTATAGCGCATTCTGTTACAGCTGCCCTGTCACAGCTCTGTCTAGAATGTTGCATTAGAACCACGTGCATTAATTAATGATTGGAACCTCGAGGATCCTTTTAAGCAGCGAACATCCCTCCTTTCAAGACTTGTTCAGCCCCACCTTCCTGCAGTCCACTTATCTCAAACTACCTTCATAAATCATAACATGTTAGCACAATTGAGAGATACACAGCCTTAATTATCACAATCATAAGCATTAATAAGATAAAGCAATGATCAGTCATACCTTGGCAGCTTGGGGGAATAAAGTGAGGACAACATGTCTGATTAGCATGCTAAATGCTGTAGGATAGGGGAAGAAAAGGTGATCGAGTGATGATAAAAAGGGGCCAATTCTGGGCTCAACATCTCCCCCCAACTATCCTGTTGCATGTCCTCCTGCAACAACCTGCATCATTCGGAATCTGAGTCCTGTACTGAGCTCTATTCGTGGAGAGAGGAAAAGTTGTAGGGAAACTCAGGCACCTCATCTGTCTTTAAAAAGCCTCTATGAGTAACCCAATACTTTACAGCATCACTGCTCCCCTGCCCTAGTCAAGGAAAAAAATCCATATTATATGGTTTTGCTGGCCACCAAATGAGGGGGAAATTGAATTTCAACCCAACCAATTAACTCCACTCTCCCTCATACTTCCCACATAGCCATTGACTCTGGAAAGTGTCTGCTTGAAATTCTTGAAATAATAAGGATCTCGGCTTCTAAGTGCAGAGGAGGTAGCCTGCCATCTGTGCTTACTCCCTTCCAATGCTACTTGCTGGTGTCTGAAAATGTAGTTGGTGCAAGTGGAAATCACTTCTTCCTGCAGTCTCATTATATGTTGTGCCTGGGGAGGACTTGAAAGGAAATCCTAATCTGAGTCCAAATCAATGACATTTCTAGGAGGTAGAAGCACTGGTTCTTGTGGGACAGTGTCTTCCAGCACATCTAAGTCTAATATGAGAGTTGCTGGTTCTTGTGTAACATCAACATCCTTTAGACTCTCTTCAGCAGCTACCTCCATTACTTTTAGAGACACTGGTTCTTGTGTAACAGTGTCTTCTTTGTCCTTCTGCTGCTGAGATTGGATATCTTTCTCATTGTGTAGATCCTCCTCCAAGATTTCGGTGTCACCTAAGGATTGTGTCTATACCTGTTCATCCTCACTCCACTGCGTATCGGGAATGATATCCATTCCAAGGTTATCTTCTAATTGAAATTCAGGAGTTCCTGTTGTAGCCTTCAAGGATGTTGGTTCTTGTGTAGCAACATCCTGGCTTGCCTCTTCATCCTCCTGTTGTTGCAATTCTTCTCCTATGAGCTCTGTGTCATGGGAACCATCTGGGGTTACAACCCAGAGTTCTTCATTAAATTCCAGAGTGTCCTCTATCCCAAGTTCTTCTCCCATCTGTTCGGCCGATTGGACAAGTATACTCAGGTTTGCTGGTTCTTGTGTTACAGCACCCTGTTCAAGTTTATCAATGTCTTGCCTTTGTGGCTCATCTTCTAAAATTTCTATGTCATGGGAGCATTCTGGGGTTACAGTATAGAATTCTTCATTAAGCTCTAGAGTGTCCTCCCTTCCAGGTTCTTCTCTCATCTTCTCTATAATCTCTGTGTCGTGGGAGCATTCTGGGGTTACAGTACATTCTTTATTAAGCTCCAGAGTGTCCTCCGTTCCAAGTTCTTCTCCCATCTGCTCTATAATCTCTGTGTCGTGGGAGCATTCTGGGGTTTCATTATATTCTTTATCCCCATCATCATACATGATTTCATCCCTTAGCTCCTTTGTCACAGGATTGGTGGCAGCTTCAGCAAGGATAGTTAAATATGTTGGTTCTTGTGTGGTAGCATCTTCTTTTTCTGCATCTTCCTCTATTGTGGGCGCGGGCTGTTGTGCTGAGCAGGTACGAAGTATAATCTTATGGCTTGCCTCCTTAAATATTTCTCCACAGGTGGGACAAATTACTCGTTCATATTCCTTGCTAGGATCGGTAGAGTTTGATTCCTCCAGTTGGTCTGCAACCTCTACCAATGTATACAATTTCCTTTCACCTAGTTTTCTGCAAGTTTCCTTCCAGGTTTCCAATTCCCTTCGAAGTACTTGGAGGTCCTCTTTTAACAGTGTGTTCTTAGCCAGAAGTCCTTCAATTCTGGGTTCTTCCTCAACTGGCCTTTGTGGAGAATCCATTGGTCTCGGTACAAGGATCGGGGGCTCAACCTGTGCCTCTAAGGTTTCCCATCTTTTTCTGGTTGCCTCTGCTACTGTAGCTGATCTAGTTCTTTTCTTTCTAATTGGTGAGGTATGTTAAATTCATTGATTGATCTCTTTCTTTTCCTTTGTGGTGTTTTCTTTTGTGGAGCTGGTATATAGGGATTCACAGCTGAGGTCGAAGGAATGTTTTCTTGCTCCTCATGCTGTTCTTCTTCAATTAAAGCTCCTCTTACCCACTTAGGTGAGGATTCAATAGTTACGAGCTCAATGTTTTCTTCTATTGCCCTGGCTCTGTCACCTTCAGGTTCAATTGTTGCAGCATTTAATGATGCTCCAATTTCACCTTCTGCTGTCGGAGCTGCCCTGTTATCTGGGTTTTCCACAAGGTTTTTATCTACATCCTCCCCCAACGGCTCTGCTTGTGACCCCAATTGTTCTTCTTCTAATGCAGTTTCATCCCCCCCAAATGGCTCTGCTTGTGCCCCCGATTGCTCTTCTTCTAATATAGTTTCATCCCCCCCAAACGGCTCTGCTTGTGCCCCCGGTTGCTCTTCTTCTTCAATTTCATCCCCCCCCAACGGCTTTGCTTGTGCCCCCGGTTGCTGTTCTTCTTCAATTTCATCCCCCCCCCCAACTTTAGTGGAGGGACTCCAGTCCTCCTGTTGTGGTGGAACTCATACCTGCTGTAATGGGACAACCCGCAAGGGAGCGGGTTGCTGAGCTTGAGCTGTGAATTGCTTCCAGGTTATATGATGCTGGGCAAGGGTTCTTACAATTATTAATTTGATAAGGCCATGGTGGGTGAGGCAGGAAAGTGGGTGCTTAGCAGACTGGACAAATGTCGCCATATGACGCAAGTCATGCAGTAGGTAATATGGAATGTTCAATAAAATGCCATGGCGGAGATGAGAAAGTAAAGGGAGTTCAGAGTTATAAACAGTTTGATATCTACCTTCACAAGTGATGTACTTCTTGAGAAAGACAGCAACCTAGTCCCATGGCCGCGGCAATGAGTGCAGTGCGATCCCTCTTCTGGATGATTGAACTTGCTCCCCCTCCAGTAAAAATGCTTCCCGTGCAGTCGTTGTGGGGACTCGTCGGTTAAACCATGCCCTTCCCACCTGCGGGATGGCAGTAACTTCGGATATAATGGCCTCGAAGACTTCTATGCGCAGCCCCCACACCTTGGAGTGAGTTTTGGTGAGGTTTAAAGCAAATTGCAAGGGGCTTCCCGATTGAATCCATCTAGTCGCTCAAAGAATTCGAGCCAGCCGGCGGCTTGAAAGATGGCAAGAACTTGAAGATTTTTCCTGAGTTCCTGTGTATTCAAAGGTTCATGACGAACTGGAATCCCCATGGTCCTGGCTGCAAGCTGAAGTTGCTATCCCACACATGACAGAATCTGAGAATGGAAGTTGCAGCACAGAGGATGCACGAATCACTGAGCGGAGATGTTGAGGAAATGGGTAAATTTGGAAAGTTGAGCACAGAAAAACGTTCGAAATTTCCATTCCAAATTGGGGAAGGTGGCAGTTATTAGTGTTTACGTCGTACGAGGGAAAGGTTTAATTAGGCATAATGGTGATACGTATAAAGGTACGACTGATATTGTTCAATTATATCAACACTTAATCACGTGATAAATCAAAGCCATACCTCATGAGACTGTGCGTCAGGTATCCTGCGGAGAATGGTGGAGCATGCGATTGGTGACGTTGTGGAACCAAACTCGTGCATAGTGATAAATCTGATCATGATGACCAGGATAATGCAATAACTCCTTCTTCCAGTGAAACACAAACCATCGCATCCCCGGGGTCGGAATGATGTGTTCGCCAGCACGACTAGGATGAATTAGAGCCATAGTTTAGCAGGTTTCAAGTGATTATTCCGTTAACACAGGAGTTACCAATGCAAGTTGCCAGAAATGATATCACGGCCGATGAAAAAGATGTTGCAGCCACCAGGAAAGGTTCACGGCCACCGAGAAGAGGATTTACGGGATCGGGAAAAATTACGGCTGTCAGGAAAAAGTTTTACGGCGCCGGGAGATATGTCGCAGTTGCCGGGAAATATGTCGCAGCCACCAGAAAATATGTTGCAGCCACCGGAAAATGGTTCACGGCAGTCGGGAAAAGGCTTTAAGGCCATCGGAATAAAAGAGTCATGGCTGCCAGGAAAAAGTTTTACGGCGCCGGGAGATACGTCGTAGTCACCAAGAAATATGTTGCAGCCGCTGGAAAATATGTTGCAGCCACCGGAGAATGGTTCACGGCAGCCGAGAAAAGGCTTTACGGCCATCAGAATAAAAGAGTCACGGCTGCCAGGGAAAATTTTTACGGTGCCGGAAGATATGTCGCAGTCGCAGGGAAATAAGTTGCAGCCGCCGGAAAATATGTTGTAGCCGCGGGGAAATGGTTCACGGCTACTGGGAAAAGGGGTTTACGGCTACTGGGAAAACGATTTTATGGCTGCCGGGAAACGATAATGCAGCCGCTGGGAAATGGTTCACGACTGCCGGGAAAAGATGTTGCAGCCGCTGGGAAAGTTGTTGCAGCTGCCGGGAAATGGTTCACAGCTACCGGGAAAAAGGGTTTACGGCCACCGGGAAAATGATATCGCAGCCGCTGGGAAAGTTGTTGCAGCTCTCGGGAAATAGTTCACAGCTGCCGGGAAATGGTTCACAGCTACCGGGAAAAAGATATCACAGCCACTGGGAAATGATGTTGTAGCTGCTGGGAAATGATTCACGGCTGCCGGGAAAAGATGTTGCAGCCGCCAGGAAATATGATGTTGCAGCCGCTGGGAAAGTTGTTCACGGCTGCTGGGAAAAAGGATTTTACATCTGTCGGGATAAAAAGTCACGGCTGCCAGGGAAAAGTTTTATGGCGCCGGGAGATATGCCGCAGTTGCCGGGAAATATGTTGCAGTCGCCCGAAAATATGTTGCGACTACCAGAAAATGTGTCACAGCTGCCGAAAAATTTATTTTAAGAAAAAGGAAAATTCTGCACAGGAAGGCATGGGAAGACGACTCTCGTTTGACAGGCCCAATCTGGTCATTCTCCTGGCGCTTCCCTGGAAATTTTTGAAAAACAACAACAAACGAAAAGATCAAATGAAAGAGAAGAAAAAAAACAATTATACGCTACAGCAGAAAATTATTTATGTACAGTAATTTAAAATGCGATTTTCAGTTTAAGGATTGGCAAAGGCAGAGAGAAATTCCTGCTCTGGTGCCAACTGATAATCTGGATCGGTGGCAATTTGCGAAATGAATGCATCTTTCGAAATAGGCTTACAATACAGTCACAGTCTGTGGCCATTAGCAAGTAATGGTATACGATTTTCATCGATGGTCACCAGACGGACAGTGCCGTTGTCAAATACCCTGTCAACCAAATATGGACCCCAGTCATCTTGTATGTAACTTACCTTTAAAATCCCTTTTGAACCTGGAGTCATATAGTAGGGCCCAGTCTCCCTCATGGAAGATTTTCTTTTTAATAAATCGGTCATGCCAGTTGGATCTCTGTTGCTGAAGCAACATAGTCTGGTCTACTGTAGGTAACCGTTTCTCATCCAATTCATTTAGTTGATTCAATCTTCTCTTCTGGGCTTCTGTTACATCCAGATTCATTTCAGTGGTTGTTTTCAGGGTTCTGATCTCAAACTCAATTGGAAAGATGGCACTCTTCCCATACACTAGATCATAGGGAGAGAACCCTGTGGTGTTGTACCAAGTTGTGCGATATGCCCACAGTGCTTCTGGAAGCCTGTCAGCCCAATCCTTTTGATGGCTCTTAACTGTTTTAGTAAGAATTGCTTCCATAAATTTATTAGTACTTTCCACCTGCCCATTGGCCTGGGGGTGGTAAGGTGAAGCCACCCTATGCTACACATGATACTTCCGGAGCAAGGATTCAAATTGGTGTGAGATGAATTGCGGCCCCCCATCAGTAACTACTTCCTTCGGTACCCCAAAGCGGCTAAAGATTTCACTGTACAGAAAATCAATCACCGCCTGGTCATTAGCCTTATCCAAAGCTACAGCCTCTACCCACTTGGTCATATAAACAGTACAAACCAAAATGTAAACTTTCTGTTTGGAAGGAGGGTTGATGGGGCCAACAAAATCCAGTGCCCATCTATCAAATGGTTCAACTACTACTTGAGGTTGTAGAGGCATCTGATCTGTTTTATTAGGCTGGCCCGTCCTTTGGCAGTTGTCATAGGACTGAACATACCTTTTAGCATCCCTGAACAGAGTCGGCCAATAGTAGCCCATCCGTAGCGCTTTATGCCCTGTTCTTTTATCTACAAAGTGTCCCCCACAAGGTCCATCATGACAGGCCTTCAGTATGTGAAAGATCTCATCTTCCCTTACACATCTCCTAATCTCAAGATCGGGTCCTGTGTAGAAGAGATGACCATTGAGCCAACAATACCTGGCACTTTGCTGGATGATTTTTCTCTTTTCTCGTTTAGACATGTGTGGCGGGAGCTTTCCTACAACCAAATAATTAGCGACGTCTGCATACCAGGGGGAATAAGCTGAAAGTGCGAATAGATGTTCATCTGGAAAGGAGTCCTCAACAGGCAAACTGTCATCACTGTTAGTAAAATGAGATAAAAAATCAGCAACAACATTTTCTTTTCCAGGTTTATCTATAATGGTAATATCAAATTCCTGCAATAACAAGAGCCACCTGGTCACTCTAGCATTGGTGACAGGTTTGTTCATTAAATATTTAATGGCAGAGTGGTCAGTGTGCACAACTGTAGGGTACCCAGTAATGTAATGCCGAAATTTATTAATAAAGTAAACAATAGCAAGGAATTCTTTTTCGGTAACAGTATAATTAAGTTCAGCAGGGGCTAAGTTTTTACTAACATAATAGATGGCATAAGGTACTTGACCATCCTACTTTCCTAGTACTACTCTGATGGCGGTATCAGAAGCATCTGAAGAAATGTGGAAGGGTAGGGTCCAATTAGGTCCCCTTAAGATAGGAGCTGTGGACAGCTTCTCCTTAAGCTTATCAAACATTGTCTGGCATGCTTCACTCCACACAAACTATGCATCCTTCATTAACAAAGAAAACAAAGGAGAAGCAAGTTTGGAGAAGTTTTCTATAAACCTCCGGTAATATCCAGCATGTCCCAGAAAACTTCGCACCTCTTTCTAAGTTGAATGAGTCGGTATATTTTTTATCACCTTAATTTTTGAAGGATCCACCTGAATGCCATTATTAGAGATGAAATGCCCTAATACCACCCCCTCACTTATCATCATATGGCATTTTTCAGTGCTTAATGAGAGGCGAGTCTGTTCACATCGAATTAAAACCTTCTTTAAATTTTCCAGTGCTTCCTCAAAATCCTTGCCATAGGGAGTAAAATCATCCATAAAGACTTCCATACTATCATTAACTAATTCAGAGAATATGCCAATTACAGCTCTTTGGAACGTTGCTGGTGCATTACATAAACCAAAGGGAATCACTCTGTAGGCAAACGTTCCCCAGGGGCAAGTGAAGGTGGTCTTATCCTGGTCCTCAGGAGCAATCTGAATTTGGTTGTACCCGCTGAACCCATCTAGGAAGGAGAAGAACTTCTTCCTTGATAGGGTATCAAGTACTTGGTCAATAAAGGGCAAGGGAAATGATCATTTTGTGTAGCTTTGTTCAGTTCCCTATAATCAACACAGACTCTCCATTTACCATTTTTCTTGGGTACAATTACGAGTGGGGAAACCCACTCACTATCTGAAATAGGATATATAAATCCTGCTTCCAGAAGTTTCTGGATTTCCTCCTTCACTATATCCCTCAGATTGGGGTTCATGCGTCATTGGGGTTGACACACAGGCCGGGAGTCATTTTTAATATAAATATGGTGGGTGCACAGATTAGAGGGAATACCCCTCATGTCTGTATACTCCCAGGCGAATGACCCCTTATGTTCCTTCAAGAGACTGATTAGGCACCTCTGCTCCTCTAAGGAGAGACCAGGGTTGATATTCAAAGTCCTTCCAGGCTCTACCTCAATAGGAATACTTTTTGAACTTTTTAAAACTGGGATTGTGTTTGTGTCACCAACTAGTGCTTCTTCCGTAAGATTTTCTTGTTCTTCCTTACCAAGGGTAGTGTTTAGGATTTGATAGACCTCTTTATCCATTGAAGCAGGTTCACTAATAAAATTACTAATAGCATCGTCTTCTGTTTCATTTTTAAAAGTTAAGGCCTTCCCTATAGTTAATAGTGGTTGAACATCCTCCTCCTCCTGCTCTATCCAAAGGGAAGTTTCAGCCTCTAGACTTGACCGAGCTGGAGGATACAGGGTGAGATTTTTGGTCTCCGTACCATCATATATAGTCATGGACCCTGATCGACAGCTGATGCAAGCATCAGCTGTGGCCAACCAAGGCCTCCCCATGATCAATGGGTGTCCCCCCAGCTATGATTTTGGTTGTAATATCAAAAAGTCAGCAGGGTACTCCCATGAATCTACTGAGATGACAAGGTCGTCTAGAATCCCTTCGGGTCTAATGGTGGATCTGTCCGCCAATTCTAAAATGGTAGGGGTCGGTCTAAAATTAGTGAGCCCAAGCTTCCTTACAGTCTCAATTGTTATGACATTGATCACTGCTCCTAAGTCGACTAGCACATTGGGTATCTGTGTTTGTCCTATATGTACAGTGACAGTAGGATTTCCAGGGTCGTCATACTTGGTCACAGGGGTTTTTCCTGTTATCAAAGCAGATAAATTCCCTATGATGTGAATAGTGGGAGGATCTCTGGGTTTCCTTCCTGGTTTCTTAGTGCACAGGTCCCGAACGGTTCTAGCATAAATAGGCACGTCTTGAAGAGCTTGAAGAAGGGGGATTTTGACATAAAGATTCCTTAACTCTCCTAGGAGGTTAAACTAAGGTTGCCCCCCTACTTTTGGTAGCATTAGTCTCTCGAGGTATGGTGGTTGCCTTATCAGCTGGGTAGGCTGCGTATTGTCTGATTTCTCATTTGATGTTTCAACCGCCCCATCTAAGGGATGCTCAGCATCTTCAGTGATAGGAAATGTATCGAATGGATGCTGTGAACTCCCTCCTTCTTTATGCACAAAAGGTGGAGCATCTTCTGTAATTACGGGTTCTACTATTTTCCCAGATCGTAGACGAATATCATTACAAGGTACAGGGGAAAGGGAGTAGGCCGGCATATTGACAGTTTCCAATTGATGGACTGTTTTATTATTCGGGTTAGGATTAGGTTGGGAAGGCAGCTAAGGCCATATTGGTATATTAGGGACAGAATTATTCTGCAGCTGCAGCTGCGACTGCTGAGGTGGGTATTGAGGATATTGAAGAAATTGAGGGTATGGAGGAGAATATGGTGACTGTTGAGGTGGAGGTGGTTGAGGAAACTGGTTCCCAAGATGGAAGTTCCTTCATCCAGGAGACCACAACGTAGGTTGATGTGGAGGTTGTGTCCAGGGACTCCATGAGTTATAATTTTGCATTGCAGGTTGGGAAGGATTCCACTGAGCATAATTTGAAGGGAATTGTGTATTCACATTTTGCATGTTATTATTCCAATTGCTCATATTATTCAAAAATGGAAACGAGTCCAGAGGCATACCTTGATTTCGAGGCTGCCAAGGTTTCTTCTGTGCAATGAAATAGGCTAATTCCACTTCTGGAGTTGATGCCTGCAAAACAACCTTCACTTGGGGAAGTGAGGGGCATTCTTTCATGTCATGGTTCAGCTCACACAGCTGACATACTTCTACCTTGTCAAGTGGGCATTCTTTCAGCGGACGATTCTTTCTGCATCGGGGACAGAACATACCTAGTGTGAGATCCTCCACTGCCTGTTTTTGTTTTGCCTTCAGGACATCGATCTCCGAAGAGATGGAGCTCATCATTTCTGTTTTAAAATTTTCAAGGAGATTGCCTATCTCTGCATGGGTAGCTCCTCCATTGGACGACTTCTGAGTTCTGTCGAAGACATCACGTTCCAGCTTATCCCGTTTGTCCCACTTATTGTTCCTAGAAGACCCCCTGGAGTATCTCTTACATAATTCCACAATCTTCTCAAAAGGTTCTTTGGAGATATCTCCCTTTCCTAGCAGGTTTAACATGTCTAAACAATCATCCCTGATCCCACGAAGCAAGATTATCTTGAGCACGTCCAGCCCCATGTTCGTCTGCCCGGCTCTTTGCACATTGTACAACAGCCTTTCTACAAAATCCTCCATACTTTCGTCCTCCTTCTGCACCATTTTGAATAATTCCTCTCTTTTGTCCTTGGTGTTGCAATATTCCTGATATTTCTCCAAGAACACTTGTTTCATCTTATCCCAATTAGCAATGGTTCCTCCCCCAAGGCTCATGAACCATCGTAATGCGTTGTCCTTCAGGGTGGCGGGAAAAAGTTTTAGCTTTTGGGCATTGGTGACATAATCATAGCTGTGACAGAGGATATCAAATTCAAAAAGGAATTCGTCTGGATCTTCTGCCACCCTTCCATGGAAGCGAGGCAACACTGATGGTGAGATGTTTTTCATAGGGGTTATCCCTTCTGGCTGCCGAATCGGAAATTGCAGTGTAGCCGTCATTCCCTCAGGCAGGGAGTGATTTTCATAATGATAGTTTTCCACCATCGCCTCTTCCTCGTCGGACTCATGTCTGTTACTCATCTCCTCTTTTGTTTTCTCCTCTTCGTTCGTTCCTGCATTCTTTTCCTCATTTTTTCCTTCGTCCTTGTTTTGTTCCTGATCAGGAAGCTTCTAGTGGAATTGAGTCCACTCTTCTTCAGTTACATCCTTCCCGTAAATGTGGCAGATCGGACCTCTATCAGCAAGTCCAGTTGTAACAGCTGTGTCTTCCTTAGTTGTAACAGCTGTGTCTTCCTTAGTTGTAACAGCAGGTCCAGTTGTAACAGCTGTTCCAGCTGTGCCTTCCTTAGCAGGGATATATGGGGGAGTCACGGCTACTTGTGTATTTTCCACCGTGGATCCTGACGCTGGCGCCCCAAGATCAGCAGGGTTTCTTCTTATAGGAGTTTCTTGATGACGAGCCTTGGTGGATGAATCAGTTCTGTCAACAAGATCGTCGATGAATGTTCTTCTTCCCAATGGTGGTCCTCGACCACAACCCGAGCCACCTGCACTGTTAGTATTTTGGGGGGTTTTGGGAGTTGGGAGGTGATCGCATTTTACCCTCCTCGTATTCATGCGAACCGAATCATTTCAGCAAAGAAAAGACTGACTAAAAACAATTACCAGATGCAACTAATGATTAGTGTTTAATTTTTATCCTTCCCCGGCAACGGCGCCAAAATGTCAAGCACCCAATATGCAGGTAGATTATTCCAACATACAGAGCATACGAGATTTATTGTCAACCTGAGAAAGCCTTTTATTTCAAAGGATAAATGCACAGTCTATGCTTAAACACCAAATCACTATAATTGAATACTTTTATCCTTTAACAACTATGTTCATCCCAAGAATCTGTGTAATCCCAATTGCCTTCTAATTGCTACAGTTTCAATTCCCTCCTACCATGCATCAACAAGAAATGATGTAAGATTCAACAACAATTGCAGATAAAAAGAAATCATATTCACATCCTAGAACAATCACTTCTTCAATCTGATCACTCTTGAAAACCATAAGCATAAACTGAATATTAATCTAGAATTTCAATTGCAAAGGATTGAGTTCAACTGCTCTAAGAGTTTGAATTACAGGAATGAAAATCAACAATCATAACAGGAAAGATAAATTGCAAGGATTCGTGGGATAACAATCTTCAACTGCAGGATGAACAAAGTTGTGTACAACTGTCACTTGGAATGCATAAAGAAAGTTTCCTACTCAGTCGACTGTCACTCTGTACTACTTACCAATCTCAAGAAAATATAATCTTAATTATACTGGAAATCCACACCACACTTGCTACTGCTACGTACAAAAGAAATATCATCAACAAAACATCACACAACAATAAATTTGAAAATTCCTATTTTAACTCAGCAATCTCTGTGGAAGACGGGCCCAGCCTTCACACAGAGATACTGGCTGAACAACGTAAAGCTCCTTTTACTCAGAGGTAACTCTTTATATTAACAGAAGGATGATTACACAATTTGCTTTTACTGCTAATACAATGAATGAATTCTCTGTTGTTCAACCCCCTGGGTCAAGATAGCTCCCCATATTTATACATGCAGATCATAACATCCGATCCTATTAACGGGCAGCCATAAAGATCTCTGATCTTCAGGCGCCCTAAAATAATACAAGCTGTTACAAACATGGCATAGTAAAGACATAGAAAAACGTGAGAAAGCTGTTGATTGGCCCAGGAGTGGCGATCTTTCCAAATCACAATTATACTCGAGCAGCAAATAACTTAAAGATCTCCAATTATAATGCATTCTGTTACAACTGCCCTGTCACAGCTCTGTCTAGAATGTTGCATTAGAACCACGTGCATTAATTAATGATTGGAACCTCGAGGATCCTTTTAAGCAGCGAACATCCTCCTTTCAAGACTTGTTCAGCCCCACCTTCCTACAGTCCACTTATCTCAAACTACCTTCATAAATCATAACATGTTAGCACAATTGAGAGATACACAGCCTTAATTATCACAATCATAAGCATTAATAAGATAAAGCAATAATCAGTCATACCTTGGCAGCTTGGGGGAATAAAGTGAGGACAACAGGTCTGATTAGCATGCTAAATGCTGTAGGACAGGGGAAGAAAAGGTGATCGAGTGATGATAAAAAGGGGCCAATTCTGGGCTCAACATAGCCAAGTACACTTCCATCAGATATGTACTTTCCCTAGCTGCAGTGATGAAATGGAAGATACACCAGATGGATGTCAAGACAGCTTTCTTGAATGGTGTAGTTGAGGAGGAAGTGTATGTGGAGTAGCCACTTGGTTTTGAGACACATGACAGGGAGTCATATGTGTGCAGGTTGAAGAGAGCCTTGTATGGCTTTAAGCAAGCTCCTAGGACTTGGTATGGTAGGATAGACAGCTTTCTATCCAGTTTAGGCTTTACTAAGAGTAAAGCAGATTCCAACCTTTACTACAAGGTTGAGGAAGGCAATCCTGTGATACTACTTTTGAATGTGGATGACCTGTTTGTCACAGGTGAGGATGTATTGATTGCTGATACCAAGAGGAAGCTTGCTACCGAGTTCGAGATGAAGGACTTGGGGATGATGCACTATTTTCTAGGTATGGAGGTGTGGCAGAGTGCAGAGGGAATCTTCCTTGGACAAGGGAAGTATGCAGTAGAGATCTTGAAGTGTTTCGGGATGATGGACTGCAAGGCCATGGACACACCTATGGCATCGAACCTGAAGCTTTTGTGTCATGCTTCATATGATCCAATTGATGTCACGGTGTATCGTCAGATGATTGGGTCGTTGATGTACTTGACGAACAAGAGACCAGATATTTACTTTGTGGTGAACACATTGAGCCAGTTCCTGACAGATCCAAGAGGTGTTCACCTGATTGCTGTAAAGCATATTCTGAGGTACCTAAAGGGTACAATTGATTATGGGCTCAAGTATGATGCGAATCAAAAGTTTAACCTACAGGGTTAGGTTGATTCGGACTGGGCAGGTAGTGCTGCAGATAGGAAGAGCATTTATGGGTGTTGCTTCAGTATGGGATCAGGTGTGATCTCTTGGTTTAGCAAGAAGCAGTCCTGCGTAGCATTGAGTACAGCCGAAGCAGAGTATGTTGCAGCTTGTTCGGCTAGTTGTGAGGCAGTATGGCTTAGGAAGCTACTGTCTGAGTTATTTGATCTCCTATTGGATGCTACTAGTATCTTTTGTGACAACCAGAGTTGTGTGAAGCTGTCTGAGAACCTGGTGTTCCACGACAGGTCGAAGCACATTGAGATCAAATATCACCATATCAGGGATATGGTGCAGAGGGGAGCAGTGAAGCTCTTGTATGTTGCGATGGATGAACAGGTTGCAGATGTGTTGACGAAACCACTAGCCAGAGTGAAGTTTGAGTACTTCAGAGAGAGGCTTGGTGTTCTTCAGATTGATGACACTTCGAGGAAGAAGTGATGGACACATTTGCAGAAGCCATTCCAAGCATGGTGAGAGGAGGATCCTTGCCATGGCCGTGGATGTAAGCACTGTGTGATGAGCATCAGGACGATGCTCCAGTTACTGCTCTGTATATGCATCATGTTGGATGCTGAATATGATCAGGTGGATCATGTATATGTATATGCATCATGTTGGATGCTTGTTATGATCAGTTGGATCATGTATATGTATATGCATCATGTTGGATGCTTGTTATGATCAGTTGGATCATGTATATGTATATGCATCATGTTGGGTGCTTGCTATGATCAGTTGGATCATGTATTTATGTATGTATCGAGTAGATACATTGTATGATCAGGTGGATCATGTATTTGTGTATGTATCAGGTGGATACATTGTATGATCAGGATGATCATGGATGATGAGATTCAGGATGTTGCTCCAGTTGACATGCATCAAGACGATGCAGTGACGATGATCATGCATGATGAGTATTAGGATGATGCTCTGGATGATATGCATCAGGATGATGCAGTGACGATGATAAGGATGATCATGCGTGATGAGTATTAGGATGATGCTCTGGATGACATGCATGAGGACGATGTTGTGATGATGATCAGGATGATCATGTACATCAGGATGATGTACAATGAGTATCAGGTTGATACTCTGTGGCCGTGGACAGGTTATGTATATGAGCATGTAAGTTGACTTGGGAGATCCAACAGGTAGAGCTGTGTGCTTATAACAGCCTAGGATACTCTTTCGAGGCATTGCTCTGGGAGGACATATAATAGAACCCTGGGAGATCCGACAGGTAGAGATGTGTGCTCGTAACTATAACGTACCCACCCATCCAACCAAGGCAAGGAAGGGTACATGATGCCAATCTATGGGGATTTAACATATAAATTCAGCCCATTCATTAGATTCATACCATTAAAAACAAGAGTGTGCAGATGCAATCAAGCAAGTATGCACAATGGAATTAAAACATCATACACACACAATTCATGCTCATCCAGCATATCAAATTAATCATCAAATTAAATATTGCAGAAGTAAATACACATCAGATACTTATCTTCCTTTCGCAATTGTCCCAAGCAACTAGCTATGTTGCTGCAATGTTCCACCCAACCGTAGGCTCTTCGACGGCATATACTCAGTCCGTCCGAAGGCCACCCCCGAGCTGGGCATGATTCTTACAAGGAAAAGGGGACATTCAAGCTCACACACAACCCATTAACCATTTCATCTCAGCCAAGCCAGTCCAACTGGGTTTATCAGGCTACACTTGAACCCTAGATGCTTACTCTCAAGTTCAAGCCAAAACAATGGATTACCCATTACCCATACCCTAACACATTTACAACAGAGGTACTCACAACACAGGGACCACATTGGCTCTCCCAACTCGTGGTTCACCCAAACGAACTGTGAAATTTCAAATTCAACCCCCAAGAAGCAAAACCGATTTCTCCCACTAGTTATGATCCTTTCCAATGGAATAAACGACCTCCAGGAAGACCCAAAAACGTTATGTTTTCTTCCCCACTGGTAATCAACACAAAAATGCCCCTTCCCAGCTAAAAGATGAAGGGGAACACAGAAAACCCAGGGAGGAAAACGCCCAGGTAGCTAGAGCTGCGTGAGAGAGCATGGCAATGGTGAATAATGGCTTAGAGAGCAATTTCGTGGCTCTTTTCTTGCCCAAGGAGACAAACACGATTTTCCATGAAGGGTGGCTTTCCCATACCCGAATTTGGACAGTCATACCTCTCCATTCCCAAGGCATTAACTACCCCAACCAACTCTTGAATGATTGGGTACAAAAGTCAACATGGGTAGTTGAGGGTTTGACGGGTTCTCCCATTGACACTTGGCTTGACTTGATTGGCTCCAAGGGTTTGAATGTTTTCCCTCCCAATTCCTTGAAAAATCATGCCCCCATCTCTTTGTTGCATTGCATAGCTAGTTGCGGGTATTTTTATTAAAATGCATATTACATGATGTTGAAATTCCAATGTGCCTGGCTAGCACGCAAACCATATGCATCAATAAATCGATGGAGGGGCCTTGGCCTTGAGGTCCTCACCATGATTTTATAACAATATTACATCATTTATGTTTTAATGCCATGGGGTCAAACTGGGGACGTTACATACCCCTCCCCTTGGAATAACACCGTCCTCGGTGTTCCAATCTTTCAGAAGGTAAACCCACTTTACACATGCCTCAAAAATTCACAAATGGTGGCAGGTCTGTCTTGCATTCCATCTTTTAACTTTGACCTTTCAGGATCAAGTCCTTGGGCTTCCTCAAGCTGCTCCTGCTGGATTTGATCTTCCATCTCTGTAGGTGGCATTGCTCCACAACAATCCCTTTCCTTTATTACCCTTCCAGCTGACCTACAAGTCTGGAATTCCATGGCTACCATCTTTCTTGCTGTCCTAGTAACTAATTGAGGAAGATTTCCACCCAAAACAAATAGCTTTTGGTCTGCTTCCATGATCAAGGTGCACAGCTGGCTCTCAATTTTATCACTAGCAATCACTTGGCTAGTAACAGCTGCAACAATGGCTTTCAATGTCTCTCCTATGAGACTCATCATGGAAACTCCTATTAGGACAAGCATAACACAATATTAAAATTAGTCAATTATTTTCCTAATTGACTTGGAACGTCCATGCTTCACTCATGAGACTTCCACACACTTCATGCTTTCCCACATACACATGAAATCCTTCATATTCATCCTTTCACAAGAAAATAACTATTTCAGCATTCACAATTCATTTCAGGCAATTAAACACAATTTGTTTTCATTTATGGCATGCACTCAACAATCTTTTGTTTCTAAGATGCATCAGTCAAAAGGAAAGAGAAGAGTAAGAGTTTCCCCCTCTTAGTCTTGTTCCAATCCGGAGTCACACCATCACTTGTGGTTTTATGCTCCTTACCCTCTTTCATTTCAATGTGAATGCTTGACTTGCCCTTTCTTGGCTATGACACTTTAGTGTCTAAGATCTGTCTAATGTCTTTCAACTAGGGAACCCTTCCCCATTGTTGCTTACAGAACCTTTGGATGCTAGGACCCACACAGTTCCACTAGCACCATCTTTCATTACTACTCATACTGAGCTCTTTAGGACAGTCATATGTCCACATGCATCCCTATGATGCCTTCATAATCCTTGCTTCCAACAATACCTACACTCAAACATTGAATCAATTCACATGCTTAGTTTATTTTCATAGGGTTTATCTCCAAACGAGAATTTAAGAAATCATAATTAAATCATATACACATGTATATTCATAAGCAAGAGTTGCAAGATAACCAAATACTTATCTATATTGGATCTCTTCACTTTACTCCACAGGATCCTTCTTTGCTTTCCAAGCATTGGATTTCCCATGGATACAACAATGAATGTTGGTCCAACACACAGGCTACTCCATAACCATTCTAATAGCTATGACATGCCAGTACGCTGATTAGTTTTATCAATCAATTAAGGAATGTTTGGCCAGCACATCGGCTGCTCCACAACATCAAGTGTTTAATGTTTCCACCAACTATTCTCTGAGTTTATCGAGCATCAGCTACTCTCTAGACTTACCAAGAATTTTATAGTGCACAACCAGTTACTCTCCGGTTTTATCAAGGATTTTATAGTGCACAACCAGTTACTCTATGGTTTTGCCAAGAATTTTATAGTGCACAACCAGTTACTCTCTGGCTTACCAAGCGTTTGTGGCTCTTTCAGGGTCCTTACTTCCTGCAATGCCCAAGGTTTCCAACAAAGAAGAAATAGTGTATTAGCTTGGTTGTCATAAGACTTATACCTGAAATCTTCATTATTCCAAACAAGAATTAAATGAAAATGAATACTTATATGTATTGCGCATTTTCTTCGCCACTCCACAGGTTTTCTTCTCTGCTTTACAAGCCTCGGATCACCTGTGGGGTGGATGCTTGGCCATCACACATGCTGCTCCACAACATCATCCAAATAGGCAATGCCAAGCCAGTACACCGACTGGGTTTATCAGGCATCCCTAGCATCAGTATGCTAAGCCAGTACGCCGACTGGGTTTATCAAGCATTTCAAAAATCAGTATGCTAAGCCAGTATGCCGACTGGGTTTATCAAGCATTTCAAAAATCAATATGCTAATCCAGTACGCCGACTGGGTTTATCAAGCATTCAATAACCATTTCCAAGCCAGTTCTCTGACTAGGTTTGTCAGGAAATAACACCCAAATAACCAATACCTCCACAACATGCAAATAAGCAATGCCAAGCCAGTACGCCGACTGGGTTTGTCAGGCATCAATCTAACAACATGCCAAGCCAATACACCAACTGGGTTTATCAGGCATCCAACAACCATTACCAAGCCAGTACATCGACTGGGTTTATCAGGCAATATGAACAACATAACATGATTACGTGGCTCATTCTCTTATGCAACCAGTGGTTCCTTCCAGGAACTCCATAGGTGACTCACTTGACTATAGGCTAGCATGGCCCCACAATACCCACTCACACTACACAAGGATGATACCCCTTTTCTACAACACAGCCCCTCGGGCCTATCCATCTCTTCTAGTGTCCTTTAGTGTGAACGTAGAAAAGTTACCACTGCCCATACAGTCCTCTTGAGCACCCTTTCTTCACTTTGCCTCTTACGTGCAACACCAAATTGCATCTGTGTAAGCTAATAGCACAAGAAGGATAAGCAGAATCATCAGTATTACTGCTCTAAAATTGTAACCATATTTCATAACATTCACTATCAAGTATTGAAACACCAGGAATGCGTCCATTCCCTTAGGGTGTAGTCAATATTGAAAACCCTTATCATAACCCAACATCTGAAAGGTATGCATCCCTTTCCGATGTGAGCTATGTAGGACCTAATCATACTCAAGTAGTCTGGAATAATAATGAAATAATAAAACATGCTTTGCATATTAACTCTAGTAGCCAGACATGCATATTCTTTAGCTGGGGTTATGGAATACTCATCCATTTTACAGATGTATATTTTCTTTATTGGCAAAGAATGGGGGCTCCCTTCTCTGAGTCAACAGTCCTTCGGGTTTCCACCCCAATATTTTCACGTTCCTTAACCCACACATGCCTTCTTGGCATAATTTTACTGTCTCACTCACATGCTTTACCAACATGCAGTTTGGCTGAGACATTATCAACGTTTACAATGGTGTTTCACCCGAAAGCCATTTCCAAAGCATGGGATCCTTCCCATCTAGTTTGGCTTCTGCAGGCCATCACACATGGTCTTCCTGCAATGCGTCATCCTGGCACACTTATCAAATAGCCAAACAATCAGTGACATTTAGCAATAAGCCTCAAATATGATTGTTTCATAACCAATCAATAACATTAACAATTAAATTCAACATGAATTTACAATTCTATCTCCTGCAGAAATTGATTTGCTTAGCAATGAGGCTATCTTCATATTGTTTGGCTCTCGTAAGTGGTATCACTCTGTCCATTATGGTTTCACCCTTGCTACCATACCTGAACATCCACCTACAACATGTCCTCCTGACACAATTCTATATAAGCCAAACAGTCATTAGCAATTATAAGCAAATTCTCAAATCTGAAATTTGTAAATCTGTTCTCCTACAAAAATTAGATTTGCAATTATGAGACTATTCTCATAAACTTAAACTAGACAATTTTCAGATTTGTTTCATGCATAAATTACAACCATGAGAACCTTCTCATAACCTTTGGCTTCTGCACATGGTAGATCTCGGTCTTTACTATGGACTTATCCTCATTGCCATACGCAAGACTTTTCTACATGAAAACTGAAACTTCAATCAGCCAAACACGTTGTGAGTGTCTATGCACATAATCATTCATTGCCATAACAATCATTGAAGTGATCTCAGAATGATAATACTCAATAATTCAAACACCTTCAGCTATTTAACATTTGAAATGCAATGAAATATATACATTTCTATATATGCATCATTATCACAATGAAATTGCAAGACATAGTCACACTATCCATGCAATTTAAATAACTATAAATACTCATTACTTCATATTCCATGCAGCTCTATCCTTCCAACAAATTGCTCTGGTATCCCATCACATGTCTACCTTCTTCATGCAGTCCTTCTCCTACATTCATAGCAACTTATGAAATGGTCTCAGGATTAGCAATAGTCCACCATTTCATCTATTATCTAACTGCATTGAAACATATATATGTCACACCCATGTATTCACACAATGCATTTCAACATGTGCACCTACACATGCATGCATATTTACAACATTTACCGAATATTTTAATGCACATCTCTTCAATGCCATCTTGCATGATTTCACGAATACTATGCATTCAAACATACTATGGCCTAACCATGATTACTACATACAACATGCACTACCATGACAGGTCCATAAGTCCTCAGTTGCTTTGGTTGTTAAACTCACAACCAATATTCACAAATGGCATGATATGAATTCATATGAATGCATCGACGTTTCTAGAAACTATAGGGTGTAAGGCTCCCTACCTTCACCTACCCGCACCTCACCATACTTGGTGGGTTGGCATTCACATTCAGGCACTCAATGCAAACCAAATCACCTTAGTTTAAGCTTAGTTGAAGAGACTCACCAAATCCTCTTTCAACATTCGTGCAATTAAGCACCGTTAACCCTTACCTGCATGGCTGTTATTAATATCGCTTGATGTTACCTGATTAGTCGGCCTCTTACCAAGGCTACTCAGTCCTTTTTCCAACATCATGATCATGGATTTGTTGCACCATTCTCTCTTCATGAGGTTGTATGCAACAATCATCATCCACATCCTTTAGCCATGCTTCGGTTGTCTCTGGTCCTACAACCAATGTGAACACAACTTAATTATCAGTAACCACCATCATTTGATCTGAAGTGGCTCATTGCATATGTAAATCCTCACTTTTTTACCAATATGCAATATCATATACATGTAAAAACATTTTCACATGCACTTGTGCAATATGCCATCTATCTATCCCTTTTTCAGTTCCAACATTCCTATGCCATAACTTGTAAAATACAAAAACAATAGCAATAGCGGAGTTAAGGAATTATCCCTTTCCAAGCATGACATGGGGCCCCTTCTCCACGTCATAGCTGATCCTTTTCTTGATTTCCCTACCAAGCACGCAAGGAATCATTAGCTATGATCTTCTCACGAATTAGCAATTCAGTATATACATACGTATATAACATTCATTATGCAATTCTTATGCTATAAACAAAGATAGTTTAAGGTGAGGAATTTCCCTTTCATCCTCCATAATGGGTATTACAACCCATTACTCTTACTGGGGATTTTGCAACCTTCTATGCAATTCTTGCTCTTCATCCCAAGAATGCATTTCACACTTTCAACAACTGTCTTTTGGGGGATGATGGGGGTCAAGTGGGCTTGCCCCCTTGTTTTTTTTTTTTTGTAAATCCTTCAATTTCGCGCAATCTAGCGCACAAGTTCCATGGCATTTTTCAACTTTTAGCACCTGAAAAATCTCTCTGAAAAATGGCTGAAATTCCTTGTTTCAGAGCAACTCAGCAAGTTCTTCTGACCTGTTTCGGGCCAACTCGCCGAGTTCTTCCGGTTGAAGACTCAGCTTTTCCTTCTGATCCGTTGCGGACCAACTTGCCGATTCCTTCCGCCGTTGCGAGGCGACTTGCTGAGTTCTTCCAAAATTTTCTCTTGGATGCCGAAAAATACTTAGAAAAACCTTCTGTTGTTTCAGACCATCTTGCTGAGTTCTCCCGCTATTTCGGAGGAACTCACCGAGTTCTCCCACTGTTTCGGAGCAACTCGCCAAGTTCTTCTTAAATTTCTTCTTTAATGCCGAAAACACTTAGAAAGCTTTTCGGACCAACTTGCCGAGTCCTTCTGCCGTTGCGGGGTGACTTGCCGAGTTCTTCCGATCGAACTCAACTTTTCCTTTAGAAATTTTTCCATCTTTCCACCAAACTTATTGATTTGTTTTACCGCATTGCAGAACGACTTGCTAAGTCCTTCCGCAGTTTTAGGCCAACTCGCCGAGTCCAACTGCCGAAAACACTTAGAAAAATTTTTGAAATTTTTCTTCCTTTCCCCGGGCACTTCTGCAACTTCGGGCCAACTTGCCGAGTTCTTCTACCATTGCGGAACAACTCGCTAAGTTCTTCCATAGTTTCGGCGAACTTATTGATTTCCTGCCGCGTTGCGGAACAACTTGCCGAGTCCTTTCGCCGTTGCGGATGAACTCACCGAGTTTCTTTTCCGCCGGCTCAGTTTTTGGCAGAAGCTCATAGACACTTAGAAAAATTTTGAAATTTTTCTTAACTATCAGTGTTGAGCAGGAAACATACTTACCTCTGCAAGTTGTGACAGGTAACCCATGAAGGCCCAATGCTGCAACTAGCAGCTCTGATACCATTTTTAACGTACCCACCCATCCAACCAAGGCAAGGAAGGGTACATGATGCCAATCTATGGGGATTTGACATATAAATTCAGCCCATTCATTAGATTCATACCATTAAAAACAAGAGTGTGCAGATGCAATCAAGCAAGTATGCACAGCGTAATGAAAACATCATACACACACAATTCATGCTCATCCAGCATATCAAATTAATCATCAAATTAAATATTGCAGAAGTAAATACACATCAGATACTTATCTTCCTTTCACAATTGTCCCAAGCAACTAGCTATGTCGCTGCAACGTTCCACCCAACTGTAGGCTCTTCGACAGCATATACTCAGTCCGCCCGAAGGCCACCCCCGATCTGGGCATGATTCTTACAAGGAAAAGGGGACATTCAAGCTCACACACAACCCATTAACCATTTCATCTCATCCAAGCCAGTCCAACTGGGTTTATCAGGCTACACTTGAACCCTGGGTGCTTACTCTCAAGCTCAAGCCAAAACAATGGATTACCCATTACCCATACCCTAACACATTTACAACAGAGGTACTCACAACACAGGGACCACATTGGCTCTCCCAGCTCGTGGTTCACCCAAATGAACTATGGAATTTTGAATTCAACCCCCAAGAAGCAAAACCAATTTCTCCCACTAGTTATGATCCTTTCCAATGGCATAAACGACCTCCAGGAAGACCTAAAAACATTCTTTTCTCTTCCCCACTGGTAATCAAAACAAAAATGCCCCTTCCCAGCTAAAAGATGAAGGGGAACACAGAAAAACCAGGGAGGAAAATGCCCAGGCAGCTAGAGCTGCATGAGAGAGCAT
Source organism: Larix kaempferi (assembly GCA_027924585.1). Taxonomy (NCBI): domain Eukaryota; kingdom Viridiplantae; phylum Streptophyta; class Pinopsida; order Pinales; family Pinaceae; genus Larix; species Larix kaempferi. The sequence goes on along the minus strand of BSBM01001483.1, from coordinate 6,737,996 downwards.
GGCAATGGTGAATAATGGCTTAGAGAGCAATTTCGTGGCTCTTTTCTTACCCAAGGAGACAAACATGATTTTCCATGAAGGGTGGCTTGCCCATACCCGAATTTGGACAACCATACCTCTCCATTCCCAAGGCATTAACTACCCCAACCAACTCTTGAATGATTGGGTATAAAAGTCAACATGGGTAGTTGAGGGTTTGATGGGTTCTCCCGTTGACACTTGGCTTGACTTGATTGGCTCCAAGGGTTTGAATGTTTTCCCTTCCAATTCCTTGAAAAATCATGCCCCCATCTCTTTGTTGCATTGCATAGCTAGTTGCGGGTATTTTTATTAAAATGCATATTACATGATGTTGAAATTCCAATGTGCCTGGCTAGCATGCAAACCATATGCATCAATAAATCGATGGTGGGGCCTTGGCCTTGAGCTCCTCACCATGATTTTATAACAATATTACATCATTTACGTTTTAATGTCATGGGGTCAAACTGGAGATGTTACAGTAACAGCCTGGGATGCTCTTGCGAGGTTTTGTCCTATGGCATATAATATGGCCCTAGGAGATCCGACAGGTAGAGCTGTGTGCTTGTAACATCCTAGGATGCTCTTGAGAGGTTTTGCCATGACCACATGTAATATGTCCTTGGGAGATCAGACAGGTAAAGCTATGTGCTTGTAACAGCCTAGGATTCTCTTGCGAGGTTTTGTGGTGGGACCACATGTAATATGTCCTTGGGAGATCCGACAGGTAGAGCTGTAAGCTTGTAACAGCCTGGGATGCTCTTGTGAGGTTTTGTGGTGGGGTCACATGTAATATGGCCCTGGAGATCCAACAGGTAGAGCTGTGTACTCATAACAGCCTGGGATGCTCTTGTGAGGTTTTGTGACGCACGTAATAAGTCCTGAGGATTCCACAGTATGGCCAGTGATGATGAAGACCTGTAGGTGGTGGGCCTACATCTAGCATGAAAAAGGGATGGCTTTGTAGAACTTCCTATGACGAGTAGATTGAATATTGATTGAGATAGCAGCAGAAGAGACGATGACGTTGATCCAGAGAAGAAGACTTGTGCTAGCAGATCTGTGTCAAGAAATACCTTCCTAGTTAAGAGGGAGTGTTGGTGTATATGTAACTTCGGAATGTATTTCACCTATGTATATTGTACTCCTATAGAGATGTTATTATTCCTCTATACGGAAGTGTTGTCATTTGTATTAACAAGTGTCGCAAGTGTCGCAACTTGCATATGATGGGTTATTAGACCATTAAGTGTGGGGTCTGCCCTGATTAGTGTTACTATGGGTTATTAGACTGAGTTAGACAAGTTGGCCCTACTAGTTTATTGGGAAGGCTAGGTCATGTATAAATAGAGTGCGGGAGGCACTATATTTGATCACTTCATTGTTCACTTCTACACTCATTAGAAAGTGGCACACAAGTGAGGAAGGAGGAGTAGCTGCTAGGAGGACTATCTCTTGTACTTGGGTTGTATCATTGCTCTTTCTATCTCTGAGGAAGTTGTGGGGTTTTTCACCTTTATGGTTTTCCCCAGTGAAACTCTGTGTGTCTATTGTCTCATGTGATTGCTTGTTGTGATTGATATGCTTGATATGTTGTACATGTTATTCTCTCAGTAAAAATCCTAGAGTATATTAAAAATTAATGCTCAAAAATTAACAAATCATTGGTCACTGCTCAATGGACGCTCCACGGAATTCAATGGTGGCAAAAAAATTTTGTCGACTATTCTTCAATTATCACAACAACTATCTGCTTGAATGCCAAACCCTGATCGTTTACACAAGGACTACTCACCATCGTGGATATTAATGTATTTTGCAGACAAAGGATAAATCATTGATCATTTTCTTTGTATTTGCCATTATTTTGTCAAGCAGTATATGTGGTCGAATTGATGGACATTTAATTTTGCTTGGCTCCGTCAATATTTGTAATAAGTTCTTTTGAAAACCTTATTTTTAAATTTCCTATGAGAATTTTCTTTTTAAAATGGACTTTTTTGTAAAAGAGTTGAATCTTTGAAAACTAGTCGAAGATCGACTGCTTTAATGTACTCGATATATTTGCTTGGTTGATATCCTTATTTTGGTCGGTCTTCAACACTCAATAAAAAGTAGTTGATGTGATCGATATGGTTGATACCCTACTGGTCGATATTTTGTTCGATGGGTCGAAGTATGTAAAAGTCTTTGTAAATCAAGTCGGTTTTGTTGCAGACCATTGTCAGTCCAGTTATGCGACCAAAAGAGAGTTTTGGTCGATACATGTGGCATAGTATCTGTTAAAGTTGAGTCTCGTCTTATGATGGTCGTCTCCATAATATATGTTTGATGGTACTTGTCAAATTTGGTCAAATATAACTGATGTATGTGGTCGACGACTTTGGTCGATCCTCAAGTCTGGTCGAAACAAGTTTGGTCGAGTCCACTACAAAGTGAATTTATCTATACTGTAGTATAATACTTAGATATAATCATATTAATTTATACCTAAAGATTCATTAGTATAATAAAGTATCATATAAATTTCATACCTTGAATACTACGTACCTTGTAAACATTTCAGTGAAAATTCCTCACTATTGACACTATATGTTTTCCAATTGGGTATGTCTAAAAAAACTGAAAAAAGGAAGGCCAAGCAAATCGAGCTTTAAGAAGAAACAACTCCAAAAATACAAATCGAAACACTATTTGAAGACACAAAACCCATAATAGGAAGCACCCCTGAGTTCAAATGGGGCCAACTGTACATAGGTATCAGAGATGATAAAATACCTAATTCGACCGTGGAAGAAGGCATGATTTATCAAAACATCAAAAGGTCTGGCCTTCACAAGGCAACTACATGGCCAACATTGTTTCCCTGCTCAGAGGTGATTGCGTGGATTTTGCCCCATGTAGATACTACTACAAAGATCATTTCAAATGCCACTGGAGGAGGGCTTGCATCCTTCCAGCCAATCTGCCTTGCAGCCGCATACAAGCTTCCTACATCCAAAGTATTTCTAACTGACGATTGGGTAAGATGTGCCAATATAGATAATGTTTAATGTGCAAGGAAAATGCTCCTACCAGACAAGCAACTTAGACCCAAATCTAACGGGGAATATGACAGCGAAAACTTAACGACCCCCTATTGAATCATAGTTCTATTGTTGAGCAGACTCTTCGGTCAACCAAATGCCAACATCTATAAAATCGGCTGGGTTCCATTAATATACCATGTTGCCACACATGGTACAGTCTTCAATTGGGCACATATTATTTCAGACAGTATGGTGTCAACCATTTCTACAGCTCAAACTAGCCTTTCAGAAGGGAAGTCACAATTCTTCATGTTTGGCTACCTCATCGATTGTATATCAGTCAACCACCCTTTTCCTAATTTGGGATGTACTTGGAATCTGAATGAGACTCCCATTCATGTAGCATATCAAATAACTTGGGCTCACCGATATGCAGGCTACTACAAATTACTATGCAAAGAACTAATCATGCCCCTTTATTCAGTGGTCTTCAATAAAGAAGCAAATTGTATGTCAAACAATGCCTTGGATGTAATAGTTGAATATGGAGACTATTACTTCTCATCGGAAGGAACATACATTAGAATGTATGGAGGCACCCAACCTCCTTCTCTATTGCCAAAATATGCTACATATTACATAGTGCTTAAAGAATCGATAAGACAAGTGTTCATCAATGGAATTGGTCACTATCTGCATGACAAAAAAAAAGCTTCTTACCCACCTGTACCATTCAACATTGGTGGATACAAATTTCCTAAGATAAAGGCAGTGGAAGCCTTCATTTCAGACTTGCAACCTTTTCACTTTGGAACTAAACTTTTTTGTAAGAAACGACAAGAAAGGCAGGGGGCTAAACATTGTGCTTCTTGTAACATCACTTTTCAGTACTCGAATCACTTTCTCAAAGAAGAGGAAATATAAAAAAGGGTAAACAATATGACAGCGCTGCACAACAAACTAAATCCGAAGAGTGCATCTACTTCTACCCAAACTACAACCAAAGAAAACCAAATAGAAATACATAAACAAAGTGAAGAGGCGAAAATACTACAAGAACAACTATGGCTACAGCAGGAAGAAGCACTGGAATAGCAACAAAATGAAGCAAAAAAAAATAAAAAAAAATAGCAACATCAAATACAGCAAATGGAAAAAAAACATACAGAAAAAATACAAATTCTACACAACAAAGCCGAACAAGCCCATTGTAAGAGAGAAGCTAAAGAAAACACAACTCAACGAGACCAAAGGACAAAATAGGTGCAAGATAAAGTCCAACATGCATATGGTTGAATTCCTCAATCACGCCCGACTAGCCACAATGGACAATTTCAGACAAAGAAAACACGACCTCCCGACACATATCTACTAGCAAAAAGCAGTCGGGATCTACGACCAATAGTTCAACAAAACCAACATCCACGCAACGACGCATAGAAACCCTATCACACCGAATTAAATACCTTGTCAAATAATTCTTTGATGAAGCCATCTACTTCGCATTCTGCCCCTCCTTGTGTCACCCCAACTGAACTTTTGAATCCATCAAATACCTTACTACTCATACCAGAAATCTTGTCCCCTTTAATCATTCGAAAACTGTCTAGCAGTTCTATTCCTAACAGTCCTTCCCCAATCGACGAAACACAGCTGTCGCTGAATCGTCAAGTCGCTACTAGTATACCAATCCCCACCACTGCCAACTGGACCACAACAACATCAAAATTAATGCAACTTCTTGAGCCAACAACAAAAACAACTAAAGCACCAGTCGAGCCAGTAGAACATTCCAAACAAGCAACAACTGAAAAAGTACACTCAACAAACACAGTAGTCATATCAAGCAGAGCAGAAGAAGAGACAAAACAACCATCAACAATAGTTGAGACACGAAAACACTCAAAACAGTAATTAGCGGTCCCAAAATGGCAAGGAAAATTCAAGAAAAAGCAAGCTAAGGACAAGTGATGCCATCACAAAGATATTTAGCAAAAGCAACAGCATCTGGACCACATATCTCTATTGGGTCACTTATATGTACATCTCGACCAATTTGGGCCAATCTCGACATACCATCCACAAAAGGCACCACAAGTAGAGCTCGATTTATTGACTGATGGAATCAACCGAGAACAACGACATAGACGACTAGCAGCAGATGACCGCATTCACGAGCTGAAAGAAGACCAAACTGTATTTTTGAAAAAGTGTCAAGACTTAGCGCAACAAGTCATACCAATTCCAGTTAGCTTCGACAATACTAGCACACTTGATAAAGCATTTCAATTGTTCCAATCTGTAGTGTCAGCATTATCTGAAGAGCTCACCAAGGACCGACAAGAACAACCAACAGTACTAGTGTCACTGATGTGGAAATAGTTTGAAGCATTCAACTCAGCACATGATCAACTCATCCAGTATAATCATCAAGCAGAGACAGCAAACAACGTTCTCCACAATTGGAACAAACATTATGGAAATGTCTTTAGACAAATGCAGGAGACTCGTAACTTAATCAACACTCTTCATCAACAACACCGAGTAGCTGATAAAACCATGGCCCCAATTATTGAGGAACAACTAATAATGGAAAACAGAAAATTGGAGAAACTGGAAAAAAGTGAACAACAGTGGTTGAGCCACGCCCGTCATAACCTTCACAAAGTAGAACAACTCCGACCACATTTTAAAACATTGCTTTCAGTTGCCAACGAGAAAATAGAGCTTTTGGGTCCCGACCTAATTCATCTACAGGGAAGGACTACTCAAGAAGACATAGCTAACTTGTCGAGCCTTACAACACATAATATCGACATCAAAAGCACGCTGCACCATTGGAAGACCTTCTAGCACCACATGTTTGTTTCAGCTGAAGCAATTGTCAACGTTTGTGTACAACAACAAGCAGCAACCAGTTCCAGTTCCAGTCTGTACACAAGTTTTGTTCAGTAATTTTGTACATCTCCTCCTTTCTTCGTGATGAAGAAATATTTTGATAAGAGAGAGATGTTGAAAGAGCCAACTGTTTCCAATGTAAGTCGACAGGTCGAATCGACCATTTGCTAAATGTCGATTGGTTGCACCGACAATACAGTTCTATAAGTGAATATAAACATCAATGGTTAACTATAATCTATCTATGTATGATTCTACCCTTACTGAGTAATAAAGGCTACTGCTGACTAATAAAGCCTAGTCATCTAACATTGGTCATCTTCTCTACAGCATTCATTGTTACACCTCAAGGGGAAAATGCTAGTTTAGTATATGCGATAAGGTTTGTTATAACACTATTGCAATGTGGCAATCGTTTGGCACTATATTGCTTAATATAGTTTGCCATATGGTTTGTTATAATGGTTTCAACATATAGTTATAATATAGTGGGGGCCTTGGTGTTGGCATGGGGTCAAGGGCTATGCCCTTGCCCCCCCTATTTTTACAACATTGTTATACAACCTAATGAAGTTTTATGGTGGCCTAACCAAGGTCTTGGGTTCGATTCCCAAAACTTCAACAAACCACATTTTTCCAACCTTTGAACCACTTTTAACCATTTTTGTCAAAAGTCCAACTGCTGACAACTTCTTCATCTGGAGGTAGTTTTGCATGAAACAAGCGTCGATGGAAATTTGTCGAAGAGCTCTTTACCATTGTAACCTTTGAACTGATGTTTGAAAACTTTAAATCTAATTGGTGATGAGATGATCCTCCTAGATCATGGGAAGAGTTAACTATTGGCTTTAGCCAAATGTTCATTTTGTCGAACGAAAACCCTTTCATCCATGGCATGTTATAGGAGGTCTATGAGAAAGTATTCAAAGAAGTTTCGACAAAAAAATCGATGGGACCACAGTGGACTACGACACCGGAAATGCTGATGGAATGCTACAACATAATAGGAGAACCCAACGATGAGGATGATCCGCGAGCTACTTATATACCAAATTCAGAAGGAAGTCAGAATGTCGAAGCACCAGAGATGCCCTTCGACAAGTTCCAGTAGCCATTGTGAATCAAGAAAGTGAACATTGGATTGGAGGAGAATCCCAAGTTCGCAAGAATCGGAGATTATTGGGACGACTCGACCATTTCCAAGATGATTGACCTGTTACACAAGTTCTAGGATCTGCTCCCAACAAAATTTGCAGAGATGAAAGGCATTTCTGGGGATCTAGGCAAGATGAAGATTCCACTAAAACCTAATGCGAAGCCAATAAAGCAGCGACCTTATAGATTGAATCTGAGGTATAAGGAGCATGTGAAAGCTTAACTAGAGAGAATGTTGGACGCAAGAATCATAGAACGAGTGGAGGAGTCTGAGTGGATCATCATAATGGTGGTACAAGACAAGAAAACCGATGAAATTAGGATTTGTGTTGACCTAAGAAAACTGAATGATGCATGTTTACATGATCCATTTCCTACACCATTCACCGACGAAGTACTAGAGGGTTTCAGAGGTCAAGAGATCTACTCTTTTACAGATGGATTCTGAGGATACCAGTAGATAAAAATTGCGAAGGAGGATCGACATAAAACAACATTCATTACAGAATTGTAATGTTTTCAATATATAGTGATGCCATTCGCCCTGAAAAATGCACCAGCAATCTTTTCAAGATTGGTTATCGCTGCATTCAAAGATTTCATCCATAAATTTCTCGCAGTATACATGGATGATTGGATAGTATATGGTTTGGTTAAGGATCACGTCACGATTCTGAGGTTGATGCTGGAGAGATGTCGACACCACCAGATTTCGCTAAACCTGAAAAAGTTCATCTTCTGTGCTCCATTTGGGATTTTGCTGGGACACATTGTATGCAGGGAAAGAATGTTGGTGGACCTTGCAAAGATCGTGATCATTGTCGACCTATCACCACCAATTACATTAAATCAATTAAGAGCAACATTGGGACATATGGGATACTACAAAATTTTTATCTGAGGTTATGCAGTGATCATGGCACCGATGTAAAAATTGTTGAAAAAGGATGCCAAGTTCGAATGGAATGAAGAATTCCAAAAGAGCCTTGATACACTGAAAGCAAATATGGTCGCAGCACCAATACTAGTGTTTCCTAATTGGATGAAAGAATTCCATATTCATGTCAATGCATCATTAGGCGCACTAGGAGTAATATTGGCCCAGCCAGGAGAAGGAGCGATTGACCACCTGATAGCATTCGCAAGTAGGAAGTTGTCCACTGCGGAGAAGATCTACACAAAGATGGAAAGGGAAGGCTTGGAGATGGTCTACGCCTTACAAAAGTTTCGACATTATCTATTAGGAGGCCATTTTAAAATGTTCACTGATCATTCAACACTCAAATACCTAGTGAACAAGCCTGTATTGGGGGGGGGGGGGGAATCTGTCGATGGCTACTACTCTTCCAAGAATTTGACTTCGATATAATTGTGAAGCCTGGGCGACTGAACGCGGGACCATATCATCTATCACGAATAGAATCAAGAAAATAACCAAGAAATAATGACGAAGGATTTCCCGACGCTTAGTTATTCAGGGTTGGAATGGTCGACGACCATTATGAGCAAATTATCCACTTTTGGGCAACAGGGAAGGCACCGGAGGAATTTACTACCAACCAAAAGAAACAGTTAGTTGTCAGAGCTGCATATTCCAACTGATCGCAGGGAAGCTATATAAAATGGGACCCGATGAAATACTTCGACGATATGTCCTTCCGCATGAACAGGAAAGGATCTTAGTTGAATCTCACGATGGGATCACAAGAGGAAACTATGGAGGATGTGCCATTGCTAGAAAGATACTTCGAGCTAGATTATGGTGGCCGACGATGCATGGAGATGCCACGAACAATGCAAAAACCTACAACGTATGTCAACGAATAGGGAAACCATCATGAAGCGATAAAATACCGCTAGTACCTCAATTAACACTACAGGCTTTCAACAAATGGGTATTAGACTTTGTAGGACCTATCAACCCACCAGGAAAAAGAACAGGGTCTCGATACATAATTACTATGACAGACTATTTGACACAATGGGCAGAAGCTGCACCAGTGAAGGACTGCACGGCTACGACTGCAGTAAGATTTCTCTTCAATAACATGGTCACCAGGTTTGGGTGCACAAAGATACTAATGAGCAAGTAGGGTGCTCACTTTGTCAATCAAATTATCATGGCGATGACCGAGGAGTTTAAAATACAACACAGGAAGAGTACACCATACCACCCGCAAGCTAATGGCATAGTCGAAGCATTCAACAAAATATTGGAGCATGAACTCACAAAGGTGTACAGCACAAACCGCGACGATTGGGATTTGAATATTCCAGCAATATTTTTTGCTTGCCGAACAATGTGCAAACGATTGACAGGATAGACTCCGATCAAGTTAGTTTATGGATAGGAAGCAGTAATGCCAATGGAGTATATCGTCCCAAGTCTACGCATTGCAGCAGCCACAGGAATGAGCAACGATGGATAAATTGAAGAACGGTTAGCGCAGTTGGTATAGCTTAATGAAGATCGGTTTATCGCAGGACTCCATCAGAAGGTAGAAAAGGATCAACAGAAGGCTTGGCATGATCGCCATGTGAAGGCAAAGCACTTCCAATGTAGAGATATGGTCCTATTATATGACAGTAAGTTTGCAAAGCATCCAAGTAAGATGCAGATGCATTGGTTGGGTCCCTACATAATAAATTTTGTTACTAACGGAGGTGCGGTGCAGTTACAAAGGTTAGATGGAACATTGTTAACAAATCTAGTGAATGGGAATGGCTAAAATCCTATCGCCATAACCAAGCGCATAGCAGCTGAGAAATGACTCGACTAAAATAATAAAAAATAATAATAATAATAATAATGACAAAAAGTTGGAGACATGGCAAGACCGGTCACTCGTCGACGTTTAGCACATGGGAGTCAAGTTAGAGCATAATTACAGCGGCTAAGCAGCGGCAGAAGATGGCATAGGCTCATAATGACACACTCAAGGACAGAATCTGGTGAATAAGTGAAAGATTTAGTGAATGACTTAGTAATCATACATCAAGGACATGAGGAACGTGCGAGTTAAACTATAAATCCACAAAGCAGATAGATTGGAAGATCAAGGCTTATGTGCATTATGGAAGAGAGTCAGTGAGTCGAATGTGTGATCCCAAGAAAGTTGCAGAATAAGGAAGTGAGAGTAGAGAGTTGCAATGGTGCATTTTGTTTCCAGCGGAAGAAACCAAGGTGCGCTAAGGGAAAGGAAGACAAGTGTTCATGAGCAACCGGCACCAAGTATCAGGAAGAACAAAGATGAGGTCTTACCCGAGATATATAAGCAAGTTTCAGTTGTTAAAAGAAAAGCGGTCCCTTTGACCGCAGAAGTAACAAGGGCAAAGGCACATCGATACCAGCGAAGGATGACCAAATGTGTGAAACAGATGTGCCGAACCGTTATGCCCTTTTTACAATTTGGTGTTGTCAATGAAATTTTTTCCAGACGCATGCCAGGGTCATGAACAATAGACGGCCGAGAAGGGATACATGACAGCGATCAAGAGACAAGAGGATGAGTTTGAGAAGTACATGGCAGTGATAAATAGACGAAAGAATGAGCTCGAGAAGTACATAATAGCGAAGGACGAGAACAGTACCAGAGGTGTCCGGCTGAGGTGGCTCGAGGGTGAGCCACAAGTTTGTGTTGGGGGCTTGTTGGCACGGGGTTAGACCGCATGAAGTGAGGAAGCCGAAAGCGATGAAAAGGAGTATTCATGGAGAATAAGGAAGCCGACGAAAGCACAAGTTATGGTTTAGTTAGGTAGAATGGGTCATTTGGACCATTTTGTAACCGCCTTAGTTGTCGATAAGTAGAACTGTGATTGTAAGCCTAAGGGAAATGAAGTATATCAAGTAACCATTCGATCGATGAATTGTGTAATGTGATAATCCGCATCTATGTTTTGCTCCGCAATAAGTTGTTTGGGACTGTCCTTGCGAAGGTTGTACCGCAGGTTTTTGATGAGTTAATGCATGAAGATGTTCGGCTATGTCTATTTTCCATGTTTATGTTTGTGTTGAATGATGAATGCGGCCTTAATCATGCATTATGCTTAGGTTTTGTCGATTAATCTGTAATATATGTTGATGCGACTACCAAATATACAATGTTAGTGTGAATAATTGGTAATGTGAATGACAAATGCATGTTTGAACTGTTAAGCATGATGCGAAGATAAATATCTGGTTTCTGTAGCGATAGAGTGATAGTAGATGCATGTCCTCCCCCTACTGCAGAAACCTGGTTCCTACATCCCCCTTAATCATCTCGGGTGAGACCTCACTCGCTCCACGAGTGTTGTTGGAAAGGGTAAAACCTTTATGGGATGATGCTTAAGGGTGTTTGGTTGGTGTTTATTGATAGCAGTGCGAAGTGAACCCCTGTCGATAGAACTATGTCAACATTAGAAGACTCTTCCTTAGGTTTGGTTAGCAACAAAGGATTTTTATTTACTATCGGTTTTACTTCAGTATCCATAGCATGTTTCATAATACTATTGATATCATTTTCTACTTTATTGGCTTCTTCACAAATTTCTGCTAAAGTAGTTTTACATGATCTCTTAACAAGCATGGCTATGGATGGATGAAGCATTGTGGTATAATATTCAACCAAGTATTCTTCAGTGGTTTTGCAGCAATGCTGAAACTATTCAAGAATGTAGTGAATATTTGATTAAAGTCTAGTACTTTTTCTATCTTATTCATTCTTAGAGACAATAATTCTTTCATGAGTGAAGCCAAAGTTCTCTGATCACCAAACTTGCTTATAAAAACCTTTTCAAAGCCATCCCAATCTACTATAGAACCATTTTGTAAGCTAAAAAACCAAGATGATGCTCTAGGTTCAAATGTATATGGGAAAAGTTTGCATACAACATCCTCATGTTCTACATTTAGTAAATTTAAAGCCAAGTAGAAACTCTTTAGATGATCATCAGTAGAGACTCCTTTTCTAGGATCAAAATTAGGTAATACAAATTATGGGTGTTTAGGCAAATCATGCAAAGGAGCAAGTAAGTTGAGTGGTCCTCTAGCCCTCGACGCAGTTGGTGGATTAACATTATGAGCCATGTTAGCAATATGCTGAGGAGAATGTGTAGGTGTGCGTGGGGATGTAAGTGTTTGTATGTGTTATTGACTTGGGAGAATTAGGCCTTAGGTAATTTATGGGATCTCGTATCTCTTGTAATGATAATTCTACTAACTCTTCCAATGATTCTACAAGCAACAAATCTCTAGTTTGCACAATTTTTCGTCTAGGAGCCTGTATTCTAGGAAATAAAGGTACCACCAATAGTCCTCCAAGTTTTCTCACATAAGATCTAGTGTGTCTCCTAAACTTATCTACTTCTGGGTGAGGAACAACATACAAACATTCAGTATGATCAATTTCAGAATCAAAATTTTCTTGATAATCTATTTCAGACATTAATTCTTCAGGTTGGGATGTTTCAATCGGAGACTCAAAGCAATTTCCTCGTGGAAACAAATTTCCTCTACCATCCATGCACTGGCGGCCCTCCTTCTAGCGCCAAATCTGTTGATGCCTAGAAAATCCTAGCATCAATAGTAGGGATTCTCCCTAATGAATATCCCAATTAGATCATTCATTGTTTGGAATAGGGAATCCATCTGGTTAACGGTCCAGCTACCGTAGATGTGTTTATTGAATTTACCAGTTGCAGCCCGACCCACCGTTTATATTTTATGTCTAATTATGGGCATGCAAGTGCCCTAATCTAACTGATGCATAACCTATAATTGACAGGTAGAAGCCTCACAAGTGATGCGCAGGTTCTTACCTCTCGTCTTATCACTTCTACCTTATCAATCATCTAACCCTTGTTGATGTATTTGTAACTTCGGAAGATATTCTTCTATGTATTACATTTGTACTTTATTGTATATCCATCAGAGATGTTACATTCCTCTATTTGGAAGTGTTGTCATTTGTATTTGGAAGTGTTGTCATTTGTATCGATGGGTTATTAGACCACCAGTGTGGGGTTGGCCTTGATTAGGTCATGTGGTTGGGTTATTAGACTTGAGTAGCAAGTCGGCCCAGTGAATTATTTGGCAGGTCAAGTCAAGTATAAATAAGAGGGGTGTGGCCCTCATTCTATTCATTCACTCACTTCTCAAGCTCGCATTAACAAAGTGAGAAAGTGACGCACATGTGGAGGAGGAGGAGCATCTGCTAGAGACATCTTATTGGGTTTGATCCTTGTGATCTTGTATTTGGGTTTATTCTATCTCTGAGGAAGTTGCGGGGTTTTTCACCTTCTTGGTTTTCCCCGATGAAACTCTGTGTCTCTTATGTGATTGCTATTGTGCCTATGATTGATATGTTGTAGATTTGTTGTACATGTTATTCTCTTAGTGATTCTTATGATAATGGAATGAAATTATCGAAAAATTAACATGGTATCAGAGTCGATCTAAGAAGAAGGCACTGTGTAGCTGTAGAAGCTAGGGCTTCTTAATATGTGGGTTTCTCTCCACAGATCATCAAAGGAAGGAGGCTAGATTGACTCTCCTAGCAAGGGCACATATTTCTATCGAGATAGAATTCAATTCTGAACTTTTTCAGTTTTTGACCTAAAAATTAGGGTTTCCACAAAAAGCAGAATTTCTGAAATCTGAGACCATAGATGGAAGCTCCTTGGAAAAATCAAAGTTTAGAGCTTTGGATCGAACTTTTTGGTTGGGTGAAGCTCTAGTAATCTCAAACCCTAATTCAGGGTCCTCCCTAGTGAATCCGAAAGATTCAAAAGCAATTACGAGGGGTGAAACTTTGTAGTTTTAAAATTCTGAGTGTACCAGCTTGATCAGATCAACAAGGCGCATCTTTCTATCCTTTCAGAAGTTTGAAATTCACATTTTGAATTTTTAGGGTTTCTCTGATAAACCCTAATCCAACTCCAGATCCAGTTTTAAGCAAATCAAGTTGTAAGACCTAAATATTTTATATTTCCATTTGAAGTACTCTTTAAAGATGTCTCACCACACCAAGATTGAGGATAAGCTTGATGGAGCTGATAACTTCTGAGCATGGAAGTATAGGATTGAGTTAATCCTAGAAGAGAATGATTTGGATACCTACATAAAAGAAGAGGTTCCAGTTGGAGAGGGAGATGAGGCTAAGGCCTTACACAAGAAGGACTTGGTCAAGGCTAAGAGAATCATTGTTGATTCCATAAAGGACCATCTCATACCCCATGTGTCTTCCCTAAAGACACCTAAGGAGATGTTTGACTCTTTGACCAAGTTGTTTGAAGGAAAGAACATAAATCAGAAGATGACTCTGCGGAACCAATTAAAAGGGGTAAAGCTTCAGAATGGAGAGACCATTCAATCCTAAATTTCCAAGGTCTCTCAAATCAAGGAACAACTTGAAGTTGTGGATGAAGTAGTGGAGAATGGTGAAATTGTTATGACCACATTGAATGGCCTACCTAGTTCATGGGACTCTTTCATCCAAGGAATCTGTGCAAGAAGGAAGTTGATCTCCTTCAGTAGACTGTGGGAGGAATGTTCACAAGAAGAGGCTAGGCTTGTATCCCGAGAAGAAAAGATGGGAAGTGAAGATCAAGCTCTCGCAGCACACACCAAGGGAAGCAAGTTTAAGAGGGAGAAATCTCATAACAAGAAACATTCTCACTTCCACCATAAGAAGAAAGATATCTCCCAAGTTCGATGTTACTCTTGTGATGAGAAAGGACATTATGCTTCAGATTGTCCTAAGAATAAAAGGAACAACAAAAACAACTTCAACAAGAAGAAGAAGAGCAACAAGAGGAGATTTCATGCTCATGTTGTTGAGGATGATGAACCTCCCAAGAAGAAGACTAAAGGAGAAAGTGATGACCCATCAAGTGAAGATGAATATGTTCTAATATCTGCTCTCACGGGTACAGTTACACATGGGTGTAATGATTGGCTCATTGATAGTGAGGCTTCCAAACATATGACTGGGTTTAAAGAATCTTTCATGGATCTATCTGAACATGAGTCACCTCATAAGGTGAAACTTGGGGATGACTATCAATACCCCATAAAAGGAAGTGGTGAAGCCTCCTACATGCTAGACTCTGGGAAGTCTTTGAAGATGAAAGATGTTCTATATGCACCTGGGCTCAAGAAGAATCTCCTATCCATATCATCTTTGGATGCAAAGGGAATGAGAGTTGCATTTGTGGATGGCCAAGTACTCATGTGGCCTAAAGGTAAAACCATAGATGATGCAGTAGTGATTGGAGAGCAAGAGGGAGGATTATAAAATTGAAGGGACAACCTGAACATGCCATGGTACATGAATCCATGGAGCCAATTGAACTTTGGCATAGAAGGCTTGCACATGCGCACTATAGGGCACTACCAATTGCAAGTAAAGCAGTAGAGGGTCTTCCTGAGATCAAGCCAAAGAATGAAGGTGTTTGCAAAGGATGTGCAAAAGGAAAGAACATTAAGAAGGCATTTCCAAGCAGTGAAAGCAAAGCAAAAGGAATCTTGAAAATTATCCACTCCGATGTATGCGGTCTGATGTCATCCAGTTCTCTAAGTGGGTATGTGTACTATGTTTCTTTCATTGATGATTTCTCTAGGAATACTTGGGTTTATTTCTTGAAGAACAAAGATGAAGTGTTTGATAAGTTCAAGGAATTCAAAGCCTTGATAGAAAATCAAACTGATAAGAAGATCAAGACTTTCAAATCTGACAATGGCGAAGAATTCACTTCAGGTGATTTCAAGAAACTATGTAGTGATTCAAGGATTAAGAAGGAGTTGACTGCTCCCTACAATCCACAACAAAATGGAGTTGCAAAAAGGAAGAATAGAACAATCATGGAAGCAACACAAGCAATGTTGCATGATCAGGACCTTCATATACATCGATGGGCAGAAGCAGCTAGGACAACTGTATATGTACAGAATAGAACACCTCACAAGATACTTGACAACAAGACACCAAAAGAAGCTTTCTCTGGTAAGAAACCTGAAGTTATCCACCTTAGGATATTTGGTTGTCCAGTATATACACATGTTCCAAAGGAAAAGAGTACAAAGCTAGATCCTTCAGGAAAGAAGGGCATCTTTGTGGGTTACAGTGAAAACTCGAAGGCTTATAGAATATACTTTCCAAGTTTCAAGAAGATTGACGTCAGCAGAGATGTAACATTTGATGAAGACTCAACTTACATCAAATCAAGGAAGACACCTGTTGAAGATCATGAAGAACTAAAGGTAACCAGATTCCAAGACACCACCATGAATGAAGAAATTCCAAAAGTAGTTCATGAAATTGAAGATCCACAAGAACCTATAGATCCACCCAGTGAGAAGAACTCTCACAAAAGGAAACCTACATGGGCTAGAGAGCTCATTCAAGATGCAGAAAGGTATGGCATTCCAGAAGAAGAACATAGAGAAAGGAAGAGGACTAGATCACATACCAGTTATGTTGCCTTACTCTGTGACACTATGAACAAAGAACCTTCCATTTATGAAGAAGCAGCGGAAAAGAAAGAATGGAAGGATGCCATGGTCGAGGAGTATCAATCGATCATGAAGAATGATGTTTGGGATGTGGTCCTAAGACCTAAAGAGAAGTCTGTTGTGACTTCTAAGTGGATCTACAAGATCAAACATGCTGCAGATGGCAGCATAGAGAAACACAAAGCGAGGTTTGTAGCTCGTGGCTTCTCCCAGAAAGAGGGAATAGACTATGAAGAGACTTTTGCTCCTATATCCAGATACACTTCCATCATATCAATACTTGCTTTGGTTGCAGTGATGAAAGGGAAGATACACCAGATGGATGTCAAGACAACTTTCTTAAATGGTGCAATCAAGGAGGAAGTGTATGTGGAGCAGCCACTTGGTTTTGAGACACATGACAGGGAGTCATATGTGTGTAGGTTGAAGAAAGCCTTGTATGGCTTGAAGCAAGATCCTATGACTTGGTATGGTAGGATAGACAGCTTTCTGCTTTACCAAGAGTAAAGCGGATTCCAACCTTTACTATAAGGTTGAGGAAGGCAATCCAGTGATACTACTTTTGTATGTGGATGACCTGTTTGTTACAGGTGAGGATAGATTGATTGCCAACACGAAGAGGAAGCTTGCTGTCGAGTTCAAGATGAAGGACTTGGGGATGATGCACTACTTTCTAGGAATGAAGGTGTGGTAGAGTGCAGATTGAATCTTCCTTGGACAAGGGAAGTATGCAGTAGAGATCTTGAAGCGGTTCGGGATGATGGACTGCAAGGCCATGGCCACACCTATGGTGTCAAACCTGAAGCTTTTGTGGGGTGCTTCATCTGATCTGGTTGATGTCATTGTGTATCGTCAGATGATTGGGTCCTTGATGTACCTGACGAACACAAGACCAGATATTTGCTTTGCGGTGAACACATTGAGCCAGTTCCTGATGGATCCCAGAGGTGTTCACTTGGTTGTTGTAAAGAATATTCTAAGGTACCTAAAGGGTACAATTGATTATGGGCTCAAGTATGATGCGAATCAAAAGCTTAACCTACAGGGTTTTGTTGATTCATATTGGGCAGGCAGTGCTGCAGATAGGAAGAGCACTTCTGGGTGTTGCTTCAGTATGGGATCAGGTGTGATCTCTTGGTTTAGCAGGAAGTAGTCCTGCGTAGCACTGAGTACAGCCGAAGCAGAGTATGTTGCAGCTTGTTCGGCTAGTTGTGAGGCAGTATGGCTTAGGAAGCTACTATTTGAGTTATTTGATCTCCTGTTGGATGCTACTGGTATCTTTTGTGACAACCAGAGTTGTGTGAAGTTTTCTGAGAACTCAGTGTTCCATGACAGATCAAAACACATTGAGATCAAATATCACTATATCAGGGATATTGTGCAAAGAGGAGCAGTGAAGCTCCCGTATGTTGCGACGGATGAGCAAGTTGCAGATGTGTTGATGAAACCACTAGCCAGAGTGAAGTTTGAGTACTTCAGAGAGAGGCTTGGTGTTCTTCAGATTGAATATACTTTGAGGAAGAAGTGATGGACACATTTGTAGGAGCCATTCCAAGCATGGTGAGAGGAGGATCCTTCCCATGGCTGTGTATGTAAGCGCTGTGTGATGAGCATCAGAATGATGCTCCAGTTATTTCTTTGTATATGCATCATGTTGGATGCTTGATATGATCAGTTGGATCATGTATTTGTATATGCATCATGTTGGATGCTTGATATGATCAGTTGGATCATGTATTTGTATATGTATCAGGTGGATACATTGTATGACCAGGTAGATCATGTATGATGATATGTATCAGGTGGATCATGTATAATGATATGTATCAGGTGGATACATTGTATGATCAGGTGGATCATGTATGATGATATGTATCAGGTGGATACATTGTATGATCAAGTTGATCATGGATGATGAGCATCAAGATGATGTTCCAAATTATATGCATCAGGACGATGTAATGACGATGATCAGGATGATCATCTGTGATGAGTATCAAGATGATACTCTGGATGATATGCATCAAGACGATGCTATGATGATGATCATGTGATGATATACATCAGGATGATATATGGTGAGTATCAGGGTGATACTCTGTGGCCGTGGATATGTTGTGCAGGTAGCATAGAAAAGATCCTGAGAGATCCAGACAGGTAGAGCTGTGTGCTCGTAACAGCCTAGGATGCTCTTTCAAGGTTTTGCTACAGGTAGCATAGAAAAGATCCTGGGAGATCTGGACAGGTAGAGCTATGTGCTCATAACAACTTGGGATGCTCTTTCGAGGTTTTGCTACAATTCCGCATAGAAAAGATCCTGGAGATCCGGACAGGTAGAGCTGTGTGCTCATAATAGCCTAGGATGCTCGTTACAATTTTTTCAGAAGTTCACATAGAAAATATCCTAGAGATCCGGACAGGTAGAGTTGTGTGCTCGTAATAGCCTAGGATGCTCTATAGAGATCCAGACAGGTAGAGCTGTGTGCTCATAACAGCCTTGGATTCTCTTTAAAGGTTTTGTGAAGGTCAACATGTAAAAGATCCTATAGTCTGAGCTAGGTTTTGTTAACGCACATAATTAGTCCTGGGATCCATAGTATGGCCAGTGATGATGAAGACCTATAGGTGGTGGGCCTACATCCAGCATGAAAAAGGGCTGGCTCTATAGAACTACCTATGACGAGCAGAATTCAAAGATAGCCCAGTGATCAAGATGTCGAGTACAACAGTAGTGTTGATGATGATGCTCTGTGATCCAGTGATGATGATCCAGCTCCAGGATTGAAGACTTGTGCCAATATGTATTGATGACCTGTGTTCAAAATACCTTCCTAGTTAAGAGGGAGTGTTGATGTATTTGTAACTTTGGAAGATATTCTTCTATGTATTACATGTGTACCTTATTGTATATCCATCAGAGATGTTACATTCCTCTATTTGGAATTGTTGTCATTTGTATTTGGAAGTGTCATCATTTGTATTGATGGGTTATTAGACCACTAGTGTGGGGTCGGCCCTAATTAGGTCATGTGGTTGGGTTATTAGACTTGAGTAGCAAGTTGGCCCCAGTGAATTATTTGGCAGGTCAAGTCAAGAATAAATAAGAGGGGTGTGTCCCTCATTCTATTCATTCACTCACTTCTCAATCTCACATTAGCTAAGTGACAAAGTGGCACACATGTGGAGGAGGAGGAGCATCTGCTAGAGACATCTTATTAGGTTTGATCCTTGTGATCTTATATTTGGGTTTATTTTATCTCTGAGGAAGTTGCGGGGTTTTTCACATTCTTGGTTTTCCCCGGTGAAACTTTGTGTCTCTTGTGTGATAGCTATTGTGCTTATGATTGATATGCTGTAGATTTGTTGTACATGTTATTCTCTTAGTGATCCTTATGATAATGGAATGAAATTATCGAAAAATTAACAACCCTATTCTAACTTAACTAATCTATCATTGCAAGGAGCGAGCTTTAATGAGAGTAATATCTGGGAATGTTTGTACAAATCCAACAAATAATTATTTAGATAAATTATTTACATTCACGACAAAAATATACAAAGATATCTTTGATGAAATTTATATCCATTTATTACTCTTAAATTACACAAACATTTGCATAGACAAGTAAAATCATTCTTTACCATCGAAATAATTCAATAAAGTAAGTAAGATCTCATAGCATGAAGATGAACACAGGAAGAAATAATTTTGATCTGGTATCCAAGACATTCCACGAAAGCTTTTTCCTAGCAAATAGGTCCTTCTCATTAGCAGAAAAATAGTTTTCTTACAAAATGTCTCCAGCTTCTATTACACCAGAAAAGCCCCCCTTTTCTAATCCCTTATCCCCTCTATTTATCTTACAAGATAATTTGTCCTTACATGACCAATCGTTTCACCTACCCTCCGACTCTTGGATTGCTAAAATTTTGTCTCTTTTGCTTGCTCAATCAAAAAATATATAATTTTTTACAAATTACATCATTCTTTCGGTGGGGCCTCTAAACTAGAAATATAACTATCCCACAAATTAGTTTCATGAAATATTACATTTAATTGTTGAGGTTCTAATAATTTTAAAGATACCTCATGAATAGATCATTATTTCCCCACATTTACAAATCCTTTAGTAGTTGCTTTATAACTTTCTTCTAGAAAATAAGCATTCACAGATGCTTGTCCTATATGCTATTTGAGATCTTCTTCATTAAGCACATCCAATTTCCTAATGTATTTCAGGTCTTCCTTTAAGTTTTCTTTTAATTATGTTAGATGTTGGTCTTTGGTAGGCAACTCGTACATATCTTGAGCAATTGAGATATGGCATTTCTCGTGCACGTGATAAATATCTTTGTAAATTCCTTCACACTTCAAGATAGTCTTTGGTACTTTTGCTTGTATTTTCCAATCAAATTTTCTGCAGCTGTCTAGAAGAAATATATCTAATTTGAGTTCTGCAGCTTTCTTTTTTGGAAAGTGATTGGGAAAGTTTGGATTTTCTCCTTTCCAGGAGATCAACTTCTTTACTTTGTGAAATGTACTGATTAATTTTTGTTTTATAGTGAGAGCACCTGCAGAAATTTCCTTCATTATTTCTATCATCTTTCTCATTTTATAGATTTCCTCGACCAACAATTCTTTTGAATGGAAAATTTGTTCCTGTACTTTATAGGCATGTTCATAGAAAGGTATCATGTCTTGCTTATGATTTTGAGCAACTTTAACCTGCTCCATGTTGATGTATTTGTAACTTCGGAAGATATTCACTTGTATATTGTATGTATTACATTTGTACTTTATTGTATCCCCAATGGAGATGTATTATTCCTCCAATTGGAAGTGTCGTCATTTGTATTTGCAAGTGTCGCAACTTATATTTGATGGTTTATTAGACCACCTTGGTGGGGTCGGCCCTGAATGAGTTGTGTGGGTCAAAGGGTTATTAGACCACCCTAGTGGGATCGTCCCAGTGTCAAGTGGTAGTGGGTTATTAGACTCTCCTAAGGGAGGTCAACCCAGAGTCAGTTGTGATGGGGTGTTTAAGTCCCCTAGTGGGGTTGGCCCAGTCAACATTATGTTAAGTGGTTAAATTGGGGTCGACCTAGTTAGAGTTAAAAGTCAAGTGAAGTAAAGTATAAATAGAGAGTGTGACTCTCTCATTTATTCATTCACACACTCACTCACTTCGCATTAGTGAGAGAGACGAGGAATGCGTACAAGTGGAGGAGAAGTATCTACTAGGAGAATATCTATTGTTGTGGGGTTTGATATTTGTGATCTTTGTATTGATGCTCATTCTATCTCTGAGGAAGTTGCGGGGTTTTTCACCTTCTTGGTTTTTCCTGGTAAAATGTTTTGTGTCTCTTGTCTCTTGTGTTTGATATGCCGTACATGTTCTTCTCTCAGTTAAGATCCTAGATCAGATTGAATTAAATGTTGAAAAACTAACATGGTATCAAAGCTATCCTGAAGGAAGGCATGGTATGGCATTTATGACACTTGTTGCACTTGCGACAAATTGGAAGCTAGGGCTTGGTATAGTAAAAACCATTCATCATGGCACTTTCTCTATAACTCAGTTTTGGCAAAGGTTCGGGATCTGAAACCTTTACAGGTCGAACATAAAATGTCCATGTACCTTGTGTCCGAAGGACATCCTCATATTCGTTGTACTTTGTGATATATGATATGTACAAGCCAGGGTTTCTGCCTCTTCCAAAATGCAATCCTAAACAGGTGACCTAGGCAAAAAGGTCATATCACGGGCTAGGAAGATGCAAATGAAATTCTGTAAAATGTGACAGTTAGGGCATGGACTATAGTTTCACAGGTCCGATTTTTAGAGACCGAAGTTAAAACGGTGACACGTGTCACTCCGTACAAGTTCGTTATACTAATTCATCCCATAAATAGGTCACATTGCGATACTTGGCATATCTCTCTCTCAGAGAATCCATTTGAGGTTAGATATGTGGCATTAGAAAGATGATAGGTCAATATAGCACAAGCCAAAGTTTTAGACCCTGAGGATCTGAAATTTCATAGATACATCAGAAACAATATGGCATATATTTCTGTCCAAACAGAATTGGATTTTGAGCACTTTCATTTTTGTCTCGTCACTGCTGCGAGAAATTATGGTTTCTGAAAAAGTTGGTATTTTTGGAATCTGAGACCACAGCTGGATTCTCCTCATCAAAATTGAAATTTAGAGACCAAGATCGAAGTTTTGGTTGGGTAGACCCCCGGGCTCTATCAAACCCTAGTTCAGGATTTTGACAAGAAAACCATAAAACTAGAATTTGACAGAAGGTGCAGATCCGAAACTTTCAAAGTCAATTCTGAGGGGTCAAATTTTGGAGATTTCAAAATTGAAGTATACCAGCTTGATCAACTCGGCAAGGCGCATTTTTAATCCAATCAGAAGTTTGAAATTCAATGTTTGAATTTTTAGGGTTTCTCTAACAAACCCTAGCCAGCTCCAGATCCAGATTCAACAAATCAAGTGGATTGGGTTAATCCTAGAAGAGAATGATTTGGACACCTATAGAAGTTCCATTTCTAGAGGGATATGAGGCTAAGGCCTTACAAAAGAAGACTACAAGCAATCCCGATAGGTATGACTTGAAGAGATATAGGTATGTTTTGAAATCTGTTCATGATTAAGTTTGTCTTCATATTATTGAGGTTAGTACAATCCTAGTTAATTTTAGACTTGTCTTATAACCTTAGTAAAAGTGTGAATGCAAGTAAATGATAAAAGACATTCATTGATTAGGTTTATGACACTTATGATTGTACTAATGCATTGTGGTGTTGTATGAGGATGATGTTGTTCGCTAACATGAAAGGTACATCAAGAAAGACAAATCAAGTTCTAGATCAAGAACATATAACCATGGTGACATGAAGACAAAAACTCATCCATATCCATTGATTACATAGAAGCTCTACTTATGAGGTATGTATAATTTGGTTCTACAATGCTTAACTTATGAGATATACAAGTTACTAGCACAAGATTGAAGAGAAGAAGGAGACATTGTTTGGGTATGTTAGACAAGCATGATAATCCAGGTATGTTTTCCTATATCGAGTTAGAATCCTACTTTGTGTTAGGATCTTAGATAAGTATACTTTTGTATGATTGATAATGATTATTCATGAAGTTATAAGTTGGAGTAATCATGGGTTTATGCATATTATGCTTCTTAGTTTGATTAATGATATGACAAACTAGAAGAGTCCTATGGTCATATAAGAATATGCATGAGTAAAAGAAGTCCTCCCTGAAACCTTGAATATTAATGCTTGTGATAAATTACATGTGCATGAAATGACCATAACCATACATGTTTAAGATTATTTAGAATCATAATGTATTGATAGTATTGAGATTATACTAATGCATGTATGATTATGTATGAGATATTGAGGATGACACAATGATGACACTAGTGCACACTTAAGCATGCATAGTGGCCCAGGATGGATATAAGTTCAAAGACAGATAATCCAGGAAGCAAAGATCAAGAGGGAGCTCACTCTAGTAGTTCCTGCAAGGAAGCAAAGATTGAGAAGGAGTCCACCCAACAAGCAAACAAAGATAAGTATTTGAATTGTCATTTCTTGTATATATGATTTTGTTCAGTCATGTACATAGTTATGTTCCTAGATTTAGGATGTATATTATGCATTTTAGAAAAGGTTGCATTAATGAACAAGATACTACTAATATAGTAATGGGTAAGTGGCCTATGGTACTATACAACATTCCATTGCTACTTATCTAGAATGAAACCTCTTTGCTGGCATGTCGGGAGTTGTGCACACTCTTAAATGTTCTGGTAGAGATGGAAGGCATTTAGAAAGTTACGGGATATGGATAAATGTTGTATTAAATCATTGGCTAAGATAATTGCATGACTGTATGACATATGCCTTTATGTATAAGAATTTGTTCTGAAATCTATGAGATGTTTCTAATCATGCAATTGAACTTGTCTTGTATGAAAGACCATGTACCATCACTTACAAGAGAGACTTGTTTCGAAGAACAAGCGACGAAGACTCAACTACAACATTTGTTCCGACAACAAAGTCCAAGAAAACTATCTATTGAAGATATTGAAGAATATGAAGTTCCCAGGATCCGAGATGCAGTAATGGAAGGATGCCATGATCGAGGAGTACTAGTCGATCATGAAGAATGATGTTTGGGATGTGGTCCCAAGACCAGAAGGGAAGTCTATTGTGACTTCCAAGTGGATCTACAAGATCAAGCATGCTGTATATGGTAGCATAGAGAAATACAAGGCAAGTGATGAAGTGGAAGATACACCAGATGGATGTCAAGACAACTTCCTTGAATGGTGTAGTCGAAGAGGAAGTGTATGTGGAGCAGCCACTCGGTTTTGAGACACATGACAGGGAGTCATATGTGTGCAAATTGAAGAAAGCCTTGTATGGATTAAAGCAAGCACCTAGGACATGGTACGGCAGGATAGACAACTTCCTATCCAGTTTGGGTTTTACCTAGAGTAAAGCAGATTCCAACCTTTACTACAAGGTTGAGGAGGGCAATCTAGTGATACTTATATTATATGTGGATGACCTGTTTTTGACAGGTGAGAATAGATTGATTGCCGACACGAAGAGGAAGCTTGCTGTCGAGTTCGAGATGAAGGACTTGGGCATGATGCATGAATTTCTAGGTATGGAGGTGTGGAAGAGTGCAGATGGAATCTTCCATGGAAAAGGGAAGTATGCAGTAGAGGTCCTGAAGTGGTTCGGGACGATGGACTGTAAGGCCATGGCCACACCTATGGCATCGAACCTAAAGCTATTGAGTGATGCTTCATCGGAGTTGGTTGATGCCATGATGTATTGTCATATGATTGGGTCCTTGATGTACCTGAAAAACACGAGACCAGATATTTGCTTTATGGTGAACACCTTGAGCCAGTTTCTAACAGATCCTAGACATGTTCACCTGATTGTTGTAAAGCATATTCTAAGGTACCAAAAGGGTACAATTGATTATGGGCTCAAGTATGATGCGAATCAAAATTTTAACCTGGAGGGTTATGTTGATTCAGATTGGGCAGGCAGTGCTGCAAATAGGAAGAGCACTTCAGGGTGCTACTTTAGTATGGGATCAGGTGTGATCTCTTGGTTTAGCAGGAAGCAATCCTGCATAGCACTGAGTACAGTCGAAGCAGAGTATGTCGCAACTTGTTCGGCTAGTTATGAGGCAGTATAGCTAAGTGTTGGCTGCCTTTTGGACAGACCCGGGTTTTAATGAAGCGCAGCAACAAAACCCCTTGGCGCACTGGCCCTCTCGGCAACGAGCTGCACAGCAGCTCGAGGTCTCACCCGAAGTGGCTATGGGGGGGCTAAGGAATCAGGTTTCCTTAACCCAAGCGACGCGGAGACTGCTCTCTCTTCCTTGACGATTCCTCTAAGGCGACGGTCTAACCCGTCTTCAGACTTACAAGCGCAACAGCTCTCAAGCTCCTGCTCAGCAGCCTAGCTGCGCGGTACTTTCTCTCCTGCGCTAGGGACAATTACCCTCTGCGCGGATATTCTATGCGTCATCTCGCTAGCGCGTCCGTCGCAGCAACAAGTTCTCCTATCGCTACGGCGACATTATCTACCGAGTCCCTCGACCCTTATCGATTATAGTCCTCAAGGAAGCTCCAAGAACTTACTCAATACACTCCTAAAGACAATGCAATATTTCTGTATTTGCTGTTAGTAAGCTAAAACAGGCAATCATTTCAATCACAACATCACAATAGCGAGAAATATGAAGTCCACCTCCACGGGGAAAACCACGTCCATGGGAGTATCTTATATTAACCAGAAAATGATAGACCTATACAATATGCTGCGCACACAGCTGCAGCCTTAGATCTTTCCAGGAAACTCCACGCACACAGCTGGGAGCCCTTCTCTCGATCTAGTCTCTTCCTCTTCAGAGATTACAATAGTTCAGACGTCGCCTCGGACTGTCTGCAACTCAAGGATTAGCTTCACTGCTAACCAACTAACTGACTCTCTAACATCTACCCATTACAATTATTCATATATATAGGTGGCCATGGCGGTCACACCTTTACAAAACTGTGGGCCTTTCCCAGCAGTAATCCCCAAAAACCCTAACCACGCACATGGCTAGGTGTACTATAGGCGCTGCTTGCAGTCATGTCGCCGCTTCCTGCAGGCTCCATGAATTCCGACGCAGCTTACGGGTATGGGTGCCTCGTCCTTCGCCTTCAATGCTTTGGTCCGTTGCTCCTCCTTGATCCGAGCAACCATAACTTCTGTACTTAGCTTTAAATGAGGGTAGCTAAGCCCCCTACTCCATTGCTTCATTGATTATGGTAGCTGGGCTTTCCACTCTGCTACCTTCATTCCCTTCTGACGTGCGCGCGAGCTCCGCGATTTTCGGTCCGTGATCTGCGCTGAGCTCCTCCATCTGGCACCGTACTGCGCACCATCTTCTTCTGTCCCCAAAATTGGTGCTTATTCAAAACTTAGCACTTTCTCTTCCATACTTGTGCTTTTTCCTCAAAATTCGCAGCTTTTACCATAGCTGCGGCCTTGGCTCCAACAAGCCCCTAACACTTACTTGTGGCTCGCCCTCGAGCCACTCGCACTAGCGTGTGGGCGTTTTACTTGCGCATCTGCTTTTGCTTGGGTCTGCGCGAATGCTTTCTTCCACTGTGCAATAGCGGAGTCCAATTCATCAACACACTCCACAGCTGTCTGAACCGTTTCTGCAGTGGCTTCTTCTTTAGTTACGGCATCAATCACCTCTTGAGATTCGGCAATTTCTTTGATTTTTGCCTCGACTTGGCCCACGATGTCAGCATACTCATCCATAAATGGCTGAATGCTGTTGGTGAGCTTCTCATCTTCAGTTCTGAGCTTGTGCAGTTGCTGTTGCATTCTGCGCACTTCGCTCATTTTCTTCATTTTTGGTAAGCCTGTTAAGGCCTTAGCTTCTTCAGTCAGAACAGTTAGGGACTGTTCTGCGGCTTGTACCTGTTCCAAAAGACCAACTTTAAAAGGGATCTTCTCAAGCTTCGTCCAAGCTTCCATAGCTTGGCTCATCAGGTTCTCAGCTTCCTGCATTCTGTCTTTCATCTGTGTGGAAGCTCTGCTCAGTGCTTCAAATTGTTCCTGCGCATCATCTGTAAACTGCGCGGCAACACGAGCTTCCAGCTCGGTGATCTGGGTTCTATGGCCCTCAGCCATAGCAACTATTTCATGCTCCAGGGTTTTCACCCTTCCTCCAAGAATTTGAACCTTCTTAACCAGAGGGAGGTCTGGTTGAATTTTGCAAGCGGGCAACTCCTGGGAAATCTCATCCACTGCGTTTCTTATGCCGATGTGTTGCGCCTCATAAAGTGCAAGTTTCTCGGAGATATTCTTATGGCTTTCCTTCAGCTCTATCTCCTGCGATTGCAGTCGTTGGTTTTCCTGGAATGTAGAGAGCTCTCTAGCTCTCAACTCAAGAGAAACTTTCTCATGTACTAGCTGTAGAGTCTCTATAGGTATTAGAGACAAATTTATTTCAATAGGTCCAACGGCGCTTACCTGTAGTGCAGCTAGAGGATCCGGAAGTGTCATGCTTGTAGGCGGAATGTGCACGACAGTATGCCTTTCTATGAGTTCTTCAACTCGCTCAGTACTTGTGGTTACTTGTGGCGCCTGCGAAGTAGATGCTGGCGCATGGGTCTGCGCAATCCTTCCTGCGAGACCTTTTATTTCCACAAACTGCATGTCTAGAGCACTTCTGATGTGAGCGTGCGTGTTCCGCAGCTCGCGAAATTGCTCTTTCAAATACTGGTCGATCCCCGAGGGAATGGCCTCAGAGGGATGCGACACCTTTTGTTTCTTGGTTGCTGGCTCTGTCGAGCCTTCATCACTTCTTTGCTCAGGGGCTTCCTTGCCCTTATCTTTCTCGTGCGCAGCGGCGGGTGGCATCGCGGATGCGATGTCGGCGGCTTCTCTCCATTCGTCTGACCAAGACTTGATAGTTTCTTCGACATCTTCGGTGGTCATCCTGTAAAGGCCTACAGCCCATTCCTCTTGAATGCCGCAGGGACGGAGGTAAAGTTGATGTAAGTCGGCAGTAAAAGTCAACTTTCCTTCATATATCCTCGCTGTCTCCTCACTCAGCCTTGGCATTTCCTGAATGGTATCTCTAAGGAGATAGTAGTATTCACAAAATACAGCGCGGTTCATCTTGCGCTTCGCGGGATTAGGAGATTCCCAAAGGTTTACATAGCGAATTCCGGCAGGTTCTCCTGCGCGGCGCGGAAGGAACTGAGTGTTCGGGGGCTCCTTCCACCCGACGAGAGCACATAAAATTAAAAGCCAAGAGAAATGGAACGACTAACCGGGGTTATCTTGAACGTTCCGGCAGTCTTCCAAAAAAGAATTGAGGAGGAAGAGGCCCAATTGTACTACTCCGCCTCAGCAGCTGCGATGGCAAGTTCCACGACAGCTCCAGTAACTTCCTTCGGTCTGCACTTCATGAGAAGTCTGCCTGCGAGCAGACTTCCTGTAAATCTGAGTGCTTTGTCTTCTACTATTGTGAGGTCATAAGCCCGACCTCCTCTTGTAGGGTTGTATTTCTGCACCAGCTTTGCAGCCAGTTTTCTATCCTTCTCCTTTCCCATAAAATGGATATTGGGATCCTTACCAACCTTAGACAGGCCAGTAATGCGATGAATCAAATCGACATTTAAATCAATTGGCCTCCCCAGCCAAAGGTAACCTCCATGAACGCAGGATAGCAGTGTTTTAACAACTGCGTTCACTTCATTGCTTCGCCCAAAATGCGGTAGCTTTAACAGATTCAGGAGTCCAGGGCGCTCCAGATTTGCTGCAAATCCCTTCGGGATTAATTCGTCAACCTGTCTGGTAGGATTATGCACTATCGTCAGATATCGATCTAGCTGGAACTGAGGATATGTCTTATAGTCTCCCAGGTTGAAATCAGAGAACTTGACCAGTGGAAGGTGTCCGAGCAAGGACCCTTCTATTCGCACGCCAACCGGTAGTGGAGGTAACGAAAGCGGATACTTTGCATTCTTCGGAATATGCACCTCTGGTGCATCGTCTGGGCGCGGCGGAATATAATTCACCATAGTGGCTAGCGGCTCTGGAACGGGCTCTTCTGGCTGTGGCTGAGATGCTCGTGTGGTCGGAGATTGTCTAGGGTCCTGATAACCAGGATGTACATAAGTCGAAGCAGTCACGGGGGTAGCCATGCCGAAATCTAGGCCTCGACGCAGGAATTGACGAACGACTTCTTCAGTCGACAGGTTCTCCGTCGTGAACGGGTATAGGTAACAAGAACTTGTACAGAAAACAGCGGAACAGTGTGGGATATGAGCACTGACAACAACGGAAGCACTCTGCACAACTCGGCTCTGAAAACAATGGCTTAGATTCTGAAACAAGACTCTGCAGTTCGAGAAAAGTAACCTGAAATTATACAAGTGTGGGGTATTTATAGCCAAAGGTGATAGTAGATGCGGGCAAGTGGGGTTACTAGCTATAGGCGGCTATGCATGAGTTGACAACCCTACGATCCGCTTCGCATTTGTGGTGCATTTATTGTGATGGACGGGCTCTGACAGGCTTCCGGGAGAGGCTAACGCTTTCGGCTCATGAGTTAAATGCAAATCTTACAGAGATCAAGCCAAATCTTGTCAAAGCGGCTATACTTAAATGGCGGGCTTATCCTTCATTTATTTCTCGGACGCGGCTTCATAACTGCTGTAATTCAAATTTTTCGGCGGGTCATTTCAGCTTAGGAAACTGTGCCTATAGGGGTCCACAATCAAGAATTCTTCAAGCGGCAAATTGACACAGGGAACTTCGCAAGAGCGATGGTTTGACCATCCGGAAAACTTCGCAAGAGCGATGGTTTGACCATCCGGAAAACTTCGCAAGAGCGCAATTAGGTTCGCTCCAACCAAACTTTATAGATGTGCGCGGATGTTTCAAAGAACTGCGCGGAAGCCAGAGACTGAGGTTCTCGCGGCTTCCGTGTAGACTGATAATGCGATGCCTCTTTCAACTACACTGGACCTCTGCATTTCTCTGAGAAGCTATTTAAGTCGACAGGGCGGAGTGGCCGTCGCGGTAAAGCTTAAGCCGACTCCCGTTGATCATGGTAGGTAGCACTTCTCCATTCAGCTTCGCAAGCTGAACTGCTCCTCCTTCAGTTATCTTCGTCACCTGAAAAGGGCCTAACCAGTGTACACGAAACTTGCCTGGAAACTTGATGAATTTACTATCATAGAGGAGTACCAAGTCTCCTTCTGCAAAGTGTTTATTCTTAATGTGCCTGTCATGCCAAGCTTTCTGTCTTGCCTTCTGTACCTGTTGATGGAATCCGGCTAAAAGTCGGTCTTCTTCTAGGGAAAGCAGTTGTGAAAGTCTTGCGCTCATAGTATCAGGATCTGTCATTTCTGTAATTTGCGCAATTTTGAGATTGGGAATAATGTATTCCATAGGCATAACTGCTTCTTGTCCATACACCAAACTGAAAGGTGTGTGGCCCGTTAGTTTCTTGCAGGTAGTTCTGTAAGCCCATAATACAGCTGTGACTCTAAGGTCCCAATCATCTCTTTGTTGGTTTAAGATCTTCGTCAGGGCATTCTCAAGAATTTTATTGAATGCCTCCACCGTACCATTAGCCTGAGGGTGGTAGGGTGTGCTCTTATGGTGACTAACTTGAAATTCTTCAGTAAGGGCCTCTATAGTCTCATTGAGGAAATGTGTACCCTGATCACTCATGAGAATCACTGGGCATCCAAACCTAGTAATAATGTTCTCAAAAATGAACTGCGCGGCGGTGGTAGCGTCGCAGTTCTTTACTGGCTTAGCCTCAGCCCATCTGGTGAGGTATTCAGTAGCTGTGATGATGTATCTTGCGCCGGTTCTCTTTCCTGGTGGGTTGATAGGACCTACAAAATCAATGGCCCATTTGTCAAAAGCACGCAGTGCTATCTGGGGTCTTAGCGGCATTTCATCCCTTCTTGAAGGTTTTCCTATTCGCTGGCACACATCGCAACATTTGCAGAATTCCTTAGTATCCTTATGCAATGTCGGCCACCAAAGACCTGCGGCTAAGATTTTCTGAGCAGTCGGCTTTCCTGCAAAATGGCCTCCTGCGGTACCTGAGTGCGCTTCTGCGATGATAGAGTTCTTTTCATGTGGTAAAATACATCTGCGCAAGACTTCATCGGGGCCCAACTTATAAAGCTGGCCTGCTATCAAAGTGAAGTCTGCGGCTTTGACGACAAGTTGTTTCTTTTGCTGGACTGTAAACTCAACTGGCGCTTGTCCAGTGGTAAGAAACTCAAGGATATCAGAATAATATTCATCTGCTGCTTGAATAGAGAACAACTGCGTGTCAGGAAGATTGTCCTCCAGATTTGTAGGTTCTTCTCCTGACTCTATCCTGGATAAATGGTCAGGTCCTGCATTCAATCTTCCTGGCTTTACAATAACCTCAAAATCATATTCTTGAAAGAGCAGTAGCCATCTGCAAATTCTTCCCCCTAACACTGGCTTATTGACCAAGTATTTCAAGCAGAATGGTCAGTATACATTTTAAAATGTGCGCCCAGTAAGTAGTGTCTGAACTTCTGTAGGGCGTACACCATAGCTAGTCCTTCTCTCTCTGTAGTAGTGTAGTTTTTCTCGGCTGTGGACAGCTTCCGGCTAGAGTAAGCAATGGGGTGATCGATTCCTCCTTCTCCTGGTTGTGTAAGTACGACCCCCAATGCGATGGAAGAAGCATCGACATGAACATGAAAAGGTTTATTCCAGTCTGGGAAAACTAGAATTGGCGCACTTATCATCTTGTCTTTAAGTGTGTCCAAGCTCTGTTGGCATTCTTCTGTCCATTGGAATTTCGAATCCTTTTTCAGCAGTCTTTCCATAGGTGCTGTGATCTTTGCATAACCTTTGATAAATTTTCTGTAGTATCCAGTATGTCCCAATGTAGTGCGCAATTGCTTGACTGAGTTGGGCGCAGGTAAATTAGCAATGATGGCAACCTTCGCAGGATCCATCAGGAGTCCTTGTCTGCATGCAATATGACCCAACAAAATACCAAAAGGAGCACAGAAGATACATTTTTTCAAGTTAAGGGAAATCTGGTGCTGTCTACATTTTTCTAGCATCATTCGCAGGTTCCCCATATGGTTCTTTAGTAAACCAAACACAGTCCAATCATCAAAATAGACTTCTAAAAACTTATGGATGAATTCCTTAAAAACAGCAACAACGACTCTAGAGAAGATAGCAGGAGCATTTTTAAGACCAAAGGGCATTACCGTATACTGGAATGATCCCCATTCAGTCGCAAAAGTAGTCTTATGGCGGTCGTCTGGATGAATTCTGATCTGATGGTATCCCGAAAATCCATCAGTGAAGGAGTAAGCCTCTTGTCCTCCAACATTATCAAGCACTTCGTCTGTAAAGGGCGTAGGAAATGGATCATGCGCTGATGCGTCATTGAGTTTGCGCAAGTCCACGCAAATTCTTATTTCACCTTTTGTCTTCTTCTCTTGTACCACCATAGGACTAATCCAATCGCTTACTTCTACTGGCTCAATAATACCTGCTGCGAGCATCTTGTCAATTTCTTCTTTGACTTTTTCTTTATAGCGCGGGTTCAACCTGTATGGGCGCTGCTTTACTGGCTTGGCATCTGGTTTCAGAGGTATGCGCATCACTCCTAAGTCTCCTAGGATGCCTTTCATTTCTGTGAACTTGGTAGGAAAGATATCCTGGTAGTCACGTAATAAATCTGAAATATGCCCAACAGTTTCATCATCCCAATAGTCTCCTATAGAAGCAAACTTGGGTTCGGCTTCTGTACCAATGTTAACCTTTTTAAGCTTGAGGTGTTCTGTAATGGCAGGGATATCAAGCTGAGGACCTTCAACATTGCGCGTCCCTTCTGATTCTGGAATATTGATGTTGCGAGGATCATCCTCCTCTTCTCTAGTGGTGAAATTATAGCATTCGAGGGCATGTTCTATCTGAACAGCCCAATCCGGCTGGGAATATTCTGGTAATAGACATGGTTCAAATACCTTCTTTTTAATACACTTCAGAGCTTGATCAATACTTGGATGCTCTGACTCAAAGCTGAAGGTAAGTTGAAAAGTTTCAATCATTAGAGGCCAAGTAAGAGTGCCTCTGCGCAATTCTGTTTCAGTGTACCAGTTCCTTGGAACTGTGTCCAATGTGTGGATGAATAGGTGAACCCACTCATCGTCCGGAATATCTGACCATTGCTGAATGCATGCTTCGATGTGTGACCTAGGGTCACTCTGTCCCTCGTATTTGCGCGACACTTCTGCTGTAGTGTCCTGGAATCTGCGCAGTATCAATCTGCGACAGTCTTGCCATGTGTGAATATTCTCCTTATGCGCACCCCACCATCTTGCGGGTGTAGCGCGCAGTGATACATCTAATGCCTGTATGCGCTGCTGTTCTGGAAGCTGTCGTTCATATGCCTGTATGAATTCACTTATGTTAGTTAAACCATCAAAAATTGGAGTGTCAGTCAATTCTGTGCCAATCCATCGAATGGATTTAGTCATCATGGCGCAACGTCTTGTAGAAACCTCATGTAAGCGATTCTGCCAGTTTTCCAATCTTGCATCTGAGTTTGATGTGCACGAACTATCGCATCGCCAGCTGATATGGCCATCTGCTGTGGGATTGACATAGTCACTCTGACTAGCAGTCATCTGATACAAACTTTCCAGCTGGCGCGCTTCTTCTTCTGCCCGAATGGGTTCTATATACCTTGGTCCTTGAATAGGATCAAGCAGTGCAATGACCCTAATTTGGTCGTCCTCGAAGGTCATCTGTCTTTTCTTCAAATTAATGACAGCCAAATTATCAAATGCCCAGTCTATACCTAAAAGTGCTGGGTAAGGTCTACTATCATCCAGGATTTTGATTACTTCAAAGTCTGCAGAACTTCTTACTCCCTCGATATCAATAGGTACATTGGGTAATCTGCCCAATGGAGAGACTCGTTGTTGGTTCGCGAGTCTTAGCTGGATGGGGGATCTTGTAAGTTGAGGACTTCCCATCTGTTCCCATGTCTGCATGGTGAGAACATTAACTTCTCAGCCCAAATCTAAAATGACTTCATCCATCTCAAATGCTCCAATCTGCGCTGTGAGCCTCATCTCTTTTCCAGTTCTAATGTGACTCCCAATCTGGTGAACAGCACGCTGCGGCGTGTTCGTCGAAGCAGATTGTTGACATTTATCCAATAGGTGTTGAAGTTCCATAGTTGCTTTTTCATTGCGCAACAACTTTAAGCAGTTCCTTAGAAAATTATGGACAGTTCCTAGTGCATCTTCTTCATCGGGCCTTCCGGATGTAGTGGCCTGTTCTTGTACCAGGTTGTCTTGTCTTAGCACTTGCGATCTAATATCATTATGCGGAGTTGTGACAGAACTTGAAGCTCTGGGATCTGAGAAATACTCTTGGGCTTGCTTGAATGCT
The DNA here is from genome assembly GCA_027924585.1 of Larix kaempferi. Taxonomy (NCBI): domain Eukaryota; kingdom Viridiplantae; phylum Streptophyta; class Pinopsida; order Pinales; family Pinaceae; genus Larix; species Larix kaempferi. Next base: position 6,702,829 of record BSBM01001483.1, on the reverse strand, counting down.
TCTTTTTGCTTCTGCAGATTAAGTGGGGCTGGTTTAATATTAGCGCGGCGCACCCATTGCGTCGATTGCTTTCCAGTTCCCGACTCTGGCGCACCAGTGGTTGTTCCACTGCGCGTCACAATATTAACTGTACGGTCTGGTTCTATTTTTTCTGCTCCAATCAATTGAATATTCTGGTTGACCTGTGGCGTCTTTGCTTGCATCTTAGCTGTCAACTGAGGGCATTCTTCAATGATATGATCATAAGATTTGCAATATCTGCAAAGGGTTGTAGGGTTTTGGCAATCTCTTGCAAAATGACCTTGCGCTCCACAATTATAACAAGTGATCTGGCCTCTTCCGCGGCCAAAATTTGTTGTACGTCCGCGGCCTCTGTAATTTCTTGTTCGGCCGTCGCGAGTTTGGTCATACTGTGGACCTGCTACGGGTCCTTGTGCTTCTGATTGTACTCTATAAACATCGTGTTTCCTTTCCATCATAAGGTCATATGCTCTGCAATTGTTTTCATCATGGCCTACTGATTTACAGAAATTACAATATAGATTCTTTAGAGTTTGTACATATTTCTGAAGTAAGTGACATTCTTGTGGTCTATGACCTCTAGTTCTACAGATTTCACACCAAGGCCCTTGTGGCTGTGGTAAAGGATTAGGTGCTCCAGTTGCAATATATTCTATGAAAACAGGGCAATGGTCCTTTGAATGACCTTGTGCTTTACATTTTGTACACCATATCTCCTCCTTGACATCCTTGCCTTTCTTAATATCGTGCACTTGCAGGGTTAAGTTTGCTAATTGGTTCTGCAACTGCGCAAGCGTCCTATTCTGTGCTGCTGAGTATTTCATGAACCAAGTTAAGGCTCTTTCTCTTAGTGTGGTTGCTAACTGAACCAGTTTAACAGCATCATCATTAATTTGCTTAATTGTCCAAATGGCTTCACATAGGAACCAGTGTTGCTCAGGGTCTTCTATCCCTGTTCCTCTAAAAGTTGGTAGTTTCATGTCATCACCCATCTTTCTTGTGCGAGTTTGAGATGGAGGTGTTGTAGCAGTTCCTCTGGGTTGTTTGAACAAAGGTGGTACAGAGGTACTAGAAGTACCGTGTGGGCTACTAGAAGGTGTTACTGCGAGATTATACTGAGCTTTGTCTGGCTTTTGCGGTGTAAAAGGGTGATAAGGGATATGAACACTCCCTTGTCTTTCTATATGGCTTGCTCTAGGAACTTGACTGTCTTCTGAGCTCGACTCAAAAGAATGTTGGTCAAGGCCTACTTTATACCGTTTTCCACTACGAGTGCAACCAATAACTTCAGGGTCACTATCAGAGTCTACGGACATTACTTGTCCATGCTATGCATCTGAAGCTATACATAGTTTTGCTTTTTCATACAGAAGCATTTTAATCGATAAGTTCAGAGAATTCAGGAACTTACCTCTATGTGCCTGAAAGAAACTTCTCTCAGCTTCACTGAAACTCTTTCTTGTATCCACTGCAAACTCAGTGATGAAACCTTCCAGCAGACTATTCAACCAAAAGTCTACTGCGCGGGACACAGCATTATCTACCCGCTTCAGAATACTGACTAGCTCAGGCGTCCAAGCAACTGGTCGATCAATACGCACAGTGGGTCTGGTATCTGCTAACTTGGCTATCCAAGCATGCAACTCAAGTGCAAATGTTACAAAGAAAATTTCATGAAGGTCAGTATAGATATACTTCTGCAACCATTCTTCTGGCTGGAGTCTAGAGCTTCTATTTTCTTGTTCAGCGAACTCTTTAGCCTTTAAATCAAACCACTCCTGAATTTCTGTAGCTGTAGGATTCCAGTAACACATTTGTTAGCTGAGCAAGTCTCAAGGCAACAGAACCATTTGTTGGCTCAGCAACAATCTTCTACGTCGCAAAAATAGCAAGTTTCAGTCACGTGGCAACGGATTCATTTGTTGGCTCCTTCTTTCTCTGGATTTCGTCTCAATCTCGCGTGTCGCTGAAATAACAAGTCTCATTCACGCGGCAACGGAACCATTTGTTGGCTTCGGCAACAATCTCAGACGTCGCAGAAATAGTAAGTCTCAAGGCAACGGAACCATTTGTTGGCTGCTTTTTGGACAGACCCGGGTTTTAATGAAGCGCAGCAACAAAACCCCTTGGCACACTGGCCCTCTCGGCAACGAGCTGCACAGCAGCTCGAGGTCTCACCCGAAGTGGCTATGGGGGGGCTAAGGAATCAGGTTTCCTTAACCCAAGCGACGCGGAGACTGCTCTCTCTTCCTTGACGATTCCTCTAAGGCGACGGTCTAACCCGTCTTCAGACTTACAAGCGCAACAGCTCTCAAGCTCCTGCTCAGCAGCCTAGCTGCGCGGTACTTTCTCTCCTGTGCTAGGGACAATTACCCTCTGCGTGGATATTCTATGCATCGTCTCGCTAGCGCGTCCGTCGCAGCAACAAGTTCTCCTATCTCTACGGCGACGTTATCTACCGAGTCCCTCGACCCTTAACGATTATAGTCCTCAAGGAAGCTCCAAGAACTTACTCAATACACTCCTAAAGACAATGCAATATTTCTGTATTTGCTGTTAGTAAGCTAAAACAGGCAATCATTTCAATCACAACATCACAATAGCGAGAAATATGAAGTCCACCTCCACGGGGAAAACCACGTCCGCGAGAGTATCTTATATTAACCAGAAAATGATAGACCTATACAATATGCTGCGCACACAGCTGCAGCCTTAGATCTTTCCAGGAAACTCCACGCACACAGCTGGGAGCCCTTCTCTCGATCTAGTCTCTTCCTCTTCAGAGATTACAATAGTTCAGACGTCGCCTCGGACTGTTTGCAACTCAAGGATTAGCTTCACTACTAACCAACTAACTGACTCTCTAACATCTACCCATTACAATTATTCATATATATAGGTGGCCATGGCGATCACACCTTTACAAAACTGTGGGCCTTTCCCAGCAGTAATCCCCAAAAACCCTAACCACGCACATGGCTAGGTGTACTGTAGGCGCCGCTTGCAGTCATGTCGCCGCTTCCTGCAGGCTCCATGAATTCCGGCGCAGCTTACGGGTATGTGTGCCTCGTCCTTCGCCTTCAATGCTTTGGTCCGTTGCTCCTCCTTGATCCGAGCAACCATAACTTCTGTACTTAGCTTTAAATGAGGGTAGATGAGCCCCCTACTCCATTGCTTCATTGATTATGGTAGCTGGGCTTTCCACTCTGCTACCTTCATTCCCTTCTAACGTGCGCGCGAGCTCCGCGATTTTCGGTCCGTGATCTGCGCTGAGCTCCTCCATCTGGCACCGTACTGCGCACCGTCTTCTTCTGTCCCCAAAATTGGTGCTTATTCAAAACTTAGCACTTTCTCTTCCATACTTGTGCTTTTTCCTCAAAATTCGTAGCTTTTACCATAGCTGCGGCCTTGGCTCCAACACTAAGGAAGCTACTGTCTGATTTATTTGATCTCCAGTTGGATGCTACTTGTATCTATTGTGACAACCAGAGTTGTGTGAAGTTGTCAGAGAACCCGGTGTTCCATGACAAGTCAAAGCATATCGAGATCAAATATCACTATATCAGGGATATGGTGTAGAGAGGAGTAGTGAACCTCCTGTATGTTGCGACGGATGAGAAAATTGCAGATGTGTTGACCAAACCACTAGCCAGAGTGAAGTTTGAGTACTTCAAAAAGAGGCTTGGTGTACTTCAGATCGAGGTTCCTTCCAAGGAGAAGTGATGAGTCTGGAAGACACAGATGCACATGGGATTTTTTGACATGGTTTTAGATGTGTTCTCCCATGGTCGTGATGTAATTGCTGAGCCATTCTCACATGGTGGTAGTTGTGTTCTCCGATGGTGTAGATGTAAAGGTTGAAGCCATTTTTCACATGGTGGTAGATGTGTTCTCCCATGGTGAAAAAGTAAGGGTTAGAGCCTTCCCCGAATGGTGGTAGATGTGTTCTCCCATGTCGGTGGTGTAAGTGTTGTATGATGTGCATCTGGGTTGTGCTCCGTGGATGATGAGATGATCTGAAGAGGACGATCATGTGTGATGAGCATCAGGACAATGCTCCAGATGATATGCATCAAGACGATGTTATGATGATGATCAGGATGATCATGTGATGATATGTATCAAGATGATGCTATGATGATGATTAGGATGATCATGTGTGGTGAGCATCAGGCCAATGCTCCAGATGTTGTACATCGGGATGATGTATTGTATGATGATGATCAGGACGATCATATGTGATGAGCATCAGGTCAATGCTCCAGATGTTGTACATCAGGATGATGTATTGTATGATGATGATCAGTACAATCATGAGCATCAGGAGGATGCTCCGTGTGAGGATGATTAGGCGGATCATGAGTATTAGGTCGATACTCTGTGGCCATGGACAGATTGTGCAGATAGCATAGAAAAGATACTAGGAGATCCAATAGTTTGAGCTCGGATACTCTTTCAAGGTTTTGCTATAGGTAGCATAGAAAAGATCCTGGGAGATCCGATAGTTTGAGCTCAGATACTCTTTCGAGGTTTTGCTACAGGAGGCATGGAATCAGTCCTGGAGATCCGATAGGTTGAGCTATGTGCTCGTAAAAGTCCTGGGATGCTATTTAGAGATCTTGCAGGTTGCAAGACACTCTTTTAAGGTTTTTCCTAACCACATGTAAAATATCCTGGGAGATCTGATAGTTTGAGCTCGGATGCTCTTTCGAGGTTTTATGTTGGTCACATGTAAAATATCCTAGGAGATCTGATGGGTTGATCTATGTGCTCGTAAAAGTCCTGGGATGCTCTTTCGAGGTTTTGTTGATGCACATTCCACAGGATGGTCGGAGATGTTGAAGACCTACAGGAGGCTAGGCCTACAACCAACATGAAAAAGGGTTGGCTCTGTAGAACTTCCTATGACGAGAAGAATTGAGAGATAGCACCAATTATCGAGATGAAGAGTACAACAGCAGTGACGATGATGTTCTAGTGATCTGGTGACGATGATCTAGCTCCAGTATTGAAGACTTGTGTCTATATGTATTGATGACTTGTGTCAAGAGAATACCTTCCTAGTTACGAGGGAGTGTTGATGTATTTGTAACTTCAGAAGATATTCACTTGTATATTGTATGTATTACATATGTACTTTATTGTATCCCCAACGGAGATGTATTATTCCTCCGATTGGAAGTGTTGTCATTTGTATTTGCAAGTGTCACAAGTATTATTGTAAGTGTCGCAACTTACATTTGATGGGTTATTAGACCACCTTGGTGGGGTCGGACCTATATGAGTTGTGTGGGTCAAAGGATTATTAGACCACCCTAGTCGGGTCGGCCTAGTGTCAAGTGGTAGTGGGTTATTAGACTCTCCTAAGGGAGGTTGGCCCAGAGTCAGTTGTGATGGGGTGTTTAAGTCCCCTAGTGGGGTCGGCCCAGTCAACATTATGTTAAGTGGTTAAGTTGGGGCCGCCCTAGTTAGAGTTAAAAGTCAAGTGAAGTAAATTATAAATAGAGAGTGTGACTCTCTCATTTATTCATTCACACACTCACTCACTTCGCATTAGTGAGAGAGAGGAGGAATGCGCATAAGTGGAGGAGGAGCAACTGCTAGGAGAATATCTCTTGTTGTGGGGTTTGATCTTTGTGATCTTTGTATTGATGCTCATTCTATCTCTGAGGAAGTTGCAGGGTTTCTCACCTTCTTGGTTTTCCCCGGTGAAATGTTTTGTGTCTCTTGTCTCTTGTGTTTGATATGTTGTACATGTTTTTTTCTCAGTTGAGATCCTAAATCAGATTGAATTAAATGCTAAAAAACTAGCACTCCATCAGAGATTCATTTTCATTCCTTAACTCATCGACCTAGGACTGTAAAACTCCCTTCTCAATCATCATTTCATTTACCTGCAATTGAAAAGATCCCTTTTTGATGTTCAAGGATTCCACCTATTGATTTAATTTAATTTCATTCTCTTCTAACTCATTAATTTGGGCATGGAAATCATGTTGTTCTCCTTCCATGATCATACGTTGCACATTTAAAGAATCTTTTTCATTCTCCAATTCCTGATAATCTAGCAGTAACGTTTCCTTCTTAGATTCCACAGTATCTCGTTTCCTCTTCATTTCAATTCCTTCACTCCTAGCTTGCACCAAATTCTCCTTTAATTTTAGCATCTTCACTTTGCTCTGCTCCAAATCATTCATCAACTTGTCGACATTATCGACATTTTCTTGGGAAGCTGTTATATTCACTGAAGTTGTGAACTTGGGATCTTTGTGGGTGCCTTCTACTAAGGTATTTTCTTGGATAGTTAATATATCTGGCTGAGTACCCATTTTCAACCTCTTCTCAGTTCTTCTCAAGATCACCTTCCGCTTCGGGTAAAAAACTATAGTGTCCAATTTCGCTACAGAGTGTTGCTTAGAAGGGGTGAAAGGTGTGAGACCGAGCTCATCTAATGGAATATGTCCTCCTTTAAGTTGGATTTCGAAGTCATCAAGTGTATATATGTCCATGCCTTGTAAACTGTGATCTTCTTCTTGGATCCTTTTATCTTCCACAACTTTCTTGATCCTAGCTTCTTCTTCCTTTTGTTTTTTCAATTCGATTGCTTTATCTACTGCTTCTTGTTATTCTTTTCTTTGCTTTTCTTGCTTGGATTTCTCTTCTTCCTTATTTTGTTCTTCTTCTTTCTTTTGTGATTCTTCTTCTGTCGCCTTTGCTTCTTCTTATTTCTTTCATGCTTATTCTTCTTTCTTTTGAGCTTCTTCCTCTTGTTTTCTTCTTACTTCTTCTGTCACTACAGCCTCTTCTCTAGCCTTCTGTTGATCTGCTTCTTTTGCAGTATCTTTAGCTTGACTAGAACTTGTTCCATCTTTTTAACCAAATATTTTATTTAAATCTACCATATTATTTTCCCTTCGATATAATTCTTCATCCTTTAAGAAGTGGTTTGTGTATTCAAAATGAATCTTACATGATGTGCAATGTTTGGCAGCTTTTTGTAATTTGTCATTTATGATGAAAACCTTCTCTCCAAAATGGAATGCCTCCAAGTCCTTTATGAAAACCTCTGCTCCTTTAACCTTAGTGAATTTATATGCTTCGATGCTAAAGCAGAGTGGAGGGTAAGAAGCCTTCTTATTCTCGTTCAGAAAGTGTCTGACTCCATTGACAAAAACTTGTCTCACGGCCTCCTTATGCACTACATAATCTGTGGCATACTTTGGAATTAGAGAAGGAGCTGTTGGTTGTGGAGCCAGATCTTCTAGTCTCAAAGATGATATTGTATCAGTCGTGTTTTTACCCTAGTTCTATATGATATGTAGGTGGACTGTACACTCACCCCAATGGGGGGGTGTGGGGGGGCATCGCCCCCCCACGGGGTTCCAGGGGGGACCATCCCCCCTGGCTGGGGGGTCCGGGGGCCAGCGGTCCCCCGGAGAAAATTTTTGGGGCTGTTTTCGCCAGCTGTTTTGCGGGCCCATGGTTTTGGGTATCCCGTGGTATTTTCCCATTGTATTTCCCTTATAAAAGAAAGACATTGTAATACGGCTAGGGTAGTTGATGTATTAGGTTTTATGCATTGTAAAGATCTTTGAGATCAGGAGAGAGACTGTGAAACAGAGAAGAGGAAGTGCAGTGGTTGTGTTGCAGGTTGTATCCCTTCGACTTGCTGGACGGTAATAATAATAAGGACTGGCAAATTCAGTGTGGACGTAGCCCAAGTTGGGTGAACCACGATATATCTGTGTCTCTCTTGTAATGTGTATGTGTGATTATATTTGCATTTCTGTTTATTGTTATTGCTCTGCGATCCTGTTTTTCTAACAGGAGCTTTATTTCCTCCATACATTCAGATATATGTACCTTCTAGGGTAAAGTAGTAATCCCCATATTCATTGATTACGGTCATTGCATTATCCGACAAACAATTAGGTTCCTCGTTAAATATTAACCTATATAGAGGAATTACGAACTCCTTGCAGAGAAGCTTATAGAAGCTTGTATATTTGTGAGCCCACATTATTTGGTAGGTCACATAGAGAGGGGTTTCAGCTGGGACCCAATAACACCCCAACTTGTGGAATGGGTTCCTTATTAAGATATAGTCAATGAGATAAGAAGACATAAAGAATTATGCCCTTTTCTGAGTCATGCCTCCTTGGGCGGCTGCTACTACTGATGTCATACTCTTTGAAATAACATCTGCCCAATTGAAGACAGTACCATGGGAGGCGACATGATACATAAGAGGCACCCAACTAAGTTTGTAGATATTTGTGTTTTCCCTTCCAGATATTCTACTTAACATCATTGCTATAACTCTGAAGGGTGTTTTCAGATTCTGCGCATCGTGCTCTCCGCTCGCCCTCTGCCTTAACTGTTTTCTGGGAATCAACATCTTCTTAGCATATTCAGAATGGTCTATGTTGACCCCTTTTATCCAGTATTCTGTCATCATGACCTTTGGAGGAGATAACTTATAGGCTGTGCTAATATGAGCTAGATGAAATGAAGCAAATCCTTCTCCATTTGCCCCAACTATGATTCTTGAGCTAACATCTACATGGGGTAAAATCCACCCAATTACTTCTGAACATGGGAATAACTCTGGATGAGTGGAAGCTTTATGAAGAGACCCGATTTCTTAATGTTCTGGTATACCATCATCTCCTCAATAGATGCATCCAACATGTTCTGATATCGAATCAGGTGATATAATTCACCGCATTTATACTCAGGAACTACTTTTGTTGCAGCCTTGGTGTCTTCACATTGGGTCTCCATCATGGTTTCTGGGAAAATTTCAATATCGAAATTGGATTCTGCAACCTTGGCTTTGCGCTTAGAAGCTCTCCTTTTCATTTCTGAATCCTAGGGTGAAAACAAAGTCAATGTATAAACAAACAATCCGATGTTGAGGCAACAAATTTCAAGCAAGAATGATAATGAATATACAATCTTTTAACCAAACTAATTCAAATAAATTGCAGATGTATGACTTGTCAATATTCATTATTTACAAGAAAATAAATATAGACAAGCAAATTCATACTTCCATAATATCAAGTTTTTTGGGGTCTAAGTGATTGTCTTGATGAACAATAAATGCACTGTAAGATGAATTCCTTTGTTCTACCATTCATAGTTGGTACTAGCATTAATAGTTGAGATATTAGCTAAAGTGTGAATGCCTCCTTCATTTAGTATAAGATATCCATGGGTTATATGGGAGTAAAATTCAACCTACGTGACTAAGGCACAACCAATATTTTATTCTCGGCACCATACTATATTTTCCAAAATTTCAATGCGTCCTCAAAAAACAAAGAAACGAGTTTTAAATCAAATGTTGCGACCCTATCATTTGGGGTTCCACAAAAAACCTATCGTTTTATTATTCTAATGCAGGATATGTTATTGACAAGGTATGCTAATGGCTAAGGTGGTCTAATACATTCATTTTCATGAGGGGACCTGAGGCTTCAACTGGTTATAGGTCAACCAATCGACGGAAAACGACTTTGGATTTGAGGTCAAATAAACAACATAACCGGTAAAGGAAAAACTTAAGCGAATCACTCAGGAAAATACACCAAATCTCCCCGGCCATGGCTTGTACCAATAATAAGAAGATCTATGGAAAAAAACAAAATGGGTTACAATGCTTAACCACCGGAAGCCATTATTGAAAACAATGTTGTTATATTATAGTTTCAAAAACTTCATGAATGGTCCTATGCAACCAGCAGGTGATACGAAAAATTAACCCTCCCCTCCTACCCACATCTAGGAATGGTGTTTCTAGGGCTTCAATCACACATATAAATACCCTGGTCTTATGGCCTAATAAGCTTCAGGGTAAGAAAACATAATCATGGTTGTGAAGACAAAAAAGAATTCCCCTTTTAAACTTAAAGAATGCCATAATTTTTTAAACAGGTGTAACAAGTCCAAAGGCCATAGGATGCCTACCTGGCGGTGCACAAACGGTGCTATGCTCAAATGGAATTAGCGATCTATTGTCCAAGGATTTGTTTTCCTTCAAACAACGTTACAATTACAAAAAACGTTGAACCCCATTTTATATAAATAACTAAAATACCTAGTAATAAATGCACCTAGGTACTCGTGTGAATGTGGTCCAAAAGGCTCCTTTTCGACATTTGTCAAAAGACATTTCGGACTGAAAATTATTTTACACCAAAATTGTTTCACCTGAGGAATCCTTTATCCACCAATCCATTTTGGGTTAGCAATCAATTTGCGTCAAGCCCTCTTCCTTTTCATTACCGGGTTGTTTCGGGCCATGATCAATTTTCCTTACAACTCTTGGGCGAAGCGCCATATCGGGGGAAGATACATTGGATCAAAACGACGTTTTGCATCGAAATGTTTTGTAGGAAAATATGGTTTTGCTCCGACCATCTCGGTGCAAAAGTCAGTTTTTCTCCGATCACGAAACTTTCCTTTTATTTCTTCGGTGCAAAATCCAACTTTGTTTCGATGTAGGATAACTTTGGTGGAAAACAAAAAAAAGCGCTCCGACCGATTCGGTGTAAAATCCACTTTTCCTCCGATTGGGCCCGAACTCACTATTTTCTACCGTTTCAGTGTAAAATCCACTTTTGCTCCGATTGGGCCCAAACTCACTTTTTTCTGACCATTTCGGCGTAAAATATGATTTTGCTCTAAAACGCATTTTGTATTCAAAGAATCACATTAAACAAAAATCTTCCCTGACAGTTTCTACACAAAACTTGATTTTGCTCCGATACATAAAAGCTCATTTTTTCTCCAAAAACATCTAAGTGTCAAAAGGTTTGTAATCAAAGAAAGATGGAACGGAAGACCTTAGTTAATAAAAAATTAAAGGAGGGGCCCTATAATTTTTTACAAAATTTTTGGGGAAAAGGTTGCAGCTACAACACACGGGTACTAAACTAGTCATTGTTCTAGTGTTTATTTTTAGGGATCAATCTATTGCAAGTTGAAGAAGTGCATTTTCAACCATCAAATATCTCATTTGTAGCCATTAAAGAGGTCATTTGCAGCCATAAAAGATCTCATTTGCAGCCATGGATCTCTTATCTCCCCAGCTAGGTTTCTAAATAGTTGGTATGCTAGATCCAATCTTATTAAAGGAGGCCCTGAAAACTTCACAACATATGTCCTACGAGGAGATATTCACATACATTGAGAGGATGAAAGAGGCCTCAGAAGCTTTGCAACATATGGACTATGAGGACATATATATGCATATCCTTGATCCACCGCTCAGCTGAGGAAGACCCTTTTATAGGCCCAGAAGAAGAGGTGATCTACTAATTTCTTCTATCCATTGGAGAAGTTGTTCCAAATCAAGTTCAAAATGAAGAATCCATTGGATAACTTGTCCCAAATCAAGTTCTTGTTTAAGAAGATCTCTATAATGTCTTCTCATACTCTGGATCTACAACCTTTGCTCCTATAGTTCACCAAGTTACACACAAAAGCTTCAAGGAATTTCCTCCATTTAAAGCAAAGAGTGGTCAAGAAATGCCATTCAAGCACTTCAAAGTGTTTGGATCTCATGAGTGGACTTACATGCACTTCAAAAGAAGGAGGAGTTCACAAAGGTTTGTAGGGATCTTAGCAAATCCCTTTACCGAGAAGAAACTCTCCTAATTGAGAGCTTCTTTGGGAGTGAAGGAATCTTTTGAGCAGGCTTATTAAAGTTTTCTCTTCACATTCTTTTTTATGGGGGGTTCCCATGTGGCTTTTTCCCTCTTACCTAATTTTCAGAGAAACTTGTGTGCATGGGTATCTAATATGGTTGCAAATTGTTGGGACCCATTTTTTTGTTTTTTTCACCTAGTTAGGCTTGGGGGGGGTGCACATGGGGTGTTAGAGCAAATAACCTTCTACCTATATTTTGACCTGATGACTCTAGTGGGCCAAACACCATCCAAATTGACCACATAAGTAAACCCTGAGTTGGATTCCTAGCTGCAAGGGTACTAAACTAGTCAGTGTTCTAGTGTTTATTTTCACAGATCAAGTTGTTGCAGGTTGAAGAAGCGCATTTTCATCCATAAAAGAGCTCATTTGCATCCATAAAAGAGCTCATTTGCAGCCATCAAAGAGCTCATTTACAACCATAGATCTCCTATCTCCCCAAATCAATTGCTAAATAGTTGGTATGCTAGATCGAGTCTCATTGAAGGAGGCCCCATAAGCTTCACAACATATGTCCTATGAGGACATACTCACATGCATTGAGAATATGAAAGAGGACCTAGAATCTTCACATCATATGGACTACAAGGACATATGTACATCCTTGATCCACCACTTAGTTAAGGGAGACCCTTTTATGGGCCCAGAAGAAGAGGTGATCTACAAATTTTTCTATCCATTGGAGAACCTGTCCCAAATCAATTTCAAATTTAAGAAGTCATTGGCGAACTTGTTTCAAATCAGGTTCTTATTGAAGAAAACCTCCATGATGTCTTCTCATGCTCTATATCTACAACCTTTACTCCTACGGTTCACCAAGTTTTGCACAAAAGCTTCAAAGGGTTTCCTCCATTCGAAGCAAGGAGTGGTCAAGAACCACCATTTAAGCACTTCAAAGTGTTTGGATCTCATGAATGGGATCACATGCACTTCAAAAGAAGGAGGATTTCATAAAGGTTTGCAGGGATCTTTGCAAATCCCTTTACCAAGAAGCAATTAGCCCAGTTGAGAGCTTCTTTGGGAGTGAAGGCACCTTTTAAACAAGCTTCTTAAAGATTTCTCTTTACATTCTCTTTTATGGGGGTGGGGGGGTGGGGGGGAGGGGGGGAGTTTCTATTTTTTCCCTCTTACCCAGTTTTCATAGAAACTTGTGTGCATGGGTACCTAATATGGATGCAAATTGCTAGGACCCATTTTTTTTCACGTAGTTAGGCCTATGGGGGGTGTTATAGGAAATAATCCTCTACCTAGCTACCTAGAATTTGACATCATGACTCTAGTGGGACAAACCCCATCCAAATTGACCACATGAGTTAAGCATGAGTTGGATTCCTAGATTTGGGGGTGCATTCCTTGATTTGAGGAATTGTTCCCAGATTTTAGGAGTGACTGAGTCTATAATTGGTTGAGGACTATATGTGCTCCAATAATCTAGGTCCTAATTGGCTCTAAATAGCCCTAATAAACCCTACGTGCCCCAGTTGAGTTATTTTGGGGATTTGCATGCACATATAGTCAGTTGCTTGTACATCACTAAGTCAAAACTAGTGATTGGGGAGTCTTGGGTCAATTAAACTTAGTCTAGGTGTAGCTCTAGTAAAGCCTTACTATCCTCCAAGCACTGCATCAGAAATTTGAATAGCCTCTTGACCTAATTCAAATTCCCTTTCTATTTATATTGCTCACCTCCATTCATTCAAGTTAATGAAATGCATCATTCTTTGTTCTTATATGTTCGAGTCTTTTGTGTAATGATCCATGATATCTCATTTGTTACATGATTAGTTGATTTTTTATCTCATTTTCATAGTATATCTTTCTTGTTTATTGTGCCTAGATCTATATTCTCAAATTTTACAAATATAAAAGGAAGACCAGTGTGCACTCCTCTCGAAGATCACATCTCTACACGAGCAAATCATATGAATGAGAAGAACTCTCTCCTTCATATATATGTATATATATGGGTGGTAAGGGAGGTCAATAATATTATGTGGGACCAACCCTTTCCAAGCAACCTATAATAAATTCATGTATGCCAACATAAGTTATTCATCCCACTCCAAAGGTACACATGCCATGCTCCTAGGTGACAATGTACACAATAAGGGTTTCAAGATGTTGTAGCTACACAAGGGGTCTTTACACCCCTCCATTACAAGCCCATAGACTCCATCACTCCTAATAAGCCATGTGCTCCACTAGGTCAACTACTCCTGCATGAACATTGTTGTAGCCTAGGCATCCTCAAGCCAACTCCAAGCAACCCCATGTTCTCAAGGGATTGATTCCCTCCTCCAAGATGAACAACACTCCTCCTCCTCCCAAGTAGGGCATTCTCCAAGCAAGTGAACCTTCCCATGTGGCCATCATGAAGGACATCCCCCAAGTTGTTAAGATAACTCAAATACCCTAGGAAAGAATGCCAAGAAAGCACCCAATTGAGGTCAAGCAACCATTGAGCAAGCTATCTCCAAAGTGCAAATCCATTCCGGACCATCTCCTAGGTTCCAATCCATCTTAGACCATTAGATGGTTGAACACATACCATGTACACCAAATCTCGCAAAGCACCCCAAAACATAATGTACACACTTTCAAAACAACTCCAAATGTTAACCAAAAAACCCAAAATTATTATTTAAATATTATTTTTCACCATTTGAATTTAAGCATGACATAAATTTACATTTATTAAGAACTCACATGTTCATATAATTTGAGAGGTTTTCTTTAATCATTTGACAATCATTTAAAATTTATTGCACCCTATCTAATAATATCAATGTTTATGATTGATTAATTGCATGATGAATGTGTGTACTTGCTTGACCTCCCCTCCTCCAGTGTCAGATGCGTTATGTGGATGCGTGTGAATAACAAACAAGTGAACATTACATGTAAACATGTAATGTACCCACCCTTGGACCTAGTGCAAGGAGGGGAACCTAATGCCATTCAATTGAACACAACCAACAAATTAATACATTTGCAGAAGTAATTACATAAGAAAATACTCATCTTGATGTAATGATGTCCCAACAACTAGCTATGTCGTTGCAACGTTCCTCCCAACCGTAGGTCTCTTCCCAACCTGTATTCTTTCAGCACTCAGAGACCACCCCCGAGCTGGGCATGATATCTACAAGGAAAAAGGAACCCTCAGGCACAGCACAACCCAAAGCAATGGATACCCAACTCAACCCCAACATTCTTTTACACACAGTAGCTCAAAACTGGCATAGATACACAATTCAATGGATTCATAGAATAGGGTCTATGGGTTTTCCCCAAAACAAGGACACACCAAAAATGGATTGTGGGAAGAGGGAATCAACCCCCAAGGAAGAAAACCGATTTCTCCCACAGATGTATGAGCATTCAGTGGGCCAAAATGGCCTCAATTAAACCCCAAATCGTTTCCCCTCTCTTCCCCACTGTTAGTCACAACAAAACCGCCCTTCCCAGCTAGGAAAACGAAGGTAAACACAGGAAATTCATGGAGGGAAAAGCCCAGGAAGCTCTAAACTCGTGGAAGAGCAAAGCTGGTTGGTGAATAATGGCTTGGAGGCAATTTCGTGGCTCCCTTATTGCCCAAGAAGCCAGACATGAAATTCTAGGAAGGGTGGCTTTCCCATACTCGAATTTGGACAGCCATACCTCCCATTCTCCAAGGCATTAACTACCTCAACCAACTCTTGGGAGAAAATCAATGATTGGGTACAAAATTCAACATGGGTAGTTGAGGGTTCATGGGTTCTCTCATTGACACTTGGCTTGAATTGATTGGTTCAAGGGTTTGAATATTTTCCTCCCAATTTCCTTGTAACATCATGCCCCCATCTCTTGTTGCATTGCATAGCTAGTTGTGGGCTTTTATATTAAAATGCATATTAACAATTCCCATGGTTCACTAGCACATGGGTAGCATAATATCAAATACTTGCCTCTTCTAGATCGAGCATTCACTAGCGGGGCCTTGGCCTTGAGCTCCACGCTAGGAATCATACATAATATGCATACATTATTTACATTATAGCCCAAAATATTACAAGGGTCAAAATGGGGGACATTACAAAACAATGGGATACAACATGTTTAACATCTTAAAATATTCTACAACTTTAAAATCTTTGATCTAGAATAGATAATTATATAATTTGTCATTTATTTTGGTACTTTATGGGTGAAAAAATTGGAGGTATTGGCTTCACTACAACAAAAGCATGTCATTTGCTTCTGATTTAGCTCCCTCTTTTGCTTCTAGTCATTGTTTCAATGTATTTTTCTTCATTATCTAGCAAAAGTCAGCGCTACTTCACGAGTTGGCGCAATTTATGGCATTTTTAGCGCCTAGTTTTTCAGATCGGCACTAATTAGTGTTTGATTTAGCGTTGGGTTTTGCTCCATTTTTAGTGCCGGGTTCTGCTTCCTTTTTAGTGCTAGGATTTGCTTCATTTTTAGCGTCGGGTTTTGCTCCCTTTTTAGCGCCAAGTTTTGCTCCCTTTTTAGCGTCGGGTTTTTCTCCCTTTTTAGTGCCATATTTCCTAAGTAAGTAAATGAAAATGAGGGCAACTTTTCAAAAAGAAATTTAAGAGGAATTGTTTTTAAATCTAACTTAAGAGAAATCATGGGATAAAATCAAGCCACTTGTCTCAATCCTAATGAGTGTGAGGTTCTTTTTCTTATTTTAATTAAAATTTCTTATTTTCCCCCACAAAAACCCCTCACTCTCTCATTCTTTTCTTATTTCCTCTCTTTCTCTCTTTATCTCTTCTCTTTCTCTCTTCTTTGTTGTTGCAGGTTTAGGGTTTCATGCATGGAGGGTAAGATTTCATGGAGGAAGCTCTGTGAAAAAGGTAATGACTTCTCCCTTACCTTATCCTCCTTCCTTCTTCTTCTACTTTTCTTTATTTTATAGATTTGTTAATGTTTCTTGTTTTTTTCTTGTTGCAAGTTTAGGGTTTCATGGAGGAACCTCCATGAGGAAGGTTATGGATTCTTCATTCCCTTCTTATCCTTCCTTTCTCTTTTACTTTGTTTTTCCTTTATTAACTAACTGATTTTTATTATGGTTTTGTTGTTGTAGATTTAATGGAGAAAGAAGAAGAAGAAAATGATATTGGGGGGTTTGTTTAATGTGCCGATCTGATTCATGAATGTGGACCAAGGAAGGACCTTGCACTTCTATAAGGAGATCTAGATTCAAATCCCGGTACCCATCTATCTAACTTTTCCCTTAATATTACATGCTAATATTGATCTCATATATGCATTGTTCACTTGTTGGCATGCATATGTTAGGCTATTTTTAGTTCATATTTGCACTTTTAATGGCATTTTTTTAGGAGAATCTAGCTCAAGTAGAGTTCTTTCCTTTTAACAAGTGATCTGGGTTAAAATCCCAACATTCCCTTACCATTTTCTATTTTTGTTTTCATTTTTTTACCATTTCCCATTTCAGTTTTTGTAATTTTTTTATTTTGCACTACGTTAATATATTTTAATTTAGATCTACAATTTTAATGGAATTTTTTGGTGGGAATGTAGCTCAAGTAGAGCTCTTTCCTTTTGACAAATGACCAGGATCCAAATTAGAGTATTCCCTTACCATTTCTTGTTTCGGTTTTTATTGTTTTACCATTTTTTCGTTTTTATTTACATAAATTTTAATTTACAGAGGCACTATTTTAGGCGCTAAAATCGGTGCTAAAAATGGAGCAAAACCAGGCGCTTAAAAGGGAGCGAAACCTAGTGCTAAAAAGGAAGCAAAGTCTGGCACTAAAAAGGGAGGAAAACCTGGCGCTAAACCCGATGCTAACTAGACTAGGCATAAAAAATGGCGTGAAAGCCGACGCAAAATTCAGTGCAAATATGAAATTTAGCGAGGCAACAAATTTAGTGTCTAGAGTTTAGTCCAAATCTAGGAAACAAATACACTAAAAATGACGTAAATTTCAGTGCTATTGGCTTGTTTTGTTGTAGTGCTTGCAGGGCCCATTTTGATGATTTGGTGTCCAAAGCCTTCTAAGGCTCGTTTGAGACCTTAAATGACCATTTTGGGGGTAAAAAATTTGAGGCACAACTTCCATCATCTTGACACTATTCTATATATCGAGAGCTTTCCAACAATGCAAAAATCATCTCAATCAGAGTTCATATGGAAAAGTTATGCCTCCCACAAGTTGACATATTTTGTTGACTTCTATGGTATCAAATGGATGCCACATCAGTTTCCATTACTCATACATGTGGAGCTAGTCATGTGTGAACTTTCAAAAACATTCTAGAGAGTCCAAAACCATAACATTAGTTGGGGATTGAGGTTTGTAAAAACCCTAATTGTAATCCTAGACGACTATCGAATTATGTTAAATACTAGGCCATTAGAAAAATATGGGGTTCCATACTACTACTACTAGTCTATTTTTAAGGTCACAACCAAGCTAGACACCAATTTGGTGTATGAGACCCCCTTGTTTATGGGACAAGGGACCCCCCTCTTCCCAACGATGTAACGGTTAAAGTCTACGGAGGTGTACATACCTTATCCTCCTGCGTATTTGAACCTATGACCTCCTAGGAGGAAACACATGTTCTTAACTATTAGGTCCACATGTTGTTATTGTTCCATAGACGGGTAGAGCATTTGAGAGTGTGATTTTGGAGCATAATAGAGGAAGTAGATGATCTTGTAACAACTATACTACCATAATGTCCAAGGAAACTCCACAATGAGTGCCTCTTCCTTTGTATTTGCATTTCATAATTGAGAAAAGAGGGCACAACATAGGTCTCAACTTCTAGATGGGTTTTTCCTGCATTAGGTTTTCCTAGGGTACATCTTGTGTTCATTGTGTGAGTGGTGTATTATTTTCTTGCTTCTTTCATTTCAATTTCAATTTATTTCAACATTAAGCTAGAATATTAAATATGAAATCTAAAGTAAAACACTCCATCATAAGAGATTGTAGAATATTATAAAATATATTGTGATGAATTGTTTTTAGTGCAATATCCATGGCAATTTACAAATCAAATCTCCTCTCCTCCCTATTAACCATTTAACTCATGGTAGGTTTATGTATGGTCTCTTCACAACATTTTGTTTAGGATTTCACTCACTAAGTTTATTGTTCAAAGGTAGCTTTGTGTTTATTAGGAATCCATCTTTTCAACATGGCTCAACTTGAAGCTCTCCACAGGTTGTTTATAGTCTCCACCCATTACAATCACAATGATATAAAAAAGATGAAAACTCTTTATGTAAAAAGAAAATCCCAACATAGAGATATGCCATTATAGAAAGAGAGCTTGTTACAAAAACATAAATAACCATAAGCCAAAGAGAGCCCACAAAGAGTACAATGTGACTAGACCTGATAGTTAAGAACATGTGTTTCCTCCTTGGGGTCTAGGTTCAAATTCAAAGGGGGGGTAAGGTATGTACACTTCCAATATACTAAAGAAATCAAATTGCTACGTGGAAAGGGTCCCTTGCCCCATAAAAAAGGGGTCCTCATACATTAATTTAGTGTCTTGCTTGGTCATGACCTTAAAAATATACTATTATTATGGTTATTATTATTAATTTGAAGCGAGGGAAAATGCAATCCCACAAAACATGACAATGAACTACAATGATATTAGTATGGAAGTGAGCAAGGATGCTATCCCATAACTCAAGGCACTCATAAACCAATGTAGACCCATCTAACTCTAGTCCTACAAAGCACCGAGAGGGATCAAATCCAAAAACCTTTCAACATACATCCCTCTCACCATTATGCTACAACATATTGATTCATACATTGTTATTTTTATTTTTATGGGTCATGCACTTCCCGATGCATGCATTCTTATTTTTTATTTTTAGACCAATAGGTGTTTATATCTTAGAATTTGGGGTGGACTAGCGTCTATGCTTTTCCTAGACTGCACGAGGATGAAACAAGTGTACTGTCCATATTGATTTTATGGTAGTCGTTCCAAATTCAAAATAAGCAATTATAAAAAAAAGAATATACAAAATAACTAGTAGCTATGCATGGAGAACTAGTAATTGATGCATGAATAACTCGTAGTCGATGCATAGATAAATGACCTTTCATACAACTACACATGGAGAACACATAACTTGTTTGTGGCACTTAACTTGTGACTTATCGGTGTTCACCGATCACAAGTTAAGTGGTTGTGCTAGTTTTATTTTATTTTTATTTTTATGTAATTGACAGATACTTCCCCACCTGGATTGTAGAAAAGTGCCTTCTCAACACAATAACAACCACAAGTAAAAAAAACCAAAGTCGACATCACATCAATATTAACATTAAAGCAAAAAGGCGTGATCCCACAACAAGACAAGAAATCTACATGAGTGACTTACTAAGGATTCATAAAGAAGAACTATCTATCAAACATAGCCCACATAGCACGCTGAAATCCTACCCAAAGGGCGTCGGCTCATGCATGGGCCCCTCTTCTTCTTCGGGGATAACCTTGGTGAAATCCAATACCCTAAGGATGATATTTATAATAGAAGGGTGAAGTGAATTTCCTAACGTAACGGCTGTTACTATGCAAGAATCGAATCGACGCGCGAGATAGGACAACGAAAGTGTCAACTACACGGTCTAAAAACAGAAGAGGCGGAGGAGTAACGCAGAGTTAGAGCAGGGGAAGATTGTCTGAAGGGCAAAGCAGAGGAACGATGGCAATGGAAGAAATCACGGAGCGAGTGGGAAACATGGATCTGAACGATGTTCACAAGAAGAACAGGATTCAAGTCTCCAATACCAAGAAGCCGCTCTTCTTTTATGTCAACCTCGCCAAGGTATGTACCCTACCGCCCTTTAGTAATGGCTTCTGTGGGTTTTTTTAATTTCTTCACGCCCATTGATTTTATGGCTCTTTTTGTTTTTTTCCAGTCTGCTATCCAATGTATCTTTATAATGTTTTCTGTGCCCATTACGTTTTTTCAGTTTTAGAGTTCTATGGTATTCTTTCTGCAAAACCTAGGGTTCTGTTTTTAGGGTTTTAGGGCTTTTCAACCTCCTGGTACGCCGTTATGGCTGAAGCATCAGGGTATTTATGTCTGTAGTTGAGTTGTACAATGAAGTCTTTGCATTGGCGCTTTCGCTCCTCTGTTCTTATTACAGGCAATTAGGTTTACAGCGAAGCTGTCATAGGTCGGCAGTAATAGATAGACTAGCTTTAGTGGCTGAGAAAGGCCCAGTTGAATCTATATGATTTCTGTTGATGCTGAATTTCTACCTATATATGTAAATTGTTACATTGAATTTGGATGGGTTAAGTATTAAAACTAGGATAGGCTGGGAATTGGAGCTAGGACCTGACCCTGACAGGTGTACTGCTCTACTACTGAGCTAAATACTCTTATACATAAGGGGTATTGTGGAGTTTGAAACCACTTGGCTCAAACCTCCAAGCTACTGCCAACCAACCCGTCTGTTTTATCATGTTGAAAATTGGACAAGATAAGAATTGAACAGACGACCTGGACCTAACCAATGGACTTCCCTAACATTGAGCTACATACCATTTTTCATGATGCACAAATTTAGTGGTTTGATATCAAGCCGTGGATTTCTATTTCAAACATAAAGGATGTGGGATGTCAGAGGTATGTATTTCGTAATCAGATATTCTTAAATAGCAAGTATTTGAAACTGCATTGTAGACTTCTTAATCGCCACAGTTACTATGCCCATCCTTGTTGAGAATAGTAGTCAGAGTGAGTCTGGCTGATTTTGTCTTTAATTTGGTTTCTTGATCCTTCTCTTGTACAAATTCTATGATGGGACTACTTTAACTTGGGCCTAATGATACATTTTGACCAACATGAGATTCTATGTAATTTGTTGTTTTGTTTTATAGGTGTTTCTGAAAAGTGACATTTTGTTTTTCTGAGCTGTCAATTGTGAACTTAGTGAACAAGTGCAGCATTTATTCTAAATTGGTGTTTATTGTTTGTAGGTATATTTTTATCTAGAAAATTAGGGTGCATGTACTATTCTATTTCTAGTCTTTTCAAAATCTAACCTAAAAACCAGTCTTTGTATATATTGATGTCTTGCTAGAACCTCTTTTACATTTAGAGCCCCTACAGATTTCTTTGGAGTTTTTATTCTGTAATTAAGCCAGTTATGACCATCAGAACACCAGACTGTTTCCATGGGAAGAAATAGTTTTGGAGGCATTTACATATTTTCTAGGAGTTTTGCATGGCTCATGATAAAGAAAAGTTGTAGATTAAGTATATAACTGTTACAATTTTTGTCGTGAAGCACATCTTTTTATTCTTGAATATCTTACTCAGTACTTTGTGGATCTGGTGTCTTTACAGAGATATATGCAGCAGCATGAAGAAGTGGAGCTATCTGCTTTAGGAATGGGTATGTTGGAAAGTTCCCTTCTTATATGAACTTGGTTTATATACCATCATTTTCTCTCTTATTCTTTTACTTTTCTATTTTTTATGTGACTAAGATTCTGGACCATAGGATTTTAGAACCCGCTGCATCTGGAGAATGAGCTGCTCTGTTACTGGATCCTGTTCAATTCCACATGTTTGTGATATGATTGATTCTGGTTCTGGTATCTTTTGGCATAATTGCATAATTAATAGATCTAAATGATCAGGAATTTTCCTCTACTGCATATATGTGGATTATTGTGAATGAGCATAATCCCTTGTATTGTTTGAAAACCAGTATATCCGTACTTTCTTCTTATCCTTTTTATAAATGTGATGAGATTATGAGGTTTTAGATATATTCTGCCTTTTAAGGTCTTTTTGCTAAGGTGTGAGATGCTCTAATTAGATATCTGGATAATTCAGTTCATAAATTCTTTTGAAGCATTTCTCAATCCTCTCTCACAGATCTCTTGCTTATTTTGTCAGCTGTATTGACTTTCTATTGCTGCCTAATGTTTTCAGTATGTCTATCAGAGGTACAAAAGGTACTAACTGTTATGAGTTAGACTAGATGGTTTTCTTTGCCTATAAATTACCCCTGTTACATCCAAAAATATTGACAGTTTGGCATACAATTCCACTCTAAATTGTGTAACATAGAAAGATAAATAGAAGCACTCCAGAAATATAGAAGATATTTAAGCTATGCTACCAAGGCATTTTGGAGGTGATGATTATCCAAAGTCGTTTCTCCTTGTTTGGCCATGATTTGCGGATATATTTCTTTTTATGGGTAGTTGTCTACATCCTGTCGAGTTGCAGTATTGAAATTTAGAACATTTACCTATGTGCATAGCTGTTTGTTAGGGAGCTTTTCCCATTTATATTTTAGTTTGTATTTGAGAGAAATCTCATAGCTGGAATATCATATAAGAAGATATGGTTTTCAGATCTTCTTTGGCCATACGTTTATGAGTAAAAGCTTGAAGTTTTAATTTGTGTGTTTTCAGACTTTGATGTGCTTTGAATTTAGCATTTAACTTCAGATTTATCTCATAAAGTGCAACTATTTTTGTGATCATGTAGCAATACTCATTTAGTGTGGTGTTATTGTTACAGCCATTGCCACAGTAGTTACTGTTGCCGAGATATTGAAGAACAATGGTCTAGCTGTAGAAAAAAGTACGTAATATCTTCATTTCTGGTGATTTATCTATCTATGAAGTATATTCTCCATCCTTTTCATCAATAATTTTTTGTTGAAGCAGGGGGTGACATCATCTTTAGTTTACATATTTTTAGATATGGTTACCTTGATGGAAGTTCTATTAGTTTATTGCATTGTTCCAAAAATTTATCATTTGTATGGGCATGTCATTCCCATTGCCTGATGCTGTGATAATTTGTACTGCTATATTTGTCTAATAAAATTTTCCTACTGATTTGGTTTGATCAAATTTTTGTGGTTCTTTCAGAAATCTCAACTTCTACCATTGACATGAGAGATGAATCAAGAGGCCGTCCCATCCAGAAAGCAAAGGTAAGCTGAATAAATGCATCCATTGCCCTAATAATCTTTATGCACAACGACTATGGACTGCAGGATTTAATGGAATTTACATTTGCTAACTCTGCAGGTTGAAATAATACTGGGGAAATCTGAGCAGTTTAATGATTTGATGGCTGCTGCTGCTGAAGAGAGGGAAGTTGCGGCTGAGGTTGATGACCACAGTTAGCAGTTTCCTTGCATCTTTTTTGTTCCCTTTTATTTTGTGACATTTCAGCAGATTGTTACCATTGATTTTGTCAAAATTTAGTAACTGGAGAGAGACTTTTTAGGTAATTTGAACATAGAATGCTTCACACTTGAAAATGTGAAGATTTGGGTTTTTGGTGGTTACAATTCTTTTATTGAAGTGTTGCTTTGGGAACATTATGTTGCTTTACAAGCTGACATGGATTCATAAAGTTATATTATGCTTGGAAATGTGAGTAACAAGGATCACATATTTTCTTTGTACTTTTGTTTGGGATTAGTATAGCAAGATTTATCTTCAATAAAATTCTTTTAACAGATGTATCTCCAAGAAAGTTATTTAAAGCATTTGAGATTGATAATCAAATTCCCTTTAAGACCTAAGGTAGATCACTGACCACCTCTACCAAAGAAAGCTACAAATATCACTTAATTTACAATCAAATCCAATATGAAGCAAGAGGTATAGTAGGTAATATTTATTCAAATTTTATGCGTAGCAGAGACTGCCCCCAACCTTTTGCTGTTAATGCATCTTTGGTGAAGCAAGTTCGATATAAATAACTAGGGGTATGACATCGTGTTGTAAAATTAATATGCAATTTGGTCTTCATATGTTTCACTTCTTATGATTCTAAATGATGTTAGTGGGATGTGGAGTGGTGCCACGATGCTATGTCATTCCCCATTTATCTATGTTTTATGTGTTTTAATCTTTAGTAAAATATCAGAAAAAGTTTTGATTTAAAGACTCACACTGAGAGTCCCATGTTAAAAGCTAAGGAGTCCAAAAACAGGACTAAAACAGTGCATTCCAATAGAGAGTACCAGAGTACATGGTCAGACCACAATAATAAAGCTGTACATATATGCTAGCACAGTATTCAAGGCATCATTATCGAAGCAGAACTTTTAAACACAACTATTAACATATTCTAGACTTAACAGAAAAAAACATCATATTTGGCAGGGTGTTCATGGCTTTGTTCATTATAATTTCTAAGCAATTGTGGACTTTTATTTTGAAAGCCTCTTTATCCCTCTTTTCTGATTTGAAGTTTGGGCATGAAGTAATTACAAAGAGTTTCCAGAAGAAAATGTCCTTATCTTCCAACAGGTTCTGCACCATAATGAAAGCCACTAAAGAATAGTAGATCTTAATGATCGTTGCATTCCTCTTTATTTGTTGTAATCCCTTGGTGTTTCCTTTCGCAATTGTTGATGATCATTGTGCATTTCTCTCTTTTAGGTTTTCAAAGCATGGTAAGTCTCCTCATCTGTAATATTTTGCTTTGACTTCCTTGTGCTTGAAGGCTTGACCTCTCGCTTATTAGGGCAAATGCATTCGTGTTTCTGTACCTTGCTTTTCTTGGGATCTTAGGTTATCCATGCAATAGGCCATAGCATTGGTAAATCTTGTCATTTGTAGCTTTGTGCTGTGGCTTATAGTTTAAACTAATCTCTCTTAATTAGGCACAAGCATTTGTGCTTCTGTGCGTTACCTTTCTTGGGACGTTGGCTCAACTTCTTTGTTATCTAGAGATGGCTAGTTTATATCACGTTGCAAAATGGTTGTGCTGTTATAACAGTTGATGCAGTTATCTGTAGATTCTGGCGCTCAATTATATTCAATTCTGGAGTCCTGATTCTGTAATCAGCGAGTTACCAAGATCTACCATAACAGTGGATGTATTATTGCACAATCTGATGACAGAGATACATACAAACGTTATTGCTTACATGTTTTGCTGTTCCTCTTTCAGAATGTCTGGGGAGTTGTTGGCTCCATCTAGTGCTTCAACAAAGTCCTTGTAGAGAGAGAATTTCCTCTTCGTTTTCGTTTTTTTACATTGCTTGTTAGATGTTGTCAATCTACTTCCCGCAACCTGTAACATTGCTTCAACAAACAAGCTAAGGTGTTTTAATGAATCAAGCATACCATCATTTCTTTGTGTGCGGCCTACAAAGTATTTATTGTCTAGACCAAATATGAAATCACCTTGCACATTCCAAGATTCTTCAGGAGCTCTGATGAATTCATCAAGGTTTGGTCATACTGAATTGGAAGCTTTCCAGTGGGAACATTTTTGTTGCATTGAAAGTAGTGAGGTGCTCTCAGCTTAGTATGGGGAAGAGGTTGCTATGTTTTTTTGTAAGCTATGGGGATTTGAATTTTTAATCTTATAGTTATAATTTCTCATCTCATTTACTCATTACCAATTGCTCTACCCCCATGGGTGAAGAGGTTGTCATGTTAAGTAATTTATCAAAAATAAAAAGTAATTACATAATGTAATGTTTAAAAAAAAGTAATTGCACTGAGTGAAACGAGGTGCTCTACAGCCCAGTATGGGGGAGATCTTCTAACGTCATGTACCGTTACATCTAATAAAACATAAAAATGTAGCGTTACATCTAATAAAACGTAAAAGGTGATTGTGCATAAAAATAAGTAAAAAGAATTAAGTAACGATATTATGAAAAGTAATTAAAAAATAGATGTTCCTTTATAAAATAAAATCTTAAAACTTAAACAGGATCTATCAATCAAGAGAGATCAAATTTCTTGAGTTTAAATTTTAAAAAAAGAAATACACCTCAAGAAATTGGATCCCTCTCGGTGCTTGATAGATACGGGTTTAAGATGGATCTATGCTGGTTAAAAAATTCATATCAGTTCATAATTTATCAAAAACAAAATGTAATTAAAAAAATTCATGTCTGCTCATAAGGTAAAAAATTAAAACCAATATAGATCTATCTTAAATCTAGATCTAAATCCAGATCTATTAAAGACATAGATGGAACCAATTTCTAAAGTGTATTTTTTTATAATCTTAATATTTTTTACACAAAAAAAATCTAGTTTTAAGATGGATCTATTCTAGATCTTTGCAAGGAGTTGTGAAATTCTCTACAACTCAGTATCATTATGGGAGAAATGTAACGTTACCAGAAAATATTTAAAAATAAAAAGCAGCATAAATCCGTCTTAAAACAACCATGAACACTTGGATACTTAGGTGATAAACTCTACCTATAGATAGTGGCATTGCAATGGCCATCCGATCTCTTTTCTACTACAAGTTCTATGACATACTTACCCAATAAAGGTATTGTGAGGGATAATTTATTCTTGGAAGCTTGTAAATTCATCTAAACATTCTTCATAAACATGTTACTTCCAATATTATATAATGGGGTATTGTTTACAATGAAAATGCTTTCACATCCGATCTCTTTTCTACTACAAGTTCCATGTCATACTTACCCAATAAAGGTATTGTGTAGGGATAATTTATTCTTGTAAGCTTGTAAATTCATCTAAACATTCTTCATAAACATGTTACTTCCAATATTATATAATTGGGTATTGTTTACAATGCGAATGCTTTCACATTGTTGACATTGACATTGGCGTTGAGTTGCCTCCTAATTTTGCAGAATACATGAGTAAATTTTTTAAGGCAATTTTTAAGGTTATTTTCTAATATATTTGATTGGGATATGAGGGTGAATATCCCAGGGTCAACCAAGAAATAAAGACATTTAGGTTGAAACATAGTTATGGTTAAAGTATAACATATCGTTTTATTTGGATATATAAATGTACATTAAAAGTGTTGCCTATAATTGATTGCCAAAGGGCTCCCTCTTTATTTAATGTATATGACATCATATTAATATTTGACAAATATGCAATGCATTCTATTCCATATCAAATGCAAACAACTTTCATGCATCACATAACAATGAATGTGAACTAGACAAAGTTCTAATATAATTTTACCACTAATGAATTGTCATTTCAATAACAATTCTTTAAACCTACCTTATACAAAACCAATCATAGAAGTTAGGCTTTGGAATTAGATCAAACCAAAATATTCCCAATGTTCTCATAGAACATATTGATCACTTGCCTTGTGATGCATTAAGCAAAAATGGCCTTTTTGGATAATGTCATTTGGATAATGTCATTTATGAGAGGAGACCACTCTTTTGTTCTCCCACATGTTTCTTGGCATTAAAAACACTATTGACAACTTTTTATATATATGAAAAATATACAAAGTTAACTGAATACATTTTATTCACATTAAGTGGCAATATAACTGGATCTTGTTGAGGCATTTGCTTCATTCTCTATTGATGAGGTCATGATGAGGTGGAAGCTTATCTATTATTTCATATCACACAACTTTGAAGCCCCCATCCCCAAATTAGATAAAATAAGCATACACAATTTTTATGAAAACAAGAAATGAGAAACAATTGGTGAAACCTAATTTCAATTCAAATGTATAGTTTTATGGATTAACAAAATCTAACGATGTCAACTTCAAACAAATTTGTTCAAATTAGTCTAGCTATATCTATTACGAAGAAAGAAAAAAAATGATATATCTATTACTATTATAATTAGCATCTCCAAAACCCCTTTATTTAAGTCTTCTTTCTTGTTGTAATGACGCATTGAAACAAGGAAACTTAGTTCCTCCACCAGTGCTTTAAAAAAATTCATCCTAGAGAGGTTTGTAGTTATTACACAAGCCATAACTTGGTTTCCGCTGCTTTACTGATGCACACAATTGGGAGGCCTAATCATAGATTTTGGATGTGAATTTGGGTTTTGATTGTTTCACAAGATGCAATTTGGGTTTTGATTGTTTCACAAGATGCATCCACCTCAATGGTGTTCCCCTCTTTGAGCAACAAAAAACAATTTTCCATACATATTTTATCTTTTTCTCTTACACAATCATCTCTTGATCTAAAATCCTTAGATGATATTCCACATCCTTCTCGTGGTCTTTAATTAGAGCTATCATGACCATTTGAAGAAATATATGATAGATAATGATTAGGTTCTCTGACCTATAGGACATTATATACGACATTGCATAAAAAAATCATCTTCATTAAAAATACAAATAAACAAAGAACAAAATTCAACTTTGTACCTGAGGTGCAGGAATCAACATCGGTGCTCATCAATTCATGACCTTCATAGTATCTTCCAAAGACTCAGATGCTTGAGAGGAGTGCATCTTATTCTAGTTGCAAATAAAATATGACATAATATTCAGATTTGCAAGGATGGATTCCCTCCATGGGACAATGCTTTACAAACAAAAATCCAAGAAATCACCCTTGATTCTATGAGGTTCATGCAATAATATCATTAGATGCATATTTAATGATATATCTAACAATATTCAATATTTCCCTATTTAGATCTATGAAGGGATGACAAGATCTTATATGTGACAAACAAATGGCTTTGGGAAATTACCATTAGTAAATGCAAACATGTATGGGAGTGATGGCGGTTTTTAGGGTTATGCTCTCACTAAATAAATATATTTTACATAATTATAATTGATTTAAAAATAATAATTATTATACATTATATCAATCATATTTGATAATGTCACGCTATACTTCCATATAAATATAAAAATGTAATACATATGGAATATGCCTATGGTTTATGTAGAGTGATGGCGGTTTTTAGGGTTGTGCTCTCACTAAATAAATATATTTTACATAATTATAATTTATTTAAAAATAATAATTATTATACATTATATCAATCATATTTGATAATGTCACGCTATACTTCCATATAAATATAAATATGTAATACATATGGAATATGCCTATGGTTTATGTAGAATGATGATCCTAATGTGTAAAACCTAAAATCTAGCGACTTGATTCACATTCTTTTTCACATCCTAATTACATGATTTTGAATTTATTTTGAAACATAGGGTGAGTGAATAATCATCTTTTTCACATCCTAATTATTTGATTTGAATTATTTTGAAGGGACTAATGGAGGTTCTATATATATATTTATATATATGAAAATAGAGTATTTCTAGAAGTGACATCTTTTTTTCTTCAAAATATAATGTATATGCATGTGTACATTCAACCATTTAAATTTCTTCATTTAAAAATGGAAAAAATGTAGAGGACAATGTATATTACTGCAATGTTATTTTTGCAGTTTTTTAATGATACATGTCTTTTCCCAAAGAAACCTCACGAGATCTACCTCCTCTTTAGTAGAATATTTAGATGGAGTGTATCTGAACTTCTATTAATACTTAGCATATTTGAAATCTCTCCCTCTCTCTCTCTCTCTCTCTCTCTCTCTCTCTCTCTCTATATATATATATATATATATATTCCAAGAAAAATCAGGTGTGGGACCCTTGTTCATAAAACCTTGTGCAATTTGGAGTTGATAAAACCTTTGTTTGGTTTCATAATTATCGTTGAATATTGATTTGAGGTTTTCCTTTGTTATATGCATGATTTTTCGTATGTTCAAACACCTTGAAGTCTTATTTACCACACATATATGTTCGAATTTATATTTTGAATGGGTTTATCTTCGACTTTATAAATTATCAATTATACTTTTCCCTTCCATTTTCGAGTTTCTCCCACCATTAAACATTTCATTCACATCCATTTAGCCATCTCTTTCCCCTTTCAATTCTCTTAAAAACGTTGTTTAAATACTTCCCCTTCACCCAAAGTCATATCTTGTTTAATTGTCATGATTACAACAACCATTTGTTCCTATTGTCATTATCCTTTGCTCTAGCTGAAAATTTGATTATCAACAATTTTAATTTATGCTACGAGTCAGTTTTTATAGTCTCAATAATCTTGTTTGTTAATGAATTCACATTTTTGGATTTGTATTTTTGGCACAACAATGTAGTCACAATCTTTGGTCACACTACAAACCTCCTTTCTCCATGTTGCAGTCCTTCTCTTCTTACTGTGCTGACACATTGCTCCACCTCGCAGACATTCGTACTCCTTGTCCATTTCACTCTCTTCTCCCCTAAGCATTTTAGCTCTCTCCTCTCCAACATATTCTCATACCTTCCTCTGGTCAATACCCACTTCCCAATGTGTGACTCTTCTTTGTCCTCAGATTACATTCTCATAATACCCTTTTCACAAATTAACATCTTGATCCACAAATACATAGATTTCAACTACCTACCTCACGGTCCTTTGAAAAAGTCTCTTTCAGTTGTGCTATAAGACTTTAAAGTTTCTACAAAAAACTCAGTGACATAACCCGAAAGTATACTATCAAGCCAATAATCAACAACACGGGAAATCTTATTATTAATACCTTTAAGCTTTCAAATTAACTCATGAGTCCAAACTATTGGTTCTCCTACCTAGAATCATCTCTTTTTCTATGTTAACTTCAACAACCATTCAAACAATAATATAGGGAACTCAACAAAGAAAACTTCTTGAGAAAACATACCTTCCCAACCATTCTTGCGAGATGATCCTAGGATAACTATTCTTTTCTTTGGAAAACTCCCACTCCTTTTATATCCATTCCACAATCTATGGCTTAGTTGGATACCACATCCCCTTCAATAGTAGATCTTAGTCCCGAAAACAGAACCATTTGTTGGCTCACTTATAGACAAACCTAGATTCAGTATGACGCAAACCAACAAACCCCAAGATACTGTTCCTTTCGCATTGCTTGTGAGCAGACAATGTATCACCTGCAGCACCTATGGTAATTACAAGAACCAAGATTCTGCAGCAGTGAAGGGTACCATGCTTTGTTTTAACACAATATACACTAGCATACCCCCAAAGCGGGGGAAATGAAACGCCGAGAAGAACTTCAATATGTTGTAAAATGAGAAAAATTTGTGTGTATGTAGACAATATAATTTTATGTGTTTGAAAGAATGTGTAGCTAATTTATGATAGGAATAGTAGTCGATGAAATTGAAAGGAAAACTCTATTGCAAGTACTAATAAGCAATAAATAGAAACCCATGTAATCGATGGCAAGTAAAATGATTTGTACATTAATTTGTCATACAAAAAGGTATACATACGTGAGTAAAACAATAAAGGGCTAGGTAGTGATCAAGTTTGAATCTAAATATATTGGAAATCAACATCAGTAGTTTCATTTGGTAGAGGGAGTACAAGGATTGAGGATTGCAATTTTAAGTGTGAAAGGGACAGAGTATGAAGGCGCGCCTCTTCCTTTTCTCAAAGTGTGACATATGAAGTGTCTTTCATCTTTGCAAGAACAATGGTGCAATTCGCATTCCTTAGCAGTTAGAATTACTCGTTGCCCCACACATAGCAATATTTCTTTTTGTAATATTAACTCAGAGCTCTTCTCCTCATTTGTACGTTGTAGTGTCTGTAATAATCATTGAACTTTGCTTTGATTTACTGGACATTTGATTGTTAATTGATCATGAAATTGCTTCGCATACCTTAAATCAAGATGCAATTAAATAGTAGAATTTTGGTATTTTATTTCTTAATACTACATGAATCTAAATGTTAAACATTTTGTCATGGAATTTATTTTGTAGAACCTGACAATTACCTTCTTAACCCCATATCAATGAGTCGTTATAATCCTTAGACATGCATATTTGATCTTACGACATTATTACCATATAGACCAACTCTCCCTATAACATTGGCTCATTATGACGATAGGGTTGAGAAGAATACTCCATATCCCTTGTTTATTAGTTTATGAAATTCGGTGTAATTATTGATTTGCTTATCCAATAGCCTAAATATGCAAAACTAAGTTTGGATCCTACTTTGATTTAAAACTAATTTCTTCTATTGGGGATTTCGATTTGCATTGCCTTCGTCAACCATGTCTTGCTTCCCAATATTGTGTATGATATATTTTTGGGCTTTCTTCTCAATATAAATATTTGTGCTTTACTACTGGTTTACCTGTTTGTGTATGATATCTTTTTGGTCTTTCTTCTTGGAAAAAAAGCAATAACAATTGTAAGATCATGTTTTAAACACAATCATGTTTGGTATCAAGCGTTCCTGAGTTGTAAATGGTATTTGGGTTGTAATGAAGACCTCATCTACATATGGAATATGACACGATCCATTGGGAGAACCCATTCAAAGGCACAATTAAAGAGAATCAAATCGTACTGGATTTCTCAGATCCTAATCGAATCGATGGTTCCCATTAACATTTCACAAATGTCAATAGTGTAGAGGCTGGTAGTGAATCATTGAATATATAATTCAATATCCCCAATTTCAGTGCGATATAAGATTGACTTATTTATTTGATTGTTTGTGAGTAAATTTTTGACTTCATAATTTCATTTTGAACTCATTCATTCATTCATTTTGACAAACCATGAATTCATTCATTCAGTGGCTTCACTCGATATTTTTATTGGCTTTTCAGAGTGTTGGGTGAAGGTCATTGCTCTATTTTTTAAGTGCACCCATCGGTTTCTCAGCTTTGGTTAGTGATACCGTAGCACATTTACATGTGGCAATAAAATGAAGAGTATTTGGCGCCCACTGATACAGATCTCTTGGCATTTAGTTGTCCCCGAACCAACTAAATGCATGAAAAATCTAGCTTTTAATTTTCTACTTCATTTCTAGTTTCATGCAATGTAATAAGATGGTAAAAGGAAAAAGGGTAAAAATAATTTACCAGTTAGAAAACTGCTTTCAATAAAAAATGAAGAAAATATAATAGCCAACTTGACTGATGAGAGAGATAGTAAATTCTCCCCTTGATAATGGAAAATGACCTATTAACTCCCTTGATAATAGAATTGGAGGTTGATTTCCCTCACTTCCTAGGAATCTTCATGTTACTACCCTCATCGATAGTTTTCACGCAACAAGATAGAGTTTTGGTAGTTTTATGTGGTCACACAATGGAATGGCACGTGGGAAGGGACCCGGGTAAGTATCCTAGTACCTTGACACGATTCATAAGCATGTAAAATCCTATTTTCAGTTGAAAAAAATTGTTGGGTGAAGAGGAAAAGAAAAAAGAGGAAGAAGAGAAGCAGAGCATGGGATAAGTGTAATCATACCATGTGTTCAGTCTGAACTTGTAGTCTTTTGAGGCTTAAAGCATCTTCAGTCCAGCTCAATTCTTTTATTCTGTGAATTTTTTTGTAAGGATAAGGGCCCCAAATAGATATTCCTTGGTGGGTCTCTGCCTGCTTCCTCAGAGATTCTCCAAAGGCGGGTTCTTTGCATAAGGGCTAATAGGGGGAGGGGGGTTAGTATGTTGGTGATCTAGGCGATTCGTGATCTGATGATCCGATTGGGGGTTTATTGGGAAGGAGGTCGTTTGATTCATAACCCAATGGGGTTTTGCTAGGTGGGTGGGTTTTGGGATCCAAGACCTAATAGTGGGTATTCATAGACCCAATTCAGATTTATCACTTGGATTTATGCAATGAATTGCTTTTGAATTTTGATCCCAAGTTTAGCTGGCATATAGATGTCTTTGTCTTGGTTGGTTATTTTGAGGGCCATGGAGTCGGGGGATATGAACTTTGGATCTTCCAGTGAGGGAAGTAAGGATATCGTTAATGGTGAGCGGGCCGAGGAAATAGGAAAATTAAAGGAAGAGGCCATAAAATCCAATGTACCCGACGTTCAAGGAGAGAAACCTAAGGGATTTGGGATGAAGAAATGGAGGAGGAGGCAACGAGATCCCATTAAGGATGCTGGAGGTGTGCATGAATATCAGAGAATCCTTAAGAGAGGGTTATCTATTGCAGGCCAATTGAGGGCACCCAACAGAGCACCCAACAAAAGCAAGGTGAAATCCGAGGCAATTCGGTCTGATTCCTCTGTTGGTAAATTTGAGTTACCTTCTACATCCAAACTTGTTTACCAGGACCAGATGTCAGATTCAGAGTCCTGGAATGTAGTAAATATGTTTCCTGCTGGAGGGAGCTGTGAGTATGGTGAAGATCAGAGCAGCAAGTCTTCTACAGGTGCCAACTTTTCGAAAGGTATGCCTGAAAATTTAGTTAGGGAAGAGCTTCCAAATGAAGCTGAGTATAAATTTGTTAAACATAGGGAGGAAATAAAATTCCCCACAATGCGTGAATGTGGATTTCTAGCTGTGAAGTTTGGTGCCAGTAAGATGGATTTGAGGGGGTTTGGGAACAATGATGAAAGAAGATCCATGGGATTGATAAAAAAGGCAAGGGAAAAGAAGAACAAGGAAAATAATACCGAATCTGAAGATCCAATTCATGAGCACGAGGACAACAACACTAGTACATGGAGAGTATTGCAAGAGTTTGAAGGAATTTATGGGAATCATACTGAAGATGGACTTGCTGATGGTATCTGAGGCAAAAAAAAACAAGACTATGTAGATGGTCTCGGGGAGAGCTCTTGGAGCACAGGAAACAATGTAGGGAAATATAATCCATTCCTCATTAAACTGTGGAAATATCGATCAAAACTTACTGTGCATTGGCTGTCACTGCCAGTTGCCATGATGGTAAAAATCTGCATAAATTTGGAGTGCCTCCTTATCCATTATGAGCAATTAATGGTATGACAAGTGGTGGCTCCTCATTTTCCGTCGACAGACGACAGAGGTTGGAGAGGAGACGACCCATTAAAATACGCCTTCGGCGTAATTGACCAGACTTCAACATAAATCTATTAATCCACAAAACCATTTTCATGCATGAAACACCTGCGTAGTATATCATAGAAGATAACATTCACTTTACATTACAATAATCATTTATTATTAACCAACATTTCATAATCAACACAATCAAGCACATTCACAAGCATTCACATACACATGACACCATATATTTTAACGTGGAAACCCAAATGGGAGAAAACCGTGGAAATGCTTCTTATATTCATAGATCTCATTATAGAAAGCATTTCATTTTCTTATAGATCTACGCACACAGCCTGTAGATACATCTCTATTTTCCAAAATAATCTTTGGTCATACAAAACAATACATGGGATCCTCTATTTCTTCGTGACATTCCCTTCTCAATTCACCAACAACCTATTCTACCCAACCCATTACATTTTTATACTCTTCGGCATAGCCCCATGATCCACTGAATGGATCCAAATTCTAACTAAATTCCTAACTTACTTAACCAATTTCTTGGTTGACTCAATCAAACACTACCCTTTCCACTATTCACGGACGCACTTTCCTTTATCCACTTCGCCACGCAACCCCTATTCACTTCATCATAAAACTGGTTTACAAAACACAAAACCTTAGTCCCAACAACATTTTATAGTATTTTAAGAACATAGGCCCTAAATGCTTTGGGGTAAAAAACATACCATGCTCCTACACATTGGTTGGTGTGTGTTACAACAATCAACCCTTGAGATTTTGATTTGAATATTTTACATGCTCTCACAACGTTTTCAAGTTTTCTTAGTCACATTGAAAAATGTATAGCAATTGCTACACCTAGCATAATTCACATGTGGTTGCAAATCCAATGAAATTGTCACTTAGCCAATAGAGACTCTATTCTTTGGGTGAGTTTCAATTTTCTTTCTAGAGAAACTTAGGGACATGGGCCTTGAGCACTCAAAAGCTTAAAAAGCATACATGAAACAAAATAATGACCCATGATCTTCTACCCTTGTAATTATGCATCATTGAGGTGGGTGTTACATCCTATAGACCACATGGTTTTGATTTGAGAATTTGACCTAGTATTGCAACTTTTATAGGCTATCACAATGTTAAATTTTGTGTTTGAAAAATCTTAATTTGAACTTTATCAAGGAAACAAAATGTGTAGTGTTGGATATATATAACATAATTTTGGTAGGGAAAATCTATTGGAATTGTCCATTTGGCCAATGAAGGCCCCATTTATTTTTTGTCATGAGTTGCAACTTACGTTATGGAATAGTAAGGACATAGGTATCAAATTCACTTGAGGTTTAAAAAATATACCGTGCATATAAATAGTGATATGATAGTACTAAATTATGTATGTATGCATAAAGAAGATGGCCATGCTTACTACCATCCAATGATATTTCTCTTTGAAAATTTGATGTATTGTTACAACTTTTACAAGCTATCGCACTATTGGAATTTTTCATCAAGAAAATCATGATTCCACACATTATTTGGGCATCAAAATGTGTAATTGTCGGTACTCTTAGCATAATTTAAGTGTGGAAAATCCAACAAAATTGTTCACCTTGACAACATAAGCTCTATTTTTTATGAGCTGTAACTCATTTTCCATAAAAGTTTAGGGATGAATACTTTGAGTGCTCTAGGGGTTAGAAAAACATATAATTTTGTATCAAAATAGGAATTTAATATCTCGTACACATTTACTTATGCATCAACAATGTGTGTGTTCCTTCATTGGGCCCTAGGGTTTCAATTTGCGAGTTTGACTTACTCTCACAACTTTCACAAGTTGTCACACTATTGAAATATTAGATTTAGAAAAATAATCATTCAACACTTTCTTTAGGTAGAAACATGCATAGTGTTTGACAGACCTAGAATAATTTAGATGTGGCCAATCTAACAAACTTGTATGTTTGGCTAAGGAAAGCTCTATGTATTTTTTGTTATGAGTTACAACTTTCTTTCCAAAGTAGTTCAAGGAAACATGCCCCAATTGCTTTGTGGGTAAAACAAATAATGTGCATTAAAATAGAGATATTTCAGCACCTATATGTGTAATTATGCATCATTGAGATGTCCATACTCGTTACTAGCCCACATCATTTTCCTTTGTAAATTTGTTAGGTACTATTGTAACTTTTACAAGTTGTCACATTATTGAAATTGCACATTAAAAAAATCATCAATTAGCACATTCTCTGGGCATCAAAAAACACAATGGTTAGTACACCTAGCATTATTCAAGCATCGAAAATCCACAAAACTATCTGTTTGGGAAACATATGCCCCATTCATTTTTTAATCATGAGTTGTAATTGACTTTCCAAAGTAGTTTAGGAACACATGCACCAAATGCTCCAAGGGTAAAAAACATATAGTGAATCAAAATTGAGATATGTTATCACTGACACTTTTACTTATGCATCATTATGATGGCCATGCCCACCACCAGTCCACAAGGGTTTTATTTTTTGAATTTAACTTAATCTTGCAACATTTACAAATTGTCATATTATTGAAATTTTGATCCAAAAAACCATTATTTGACACATCCTTTGTTGTTAAGAAATTGTTTTAGGCCCACATATTTAACATGGATATTTAACCTTTGTTTGAATCCCTACATGATACACAATAATCCTATTAATAAACCAAAAATAATAAATGATATAATGTTGAAATGCACATTACATACAACAAAAATAAAGTGATAGCATATATGCATCATACATATTCCATGCAAGTATTTCCTAGAATTTAAATCCTCTTTTCTCATTTGGCTTATAAATATTACGCATCTCATTTGGCTTATAAATATTAAGCATAATGATGTTATTCTATAATTTATTATGTTCATCAATAAGAGATGAATATGTACATTCATATTTAACAGTACACCTTCACGTGTATCAAAATGATACACATATTTTTGGCTTTGGATTTAGAAATTAAATATACAACAAATTTTAAATTTTAAATGTGATATTGTTTGTTGTATATTATAAATGAAAAAATATAATTAGAAAAACCAAATACACATCTATATAATAATTTTATTAATTATAAAAATAATTAACCGGATTAAATAAATAAATTTAAACTTTAAAAATAGATTAACACCACCAACTACAAATTGAATCCTTACATTTCTAAATTCATATGTAAAAGAGAACCACTTGCTTTGGTGTCTCTTTAGAAAATTCCATTGATAAAAATTCACAAAATAGAATATCCATTAATAGAATATCCATTAGTATTGTATACATGATAATTCATAAACTCTAAAATAACAAACTAAAAGCATTGAATGATGGAAATATGACCAAGAAATTTATAATGCACATTCTTAATTGCTTGGTCATCTCAATATCTACTAATATTCCATACATCACATTTCTCTTTATTTTCGTTCTTATCTCCATACAAAATATTCAATCATAAAACATGCATTGATTTGATTATATTCCTTCTTCAAATCCTTAAAAGCATAAACATTTCTCCATATGTTTAAGAAAAACTATTTAATTTTGAAAGAATAATATCACATAAAAATCTAAAATGAAACAAAAAACAATGCACTAAACTAAATATTTGAATTTTTTTTTCCTCGGAAAAAATCGTAATTTTATTTCAAATAAATGAACAAAATTACACTCTGCACATGTAGTAGAATCACTGAGATCCCTACATTGTCACATATTTTCTGTCCCATATTATCATCATATCTCATGTCCCATACATACATCAAATACAAAACTACTGCTGTCCATACAACCCGCATATATCTTATTACATAAAATCATATACTGTAACAGAAATGGAAGAACGTAACCATCATTTGTCAACAAAAACTGAGCTATTGCTCAATGCTGTGCCTCAATATCATCATGAAAATGTCTGTGATAATAGCTGAAAGTGCCCCCTGGTGAATGAATAGTAATCCTCCAAGTGCCAAGTGCTAGTTCCTGCTGCGTCACTTCCTTGGAGAGCTGATCGGCCAACCCATTCCGCTCCCTGTAAACATGTGAAAATGTAATGTGATTAAAGGACTGCTTTAACCGGATCACCTCCTCCAGGATAGGTAATAGTACCATCACATGACAATGTGTTGTCTCCTTTGCCCAGTCAATAACTAGCATGGAGTCGCCAAAAATCTGTAGAGATAGGCATCCTTGTTCAAGTGCAAATAACATCAGCAGCTTAAGAGACATAAGTTCAGCATAGTTATTTGATCCTCTCCCCAAACCAGCCATGAGATGAAAGAAA
The DNA here is from genome assembly GCA_027924585.1 of Larix kaempferi. NCBI lineage: Eukaryota > Viridiplantae > Streptophyta > Pinopsida > Pinales > Pinaceae > Larix > Larix kaempferi. The sequence continues at coordinate 6,663,121 of BSBM01001483.1, read as the reverse complement.
TGATACTCATTTTTGTAAAGGACTCCCCCCCCTCCACACACCGATTGATGGTCTAATGAAGATCCATCAAAAAAGCCCACGGCATGGATTTGTCAAACTGTTCCACACGCACAGGTCGTGTTCGAATCGCTTGGACAGGTGCCTTGTAGTGTTGTAAAACCGCCACCGCATGAGCCACTACAGCCTCCAACGGAACCCTGCTATCATGAAAGATAATCTGGTTTCTGGTAATCCAAATGCCCCAGGAGAAAATGCACGGGAAGGCCCGGATGGGTGATGACTTATATAAAGTCCACCACAAATGGAACGCTTCCAGGACGCTCTCGCCTCTCCACCTCACCTTAATATCCATAAATATGCTAATATAACTAAATATTTGAATTATTACAACAATTAATGGAAATACTGAGCAACCAAAAATTCTATAAAACATTGCATTGAATTATTACAACAATTAATGAAAATATTGAACAACCTAAAATTCTATAAAACATTGCATACTTATTAGGTTGTTTTTTTTCACATGGAAAATGCAAAAGGAAATATTTGTGTGGGAATTAAAGAGTTCCTTCATTTTATAGATATGGTATGTTCACATGGACTAACGTCCTAAGTAAACTTCACATGGAATTCATTAGGTGAAGATACCTCAATGAGAATCTCAACGCATAAGATGATTCATCCATCTTGTGGTGTTGCTTATTGTTTTGCAATTTATGTTTATTTCAATTTTGTCTTTAGAATAAGTTTCATTTGTTTTTTTAGTGTATAAAAAAATTATAAAATTAATATTAATATAATTTAAATACAAAATCTATTAAGCCAAGTAAAGTTTTGGGGTAAAGTTTTGGTATGAACGGGTACAACAATTAATGGAAATACTGAACAACCTAAAATTCTATAAAACATTGCATTGAATTATTACAAAAATTAATGAAAATATTGAACAACCTAGAATTCTATAAAACATTGCATACTTATCAGGTTGTTATTTTTTCACATGGAAAAGTGATCAATGCAAAAGGAAATATTTGTGTGGGAATTAAAGAGTTCCTTCATTTTTATAGATATGGTATGTTCACATGGCTAACGTCCTAAGGAAACTTCACATGGAATTCATTAGGTGAAGATACCTCAATGAGAATCTCAACGCATAAGATGATTCATCCATCTTGTGGTGTTGCTTATTGTTTTGCAATTTATGTTTATTTCAATTTTGTCTTTAAAATAAGTTTCATTTGTTTTTTAGTGCATAAAAAAATTATAAAATTAATATTAATATAATTTAAATACAAGATCTGTTGGGCCAGGTAAAGTTTTGGGGTAAAGTTTTGGTATGAACGGGTTTACAGTGAAGCGGTCCGACAAAGAGGAGTTAACTCCGATGTAGCAGCCGAGAATCCATGAAATTGGGCATTTTGACTTTATATCAAGGGCGAGGTTAAGTGAGTTAGGTAGGAACTTTTTCCACTTACATTTATGAGTGGAATAGTGGGAGCGGGGCAGGCTATGTGCGCCCTATAAATATGTAAAGGGTTGGGATTTTTGAGGTGGTTAGTGAATTAGTTAGCTAGTTGATGTTCAATATTTTGGTGAGCTCTATTTTGTATATTGAAGATATAGATTGTTGTGAGGAGAAGAGTCCCATGATCTGTAGTCTATGTGCGCAGATCCATTGTAAAATGAGAAAAAGTCATTGTAAAACATGAAGTACTTATTTTGACTACAACTCATGAATAAAGAAAGCACTTCTGTGGTTTTCTCTAGTTTGAGTTTCCACGTTACATTTGGTGTCCAATATGTATGTTTCCTGTGATCATGTGTTGTGCTTATTGTTATATGCTGCATATTGTTGAATAATTGATGAAATATGTGTATGAATGGTATGTGAATGAATATATGTCACAGTTAACTAAGATGTTAGATGTATGCAATTCTGCGAAGTGTTAAGTAAAGCTCTTTGTCGAGGTTAAGGATGTTATGATTGTTGGGTTCCTATCGCACCCCTTCGCTACTACATAAACTTGGTTCCTACAGCTCCCATAGATGCTTCGGGTGATGCCTCATATGCTTCGCAGGTGTTTCCAAAATGGCTAGACCCCTTTCAGGCTGGTATATTGGGTTTTGTTGGTGTTTAATTGAGTGAACCCCGGTCGAAGTAGATCTGTGCCAATAAATGGTTCAGTTGTCGGGACCAGGATCTATGCCGAAGGGGTATGTGGCATCCTACTAAGCTCGAGATCTAGGATTGGGTAGATAAGAAGATGAGAGAGTTTTCCAAATATCAGAATAAGCATCCCCGGTTAGATGATGAAACATGGTTGGCTGAGTATGTTTTCTCAGATATTCATGAACTATTCTTTGGAGAATATCCTATTTTATTGCATGAATGGATGGCAAGGTTAACTAAGCAAAAGACAAATTTTCAAGGAGGTGATCCTATGGTTTGGACACCTGAGATAATTTGATCTCTCAAAGGTATTGATAATAAAATATCTCGTGCTATTGATTTCTGGTTAGATATCATATTTGAAGGGCATATTACTAAGTTTTCTCTAGATACCATAAAATCCTATAGCACTGCTGAATGGGAGTTCATCCAGGGACCGCGAGATAAGTACTTGAAATATTTGAAGCTATTGATTAAAGTGTTGTTTTGTGAAAAAGGGGTTATGAGAATGGAGTCTGACGAGTAAATCAATAGTGTGCAGTGGTTCAGGATGTCAATGGTGAATGGTATGAGAGTATGTTGTGAGAAGTGAGTTGATATGAAAAAGGGAAGGAGACAGTGAAACAAATGAAGAGTGTGGTCTACTGTAGAGTGGAAGAATATTCTAGTCAAGTAAGAGGAGGAGAACTATGACAAAATGAAAGGGTTGTAGTGTGACTGAAGGAAAGGAATACGAACCAATACCATAGCTCAAAGAATAATCTCTTGGTAGAGAAGAAACTAAAGAAGAATAAGATCATCCTGCTTCTGAGGATGATTCTGCTGAACAAGATTAGATCAAACACTGCGACATACCTGTGACCTTGCATACATCTCCAAAAACTGAGGTAAGAAATACTAGCCCATTGCAGTCGATTCAAGTGAGTAATAATAGTATTATCTAGAATAGTACTTTGACGAATAATCCCACTGTAAGTGTTGGTCATATATTACAAAATCAACCAATACCTCCAAGAAACATAATGGCTGGGGATGATATGAAACTGCCAATCATCCATGGAAATGGGTCAGAGGACTTAGAACATCATTGGTTTTTATGTGATGCAGTTTGAACTATTAAGCAAGTGCAAGATGATAATGTAAAAATGGTGCAACTAATTACAATATTTAGGAACAAGTTATACAACTTGATGAGTAATTTATACTCAAAATGAGAACCGTAGCCATAAAAACTCATATTTTTGCATTAAAAACACCAAAATACAACCTCGAATAAAAAAGTGGTGCTACCGGTAGCACCACTTTTTTTGTGGTTAAAAATATATAGACACAGACCAAAACAATACTTCTTGTTGTTTACAAAAACCTTAAAATCAAGCTCTGAATTAAAAACTAATGCTACTAGTAGCACACTTTTAAAAAAAATGACATTATATCATTTTGTCATAATTTAAAATTGTATTTATTAAATCTCTTAGTAAAGATACATAAAACTTGCACTTTGTTTAACACAAATTATTCAAGAAATTATTTCACCACTCTTTCTACATAAAATAAAATAATTTCTAATAATATCCATAATTAAAAAAAACAAAAAAACATCATATATATGAGTAAATATATGGAGGGGCGAAATGGAGCGAGGTGGAGTGATAAGGTGTGCGGTTATGCGAAGGTGCGGGGAGTCATATGCTAACCTGTAACCTGAGACAGACATCATGACGCAATGTGAAGGACGTTCATCATAACTCACATGTAAGTGTTTAAAGGTTTTCTTTCCAGATCATCCATGTACTGCACCGAGGTGGATTACGAACCTTACCCATCGCCTGAATCGACATTCTACATGGATCGCGATTTTCAAAATCGGAATAAAAAGATGGATAATCCCGTGGGAGCTATGTCACAGACGGCTATCACGTTTTTTGATGATAGGGTGACGAACCCCACTACTCCTCTTAACGAGCATTCACCTCCTATCCAACAGCAGAGCACTAAACCCAGCTCCAGGAAATTTAGAGGAATCAGACTAAAAAAAGGATACGTCAAACTCGTGGTAGGGAAGGATATCCAAATCCCTGAAATACCTGATTATCTGAAATTGGCGTTGGTTGGTAGGTTCTGTGGAAAAATCACAGGTCGTGACTCTCTTCAAAGCTGGATGGAAGAAAATTGGACCTCTCTGTTAGGATACAGACCGGACTTTCATGTCCCACCCCGGGGTTGGTTTTTGCTCAAATTACATCAGGAGGATGACAGTCCCAAACTATTAAACCGAAGCTGGAAGTGGGGACCTTCGAGATTGATTTTGGAGAAATGGCAGATTCAATTCGATGCCAGGAAAGAGCCGCATAATAAACAACAAATTTGGGTAATTCTACTAGGACTTCCAATGTTTTTTTGGCAACATTCTATACTGGAGGCCATAGGAAACAAGATTGGAAAGTTCGTAGAACTGGAAGAAGATTGGGATAAAAACCCTGATAGACGTTGTTTAAAAATGCTGGTTGAATTGGACTTAAGGAACAGAATTTATGAAGAAGTTAAATTGTAATTGAATGGTAAAATCTGGATACAGAAGCTTGACTACTGGAAGCTACCATTTCGGTGCTTCAACTGTCGAAAAGTTGGTCACCTGCAGAAGGATTGTTCGGTCCAAAAGGAAAAAACTATTCACAAGAAAATGTGGATAAAAAATTATGTTCCTTCATCGTTATGTTCTCTCCCAGACGGCTATGAAGATGACACAAAAAAGGTGACAAAAGTTACGCAATATCCATCAACCCTGGTGGGAGAAAACTACAAGGGTATTTCCCACACCTTAGACGAAGGGTCAACTTCATTGACAACTGGTAGACAGGTTGAAGAAGACAAGGACAAGCCGGAAGATGATTTGGCATATAAGACTGGTGATGTGGATCCTACTCAGAAGCTACCCCTCAGTCCTCTCGAAGACAAGGTTTCCCCGAGCAACACAACAATCTCCCCGACAACTGTGGGTACAAATACACGCAGGCTTTATGCGGAAGTAGTTTCGGGAACTTCAAAGGAGACGCCTTCTTCCTCCTCACAAGGTATTTCTTTTTCTCCTCTTATCCCTTCTGCTCCTTCAGTTCCTTTATTGTCTTCCCCCTTTCCTTTTTTTTTTTTTTGAACTCTCCCCTGAAACCTCAGCTCCTTCCCCGTCCCCTCCTAAACTTGCTCCCTCAAGGATTTACAATCTCCGTTCTCATTCCTCTAACCTCATTGAAGACCCTGTGCCTATTTCTGGAGGCATAGGCCTCAACCCCCTGCCCAAGCTTCAGTTAGGAAGAAAATCACACCTCTCAAAAGCTCAGAAGCTTGCGATCTCTGAAATAAAAAATGGTAAAGAAGCCACAATTACCCGAGCTCTTAGAGTTAACAAAGTACCTAAAAAGGGTTCGTAATTCTCATTGTCTCACTGAAAATAAGGGGGTTAGGGGGAGCCTCCAAACAATTATCCCTCAAATGAGTGATCTTGTGCTTAAAACCTAATGTCCTACTCTTACAAGAAACGATGATAGAAGGGAAAAAGGATGAGGATTTCTTTAGGAGTTCATTGAAGGATTGGAAATTGATAAGCCTTGATGCAGACGAGAACTCTGGTGGGCTTGTAACAACTTGGGGTCCCACTATCTCTTTGATCTCTAAAGAACGTTTGAGCTCTGCAATAGGCACCACTATGGAGGATGCGAGCACTGGACTAAAGTTTTCGCTTTTAAATGTCTGCGGTCCTTATTATGACAGGAAATAATATTGGGAAGCCCTCATAAACAAAAACTTCCTATCTCTCCCAAATCTAATTGTAGGAGGAGACCTTAATCTGACTCTCTTTACAAATGAATACTAGGGCGACAAAGCAAGAGGAGATTCCTTAAGTAAGTATTTATCCAATTTTTTTGAACAAAAGAGGATAGTAGACATTCTGCTTCCTAAAATGGAACCCACCTGGAGAAATAAGAGGGGGGGTGTATACGCCATTTCCAAAAGGCTCGACAGGTTCCTAGTCAATGAATCCCTCTTAAATGACTAGTTAATTGTCCAATCCTCAATTGGAACAAGTGGATCTTTGGACCACAGACCAATTACTCTATCTATCTCCATCCCTGAAGCAAAACCCCCTCCACCTTTTAGATATAATCCCTTATGGGCCGAGGATGAGGAGTATAGAAATTTGATTTCCGCTACTTGGACACCCCTGGTAGAAATTAGAGGTCAATCCTTTATGCAACAGTTTATGGACAATCTAAAGAAGATAAAGAGAGTCTCCAAGGACTGGCATAATACCCACAGAAGGAATTTTCAAAAGATCCTTAAGGAAGTGGAAGATGACATTGAAGGAATGTATAAGGAAAATCAGACCGTGGTTTTTTCAGAAGAAGAAGTAAACAAACTCTCAAGATTGGAAAGTAAAAAAGACTCCATTCTTATCCAAGAAGAAAAAACTTGGAGATTAAAAAGCAGGACTTTATGGCTAGAAGCAGGAGACAGCAACACTAAATTTTTTCGTAATTTTGCTTCACACAGAAAAAGCATAAACACAATCACTGAAATAAGGAACGGAGATGGAGACATGGTAAGCTCCTTTGAGGACAAAGCAAAAAAAGCAGAGAGATTTTTCTCCTCTGTTTTTAGAGATTTTCAAGGTAGCTCTATAACAACGATCTTAGAAGTCTTAAAAACTTCCCCCCATTTAATCATAGAAGAGATGAATGAGGAACTCACAAAAGAAGTCTCGGAGGAAGAAATCAAGTGTATACTTTTCTCCTTCCAAAAAGGCAAGAGCCTAGGTCCTGATGGGTTTTCGGTGGATTTCTACCATAGTTTCTACGAACTTATAAAAGAGGATGTCTTAAAGGTGGTTAAAGAATCCCAATCATCAGGCAAGGTGTTGGGAGACATAAATGCTACATTCATCACCCTCATTCCCAAAAAATAGAAAGCTACCACCTTTAACGACTTTAGACCGATCTCTTGCTACAATCTCATCTATAAGTTGATCTACAAAACTATTGCACAAAGATTGAAACCATTTCTAAGAGAAATCATTTCGGAAGAACAGTTTGGTTTTCTCCACAATAGGCAGATTCATGACGCAGTTTCCCTGGCATAGGAAACTTTACACACTATAAACAAAGAGAAACTCTGTGCCTTTTCCCTCAAACTTGACCTATCCAAGGCATATGACAGAGTAGATTGGACTTTCCTCCGATTAGTACTGATTCAAATAGGAGTGGATCTCAACTTGGTAAACTAGATGTTGGGGTGCATACAATCTTCTAGCCTAGCTTTTTTGATCAATGGCTCCCCCACAAAATTTATACAACCCACCAGAGGGCTTCGTCAAGGATGTCCATTATCCCCTTTTCTTTTCTTGGTTATTGCTGAAGCTCTTAGCAGACTAATTTCAGACGCCAAGCTCAAGAAGAGAATAGAAGGAATTAGGGTTTCAAATTCTGTAGAGATCACTCACACCCTGTTTGTAGATGATGTGTTACTTTTTGGGAAAGGCTTTGAGGGGAACTTTCAGAGCTATGCTTATATTTTGGAGACTTATAAGAACACAACAGGAATGGAAGTAAATTTACATAAGTCTAATCTAGCTCATAATGAGTGCCCTGAGGCCGTGCTCCAGTTTTCAAACTCAGTTCTACCCTTTCCATGCTCTCCTATCAAGATTGGGTTCAAGGGAAAAACCCAGATAACTCACTGAGCACAAATTTCATTCAACTGGTTGATAATTGTAAGGACAAGTTGATTTAGACAAAAAATGGTCATACTGGAGAATACACAGCCAAAATGGGGTACGAAACGGAATGTTACAGGCAGTTTAAAGAAGAAGTGAAGTGGTGGTGGCCTAAATTATGGAAGATACATTGCCCATTAAAAACCAAGATAACCCTCTGGCTAGCCCTCACCAATAAACTACTCACCTAGGAAGTCTTAAAAAAAAGAGGCTTTGAAGGCCCTGGTCTTTGTGTTTTATGCAAAGCCCAAGATGAAGCTGCTTCTCATCTTTTTGATACTTGCACTTATGCAGGTACAGTACGGGATTCAGTGGCTTCCTTGGTAAATTATAACAATCCACAGCCTAAGCCACTGGAACAACGTAACAAATATTGGTGGAACAACGATGGGGTAAGCATCTATGACGCTTTCTCCGTTCTCTACGTTTATAGCATATGGACAACATGCAACAACATGTTATTTCAAAATAATTGGATCCCACCTGATATCGCAAGTGCTATCCTACTGAAGAAAGTGCAGGAACATAGGCACGCACCAAAAATAAAAAAATTAAGGAAACTAACACCCCCAGTTATTGACAAGAACATGTCTTGGGCGTTCTTCGATGGGGCTAGTCAAGGAGATCCTGCAAAGGGTGAAGCAGGAGGCACCATATTTCAGTTTGAGAACAAAACACTCTGCTTCAAATTCGCGACGAGAAGATCCACAAATAGTAAAGTAGAGTTATCAGCTTTATGGGCTGTTTTAAAGATAGCAAGGGATAAGCAGATCTCAAGGATCCAAATATTTGGTGATTCCAAGGTAATAATATACTGGGAAAATGAGCTGAATGAGATCAGAGTCCCATACCTACAACATCTTTTAAGGGACATCCGAGCCTTAAAATACAACTTCGAAGTGATCACCTTCACTCATGTATACAGGGAACTCAACACAAAAGCTGATTCACTTTCGAAATTGGCTCTTAGCCTACAGCCAGGATTTATGGAAATAGAGAATGTGGGAGATACCTTAATCTCCAGCTCACTCATGAGAATGTACTGAGAATAACTCACTGTATGCTGATAGAAAAACCTACGAGTTAAATTTAGTTTTTTTGTAAGCTAAGTTGAGACCTGATGATGTAAAAAGATAGGCTGTGAGATGATGACAGCCAATACAATGTAAGCTCCTAGGAGCAGTTGAATGTTTATTCTATGAATAAAATGACTTTTTTCCTTGGAAAAAAAATTAAAAAACCCTTCCAAAAAGTTTTTTTTTAAACTTTATAAAAAACAAATTATAAAAACTTAAAAAATAAATCATTTAAAAAAAAATATTAAAATTTGATAAAAGAAAACCATTTATAAAAAATGTAAAAATTATAAAAACTTAAAAAAAAACATTTTTAAAACACTTAAAAAAACAAAATTCCCTAACACCTCTCCTCTCGCCCCCTAAAAAGTTTTTATTTTTTTAGGTATTGCTTTTATTTTGAATATATATATATATATATACTTTTTACTTTTTTGTTTGTTTAAATTTTGTTTTGAAATTGTTGTTTATAAATTTTTATATTTTTTTGACTTTTTTGAAAAAAAAAAATCTATTTTCTCATTTTGTTTTTTTTTTTCATATTTTTGTTTTAAATTTTGATTTTTTGACTTTGTTGTGTCAGGCCCCTTTGGTCTACGGGGAAAACCTCCGCTCCTCCCCTAAGCCCCTGTTGGGTTCCCAAATCACCACTCTAATGGGCAGTGCGACTCAGAAGAAAATGTCAAACTTGATAAATTTTTGAGAATATATTTTTGTAATGTTTTGACTTTAAGATTTTATTTTGAGAATACATATTATGTTTTTAATATGTTATTTACAAATAGATGGTATACTTTTTGTTCAGTTAATGTGAATCAACTCTTATAGAAAATAATGTTAAATATAATAATTTTTAAACATAAAATAGTTGAAAATATGTTAAAAATGGTTTGTAATGTCTTTATTTTCTCATTTTTTTTACAAATTTGCTCCAAAAATGACTTATTTAAGAGAAAAGTTCAAAGAAAATACTTCCAAAATGTATATATTTTTCATTCTAACTAGCTTTTAAATGTTAACAAAATAAAAAAATGTATTTGTTTTTCATAAGTAGCTACTAAATGTATAGTTTTTAGTAAAATTTGAAAAAATGCCATTGTAAATAAAAGTTATAGTTTTCTTATGACCAAGAAGTTTCAAAATCACAAAAAAATAGCTCAAAATGAAAATTGGTGCTACCAATATACACACTTTTTGAAATGGAGGTAAAAAAAACTACTAAAATTGAACCCCCAAAACACGAGAAAAATGTTGGGTTCTCGTCAAGTTGTATAACTTATTTAGGGGTCACGCTTTGGATTTGTTCATGAAGTTCTAAAAGGTTGCTATTAGACAACCACCAAAGAATCAGACATAAATTAGAGATGCTTTAAAAGGTATTTAAGAAACCAAAATCTGAGTTATAGTGTATTACTGAACTCAAAGAGATCAAGCAATCGATAAATGAATCTATCTGGGACTTCGACCAAATACTTAATACACTAATGGCCCGTGTAAGATTTCATATGATTGATGTTCAACATAAGGAGTGGTTTATAGTTGCTGTACTGCCACATATTAGAGTTCCCTTGATGCAATAAAATATTGTGCCACAGACTAAGGCCCTTGAGTTGGCTATAAAGCTAGAGGCATCACTTGTTGGAGATATTGGATTAGGTATGGCTCAAATCTAGTCACAACTGACAAACCTATCGTTACAAATACAAGACATCAAGAAAGGAAATGACAAAAGAGAATATGTTTGGTGTACAAGGTGTAAGGAGGAGGGTCATTCGAAAGGCTAGTGCACAACCTTCCAAGACTATATCACTCTCGGATCTCCTAATCCATTGAATCCTGGAGCTGGAATATGGTGTAGGATTTGTCAAACTAGGGGACATCGACCAAAAGAGTGTTACTTATTACAGAAAATTGTAAGTACCCCACAAAAATTGTTTTGAAAATTCTGTCGATCAGTTGGCCATGATGAGAAGGATTGTCGAGCATATCAACTGCTCACAGAAAGAACTGCAGATACTTATTAAATGAAAGGTGAGGAACAAGAATAAGGGAGTAGTGCATATTTTAATCAACCAAGGGGTGGCTTCTGTGGACGAGGACGAGGAGGACTTGGTCGAGGTAGAGATCATATAATATGTTACAACTGTGGTCATCCATGACATTTTTCCAAGGATTGTCCAAATCGTTGTTTGACATGTACATACTATCGAGCATTGGACCATACTATTGAGGATTTCCCACAACTTATAGAAAAATGGCAAGATAAGGAAAATCCAAATCAAAATCAGAACCAGAACTAGATTGTACATAAAATATTAGCCGAACCTTGAAGAGAGAATCCAACTGTAGCTTTTGTGACAAGAAGAGGAACTCTGACAAGCGAGGATAGAGAAATATGTACAGACCCACATGCTCCTAAAATAAGATCTGCAACACAACGAACAATACAATTTGATGTTTAGAAGGAAAAGCATAAATTTGTGGATGTAAGGAAGGGATTTATTACAACCCAGAGGGGACCTTCGACATCTACAGCTCTAGTTTTTGATGAAGTTCCTGTATATGATATGCTAGTCCGCTTTGACTGATCAGTTCCAAAGAGAAGCTCAAGAAAGGTAACAGAATTGAGGAACTTTTTAAAAATATGTTTAGACTTAGTACAAGATGAAACAACCTTAAATGAATTGTAGAATTTAGTTAATGAGTCACAAAAGGATACTCCTCATGTAATACCCCATTTTGACCCTTAGGATATATTAGTTTTTAATGTAAATATTGTATACATGTGATGTATGTTTTCCTAGCGTGGAGCTCAAGGCCAAAGCCCCACTAGTGGAAGCTCGAATTTTATTTAAAGACAAGTATTAGACATTACGTTACCCATGTGCTATTTAGCCATGGAACATTGCAAAAATGATGTAAATAAACATCATGCAATAAAATACCAAAACTGGCTATGGAGGCAATGAATGAGAAGGGGCCATGTGTATCCACTAGGGAGTGGTGAGGGGGCTGTGGGATTGCACCATAGGCTGCCATATGTCACATTGAGAACCCATTTGACTTTCCTTGCTGACATTTAATTATGTTGTAAGGAAGTGGTCGAAGAAAACAATCCATGGCTTCAATGGAGCATGGGCAGCCCAGAAATTCGTATGGCAGAGTATGAGCTCTGTTTTCTTGTACCACAAGTCACTCTACCTCATGGGGATTGCTTCTTCCTCATTCCCAATCCATTGTGGATCATCCAACAAGAGTTCTAGCCAAAAACGAATGCCAAACAGTGAGGAAAAACCAAAAATCGCAACTGTGAAAGAACCCACGTTTTGAAGAGCCATAAACGTCTAGAATTGGTATTTGATAGTGAAATCCAATGGGGGATCCATAGGTATGAACCTTGGGGTGAATTTGGGAGCATTAGCTACCCTGAAATCCATTGGAAAACCCAGTTTTGATAGCCCAGAAACCCAGTGACGGGATTGAGTTATTTGTTGTCAGAATGGTGAGAAATCCAAGTGTGGATGTTTGAACAGAGGATGGGATTGCTTGAATTTAGCTTGAGATGTCTGTAGCTCTGTGGTTGAGCTCACTAACTTAGCATCCTCATCATTTCCTTATTGCATGCTTGATAAACCCAGCTGTGTGCTGGCTTAGCATGACCGTTTGAGTGAATCCATGGTTGTGAGTGAGCTTGTCTAGTTCCTCCTTAGTGGATACACAACCCAGCTCGGGGGTGATCTCTCAACTGAAAGAATGTAGGCTGAAAAAAGATCTATGGTTGGGTGGAACGTTTCTCTCACATAGCCAGTCGTTGGGATAGCTTCATCTTCTAGATAAGTGTTCTCTGTGATTTAAATTATAGGCATTCTGTTTCTTGCAATGTGTTAATTCAGAATGATAATTGTTCATGTTAAGGGAATTGATGTGAAGTCTGCACATAGCATGAGAATGGGATGGATTCTCTGCCCGTTGATTTATCATTTGCTTGAGATAAATATGCTGATGCATTTCAGATTGTGTGTGCAATTGTGTTTATTTTCAATGTGTATATATTGATTATGTATTTGCACACAGAAGTTTTTAATCATTATGAATTTCCTTAGTAATGAATGGGGCTGAGATTGCCAATAAGCCCGGTATGTTGGTCACGTTTCCTCCCTTGCACCGGATTGATGGAAGGGGACGTTACACCTCATGAGAAAACTTTAAATAATTTGCAGAAAGGATAAGAATAGGGAGGGAACTACGACTTAGTGCACAGGTAGGGGAATTTGACATGGATTTCATTATTTTGGATCTAGGGTCAGATGTCAGTGTCGTAACTTAAAAAATGTGGGAATCTGTGGGAAATCCTAAGTTGGTAAGGTCACATGTTCAGTTGTGATTAGCTAATCAACAAGAAGTAATACCATTTAGCATAATGGTGGGTGTTCCTGTTGACATTGATGGTCTACAATGCTATGATGAATTTGAAGTTATAGAAATTGTAGATGAAACCAAACCTTATCCGACATTGCTTGGTATTGATTGGGAAATTGAGAACCAGACAATTATAAATATTAAGAAAAATATGATGAAATTTGCAGGAGGGGATATGAGAGTTTTTACGCCATTGGATTCTTTAGAAGGCCCAATGTATGTTGAACTTGTTTGAGAGGAATATACCATTAAATACTTAGACAACATCTATAAATTCAATTCAAGAATGGATGACTATGTTAACCCAACTGTGGATGGTATCTTGAGTTGGATAAGTGTTAGCTCTTGCTCTCAAACTCAGGGGAAGCATTGGAGAATCGGTAGAATTGACTACATGAAGTATCTACAAGAACGTGTGCTCAGAGTTACTAGATCACTTCATTGTGTTGGTAACGAGGTATGCAATATGCCTACTTATGAAGGGTTGCCTAATTTAAATGTATTCATTTCTATTTTTGAAGTAACAATACCTGAAAAGAAAATAATATTAGCTTTAGATGTAGCATTGAAAGCTACTTTGGAAAGATGGTATCTACCCATAAGGAAAAGATACAAAGTTGGTCACAGTGCAAAAAGATGTTGGAAGTCTGGTTTGGAGAAGACATATACTATAAGAAAGAAAAGTATACTGGGTTAACTAGTATGGTAGATAATTTGGAATTATGTACAAGAGAATGAGAACATATACCGAAACAAGAGTGGGTCCACATGTTTATTCATACGTTGGATACTATACCACAAAGCTGGTATACATCATTAGAACTACGACAAGGTACACTAGATTGGGAAAATATGGCTATCAATTTAAGGAAGACATTCAGTTATGAAGATGAAAACCCATTAATAAATGAATATCTACAAATAATTAAGGCTAAAATATATGGAGAAATACCAGCGCAACTGTCTAGTTTTCGACAATGGCCTGTGACACTCAAGCATGAAATGGAATGTTATAATATCTTTGGTGACCCAGATGATGATCAAAGGGATGTGAATATACCATAAACATAAGGAATCCAAAATTTGGAAGGCCTTGAGATTAAGTTTGATAAATTCTTGCAGTTGTTGAAGAAAAAGAAGGTAAATATTGCTTCAAGTGAAAACCCTAAGTTTGCTAATATTGGTGATTACTAGTATGATGAGACTATAGGGAATCTTACCGATCTACTACATGAATATCAAGATCTATTCCCTACAAATTTTTCTGATATGAAGGGTATTTCTGGTGATCCAGGAGAAATGAAAATCCCATTAAAGACTGACACAAATCTAGTTAAACAACGAATGTACAGATTGAATCCCAAATATAGGGAAAATGTGAGAGCGAAGCTCGATAGAATGCTTGACACATGAATCATTGAACCTGTCGAAGAGTCTGAATGGATTAGCCCGGTGGTCATTCAAGATAAGAAGATGGGTGAAATATGAATTTGTGTAGATTTAAGGAAGCTGAATGATGCTTGCTTGCATGATCTGTTCCCAACACCTTTAATAGATGAAGTACTAGAGAATGTGGGAGGACAAGAGGCTTATTCATTCATGGATGGATTTTCGAGATATCATCAAATTAAAATTGCTAAGGAGGATTGACACAAGACTACATTTGTGACTAAATGGGGTTCATACCAGTACATAGTGATGCCCTTTGGTCTTAAGAATGCACCATCTATCTTTTCTAGAGTTGTGGTCACATATTTCAAAAAGTTCATCCATAAATTCCTGGAGGTATATTTTGATGATTAGATAGTTTAAGGATTGCTGAAGAATTACATTGAGAATTTGAGATTGATGTTGGAGCATTGTAGAAAATATCATATATCTTTGACTTTGATGAAATGTATTTTTTCTGCTCCATTTGGCATATTGCTCAGCCATGTAGATTGCAAACAGGGTTTGGTGGTAGATCCTGTGAAGATCGCCATTATTGTTGACTTGCCACCACCAACATCAGCATGACAATTAAGAACAAATTTGGGCCATATGCGATACTATAGGAATATTATTAAATGATATGCACATATCACAACGCCAATGGAGAAGCTGTTGAAGGACACCAAATTTTAGTGGAATGAAGAGTGATAGCAGAGCCTCGACACATTGATAGAAAATATAGTGACTGCACCTGTTCTATTGTTTTCTGGATGGAGGAAGGAATTTCATGTTCATGTTGATGTTCCATCCATTGCATTGGGTGTGGTTATGGTTCAACCAGGGGAGGGATCTATTGATAATACCATCGCATTTGCAAGTAGGAAGTTATCCACTGCAAATATTGTTAAGATTCAATATGCTAAGATAGATAAAATCAGTATTCCATTCAATTTCACAACAATAGCATATATAGGATCACTGAAAGAACAACAAGCACAACATAAACACAAGAGACACAATTTATCCTGGGAAACCATCATGGGGTAGAAAACCAAGCAAAGCTTCCTCAATATAGATGACCAACAAATACAAAGATGTAATCCCCAAACAAGAGCTCCTTCTACTCCTTTGCAGATCTCTCTTTGTCCTATGCGAGTTCACAAGTGAGTGAGTGTGTGTTAAATGAGGAGCACACCTCCTCTATTTATACTTTACTTCACTTGAATTTTAACCCTAAATAGGTCAGCCCCAACAACTTAACCACTCAACATAATGCTGTCTGGGCCGACTCCTCTAAGGGACTTAAACACCCCATTACAATTGACTCTAGGGGAACTAATGCCCTGAATTACATGGGAGGTTTTACCTCAATGAATTTACATAATAATAACATCCTGACGGAGGAATAAAACATCTTCAGATGAATAATAACAAAGTGAAAATAGAATATTCTTTGAAGTTACAAGATTTCAACACTCCCCCTTAACGAGAAGGATATTCTAACAACATCTGCAGGAGCAAGGAGTCATCAACTACATCACAGTGATACATGATACATCTATAAATAATTGGAAGATTTCTTCAATCATCATCAGTAACTCAAACAACTACTGGAACATCTTCAAGATCTTCAATACTGGAATATCAACATCTTTAGTACTGAGTCTTCATCTTCTGCAACACTTGATCAGCTACAACAACATCATCATTTGGATCTCTCAATCAACAACATCATTATCTGGATCTCTCGATCAACAACATCATCTAGATCTTCCGATCAACAACATCATCATCTGTATCTTCCGATCAACAACATCATTTGGATCTCTCGATCGACAACATCATTTGGATCTCTTGATCGACAACATCATCATTTGGATGTTCCAATCAACAGCCTCATCATCTAGATCTATTGATCAACAACATCATTATCTGGATATTCCGATCAACAACCTCATCGTTTGGATCTCTTGATCACTGTCTAGGGATGATCAATATCACCAAAATCAACATTTAAGACTATCCTTCCTTTCAAAATGACTGGATTTACTGTCTAGGGATGATCAATCCCATCACAATCAACGTTTAAAACTATACTTCCTTTCAGAATTACTAGATTTACTGTCTAGGGATGATCAATCCCATCACAATCAACATTTAAGACTATCCTTCCTTTCGAAATTACTGGATTTACTGTCTAGGGATGATCAATCCCATCACAATCAACATTTAAGACTATCCTTCCTTTCGAAATTACTGGATTTACTGTGTAGGAATGATCAATCCCATCACAATCACTATTTAAGACTATTCTTCCTTTCGGAATTACTGGATTTACTATCTAGGGATGATTAATCCTATCACAGTCAACATTTAATACTATCATTCCTTTCAGAATTACGGGATTTACTGTCTAAGGATGATTAATCCTATCACAATCAACATTTAAGACTATCCTTCCTTTCGGAATTATGGGTTTTACTGTCTAAGGATGATTAATCCTATCACAATCAGCATTTAAGACTATCCTTCCTTTCAGAATTACGAGATTTACTGTCTAAGGATGATTAGTCCTATCACAATAAACATTTAAGACTATCCTTCCTTTCGGAATTACGGGATTTACTGTCTAAGGATGATTAATCCTCAACCACTTATACGATGGTTAATCTTGATCTCTTTAGGACATAAAATCCAGGGATGATACAATCCACTCGTCTACTTAGACAAAGTCTAAGGACCACACATCGACCTCATTGTTAGTATAGGTATCCTTATAGTTGACCTCATTGTCAGAACATGTAACCTCATCATCATCGATACAGGTATCCTTATCATCGATACAAGTATCCTCATCATCGATACAAGTATCCACATCATCAATACAGGTATCCTCATCATCAACCTTACCGTCGGTATAGGAAACCACATCATCGATATAGGTATCCACATCGATACTAGTATCCAAGTGTCATCATCAACAATATCACTCCCCCTTTCAAGGAGGGTCCTTCTGAACTACACCAAGCATGTCTCGGAAACACTTAAAATTTACTCGAGACAGAGATTTGGTCAATATATCAGCAGCTTGATCATAAGTGCTCACATACTCGAGCTTTATAGCTCCTTTCTGCACCATATCCAGCATATAAAAATATCAGATATCTATGTGCTTTGACTTATCATGGAATACTGGATTCTCTGTCCTATTGATACGACTCTGGTTGTCACACATGATCACAATGGGGTCCATATTTAAGTCAAACAATCCTGATAACAACTTCCGAATCCATATCGCTTCAAAATTAGCAGAGTAAGCAGCTATATATTCCGCTTCAGCTATGCTGAGAGCCACACTAGATTGCTTCCTACTAAACCATGAGATCATGGCATATCCCAAACAATAACATCCGCCTGATGTGCTCTTCCTGTCTGATACACTTCCTGCCTAATCAACATCTGTGTAGCCATACAATTTGAAGTAATGATCTCCAAGATAATATAGACCAAATTCTATTGTACCCTTTAGGTACCTCATCACATGATTTGCAACTATTAGGTGAACATGCCCAGGTTCCACTAGATACCGACTCAAGGTGTTCACAACAAAGCATATATCTGGCCTAGTATTTGTCAGATATATCAATGACCCAATAATTTGTCTGTACGGAGTCACATCTACTAACTCTGATGAGTCATCAGCTAACAGCTTCAAGTTGGAATCCATGGGAGTGGCCATGGCTTTGCATTCCAACATATCAAATCTTTTCAAGATTTACACAACATACTTTCCTTGGTTGAGAAAGATTCCTTTTGGGCCTTGCCATACTTCCAGACCTAGGAAGTAATGCATCAATCCGAGATCTTTCATCTCAAATTCTGTAGACAACTTCTTCTTGCCTGCCATGATCTATTTCTCATTTCCTGTCAGAAAGAGATCATCCACATACAACAATAGTATAATAGGTTCATCATCCATAACCTTAAGGTAAAGGTTAGGATCAACTTTATTTTTGGTAAAGCCCAAGCTTGTCAAGAAGCTATCAATTCTCCCTTTGTGACTAAACATCATTCACACTCTGCATTTAGTGATCTTCTGCATATCTATTCGTGCCATCTCTTGTCAGATAGGTCTACTGATATGAGCCTCAAGATCATTCAAACTCTGTGGTAAGTTCCTTCTTGTATCCATCTAAGAGAAGAATGTCATCTGTATATAGAAACCATCTTCAACCTTGTAGCAAAGGTTGAAATCTGCATCACCTATGGTGATCATTAAGCTCATCAAATGACAATCGATCCTGGGTACCTATTGAACCCGTACATAGCTTTCTTCAATCGTGTGATTCTCTATCGAATCTTGGGAGTTTGCTTGATTCACACTTCTTATTCAATTACATGATTAAGAGAACGACCTTGTCATCCATGGGTGTGTCTAGCCACTTGGAGAAAACATCTCGTCATGATCCTCTCCCTCTTAATAGAATCCTCTAGCCACGAGCCTTCTATAGTATGTTTGATTTGTAAGTCTTCTTGTTGAACACCCATCACTTGTTCTTTGGAACATGTGTTCATCATCCTTCTTTTACATGATCTTTCCTACAAATCAAATTTATTTACATGATTAGTAATACTTCATAATCATCAAATCATGTTGACATGATATCCTATTATGCATACTGATATGATTCACATAGTTATGCAACTATCTTGACCAATACTTTGGCACAACACTTTTCCATATCCTATGTGCATATAGTGGCTATCTAGATGCCTTCCATCTCTACCAAAACATACTATCAAGAGTGTGCACAACTCTCAGCATGTTAGCAAAGTGGTTTCATTCTAGACAAGCAACAATGGAATGTTTGTCCAACTTACCCATCATATGCATATTAGTAGTATACTATTCAATACTATATGAATGATTACAATATGCATGATATATTTCATGATTCTAGGAATAAAAATATGCATACAACTATTACGAGCAATATCAGAGATTCAAGAGGTAATTAAAATAACAACTCAAATACTTATCTTTTATGTTTGTGTGGTTTCCCCCTCTCAGATCTCTAATTTTCCCTTTATGATAGCATCATGATTATATGTCTTTGAATTTATATCCATCCTGGACCACTATGCATGCTTAAGTGTGCACTAGTGTTATAATTGTGTCATCCTCAAGATCTCACACATCTTATATAGGTTCATGGTGCTAGGATGATAAATATCAGTGCCATTTAAACCTCCTTCATTTCTGCCCTATGAGTCTCCCAACTTTGCTAGGGTTTCTTCTTACTTGGAAACCCTAATTTTCAATCTCCTTCCTCCCACAAAATTTTGATGGAGGAAAAATATCTATGATGAATGGATTCCAAATCCATTAGAAAATTTTCCAATGTTGCATCAGGTGTCTCCAACATTGTATCAGGTCCTTCCATACCTAAAAAGACTGAAAACCCTAAGTGAGAGCTTCTTCCTCCTCTTCCTTGATTTCCTTTGTTGAGCCATTTCAGATGTGCCGTATTGTTTTTGGTGTAGCTCTGAAATTTTGGATCTGCAGGGTCTGAAACTTTGGCCTGTGGTATCCTGACCTGTCATCTTTTCAACCCCATAGGTTTGAACTTCATTCGATTCTCCATCAAAGATATATGCCAAGTTTCCCAACATAACCTGTTTAATGGATGAAACAACATAGTGAACTTGGACGGAGTGCCATGTGTCACTGTTTCATTTTTGGCCTATGAAAATCACACCTATGAAACTAGAGTCCATTCCCTAAGTATCACCTTTTACGAAATTTCATTTTGAGCTTCCAATCTAGAGATATGACCTTTTTCCCTAGGTCACCTGTTTAGGGATTCATTTTGGAAGAGGCCAAAACCCTAACTTGTACGGATCATATCTCCGAAAGTACAACGAATATGAGGCTAAAACTCTAACAAAAGGTACAGAAAAATTTCCTCTTTGGCCTGTCCAATTTTTAGATCCTGAACCTTTGCCAAAATGGATTTATAGCAAAAGTTGCATGATGACTAGGTTTTTCTATACAAAACCCCAACTTTCAAATTGTCGCAAGTGAAACAAGTGTTGTAAGTGCATACATTGCCTTCCTTCAGGTTAGCTTTGATACCATGTTAAGATGCAATATGATAAGATAGATAACATCAGTATTCCATTCAATTTCACAACAATAGCATATACAGGATCACTGAAAGAACAACAAGCGCAACATAAACACAAGAGACACAATTTATCCCAGGAAACCCTCATGGGGTAGAAAACCCAACAAATCTTCCTCAATATAGATGACCAACAAATACAAAGATGTAATCCCAAAACAAGAGCTCCTTCTCCTCCTTTGCATATCTCTCTCTCTCCTATGTGAGTTCACAAGTGAGTGAGTGTGTGCTAAATGAGGAACACACCTCCTCTATTTATACTTTACTTCAATTGACTTTTAACCCTAACTAGGTTGGCCCCAACAACTTAACCACTCAACATAATGCTGACTGGGCCAACTCCTCTAGGGGACTTAAAAACCCCATTACAATTGCCTCTAGGGGAACTAATGCCCCGAATTACATGGGAGGTTTTACCTAAATGATTTTATGTAATAATAACATCCCGACAGAGGAATAAAACATCTCCGGATGAATAATAACAAAGTACAAATAGAATATTCTTTGAAGTTACAATATTTCAACAAATATGAATTACATACAATAGAGAGAAAAGGGTTAGCCATGGTCTACGCACTGCAGAAGTTCAACCACTACCTCTTAGGGGCTCACTTTAAGATGTTTACTGATCATTATGCTTTAAGGCACCTATTTAACATGCCAGTGTTGGGGGGGAGAATATGTAGATGGTTTTAATATTTCAAGGAAATCATAGTCAAACCTAGAAGGTTAAATGCAGGACTAGACCATCTGTTGAGGTTGGAGTTAGGGGAAGAGCCAACTAATTTGGATGACAACCTCCCAGATGCACAACTGTTTTCGGTTAGTGATGGTCTACTAATATGATGACCTTTTTACAAGCTTACGGTTCAGGAACCTTACTTTAATTATCAACCAGGTATCGCACAAAATTAAGAGGCATTATGCACTGTATGTGCACATTGAGAGAATCCTAAATTAGAGTGATGTGATTTGGGGAGTGCAGGTAGGTAAATATTCTGTTTTACGAAAGCATATAAAGAAGAACTATTTGATAATATTGTTTTCTTGCTAAAGGAATTGCTTGAATAATCTATGGAATTATATCAAAGCATACATCTATTATACGAAATCATAAATCTATTTTAATGAAAGAAAACATCTAATCTATGAAAGCATAAATTTATTCTAATAAAAGCATACATCTAATATGTGAAAGCATACATCGATTTAACGAAAACAAGCATCTAATATATGAAAGCGTAAATATCCTATTTAATGAAATGCTTTGGAAACTTGACCTAAGGAAAAAAACTATTTATGAAAACTGGAGATATGCTTATCTATGATTTCCCAAGAGAAATTAATCTAAATAAAATCTAAGGTGCATATACCATGGAACTGTTTCAATGCATAAAAATGTAAAACTGTAAAACTTCCTTTATGGAATGCACCTATAGGAATACATATGCCATGTAATGAAACTACAGACACCGTTATACAGAGCTACAGATAAAAACATGCATTTCCAGAAATATACCCTATTCAATAAATGATACTTGAATGATTCATGAATGATTACTTAACCAACAATAATGAAATGCATGAAATCAGAATATAAGGAAAACATAGATCTCCTGCTCAACACAATGGGGCCCACCTCAAAGCATATTACATGATCTAAATTAAACCTATAAACTCATAGGTGATGTAAAACATGGTTTCTTCATTAAGTTGATATAGAATCCATGTCAATCCGTAAAACAAAACTTGAGTGCTATAAACTAAATATATTTGAAAACAAAAATAAAAGAATTCATGAGAGAGATTCACGCTATGCGTGAGCCTCTATTTATTACATAGTTTTAATAAGGTGTCTTCATTAGAAATAACGAGATCAATATATTCTAGATTTGTCCCTGGAAATTAGGAGAGATTGATAGAGTGATATTGTGTTCTTCTTTCATTACTTTGAGAGATTAACTAGAATTGAATTTGCGAATCTTGTGTGACTGGAAAAAGGTGCTACCTGCTACCTTCATAGTTTCCTTTAAACTTGTACTTGTTTGCACATGGCTCTTATCCACTTGGTTAGCTTATTAAAACATAAAACATGCTAAGCACATAAAATATTACTACTTAACCATCATCATTCCATAGTTAATCAAATAATATCCTAGCCTACAGAAAAGGGTGATATTGGCTTATTTTCTTACTCCTTAATAGTAAAAATTATTGCACTTGATACCTATATTGTGGCCCCATCATATCCCCCAAACTTGAAGATGTTACACATCCTAGTGTAACCTATCCCCTTGGTCTAGTGGGATCTGCCGGTAGTATCCTTGACTCAGTTCTTCTTTGGCCCAAGCCCTCCTTTCTTCTTCCTCATCAATGCTTTCCTTGATAATCAGGGGAAGGAATAATGGTGGATTCAACTTCATTCCAATCCATTTGAGCTTATTCTTCAACAAATATTCTCTATACATTTTTTCCTTGACCAGAGCAACATCTAATCTATGGGGGGAATGTGTATCTCTCTTTTTCAAATCTTATGAAATTATTTTCCATCTATCCCTTATGGATTCTTCTACATCCTCAAGGGTGATCTGAATGGTTTTGTCAAAGCGATCAATAGCTTCCTGCTGCTTCTGCTTGAGGATAGTAATTAAGTACTCATTGGTGATTATAGTATCATGATCTTGGATCACTTTTTCAAGATGAGATTCTTCTGATCTAACCCATAATACATTCACCCATTCCTTTGATTGGTATAGATGAAAATTCCGTGCTCTTTTGCTTTCATGGTTCATCCAGGAACAATGCGCTCTTAGCTGGAAATCACCAACGTATGGGTTTGAAGACTAGTTAGATGAATGGGGAATGACCAAGTTATGGAGGAAAAATTTGCATAGCTAGTCTTTTTCAAGTTCTGTGCTATCTAGCGAAGTGTCCACAAAATATTTTGGGTTGGCTTCTTCTAATGGTAAATTATTTTTCAACCTTTACATCTAGAATCAACACCACTTTTCTCTAAGATACACAATATAAATCCTGGATGGGGTTCTATAACCAATGATGTATTCATAAAGTTTAGTAGTGGTATCTAGGGTAGTTTCCAGTTTTAGGATCTGTTGGTCTTTCTCTGCCAACCTTTCTTGAGCTTTTCCCAATTCTGCTTGTAGTACCTAGTTTTGCTGTTCCAAATGCTTCTACTAGTGGACATGTTTCATTTTTAAAATTTGAATTTTCTCATGGATGATGGGAACTTCTATCGATGCCACAAATTTTCTACTTATATTGGTTGTTATAGGGGACTGTGCTAAAATATTCATCGCTTACAACTCTTCCTTAACCCTTGACAATTCAGATAATGCATCAGATAGATAAGAATTTGCTTTGTTCTGCGTCTCTTATTCCTATAATGGGATTCCTTTGAGTGGTGTCTCCTCTTATATTGTCAAAAAGGGGTCTCCTTGTCCCATTTCAAAATATTTGGAGTCTTTATAATCCAAGGATGATTGCCTTTAATCCTCTTTATCTTCGTCCTCTTACTCTGTCTCATTCTCTTTGCCGATATTTGCTTCTTCCCCTTCTTTGATTTTTGCTTCCTTTTTAAGTCTCCTGCTCTGCTGTCTAAATTCATATGTCCTGGAGGATGATGCTAGTGTATTCTAAGCAAAGATGTCTTTGTAATGCTTTATTTTCACCAGGGTGTCAGCCACAATTTCATTGTCATCTATTTCCAAGTCAATTTTCCTTTTATCCCTTGACTAAGTGGCCACCTTATTCTCTTTTCACATTGTAGTGGAAGTTGAGGTCAAACTGGGGTTCCCCTCATTCTCTGCACATCATTCGTGGAGATATGTATGAAATATTCCCAGTAAATTTCATGTACTTGGGATGAAAATTCCTCGCAGATGATCATCTTAATTAGCCCATGATGTTCCATGGTATCCTCTTTCCCTTGTACCACCTTCCGACGCATCTCCCATATAGACTGTAATAAGTAAAAATGAATGCTGATGTTGTTGTTGGGTTTAATATGCCCTCTTTTCCTCAAGAGATATAGTATCTAGAAATGAAATGTGGGTATGTAACTAATTCTCCTAGTACAGGTGATGTAATTCAAAATGACAGCTGTGACTTCGTCCCATGGTTTCAGGATGGTTTCCATTTTTACTCCATTTTTATCTTCGTCATACCGTTCTCCTTCTGCAAAAAAATTATGCTTTTCCTTTATGTTGATTTCTCTGTCATCTTTACCCCAATGTAAACCTTGAGGAATTCCTATGTATGCCACTATTCTTTCTTCATTCAAGCGAATGCACAGCCCCTTCACCCTCATCACATATTCCTCTTCCTTCAAATGCTTGAGGTTCTTATCAAATTCGAGGGCCACATTCAAGTCATATCCCTTTAAACCGGTGATGAAGGGAATCCAACCCGTAGTTTAGAGGATGGTCAATACCTTCGAGTTATCATAAATGGGGGAATGATCCTCCGACTCACTTTTCTTAAACCCTACAATCATTGTCTTAAACTATACTAAATAGATGAGGGTTTGTGCACGAAGTTGAGGGATCCTTTAGGTGCAATTCTGCACCTAAATATGCATGTTTTTCACCGCTCTCTACAACATGACATACATGACCATTATTGATGAAATTTTAGGCATAGATAGAATTGTTTTTGCAGATTCCAAATATGTAATTTAAAAAAATAAATATTGATATTTTCTATTTATTTCCTAATTTTCTTGTTTCATCACTCCGTTGGTCAAAAAACATACTGTTAGTGTTTATTCCGTAACCTTTTCATTTCACAACCATTTAAAAAAAAAATTGTAGGCTGAACTAGAATACACCGACCTCTACATGCTATAAAAAATCCAAGTCAAAATAACTGCATTAAGACCTTCAAAGGATGCACCCACATTTGACGTATTGTTCTCGAGGTTTGTCACTTACATAATTAAAAAAAATTAAAAATTAAACATTTAATTTTGGAAAAATAGCATTGCACTAGTGCTACGGGTTCTATACATGTCTACCAATTTTTGTAGCCCAAAACTGTCATTTAGGCATTAAAAGCCTACACCCACAAAAACATATACCGTATCATTTGCCAAAAAAATAAAAAGTGTCTGTTAGAAAACGTGAAATTTGACATAGTGATGTAAATTTTCAATACTTAAAACTTATATATTCGGAAACGTGACTCAATTTCCTATGTTTGGGATGCTTGATTTTTCATTTTTTTATTGCATCTAACGCACCAAAAGTGACCCTCATTAGCTTGCACATTCCCATGAACATGATATGAATAGGATGAAGGACTGAATGAACTTACTTGCGTCGTTATTGAGTTAAGAACTAACTTGTCGTCTAAATTCTCCCCTGCTTCCTCTTTGCTGTTTCTGCTCTCCAATGTAGTCTGTGTGTTTAAATGAATGCAAGTCAAACTTGTTCACTTGTTTTCATTTTTCCTATTCCTTATTACTCAATTATTTCCCCCTGCTATATTGTTGATTGACATGGAAATCATGGGGAGATATGCAACTCGTGCTTAATTATTCTTTTTCTTGCTCCTTCTTCACCACCTTGGATTGCTATCTTCTCATTTTGAATATGCAATGATTACTTTACATAGGTCGAAGGCCTTCTCTTGAGCCGTGCGCCGCCTCCTTTCTAAACATGAGCTGTCCTCAGCTTGGTAATGGGTAATTATACTTTCTGTAGTTAGATTAGGTTTGAAAGCATATGGAAATAATGAGGTCAGTGGTTACCTTTCGTGATTAGCATACCTGGAGTGGTGACACAGATCTCTCCTTGTGTGGAAATTTGCACATGTGTGGTTCCGTAGTTATTTAAGCTTTGTCTATAGTTTGGTTGTTTGTTTTTGTAGTACTGAAGTAATGTGTGATTATGTACTTTGCCGGTTTGCTTGATGAATATTTTTGTTGTCTCTTTGGTTGGTAATGGATATGATGCCTCGCTTGATCTTGTTTTTGTTTACCCGCATGATATTATGTTTGCTGCCTCTCTTGATTTTTTTTTCTTTGGTTGATATTTTGTTTGCTACCTGTCTTGATTTTCTTTTTGCTACTTCGGTTGATATTTTGTTTGCTGCCTTGCTTGATTTTATTTTTGCTGCCTCTCTTGATATTTTATTTGTTGCATCACTTGATTTTCTTTTTGTTGGTCGATCCTTGTGATAGGAAGATCATTTGTTCTGTTTTTTTTTCTTTTTTCTTTCTCTTTTTTTCATCATTTTTTTTCCTTTCTTTTTTTTCATAATTTTTTTTTGAAGAAGCTCTCAGTTGAAGCGGAGGACATCTTGGTCCTATATAAGCATGAGATGCTTCTTATATAAGGTTTGAGTGAATTATTCTTTATATTGTGGTTTCTTGTACATCTCGAGTCCGTGTCCATGGACTAGTATTGGAAATTGACTATCATCTATTGTTTTTATAATTTTGATTGCTCCATTGTCGTAAATTGTGCCTATGTTGTATGGTCCTATCCATTGGGTTGTTAATTTTCCTTTGAATTTTTGGAATCTGGAGTCATATAATAAATCCCAGTCTCCTTTCCTGAATTTATTTTTCCTTATGTTCTTTTCATGCCATTGTTTCCTTTATTGTTGTATGATCTCAGTGTGAGATAGAGCTTGCTGTCAGTGTTCATCTAGCTGGTTTAATTGGAGGATGTGTTCTTGTTGAATCTTTGATAGTTTTATGTTTAGTTCATCTACTTTTTTGAGTGTCTTGATCTCAAACTCAATGGGTAACATAATTTTTTTTCCATATACTAATTCATAGGGAGTAAACCCAATGGTTGTTTTCCATGTTGTATTATAGGCCCAAACTATTTCATTCAACCTATCTACCCAATCTCTTTTATGTAATTGTACTGTATTTGTTAGAAATTTATCAAGCTATCTGTTTGTGAATTCCACCTGTCCATTGGCCTACGGGTTGTAGGAAGAATATTTCCTCTGCTTTATTTTGTTTCTTCTGAGGATTTCTTCAATGAGGTTGGAGGTAAATTGTGTTCCTTGATCAGAAACTAGTTCCCTGGGGACTCCAAATCTACTGAATATTTGTTCTATGAAGAACTTAGTCACACTATTTTCATCAGCGATAGTAAGTGATCTAACCTCTGTCCATTTGGTAAGGTAATATGTACACACTAGGATGTAGTTATTTTTATTAGATGGTGGGTTGAATGGGCCAACGAAGTCAAATCCAGATTTTTCAAATGGTTCCAATGATACTTGAGGATGGAGGGGAATTTCATCTTTATGTGTAGATTTTCCCATTCTCTAGCAGTCATCACACTGTGATACATATTCCTGAGCATATTTATGGAGAGTAGGCTAGTAGTATCCTATTTGGAGTATTTTTTAGGGCATTCTTTTTGCTGCATAATGGCCTCCACATGGTTCGTTGTGAGTATCATGAAGTATATCATGTACTTCATCTTCTCTGATGCACCTTCTTAATATCTGATTTGTTCCTTTCTTAAAAAGTAGGCCTTGGATCCAGCTGTAAGTCTCACTCTGCCTTATTATTTTGCATCTTTGCTTGTAGTCATAATGTTGTGGAAACTTTCCAGATACTAGGTACTTAACAATGTCATCAAACCATGGAATTTCCATCGATCCTGCACATGGGTTAGTCTTGATAGAAAATATGCCACTACATTGTGCTTTCCTGGTTTGTTTAGGATTGTCAAATCAAATTATTGTAAGAGAAGTAACCACCTTATAACTATAGCACTGGTGTGAGGTTTTTTCAATAGGTATCTTATTGCTGAGTGGTCGATGTGCACTAAAATTGGATACCCTGTTATGTTGTGCTGAAATTTGTTGATAGTGTGCACAACAACTAAAAATTCCTTCTCAGTGACTGTGTAGTTCATCTATGATCTTCCTAATATTTTATGAATATAATAGATGGCATAGGGTTTATTTTATTCTTCCTGTCCTAGGACTTCTCCAATATCTTTGTCTGGGGCATTAGAGTGGATGTGAAAAGGTAGATCTCAGTTTGGGCCTGGAGGAGAGGAGAAGTAGTTGTCTTCTCTTTGAGGTAGTCAAATGCGGTCATACATTGGTCAGTCCAATTGAAATATGTGTCTTTGGTTAAGAGGGAAAATATGGGAGCTGCCACTCTACTGAATCCTTCTATAAACCTTATGTAGTAGCCAGTTTGGACTAAAAAGGTGCGCACATATCTTTGTTTGATTGGTGGGGGAGAGTTTTAATGATATCTACCTTGGCTTGATAAAATTCAATACCCCTTTGGGATATGCAGTTCCCTAGAACTATTCCTTCTTCCATTAGCATTCAACACTTATAATTGCTTAGACAGAGACGCATTTCGATGCATTTGTTCAAGACCGCTTCCAAATGATCTAGTGCTTTCTGAAAATTTTGTCCATATGGAATGATGTCATCCATGTATACCTCCATTTGATCATTGATGAAATATGAAAATATACTTAGGATAAACCTTTGAAAGGTTGCTGGGGAATTGCAGAGTCCAAATGGTAGTACTTTGTATGTAAATGTGCCCCATGGGTAGGTAAATGTGGTTTTATTTTGATCAGCTGGGTGGATTTGTATTTGATTGTACCCACTGAAACCGTCCAAGAATGAAAAGAACTTGTTTCCAACAAGAGTATCCAATAACTGATCAATGAATGGTAGAGGAAAGTGTTCTCTTTTGATTGTCTGATTAAGCTCTTTGTAATCCACACATATCCTCCATTTCCATCCTTTATTTGTAACTATCATTAGAGGTGAGACCCATTCACTGTCTGAGATAGGGTAGATGAAGCCTGCATCAAGTAGTTTTTGCAATTATTGTTTGACTATATCTTTTAATTCTGGGTTCATTATCCTTTGGGGTTTCCTTATTGGGACAACGCCTTCTTTGATATAAATATGACGCTTTCAAATATCAGGGTGTATTCCCTTCATGTTAGTATAGGTCCAAGCAAAATCCTTGCTATGATCTGTGAGGACTTTAATTAAAATCTGTTCTTGACCCGGTTTCATATTTGCATTGATGTTGACAATATTTCCAGGTAGAATTTCTACTATTTTTACTGTTGTAGGTTGTTGTTCCACAGAGAATACCTGCTGCCACATTTTGTCTATGTTTTTAGAAGGAATGTTCAACACTTCCTGTTGTTGTCTTGCTGTAAAAATTTATTCAATCACATTATGGTTAGGATAAACATTCTTAATAAAATTAGATAAATAAGTATCCTCATCTTCAACTTTTAATGTTAAAGCAATTTTTATATTGAGGACTGGTTACACAATTTTATCACACATATCATCATAATCATCTATCCAATTAGGACTTTCTACATCCATAGATAGTTTGGTAGGGGGATAGATGGTGATCTTCTTTTTAGCTTGTATACTTGTTATGGTCATGTCTCCATATCGACTTCCTATGTAGGAATCTTCCATTGCTAGTCATGGCCTTCCTAGGATGATTGGGTACCCACTAAGCTTTCTCTTGAACTCCATGACTACAAAGTCTGCATGATATTCCAATGTATTCCCATTTGATGTTGATAATGATATCCTCTAGTATTCCTTCTGGCCTAACAGTGGAGGTATCAGCTAACTGTAAAATGGTAGTCATTGGTCTTATAAAGGATTGGATATTGAGGGCTAACATTGTATCCTTTGTCATTACATTTATTGTAGCCCCTAAATAATTGAGACTTCTAAAAATATGTCATGTCCCCAATTAAATGATTTTCAGATAAATAATTAAGTTGGCCTACCCAATTCCTAACTTAGGGTTATGTGGAAGAATTAAAAATATTGACATTTAACCCCAAGGTATATAGTTTCTCATGAAAATTCAATATTCTAAATTGATGGTGGAAAAATAGGCCAATAAATTATGGAATAGATGTTAAATGCTCCAAAATGAAGTGGCATTAGGTCCTAGTTGGACTTCGGGGCACATAAGTGGACATGTGGGGTCCACATGAGAGAATATTCCTCCTTTAAACATGGAGCCATACCCAAATTCTAGTTAGAGGGAAGAGGTAACATTCATGAAGGAATATGAAGAGTCATAGGGCTAAAAATAGGCAACGACATATTCTATGACAACTATGACACTTATGACAGATTCTATGAAACCTATGACACTTATGACATATTTGACAATGTAAGAGATAAAAAAAAGAGAAAGAGGTCGCATGAGAGGAGTTACACATCTCCAAAGCATACAAAATATTCTCCAATTCGAATTCATGGAGGAGTTGGAGACAAAAGATGAGACAAGTGTCACGTGGGGCCAATGAAGGGTCATAACCCCCACTAATTCGAATTTCATGAGTAATTAGGAGATAATTTGAGTTCTAAGGAGGGAAATGAGTCAATTAAAGTTATTAAAAGGATGCCAAGTCTAAATGGAGTAGCTTTTTGTCGTTTGTAATTTTCATCTTCTCAATTTGGGAGAGGTTCAAGCTTGTCCTTGGACAGTGGATGTTCATCCTCCCTGCCTTAGAACCAATTTTGAGGGTGCAAGATTCCCATACAAGTTCGTTTATGGAGAGACCATTTATAACTTTCAATAGAGCTTCATGGATATTTTTTGTGCAGGTTCAACCTCCATCCGATTTCGAGTTCATATTCATTCTTTCTTCTCTTTTCTCATTCTACTATCGTTCTCTCAATGTTCATGTAAAGAGAGATAGCACACTCTTTGTTTCATATAGATAATGGAAGGCCGTTGTTTCGAACTTATGAACTTGTTAATGGATGCATAAATCTTTAATGGATAGATCATGAGAGCCACAACTCAAAATAATAATCATTTCATGTACTATTTCTCCAAGTAACATTGATATTCGAGCTAGTTTCCTCACTATATTCTCATGGTGATTGTCACATGTTTTGTATTAGTTTGATATCATAATTTTATGTAGGTGTTTCCTATGATTTAATATGTTTATGGAATTTAATTTTATTTCCAAATTATTGTATTCATACACCTCAAGTCATACTATAGTTTTCAACATTAATTCAAGCTCACTTGTCCACCAGTTTTCACATAAATTGTATGCCTTAGAAGCTACTGTCCTTTTGGAGACTTATCCGACCCTAAAAACTGATATAGTGCTGCACACATGTTTTCCTTGATGTCCTCTATCATAAAAAATTCTCATACTGAATATTAGGGGACTCCGTACAATGTTTGGAAGGGAAAATAGTGGCAGACCTAGGGGGGATTTTCACCAATCCAATTGAATAGTTTTGTCCCAAGTATTACCTCCTTGAAAATTGTAGACCATGAATGTTTGTAATAGAGGTTTGGGTTTCTAAAGGTTGTATTATAGTTTCCTATATCCTCCTAAGTCCCTCCATAAAAAATTCAAAACCATTTGGGACATTTTGGGGTTTCACTAGTCCAAGGTTCGAAAATTGTCTAAATTGAGTAAACTTTCAAATTAGGGATATTAAAGTGGTATCGGAGCATGGTACTTGCACCTGTGAATTAATATCATCCATTGAAGAATAATTTTCAGCCATGTATTACTATTATGATGACTCCTATGAGTACAATACTTCTGAGTAGTATGAAGATGATTGTGATCAATATGAAGAAGAATGTGAATGGTATGAGGAAGAGGTGCCATCATGCAACACTTCTTGCAAGTTCATATGGGATGAGGGTTAATCATATGACCCTATGTATGATGAAG
Source organism: Larix kaempferi (assembly GCA_027924585.1). Lineage (NCBI taxonomy): Eukaryota > Viridiplantae > Streptophyta > Pinopsida > Pinales > Pinaceae > Larix > Larix kaempferi. The sequence continues at coordinate 6,630,347 of BSBM01001483.1, read as the reverse complement.
ATGTATGTTCCGAAATACCAGAGGATAATTCTATGAAAGAAACAAAAAAAAAACAGAAAGAAAAAAAGTAAAATTATCTAACCTAATCTATCTAAACTAGATCTAAGAATATGATTTAGGATCCAGAACAATAAAATCTGCAAGTGTAAGAAAATATTATTACTGATCAATGGACATAGAGATCAGATCTAATATCACCTAGCTCCAATTAAAACAAAGAAGTGAAAACCGATTTGTTTGAATTTAAATTTTTTAATTATTTAACTGTTTTGTAGAAGATGATATGTCAATTGACAAATTAACATATAAATATTAACAAAATAATAGCTTTTCTACAATTTTTCAATATTAAATGATATGGATCGAGCAAACACATTTACTAATACATAATCTGCATACAGATATTATGGTGAAACATCAACACATAGATCTATATGTATTAAAAATTAGCAATGTAAAATAGGGTTATCGAATATATGACTGAAATAAGAAACCAAAATGCATCAAGAAAAATTAATACACATAACAAAAGAAAGGAGAGGAAACTGATGGAATTATATTAAATATTGCAAAACATTATAACTTCCCACAGTATAGAATGTATCCAAGTATTTCTCTCGATGGTTCCCCTTAGTTCCAACCCCCTACCTATGAGATCTAAGTCCCTTAAAAAATAATTAAAAAAATCACAAAGGGGAAAATCTCCCATAAATGTAGGGATTACAAAATATTTTTTCAATATTTTCCAAGGGTAGTTTTCCACTTGGAAAATACATCCAAAAAATCATCAATATCTTGAAATTGGGCATGTTCAAGTGATAACTGCGCTTTGCAGACCTAAGAGACTCGATTTCCCATTTCTTCAAATTTTCCCATTCACGTAAGAAGAGATTGATTTCCATTTCTGAAGCTATATGTGACTCAATCAACTCCTTAATCTTTGTTATGTGAATCTGATCCAATTTACCAATGCACTCCTTGGTCTCCAAGTACTTCTCTTCAACCTGTTCAATAATAATCTTAGGTGGAAGAGACTTCTCAATTTGATCCAAGATGGGGAAGTTCAACACATTTAATAGGCCGTCAGATGAATACCATCTCTTACTACAAACCTTCTGTCCTTCTTGAATTGTGGACTCCACCATGTCATATGCATTCTCCCAATATTCAAGAGAAACCTTTATTCTCCTGAGTTTGAACTTGTCCAAGATAGGCATATCTTCAGGTCTATCTTTTATATACTTTTTCCAATCTGTCACATCCGCAAAATCTTTGGTTGCATCATTCATCCTTTGGTTATGATCATACAAGACATCTGAATAGTGTTCAAAAGAGTTAAAGGTCTCTTGAATTTCATTTAACCCTTCAAACAACTGAATGAGAAAACTCTTGTGATCATCTTGAATCTTTAAAGCTAATTCAATGAATTCTTCCTTAGAAAACCTTGAGAAGGAAGAGATAACAACCATATTATGTGAATCTTTTAATTGCTGCTCAAAAACTGCTATCTTCTCAACATAGCTTATATTCAACACGTGGGCTTCTTGGAGCTGCTGTTGGAGAACTGCATTTTGTGCCTGCATGTCTTTAAGCTGATCCTCGTAATCATCCTTCAACCCCTACAGTTGGGATTGATGTTGCTCATCCATCGGAATATGTTCCTGCTTGAGTTTTTGCAGTTCCTACTCCTCTACCTCAATCTCTTTATGAAGTGAGGCAAGAGAATCATAGTTTACCCCTGCAAAAGCTCCCATGGCTGCAACTATCTCAAGAGCTTCCCGCTTCGCATCAGTAGAGGTTATTTTCCATATGAATTGATTAGGGACATTTCCCCGCACTACAGTCCCTTCTATGGATCTTTTAGAACCCTTTTTCACCACATCTTTCTATGACCTACTCCAGAAATATTCCCCCAAGGAAACTACTGCATCTTCTCCAAAGTCCGCTATTGCTTCCATAGTGGATGTAGACACTTCTGAAGTTGTGACCAAATTCATAGATTGGGATACAACAAGAGTTGGAATAAGCATGGTTATTTGGGGAATGGGAATGGAAGGCATTACAACATTATAGACTAATGGTGAAGAGATGGAAGTGGTGGTTGAGGTGATAAGCTCAGAAGGTGGAACATAAATTTGAATTACAGCTGGCTCTGAAGGTGTAGTTTCAATAGGGGCAACAGGTAATTCGGTTGATGTGGATGGAGGGACTATAAAATCAAAGGATGAGATGGAAGGGATATGGGTAGGAATGGCTAGGGTTGTAGAATATTCCACAACAGTAGAAGTGATGATTCTAGGGAAATGAAATTCAGGGAAAGGATCATCAACAACTATATTTTCCAGTAGATCAGAAGGATTCTGAGTGACTGAAAGAACTTTTGGTAGACTAACAGGAATGGAAATAGGGAATGAGAAGTTGGAAGGGAGTGACTCATCTTCTACATCACTATCTTCAATGTGATGAATAGTAACCTTCGGTGCAAAACCTTCAACCTTTTGATTTTTTACTGGAGTAGCTGTAGCAATGGTCTGAGTTTCAACCACTGAACCCATCAATTCTAATCTATTTTTCATCTCAGCAGCTGATTTTATAAGAGTGTTGAGAGTATCCAAAGGTTTAGGTTGTGGAATATATTCAACGGGAGCTTTCCCTCTGTCATCTATTTGGTAAGTTAGCATCAAAGGAGTGCTAGATTGTGCTTTCTGTGCCTCCTTTTCCACTAACTCTTTCTGAGTTCTTTCTGCAAGTGACAATTCAAGCTTCCTGTACTGTAACACTTTGGTCTTGAGATCTTGTTGATATTGGAAGATGAAGTTCTTCTCTTTTAGGGAAGAAGTCCTGTTCAATACTTCAGAGAAAGAACCTGTACCTTGATAAATAGAATCATTAGGAGTAGTTTGATGATTATAAGCACTTTTCATGTGATCCTATGTAAAATGGTTGGCCAAGAAGGATTTTGGGTCATGCATCCTCTTGGGATCCTCTCCAAGATTCAGAGTGGTAGTTTTATTTCCAAGCAAGGCTGCATGGGTTGAATTCTAAATCACCAAAGATCCAAGATTAAGGGGGGAACTTAGGCCACCCTTTCCTTTTAGCTCCAGTCAATTTTGGGAACACACCATCAATCACTGTCTGGAAAGGCATCTCCTCCAACACCATCCTGTCTGGTACATTCCTGGGAAGTAAGTGGGCTGTGTTGCTGCCCCAAACTCTGATGTAGGATAAATATTCTCCCACATACCAATCTCCCATGGTAGAAATAAATGTCTTGGCTTTGTATGAAAAGGAAGGAGCATCCTCCTTGAAGATCATTTGCTAAATTGAACCAACAAAGTGATCACAAATGTCATATATGAGAGGTGTGAAGTTATCCTCCCACAGTGCAGAGCAGTAGATGTGGATTAGAGGTCCATCCAATGTCCAGTTCCACCCCATAGCAGGGAAAGAAAAAGTCGAGCAGAAAACATCCATAACATAAGCGAAGAAGTAAAATGTAGGCTTCCTTGAGGCAGGAGTCTTTTGGTACTTCTCTATTGCTTCCTTCAATTCCACTAACAAAATCTGAGCCCAATTGAAATACTCTCTTGTGGTAAGGACATGATGGGCTAGAGTCGCCCATTTTGCGTTAAAAAATGAACAATTCTACATCCCATATAGCTCACAGAGCATGGATGCCAACAACGAGAAAGGTTCCTTGAACCAGGATATGGGGTACAATTTTTCGGCTTTAGGTGTAAAGCTTGCAGGGTTTTCCATCCAGGGCTTAAGCATTTCATCAAAATTATACCAGGTCGCAGCGGAGTCCAGGAATTTCTTATTGAGAAACTATTGGAACACATATTTCAATAAATTTGGAAACATTTTATTCCAAGGACATCACCAAAATTGAGTTTTTTAGTTACTTTGGAATCTTAGATCCACTATTTAATTCCAAATTTAATGAAATATGTGTTTTGGAGTTGTCTGAGTGTAGGCTTTGGTGAACACCTCAGGTCTGAAAGAGGCTAGTTGGGTTCCAGCTATGTCGTTAAAGGAACGGTCTAACATATTGGTGTGGTCGATAATCCATTTAATGGCATCGGTGCAGGGCATCAATGCAGATATGGCTGCAATAACGTGGAGCTTGGACTTGCTAATGTTTATGTAGGCAGGCTGGCCATGTTAAATTTCTGAGAAATCATTATTATAAAAAATAGAGTAAATCCATGACCAATCGAGGTAGTAGGTTTTAGACACCCTCCCATTGGTATCCAAAAAAATGCCACTGTTTGGGTCCTTGTTCTTCAGTTCATTTAGGGCAGTTTTTGACCTGGTGTTTTTCGACATGGTTGATAGAAAAATGGAAATTTATGATAAAAATGATATAAAAAACAATTAATTAAACTGAATTTAATTTCAAAAAATTTGTGCAGATGACGAGTGAGAAGATTGGAAAACCTACCTGTAAACAGATGGGGAGAAAGAAATCCGTTGGCAGGGTAAAAATTCGTTCGCACAGGGTGAAATTTAGCAGTTTGAAAATGGTGAAAAGATAGTAAAAATTTGAAATATTTAACAAATATATTAACAACGAAATCAATCTGGATCGTAGATCTCAAAGAGATCGACGGTTACGATTAAAATAAATTGCGGGATGAATTTTTGAAAATTTGGATTTTGACTGCCGCAATCCGCATTACGGGTTGCAGAATTGAAGAGGTGTAAATTTTGGTTTGAGCGATTTATTGTTTTCCACAATCCGCAATCCGCAGTCGGGAAAGCAGAGCAGTGAAAATTATGGAAAAAAACCAACCTTTCTGCAATCCGCATTGCGGGTTGCGGGATTGCAATTTCAATTTGTTTATTTTAGTTTCCGACTTCTGAAATACCCATTGCGGAATGCGAAAATGCAGAAACCTAGATGCAATTTTTATTGACCAAATACTTTCCACATTCCGCAATCCGCAATTGCGGGTTGCGGAAATGCGGAAATGAAAATTCAATTTTATTGAACAAATGCTTTTTTGACATCCGCAATCCACATTTGCGGGTTACGGAATAGATATATTCAAAACTTGAAATTTTCAACATCCGCAATGCGCATAAAAACAACATTTGTGGATTGAGGGTTGCGGAAACAACATGTTTCCAAGAAAAACTATGTTTTCTGCAACTCACAAAACACATTAAAACATTTTTTTTCGGATTTTTTTTAAAATCCAAATCATGAAAGGAAATGGGCATAAAGACAACAATCATGACACCCCAAATATGAAATGAGAAACTTCGAGATTACATTGAAAATTGAACACTAGGGCTCCCATTTTTTTACAAAAAATGGAATCTGTTGTGCCTACAATAAATGGCGATTGGATGGGTGAAGCAGTTCTCTGTAAAATAATCTTCAAATTTGAGGGATGAACATGTTCGAATAAAAGATGTGTCAGTCCGCAACCAGATAATGTTTTCATAAGATCACAATCAAACAACATAGTTAATTTCATATTATTGATATGTCCCCAATCAAAATCACTTGTGATAATGTTCACTTGAAAAAAGAAACCTAGCAACAAAGAGGTAATCCTTGTACTAACATGAAAACATGAGAGAGAAGTTTATGATAAACCTTAGGATAAACCTTCCACCTATCCCAGATCACCAGACCATAAATCACCTTGAATTTATTAATCATTTATTTATGTATCTAGTAACCTTTTTTCTCAATTTGTTTATTTATTTTTAGATTGAAACTAAGACTTTGTTGAAACAAGACCACTTCCCTGACTTGACGATCATATTTCGGCAGTGCCATTCACAAACCCTACCTGGAAACTGAACAAGCTAGCTCTGCAAAGAGACTCCTTGTATTTTAGCTTTGGTATTAAAAGTAATTACCACAACTTGGTGACCATATGGCAGTAATTTCAGTCTAAAGTAGGACCCATGATCATGGCCAGGATGGCTTGCAATAAGACCCCCTTTCCTTGAATGCAAAAAATTTTCTTAACAAAGAAAAACAAAGAAACAAAGTTAATTAAAATGTAAATTGGAAAACACTACCATGGCTTGGTGACCACATTTTAGTAGTGTCACTCACTGATACTTGCAGATCATGAATGGACCGACCTATGATAGGATATTCCACCTTCCAACAAAGACGAAAGTCACCTCCATAGCTTGATGACCAGATGTGAAGATGTCATTCCACCGAGTATCTATGAACATGATAGGATGGATTGTAATAAGACCCCCTAACTTGCAATTCACCGTTATTTAGGTATATTTTATTTGATTTCAACATGATCAAGGTGGCATCCATAATAGAGGAAGAATTCACCAGGCTATAAATATTTACTGCCAATCACTGATGGAACATGTGACAGGAATACCAAATCACCCCGCGGATTCAATTATCAAAGTGAGGCATTTGTAAGAATGGTGATTCAGGTGGTAAGGTATCAATTAAGGATCTGCATAGATTGGTTGTTGTGGCTCATGAACACCTTCATGTACAGACTGAGTAAAATCGGTCTAACATGACCACCCCAAATTTTAGACTGAATAGATCTGTAATGCACTGATCATCATCCTTGGTCAAATGCTTTATCATTATCATGTTTTGGAAGAAAGAAAAATTCAAAAGACAATGAAATAAACAAAAAGTGAAAATAAAATAAAAACACTCCTATGTATAGATAAGCAAAGGCTTATCTTAAATGAAATACTTCTTCAAAATTTGGATGTTGACTGGATAGGATTCTATGGAACCTCTAGTGTTTGTAATTGGACGGTACTAGGGCCAAGTTTTTCTGTAACAATAAATGGCCCCAACCACAAGCGTTGAAATTTTGTTTAGTCGTTTTTATCCTTATGCTGTTTGTCCCATTTCAAAACTAAATCCCCTATTTGGAAGTCTCTTTCTATTGAATATTTTTCATCAAACCATATTTTGACTAACTGTTGATGTTGGCACAATTTATTTTTGGATTTTTTCCTATCCTCCTCTAATTTGAGTAATGAATCAATTCTTTGTTGAAGGGGAGAAGATTCATCATGTAAGAAAGATTGGGCCAGCTGTAGTGATGGGAGCAAGAGGTTTGAGGGTAAAATGGCTTCCTTTCCATAGACTAAGCAGTAAGGGGAATTTCCAACAACATATTTTGGAGTAACCCTCTCTGCCTAGAGAGCATTGAAAAGTTGTGTATGCCAATTTTTATGGTGGGTAGCTACAATATTATTCAATATGTTAATCATGTTTTTGTTAGAAGACTCGGCCAATCCATTTCCTTGTGGATAATAATTGGCGGAATACTTGAGTTTAATCCCTTTATCTAGGGCATATTGAGTGAGATCAATCGAAGAAAAATAAGAGGCATTATAAAAAACCAGGGACTCGAGAACCCCAAACCTAGTGACAATATTGCTTTCTAGAAAAGATACCACTTGGATGGTATTGGAAACCCTAAGGGGGACCACTTCTATCCATCTAATGAAGTAGTCTGTAGAAGTGAGGATGTACTGATGTTGCAAGGAAGAGGAAGGAGTGATTGGACCAACAAAATATAGACCCCATTGTTGGAAATGGAATTGAACAGTGACTGGTTGTAAGGGAAAAGCAGGTTTCTTAACCTTACCAACACATATTTGGCAGGATTCACTTTTTCTGGAAAAATCATATGCGTCTTTAAACAAAGTTGGCTAGCAGTAACCAACCCTCAAAATTTTGTGTGCAGTTGTATCTGCTGAGAAATTCCCACTAGCATGCCTTGCATGTAATTCCAACAAAACATTATCAGTTTCAGTTTTTTCTAAACACCTAAGCAAAAATCCATCATAATTCTTTCTAAACAACACCTCATCAACAAACTGATAAGGTGAAACTTTCAATCTTAGAGCTCTACATTTCTTGAAGTCCATAGTTTGAGGGGCAAACCCATGTGTAAGAAAAATTCTAATATTGTCATACCATTTTGATGTTCGAGAAGAAATGAAATTTACAGTATCTTCAAATGTAGCCTCCTCTTAATTCCATTCAAGCTGTGCTTGTTCTGGATCACTAGATTGAGCAAGTAATAAACAAAAACCTTTCCCTTTGACAATTTTAGCAGGTTTGATTTCCAAATCGTACTCCTGTAGTGTAGTCATCCAGTGGGCATGTTTCTCTCCAAGCTCTTTCCGAATCAAAAAATTCCTTATTGCTGCGTAATGCACAATGACTTTAGTTTTAGATTTTAAAAGATAAGGCCTGAAATGTTTAACAGACTTATAAAATGCATAGACCTATTTGTCAATTTGGGAATAATTTAATTAAGCTCCCTTGAAAGTTGAACTCATGAAAGAAATTGGGATTTCCGTATCCTCAACTTGTCCTTGTGTAAGCACAACAACATAAGAAAAATCAGTAGCAAATGTGTAAAGAATGAAATCCTTTGTGAAGTCAGGGAACATCAATGCAGGAGCTTCTACAATAGCTCTCTTAATATCGGAAAAAGAATTCCTTTGATCGTCAGACCACTTGAATTGTGCATCCTTTTTGATCAATTCTTGTAAAGGATTAACAATATGAGCAAAGTTAGGCACAAACATTCTGACAAAATTAATCTTTCCTAGAAAATACTTCATGGCTTTCTTGGAACCTGGAAGTCCGATTTTGGCAATTGCGTTTGTTCTTTTAGGGTCAATGACCATACCGTGTTTGGATACTATAAACCCCAAACGATTACCTTTTGTAACTGCAAAAGTAGACTTCTTTGGATTCAAATAAATACCGTACTTGCAACACCTTTCAAAGACCCGTTTCAAAGAAAACAAATGATCACATCTCTTGTTGGAATAGATAGTTATGTCATCGAGATAAACAACTATTGAATCATGCATTAGGCCTCTGAAAGCTATGTCCATGGCCCTCTGAAAAGTTGCACCTGCATTTATTAACCCAAACGGAATTCTCCTATAAGCAAAGGTGCCCCAAGGTGTTCTAAAAGCAGTTTTAAGTTGATCAAATGGTGTGACCAATACATGATTGTAGCCTGAAAAACCATCTAACAAAGAAAACATTTTAGCACCTACAACTTTCTGCAAAATCTGCTCCATAGGAGGAATAGGGTAGTTATCTTTTTCGGATGCTTTGTTCAAATTTATGAAATCCACACAAAGTGTAATTTCCCCATTCTTTTTGCGAATGGGGTTCTTTTTGCGAATGGGGACTAGATTGGAAATCCATTGTGTATGTCTTACATGGAATATTATTTTTGATGTCAATATTTTTTCTAGTTCTTTTTTCATAGATGGTTTTAAACTAGGATGCATTTTCCTAAGTTTCTGCTGATATGGTTTGATATTTGGCTTCATAGGGATGTTGTGTTGAATGATGTTGGTATCAAATGTCTTCAGGTCATCATAGGTCCATGCAAACACATCCTTAAACTCCCTACACAATTTGATATAAGATTTCCTTTCATCAAGGGTACAATCAATCCCTAAATTAATCAGCTATGGATTTTGCTTGGTCCCTAAGTTTACATGATGACAGTTAAGTGAAGAGCTATGTGTCTTGTAGTTAGTTATATTCTTAAATTTATCCTGCAAGTCATAGTATCTTTCTAAGTTAATGAATGACTTAGGATTCAAGCTTGTAAGAAAATTTGGATCCGATAAGGCTTTGTCATGAACTTCTTCATCAATGGCTGAATCCTTGAAGGTATCTTAGGTTGTTAAGACGTACAAAATTTGTTGGTAATCGTCAAAGAATTTCCAATTGGTGATGTTATCAGGAATTTATGGTCTATATATTAATTCAATTGAGAAAGTATCAGGAGAAATACCTTCAGGGGGAATAAGCCTAGAAACAATATTTGCCAATAAATCAACATCGAAATTCTAAGACCTAGGGATAGATTTGATATTAAATGTTGTGAAAGAGTTGGTCAAATCCCTAACTAGATTTTTATAATTTATTAAGCGAGGGGATATACAATGAATTTTGTTTCTTACCTATTTGAAAATGATTTAAGAATCCCCAAAACATTCTATGACCTGTTCACCCAAATTGATTACTTTTCTGATCCCTTGAACAAGAGCTTCATACTCAACAATGTTATTAGTACATTCAAACTCTAATATACAAGCAATCATGATCTTGGTTCCTTTAGGATCTATCAAAATACAACCTGCACCAGCTCCATCATTGGATTTTGATCCATCAAAAAATAAAGTCCATGAATTCAAATCTACTCCAAAATTTGTATTTACATTATAAACATTATGTACGATTGAACCTAAGAATGGAACAACAGTTGTTGCTTGGTTTTTCAACCAAGAATGTGAAAGGATGCACTTGCTAACTAGTAGCAGCAGTCTCAAATAAAGCAATGTAAATAAACAAATATAAACTATAGATTGATGGCAGTAAACAGTAAAATAAAGAAATCTAGATTAATGACAATAAGCAAAATTGATTCATAAACGTGTAAATAAAAATTAAAACTCTTGTATTACCTCAAATAGTGAGGATGGTGAGTTTTGAGTAGCTCTAAGGTTGAGAAGCTCCAATGTCCAATGGTATCTTTTTCTCTGATGCTTCAATGGTTGGGAAAATCTCAAAAGATGGGCAAAGCTCAAGATGGATTTTGGCAGCATGAGGATAGGATGAAATATGGATGAATAATGAGGAGCCCCTATCACCTTTTTATAGTTTTTGGGTGATGGGTAATACCATTATGGTTTTAAGGAAACCAATGGTATGGATCAACATGGTTTAGGTCTCTTTTTTCCTCTTTTTCCTTTTTTGAATATTTTTTATATTTTTATTCCCTTTTAATATTTTTTGGAATTTTGGACCCTTTTTGAGGGTTTTTTGAGGAAAAATACATATTTTGAGGGGAAAAAGGGGTATTATGGTCTTTTTGGTGACCTTTTTAAGGTTTTAGAGGCTCAAATGGTGGAAAAAGTGGACAAATGGGTCATGTGAATAAGGGAGTGAGCTAGTGAGCACTTTTTGGGTGTTAACAGATTGCCCCATGATGTGTGAGGGAAGGAGCTCATTGTATGGCCAATAGACATCATAGTTCTTTTGTCTTTTTTACTGGGGTTTGGAGAAGAGAAGAGATCGATTGGAGACTGGAACAACGGCCCCTTGGAAGCTGCAAAAACTTAAAAAATACATGGCCTCAAAATGAATGAGGAATAATCTCTGATAATGGACGAGGTGGGCATACCCATGCTCGTGTCAAGACATATACATAACAATTAGGCCCAAGAAGGGGGACCTAAATAATACATAAAAAATATGTTGGTACATCATAATGGTTCAGAGGGGACATAATGCTAGGACGTACTCATGATCATACCATGACTGATCTCAATAACTGATACACTGGAAAAGAGAAACAACCATTCTGAAAAAGGTTTCAGAAGAGTTGATGAACTGTTGGAGCTGAAGGTGTCCAACATTTGTAAGGACTCAAAGACTGTGAGCCAATATCTAAGAAATTTATGTAACTGTATACTCGGGGGAGTATAAAACTGGGGTACATCTTGAAAACTGTCGCTGAGTGCAACCCAGATATCCATAGGAATGTGTAACTGGTTGTTTTTCTCAAAAAGACTCATAAATGTGGTAGAGTCAGGTGATATCCGGGGTTTTCAACAAATAACTGAAAGGACCGATACCCTGTACGAGTCTCGACGATGCGATCAAGGTGTTGAAGTCGAGCATGTGAGAAACAATCATTTGGAGAGGCATTGAGGACTCCTTTCAAAATGATCCGTAGGCACTCATCACTAATGGTGATGAGTCTAAGGCACAGGGACCTCTGGGTCTATCCTCTGGAATAGATTTGGTTGGCGTCGACAAAGGGAGACCGGCAATTACCAAGGTGATGATGTTTCCTTGACAGGAGTGCGAGGTGTAAAACTGAAGTGTGATAGTACTGATGGTAGGACTGACATACTGTGGGGATGGGGAATAACTGGGGTCATAGAGTGGGTGGACTCAAACTTCCTTTGTTTAGAGCATGATGACATGGTGGTTAACCTGACAGCATAGGAAATTGACTTTTAGGTGTGAGGATCATAGCTTCTCAAGGGTATGTATTGCTGACTGGAGTGCCTCTGGGGGGAGAAGCTGATGGATGCTATTGGGAGACTCTCAGGGTGACATACTGCAGAATACTCTGAACAAAGGCGACCAGAATGGGGAAGCTTCCATATGAGTAGACATGATCTGTTGTGGCGCTGAAAAGCACCATTGGGTCCTTCTTTGTGGTTTTAATGAGCTCCAAGAAGGGATAAAAGTGTGCTCTAAAATGGTACTGTCCTGCAGATTTATGCGAGCCCAGGACTGTTTATGCTCGTGAGTGCTTTCATTTTTAAGGAGTCCGAAAATGATAAGAAGACTCTGAATTTGTGGATGAGTACCATCCTGTGGATTTGTACGAGCCCAAGATGGCGATTTCTCATGGTTGCTTTCAATTTTAGGGAGTCTGAAAGCTGTAAGTAGACTCCATTGGTGTTCTTTTCCATATGTTAGTCTCCAAGGCCTGAAAAAGTATAAAATGATGCAAATGGAGAACTCTTCTAGCCAATGTGACTAGAGAATTCCTTTTTTGTAATTAGTCTACAAGGTCCAGAAAAGGGGTAAACTTATACCAGGTAGACTCCCTTTTAGATACCTTTAGCGAGCATGAAAGGAAGCAAGATTGCTCGACGATCTTTTCATTGTTTTAGGAGTAAGAGAAGAGCTTAACAGAAACTCCCTAAGTGCCTTTTTCATAAAGGAATTGCTCGGTCCGAAAAAGGGATAAAATTATACCGAACAAAAGTAATGGAGAGGTAAGGAGGAAGTGTTCAATCAAAGGGCGAGTATGGGGATCAAGCACAGTGATAGGGGGGAACACTAATGGGGCCTCCTTGCGGGTTGATGAATGGTAGCAAAACAACGCCATAATTGTAGTATGGATGGAGTGGTGGGCTCATGTATAAGTTGTGATGCGAAAATTTGTAAAATCTGACAGCTGCCGATGTGGCATGTAAATCGAGGGGATGACGGGCATGTGAGAAAGTGCCCAAAAAATCTGGGGGCGAGAGCGAGAAATGATCTCAAGCGTCGTCACGAGAACGGAAAACTGAATCCGGCGATATAAAGATCGTCAAAAATGGGCAACGACTGATGTGGCACGCAAATCGAGGCGATGAGTGGCATTTTGAAAAAATGCTAAAAAAATATGGTGGTGAGAGCGAGAAATGATCTCAAGCATCATCACGAGCACAGAAAAATGAATCCGGTGGTGCAAATGGTGCAAAAAACGGAGGTCATAAGGACTTTGGAATGGTCAAAGGAAATAACTAGGTTAAAAAATGGCTACAAATAAAGGTGAGCCCACCAAGCCATGGATGCAGTGGTGGGGAGAAATGATGGCCCACAGGGGAAGAATACTAGGTGTATCAAATCAAATCAAATATACAAGTGATATGTGACCTCAAAAATAGTTGAGATCATGCATGTGAAAAAGTGAGTAGGGTTAATGACCTGCCCCCATGCTATGTGCATGGGGTTTATGATTGTGGATCACATATGTGTTGGTTTGAACAATGGGGTCATTGAAATACTGAGATAGATGTAATGGGGAAGGTTCAAAATGATTGATCATGCCCCCTATCCCCAGGTCGAGGTAATATATTATGCCCCCTAACTCAGAGGTGTCAATGCGGTGCAGATGCTGTCTTAGAGAGGGATCAATAGGGCATTGACCAACTACTGGTGGAGGGGTGTACCATGAGGCTGTGGGCCATGGTGGCATACTGAAGTGATGATATGATGATGGGGGATTCCCCTTATGGGGTGGATTCCCCTAGTATCTCCGATGAGAATCACAATGATGATGAGTAGGCAAGGTTTTGGGCCTGCCCCCATGCTGTGGACATGTGGTTTCCTCAATTTGAAAGGGTTGAACATGTGTGTCAAAGGGATCAGTGGAAGGGGCCGACTGGACAGAGGGCTCTCCAGTGGAAACTGTGTAAATGGTGTTAATTTCTTCCAAGGAGGAATATTTTGGGGGATATATTTCCTCAATGAGAAGAGGGGATATCTCTAGGTCGGCATTATTCAGTTCGTATAGTGCTACTCTATAATCTAGGAGATTAGGACAGTGATGTGAATAATGGCCGTAGATGTTGCATATCGCACAAGGGTGGTTTGTACGCAATGGTTTATCATGGGGCTGAGGGGGTAGTTCCAGTTTGACAACTGGAACGTTGGTTTCGTCATCCAACATATTCATGTGTTCTTGAAGTGCTAGTAGTTGTGGACATAAATGGGTAGCATGGCCTATATCGTCGCACAAGGAGCACTTAGGGAGCACATAGGTTGTTGGGGGATTCTTAGCTAATTTGGGCGTCATTGGGGGGGTGCGAGTTGTGGGTCCAGTGGTGTAGGTTTTTGGACCTCTGCCCCCAGTGTGGCAGGATTGAGGGGGGACATAACTAGATGTCGATGTAGTGCCCCCTGTTGGAGGTGGTCGGTTTTGGGAGTTTGAAACACCAGGTGGTGGACGATTTTGGGGGTTCGGTATGCCAGGTGGTGGATGGTTCGAAATATTCATGGGTTGTACCGGTTGTAAAACAACGGTTGGAGTCGATGGGGGGGTTGGGGCAGGTAAGTACCATACAGGTAATCCTAATGTTAAACCTGGAAGGTTAAGTGTAGCCAATACTGGTGTGCTGAAAACTCCTGAAAATGGAAACAAGAATGGGATAGTGTGAATCGGTGTTGTTTCGATATGAGTAGGAACTGCGGGTGGTTGTGGTAGTGGTTGAGGTTCTTGAGTATGCTGTTGTTCGTTGTGCGAGAGGGTGCATAAATCAGATACTTTAGTTATCTTCAAAGGGGGTGGGATGGATTGGAATGTGGAAGTCATAGGTGATTCTGAGTATAATTCGGGTCTGATTGTGGAGATGAACGATGTAGGTGCGTTCTGAACTGATTGTTCAATCATAGGGAGAACATTTTTAGGTGTAGTGGGGGCGTATTGGTTTCGATGCATTTGGAGATTCATGTCGGATGATGACATCATAAGGAGATGATGAGTACTTGAATCCATCGGTTGGTTTGTGTGTGCAGCATATGTGATTTTCTGTTGTGGTGCTGTGGTTCCTTGAGGAGGATCCAATGGACAAGTGATCGCTACTCCTTGTGTGGGCAAAAGATTCTGCAGCACCATGGGTTGTGGTTGAGTAGGTGGTGCTGGTTGTGCCATGTGCCCTTGGTGTTGGGTGTCATCATTCCACAGTTGGAGTGCTCACTCCAAATGGGGGCAAGTGTGTGTGTAATGGCTATATACTCCGCATATGGAACATGGGTGGTTTGTTCGTAGATTGGGGTTCTTACCCTATTTAGGTGGTCGATCAAGGTTTTGGTTGGTGGGGGTAGCATTGTTGTTGTTTGGAGGATAAGTCTAAGTGACTGGAGGTTGTGGTGTAGCAAGTGTTTCCTGTGGTGGGTAATAAGCCACTGGGGCTTGTGAGTGAACAGGGGCATGTGTGGCCTGCTGATGGTAATACGTAGGGGGTGCAATAAGAGGTGGATAGGCTGAAGGTGCGTGACCATAACATTATGGTGGACATGAGGGTCCATGAGTGTGGTGGGGGTGGGCCATGGGAGCATACGAAGTTGTAGCTCTGGAGTGAGATGTGGCCCGTGAAAGATCGGGGCCAGTATTATTGCGCATAATGGAAAATGGTCGGTTGTGGGACGCAACTCGTCTAATGATGCCATCGGCGGTGTGGGATGCCCCCGATGCGTTAGTTCGGGAGGAATCACTGTGGGGAGCATCAGGTAAGATGGTATACTAGTAGCCACACTGGGTGTAGATCATATCAAATTGCTGTGCTTTTAGAATGGCTTCTTCTTCCGACTGGGGTCGTTTAGAATCCACGTCCTTGGCTATGAGAGGGAGGAGTGATTTCAGGAACCAATCCAGGAAGATACGGTCATTAATATTTATCTTGCAGAGACTACGGCGCTTACGCCAATCATGGATATGATCGGTGATGTGTGTAGCGGTGTTCTGTATACAAGACAGTAGTATTTCCACTCCTGCATCATAGCGGACAGGTAATTGGAAGAACTATAGGAAAGTCGAGGCAAGCGATGTAAACATAGGGTGTGTCCCATGGGGTTGCTCGATGTACCATTTGGCTGCAGATCCAGTGAAAGTTCTTTGTAAAAGACTGAGTCAAATAGAATCATCTGCTATGGATTTTGAGGAACACCATAGGTGAAACAACATGATATGGTTTTGGGGGTCTTCGCCATCCTTCCCTTCAAATTTCGGGATGTCAGAGGGGAGATTTGTGGGCATGGGGGGCCAGGTAGGGTCGTGCCAGATGGGATCATTTGTTAGCCTATCCAAGTCTGGTAGGTTAAGGCTAGCCATGAATGGAAAACTAGCGGAGGGGTTTGATGTTGTCATGGGGGCATAAGTGCTGGTGGTGGTGTTATGTATAAGGCCACTGGCCCCTAGGGGGATATTTGTCATAGGAATGTGGGAGCAGCCCACACCACTAAGTGCAACGGGAGTCACAGATGGGTTGGGAAGATGTCCAAGAGGTGTTGGAATCTGAGTGGTAGCAGGGATAGTAGGTATATTTTCCATAGTGGGCATGCCTAGGGTAGGTGGGGGTCCTGTATTGGGTAGGGGTCCCATATTAGGCATACCTAATGGGGGTGTGGTAGTTGTGGTGACCATGGTGGCTGTTATGGTGTTAGGGGTGGATGATGCTCCACCAATAGTGCCTATGAAAAAATTGTCATAATGTGAACCAACCATGGGGCTAGTGGGTGCGGTGTATGCAGGATTTTTGTATTTTGCCTCAGAGTCAAATGTGAAATGAGGCGTGTCAGAATCGGATGATGGGGTTCCATGCCGATGACGTGTGGAGTCAAGGGAACCGTACTGGGGGAGTTCACCTCGGAAACATCGAGTACGTCTCGGGGATTCAATGGTGATAAGTGTGAATTAATCTAGTATGTGGTGATGAGTGGAAAGCTCGAAGGCCCTAATGCAACCATGTGTGCAAGAGGGGAGCGTAAAAAATAATGGCACTCAGGCAAACAACCGAACTCAAAAACACTTACTATAATAGCTGTGCTATAGTAAGTGGAGTAATAAAAAAGGGTGGTCAGAAAACCAACATGCAAACGACTCCTAAAAATAGAAAAAAGGTGTACTCATTGACCAAAGGGAGGTAATAGAGAATGCAAACACCTAATCTAAAAAGTATTATGACTCAACAAGGTATATCCTCTTCAAGGTGATGAAATCCAAGTCAGACAATATATATTATTGAATCAAAGGCTAGATATCCCCCTACTAGGAGGGACACTAGGTAGACAATCCTATAAGTTGGGCCACTAAGATACTGTAGTGCCCTATCTAGGCACTGGGTCTCTATTTATACATTTATGTGTAAATACTAAAATTCTTCTTCGTTTGCTTTCTAAAAGAAGAGAATCAATCGTCTATATTTCAGGTTTCTAAAAGTTCATAAGTCTGTGCAAATTAAATAAACATAAACTTAAGGATTTTCATTCTAACCCTGTTCTTATTTCATGCATAATCTGAAAGTAAAAGAAAATAACTTTTATTCAAGCTAGCTGAGTAAAATACCTGGGCCTGTAGATTGCAGTAAGATCAGAAGACTTACGTGGTGAATTCTGTATGGTACCTTAGCAACCCAAAATGATGTGTCCACCCTGCCGATCAGCTATTATCGTGCTGACCCTAGGAAATCAACGGATTTCCTAGCCCCCGAGCCCACAGACCGATAATCCCGACAGCAGCTTTCCATCGAACCTTTCCATGGTAATCATTTGCTGAGTTAAACCCCTCCTCAGTCTTTTCATTTGAGTTTCCCACCTCCTCAAAGCTTCGAGTTAACCCCCTCCTCGGCATTCCTCCTTTTCAAAAAAATAAAAATAAACCTCACAGTTCTCCCACAATAACCCCCTTACTACTTTGTTAATTCTCCCCTTTATAGGAATCCACCTCCTTCCAAAGTCAAACCTCCTTATCACTCCACCGCCCTAGCTGTCGCCTTTTAAAGTACAAATTATTAATGCATCCCCCTTTTTAAGGCATAAAGGTGGATTATATATTATTTTTAAACCATCCAATTTTTCTCGAGCCGTGGAATAATTTATCCAAACAAATCTTTTAATTTATTTGGAATGATTTTGTTAATTAATCAAATGAATAATTTATTTAATTAATTATTCAATCCACTATGCTTTTATAATAAAAGGTTTATTATTTTATTATTGATTAAATAATAATAATAACAATAACAACAATAGTAATTAATAATAATAGTAATTCAATAAATTGTGAATAGTAATTGAAATGTTTATTTGTTTAATCAATAAGTGTCAACATAGTACTTCTATGTATAGATAATGAAATATACTTAATGGTTTATTTAATCATGATCAACAATTATCTAGCACACTCTTCTAGTACCAATATTTAACTATCATACTTCATATCGAGGACACCTTCACTTGAGGATACTTGCAATTAATGACACTTATTTTAATCGTTCATTACCATGTTCACACACAAAGACTAATTAACTTCTTTTACACATTGGAACTTGACAATCTTTTACTAATTAAGTCATTCAGTAAATACTTAATTGAGTTACCTATGATACTTATAACATTGTTAAATCTTGATAAGTATGTTGTAAACCAATACTATTGCGCATGTGCATAATGTGCATGCGTGGCCAGCGTATGCACAAGACAGACATGTACTATAAACATATGTCATATATATATCCTATGCATATCAGCTAACTAATATTCATAATACTTTATGCAAACCGAACAAGTACACATTCATCGTAATATTACTAAAACATCATCGTTTATTTTATCAATTAACCTTTAAGATTCCATTTCATTGCTTTTATGATTACGTTTGTTCAATCAATCAGGTACAAGGAAGGCTACCTACTACCACTAACTCCAGGTCAATGAATACCCAACCCTCAACAGTACTAACTATCATATTCTCCCATCGTTAACCTACTGCCACAACCTCCCTGTCCTTCCTCTGCTAGTATAAAAGTGGATGTCGGACTCAACGACCTGACCACATAGAACTTGAGAGCGATAGCGTCGGCTGAACAGAAAGCGGACCTATCCTCTCCTAGCAGGCATCCGACCATCGTCATCACACATACATGGGGAGCGTGTCTCAGCACGGCCCTCCCACGATCTCGGGTATCATAGGAACATAGGGTGGGCAACACATCCATCCCTCTCAACATACTGGGCCTATTCCCTTATTGAATCATACTCTGCTGCTCTTGAGATTATCGGTCCATGTCATCGTTTCATCAATTTCGGTTGCTAAGGTTTACTGCATGGATAGGTTCTTCTCCGTATCTCAGGTCAAGTACCTGGCTATCACATAGCCCTTGTGTCCTGTAGGTTAGTATTCCGCAAGATACACCTTTTATAACAAGCCTTTCCATCCAATCACCAATTGATCCATATCATCAGCATCATTCATTTCACGTCACAATTTTATCGTATCACAGATATGCATGGAATATAACAGTTCTATCAATTTCATCATAGGATGGCACCCACGTACAACACCATATATTTTACATTCTATCATTGTCTGATCCATATTGTCAGCATCATTTATTTCATCACATAAAATCATTAAATCGATCACAGCATAATTACCACATCATATATATATCACATTTCCTCCAGGACGATTATCAAACATACACTGTCATTATGAAATAAAAGAATCTCATGTTAATCATAACTTAATAACTGCATGAATATAGTAACATCATTAACATAGTAGCAACATATCATCATGTCTATCATGCCGAAAATATAGTTCACTTTGTCTAGCTGAGTCAAACAGATAACAAGCAATAAAGTGAGAGGTGTTTGACTCATAAACATGCCTAGTCAAAATATGGGGCATTACATACACCCACCCTTCAGGAAACTTCGTCCCGAAGTTATCGTCATAATAATGCAGGAAAAATCTTGATGCCTAACCTCTTCCTTCTTGCAAGTAGCAGGTGTTGGCCATAATTGTCTTACTTAGTTTTGACTTGACAAAATATGCCAATATTATCCTATGGCTTTGCTTCTTTCATCCCCTGATGTGTATTCTAATAATTTAAAGAAACATTTAGATTAATCTTTCTATTGAATCTCTAAAATCCGTAAGGTTATAATCAAGTGCTATCCCCTTAGTATCTCACTTTTACCGTTTAGTATCATTCTTCAAGTTATAACATCCAGAGAGGTTTACTCATCACAAAAGCTTATATTGATCCAACTACCAAGGACCCTTAAGGTTTGCATACCTCTCTTAGGAGATGAAGGTCCCTGTTATTTCATCCTAAGGTCGAACATTATTGTTACCTTGGTGTTAATAAGCAATCTATGTGCTTGATAACCATAAGTATTGTAATCAAATATTAAATTAGGGGAAATATCATTTATTAGAATGTTCTTAGTAACTATATCTTACCAAAATGCTTAAGTTCACTGATAGTATCTGTTAGGGGTTTAAACAGCATAACTTTATTCATTGAGGTGCACATCGGTTCCTATTTTGCCTCCAATATTACCCCAGTTACTTGTATTACTGGTTCACTTAACCTGGTTGAGGGTTCGGCGCACATTCATTCATGGTAACTTCACTAGTCCCTCAACAATTCACCTACTTTATATTTTACCGCTTGTTCATTTTGTGATTATTAAAGCCAAATTGTTTCTCAATAATATCCCCCTCCATCATGACAATCTGACCTAAGTAAGATTTTAGCAACATATAACCCTTACCCCCTTTTCTCGCACATACCTAGTTACTTCAATCTCCTCCCACTTACTATATTGAAACATGATTAATTGCACATTACACATAGAAAATTTATGGTGTCGATTTTAATAAATAGATATCTCCCATATCTTATTACTAATTAAGTTTTCCAATAGGGGAATCCATTCACATATACCTTAAGTATTGACCTACCACCTCTATTTGGGATGCCTCATACAACTACACATTCTCACTAGACATGAGATACACATATAATCTTACTCCCTTTCTTGCCAGTTTTGTAAAGATACCCACTTTCATCAATAATTAATTTCATCATTTCTCATATTTGGAAAAGCGCTATTTCCTCTAGAACATAGTTTTATTACAAATTCCAAGTACTTGATTTATAACGGTTGTTAGACTATTGGTCGAGTGTTATTGACCTTCAATTATCTCCCATTTCGTTAGCTTCCTACCCTATCCTTACTCCATTTACTTCCTTATTAGATTTGATTAATACCTCTCTAGTTTCTATCGATGATCCTCCCTCTCTATATAAATGTATAACCTGTAGATCCCGTACATAATGGGAAGCAACACAATTATCCTAGTCACTAATAGTGGTAACCATCATCCCTTAATATTTGAACACGAATGTATATCTATTCGACAATTCAACGCATTATTAAACATAAGTGGACTCCACCATCCCATTTAACTAATAGGGCTAGAACACTTCTTCATTCCTTACAATCTTTAGGGTATATCACCTTGCCATTTCACTCATCGGTAATAAGCAAGAACCAAAGTATCGTAACATCTTTACATAATATGTTCAATCATATTAGAACTTCATAACAACCGCTTAATTGAGTTAAATTGAGGACTGTGTTGAGGTTCTTATGACTCCCTTATTATTACCCGAGATTATCACTATATCAGGTATAATTAATCCGAAATTTTCTCAAAAACCTTTCGCACCATTACACGAATATTTAACTTAATTAGTCTAAGCCAGGCCCCCTCTTATTAGAATAGTCTTTTAATGAGATTTTATGCAATATCCTGGTTTACGTACATGGTGTTTCCATAGTGTGATTCTAAATGATACCTATTCTTGTATCCAACAAATTTATTTCCTTCCATTATCTTATCTGAAGAATATGTAATGTATTTTTCACTACTCTATATAACATCTATCTTGTTATTTTTTTTTAAATGGAAATTTTGTTTGTGAATATAATTATGAGACGTTCACGGGTTTTCACTTTAATTTGTACCTCGTGCTAAGTTATCTATGCGCACATATCAATGTCGTGTAATTTGTTGTGGGGAAGTAGCAGCTCAAACACCACTTGTGTTTATTTAACCAGGTTCTCTTATTAAACTCCAGCAAGGTGTAGATGTGGTTGTCCTAACAAATCAGACATTCACATATCCCTGAAACACGTTAATTACCCACATATAAACCTATTCAATAGAACTAGAGAAGGTTACATAGTATTGCAACTGATGCAATCTAGGAATTTCATCACTAGATTAAAACACAACTTTTCCCTTCCTAGTTGATATATAAAAATTTCCATTCTTGGTAGTCCTTAGAGAAGAATATAAGAAAATAAAGGAATTCATTCCACCCTTCATTTTACCTCATGAGGAAAACCTAAAGCAGTGCTCCTTAAAATGCCTACATTTGTACTTATGTGCAAGGAACAATTTGTTAGGATCAACGTGTTGAAATCTATGGTCGTTTTCATTAATGATTTTTTCATGTAGTGAGATTAGCGCCTTAGCATTCAGCTTGCCATGCTCGTTTTAGCGGTTCCTTGCTTTTCGATTAAGTGTTTGTTTCGCCTCTTCGACTATACGTTGAAGTCTCGACAAAGTTTTTTTTTTTTTTTTTTTTTAAATAAATATGTTAATAAAATATCTAAATAATATTTTATTATATTGTTATATTTATTTAGTCATTGTAAATATTTTGTTTCCCCCCCACTAATATTCGATCACCTCATTGCTTATTATTAAACTATATTTATGGGAACTTTCAACATCAAATTTTGTCGTAAATCTATATTTAATATTGTTCTTTTATAATAATAGAGTAAAAAAAAAAAATTTATTTTACTTTTTAAAATTATACTTAGAAGTTACCCAATAATTATATGTAATATTTAAAAATATTATATTGAACCTAAAATAATAAATTCTTCTCCATCTAACTATATTATAAAGTCCATGAAATATGATTCATAAATTACGTTGGTCTTTGTGTTATACTTGCCTGCATTCTACATACATAAATTTTCATTATTTGGAAACACATTAATGTATATATATATATATATATATTTTTTTTTTTGAAAATATTTTTGTTTTGTAAAAAAAATATACAATGCGGATGAATGCATTTTATTGGTCTATACAAAATTTGCAAAAATTAAGGTTTGGTTTGTTTACACAACATTACAAAACTCATTATTGACATTACTTAGTTAGAACTCCTCATCCTTCTTTTTTTTTCTTATAAATTCGATTATGTATAACTTCTACATAGTTTTGTAGACATAATTATTTCTTGAAAAAAAAAAGTACCCAAAATCTTTATTAATGAAAACATCTCTCTCTTCTCTTTTTTTTTTTGTTCAACCATTTCTAACTTAGTTTTAATTTTTATCATCAATTAAATTAAATTAAATTCATTAACTTAAATTAGCCATTCAAAAGGTTATTAAATTAAATTAATCAAATTAAATTAATTAATCAAAGACATTAAGTTAGATTAATCAAATTAAATTAAATAATAAATAAAAGATAAATTAAATTAATTTGAATTAATTAAATTAAATTAATTAAATAAAAGATATTAAATCAAACGAATTGAATTAAATTAAATTAAAAGATGTTAAATTAAATTAATGAAATTTAAATTAATATTAAAAGACATCAAATAAATCTTTTTTTTTTTTTAAATATTTTAAAACAATACTAAACAAACAAAAAACTTTCCCTTTTTTTTTTTTCCCGCATGTGATTTAATGCAATAAAGTTCGTTTATTAAGGAGGTTTGCTCGTACAAGGCGATCGACGGCTCCCTTATGTTCCGCGCTGGAAACTTGCACGGGCGATATGGTTGGGTAGCGGTTGCGGTAGAGAAACCGCCATTACACGCGTCCCTTTCCCACACGTCCGCATCCAGAAAAGTGGTGTAGTAAACCACTCCAGGGCAGACGCGGAAACCGCCTACGTGGCATCGACTATTCTCTATATAAGGAAGAAACGGGGTTTTATTTGCAAAGGGTAGATTTCGTCAGCATAATCGGGCTTGGCAGCAGGTCGTGCCATATGCTCTCGGTGCAGAGATTTGGGCGTATAGCCCAACAGTCCTTTGCTGTGGCAGGGTGGCGAGGTGCTTGGCCATTCCCAAGTTAGGAGGCCGAGGAAAGTCCCCGTGCCAGCGCGTGCAAAATCTACAACACTGCATCGAATTTCACAGCAATGGAGGTGGCATCTTGTTCTTCATACCTTTACGCTCTACCGCACGGTCAGATGAGCATCACAGCAAGCACTAGGACTCGCTGTGCAGGGGTGGCCACGCCGACGTTTCGTTCTCATCTTGGAGACTCAACGAGACGAGTTTAAGCTCAGGAATTAGGCCATGGTCATGTCCGAAGAAGATGAAGAGACCCTACTGGAGAAATTGAATGCCAATGGCCAGGATTCCCAGCGGGAGACAACGGCGAAGCCAGAGATTGCTATTCTCCTTGACGTAGAAGGGGTTCTTGCTGATGTGAACCGCTCAGGCAATCGTCAAGCCTTCAATATTTTCAGAAACTAGGATTGGATTGTGCAAATTTTTTTTGAGGATTGGGTGGCCAACATCGTTGTCAACAGATGAGAAGGAACCATTTGAAAAACGTTATGCAGGAAAAGCATCATGCACTACGGGATTATGTTACATCTGGAAGCCTATCTTGCGTACTGGAATTGACAAGTTTATAGATGATGCAATTGAGGCAGCAATACCGATCATCATAGTAGCTTCTTACAGCAGGAATGGAGAAGATGTTGCCAGGCGTATGGCTGAAATGTTGGGCTCGGAAAGAATGCAGAAAATTAAAATAGTGGGTCAAGCAGAGGTTGAGAACTGTTTTTATGGACAATTAGTGCTTGGAAAGGAGCTTCTGCTGGTCATAAAAACAGTTCTGCACCTGATCGATTCATTCGACTGACAGAATGGGGCTTACGCCAACCCTGACCAACCTCTTTTGCTGGTTCCGTTCTGGAGCTACGCTAGGGTTTCACCTTTTCCTATTCTCATATTTGAAATCAAATTTTAACGTTTAATTTAGGTGGCCCTATGTCCTCGTTTCATATTGCCAGTGTTTTATTTATTATATACCTTTTGGGAAAGATGTAGAGAGTTAGCTTAGCGCTTCGGCAGTGGCTAGCTATAGGCGAAAGTTCCTTACGTTTTGAATACTGTACATAATGTGGGTCGTGAATTAAATTTTGTAGGTGGAGATCAAGGAGGCTGAATACTGTATCCCATGGTATTGTGAAGGTTCTCTGCATCAGCTCTGCTCGGACTCTTGTATCAAGAGAGGGGATAGGACATCCAAGCTTGCAGATCCATCCCCAGAGCATTGCCCACCCGGAGAATTTGTGCAAGAGGTAGCGCTTGCCACAGGGATTCCTGAAAATGCAGAGCTTGAAGCTTATGGTATTGAGGACGTGCAGGCCTAGAAAGTGATACGTGGTGCACCAATTTTATTTCATTTCATATTATTATTATAAAATAAGCTTATTATATATACATATATTTTCTTTCATTTCGCATAAAATTACTTATCCTTTTTACGGTCGTTTTGCAGTTTTCAAGGGAATTGCAGGCATTGAATATATATATTTTTTCTTCAGTAGGTTATTAACCTCATAAAATATGAGATATCTATGTGCATTTATAGTTATTAATGTTACAAAGATTACTCATCTGGGTTATAAATGAATCTAGCCAATTTCTTTATTTTATTTTGAATATATATATAGAAATAACGCAAATTAAAATCCACTATTGTTCCCGAACCGTGAAATAATTTATGGAATTTCTCTGCAGAAAACCAAATTTACAGAGCATTTTCTTGATCCGTGAGTGTTTCTACTTGTATGTAAATTTCAAGTTCTCTAACTCAAATTATGTTTCCTGTAGGTAGTTTACGCATTTACACAAAAGGGGTAGATGCTATGGAGATTTTTGCAAAAAGGGTTTAGTGTTGCTAAGTCCACCTATCCTAAATTATTATCACTGTTATATATATACTGGGTTGGAACCCTCTTGCTATATGCATTATATATAATAAAAAAACTAAATATATATCTTTGTTTTCTATGCGGGTAGGTAGTTTCCTGGCACTTACCACCATTGGAAAGAAGGGTTTTGTATAACTTTCTCTGTGGGTGTTTTGCAGGTAAATATTTTTCAACAGCATTAACAAGATTCCGTCCTAAGTTATGTTACTAAAGTGTGGGCTTAGTAAATTTTCACGGTAGATAGGTGTCTGCAGGCCTCTTAAGGTCCGAGTTTTTGAGCCGGTGGCTCTGATACCAAATGTAGTGCCCTATCTAGGCACTGGGTCTCTATTTATACATTTATGTGTAAATACTAAAATTCTTCTTCGTTTGCTTTCTAAAAGAAGAGAATCAATCGTCTATATTTCAGGTTTCTAAAAGTTCATAAGTCTGTGCAAATTAAATAAACATAAACTTAAGGATTTTCATTCTAACCCTGTTCTTATTTCATGCATAATCTGAAAGTAAAAGAAAATAACTTTTATTCAAGCTAGCTGAGTAAAATACCTGGGCCTGTAGATTGCAGTAAGATCAGAAGACTTACGTGGTGAATTCTGTATGGTACCTTAGCAACCCAAAATGATGTGTCCACCCTGCCGATCAGCTATTATCGTGCTGACCCTAGGAAATCAACGGATTTCCTAGCCCCCGAGCCCACAGACCGATAATCCCGACAGCAGCTTTCCATCGAACCTTTCCATGGTAATCATTTGCTGAGTTAACCCCCTCCTCAGTCTTTTCATTTGAGTTTCCCACCTCCTCAAAGCTTCGAGTTAACCCCCTCCTCGGCATTCCTCCTTTTCAAAAAAATAAAAATAAACCTCACAGTTCTCCCACAATAACCCCCTTACTACTTTGTTAATTCTCCCCTTTATAGGAATCCACCTCCTTCCAAAGTCAAACCTCCTTATCACTCCACCGCCCTAGCTGTTGCCTTTTAAAGTACAAATTATTAATGCATCCCCCTTTTTAAGGCATAAAGGTGGATTATATATTATTTTTAAACCATCCAATTTTTCTCGAGCCGTGGAATAATTTATCCAAACAAATCTTTTAATTTATTTGGAATGATTTTGTTAATTAATCAAATGAATAATTTATTTAATTAATTATTCAATCCACTATGCTTTTATAATAAAAGGTTTATTATTTTATTATTGATTAAATAATAATAATAACAATAACAACAATAGTAATTAATAATAATAGTAATTCAATAAATTGTGAATAGTAATTGAAATGTTTATTTGTTTAATCAATAAGTGTCAACATAGTACTTCTATGTATAGATAATGAAATATACTTAATGGTTTATTTAATCATGATCAACAATTATCTAGCACACTCTTCTAGTACCAATATTTAACTATCATACTTCATATCGAGGACACCTTCACTTGAGGATACTTGCAATTAATGACACTTATTTTAATCGTTCATTACCATGTTCACACACAAAGACTAATTAACTTCTTTTACACATTGGAACTTGACAATCTTTTACTAATTAAGTCATTCAGTAAATACTTAATTGAGTTACCTATGATACTTATAACATTGTTAAATCTTGATAAGTATGTTGTAAACCAATACTATTGCGCATGTGCATAATGTGCATGCGTGGCCAGCGTATGCACAAGACAGACATGTACTATAAACATATGTCATATATATATCCTATGCATATCAGCTAACTAATATTCATAATACTTTATGCAAACCGAACAAGTACACATTCATCGTAATATTACTAAAGCATCATCGTTTATTTTATCAATTAACCTTTAAGATTCCATTTCATTGCTTTTATGATTACGTTTGTTCAATCAATCAGGTACAAGGAAGGCTACCTACTACCACTAACTCCAGGTCAATGAATACCCAACCCTCAACAGTACTAACTATCATATTCTCCCATCGTTAACCTACTGCCACAACCTCCCTGTCCTTCCTCTACTAGTATAAAAGTGGATGTCGGACTCAACGACCTGACCACATAGAACTTGAGAGCGATAGCGTCGGCTGAACAGAAAGCGGACCTATCCTCTCCTAGCAGGCATCCGACCATCGTCATCACACATACATGGGGAGCGTGTCTCAGCACGGCCCTCCCACGATCTCGGGTATCATAGGAACATAGGGTGGGCAACACATCCATCCCTCTCAACATACTGGGCCTATGCCCTTATTGAATCATACTCTGCTGCTCTTGAGATTATCGGTCCATGTCATCATTTCATCAATTTCGGTTGCTAAGGTTTACTGCATGGATAGGTTCTTCTCCGTATCTCAGGTCAAGTACTTGGCTATCACATAGCCCTTGTGTCCTGTAGGTTAGTATTCCGCAAGATACACCTTTTATAACAAGCCTTTCCATCCAATCACCAATTGATCCATATCATCAGCATCATTCATTTCACGTCACAATTTTATCGTATCACAGATATGCATGGAATATAACAGTTCTATCAATTTCATCATAGGATGGCACCCACGTACAACACCATATATTTTACATTCTATCATTGTCTGATCCATATTGTCAGCATCATTTATTTCATCACATAAAATCATTAAATCGATCACAGCATAATTACCACATCATATATATATCACATTTCCTCCAGGACGATTATCAAACATACACTGTCATTATGAAATAAAAGAATCTCATGTTAATCATAACTTAATAACTGCATGAATATAGTAACATCATTAACATAGTAGCAACATATCATCATGTCTATCATGCCGAAAATATAGTTCACTTTGTCTAGCTGAGTCAAACAGATAACAAGCAATAAAGTGAGAGGTGTCTGACTCATAAACATGCCTAGTCAAAATATGGGGCATTACAGATACCCCGTTCATGACATGTTCGGTTGGGTGAATCTGCAGTTTGGTTCTATCATCGCTGTACTCCCATAAGGGTGGTACAACGAGAACTACAAGTGGTATCCTTCAGTTACTGAAAGGATTGCGGTATTCCAATCAGGCTTCCGGAACCACTCTGGCTACTTCAACCCTCCTAAGGGAGAGGCCTTCCTGACGAATTGGTGTAAAATCGTGGCAACAAATAATAAGGGATTTTGGTACCCTAAAAGTCAACCACTATGTCTCAACATGAAAAATGAGTGAGGGGTGTTATTTGGATGCTTATCCCCGCAGTCCTACTTAGCTACAAAATTATTTTTGTGTTCCCCAAGTGGGGTTAGAATGTTGGTTGAGTTAAGGTAACTTTTAAGGCTCACTTGAAATTATTGTGACATATTATGTGCTTGTGTGGGTGTATATCAAAACAATTTTCCTCGCATGGGCGATTTAATCACAAACTAAAATAATGATTCCAATTTGCGAAAAAATGAAAGACATTTCAAATATAAATGCTTTAATAATCTTTTCAAAAAATATGGATTCTTTAAAATTTTTTGTAAGGTAAAGCAAATAACGTATATAAAAATAAATGGATTTCTAAAGTCTTTCTTGGGCAAAATATTGAGCAATTTAGAAATATGGTTTTAACCTTGCAATGTATGAAACTTACAACTTGAGAAAATACTTAACAAATCTTTCTTTCACTTAACTGAAAATTTTCAAAAAGATTAGTAAAGCATATAACATAAAATAAATTTGGATTTTTAATGCTGCAAAATAAAATAGTAGGCTGTCCAAAAATTGCAGGGGAGATGGTTGGGAGAAATGGGCCAAAATAGGTGAACTGAAATGATAAATAACACTAAAATAAAAATTAGAGAAACTTCTATGACAACTTTCTTAAATCTAATAAGATATTTGGATTCCTTGCTCGAAAAAACCCAATTTAAAAAAATAAATAATCTCAAACGGAGTTTGGGAGAGGGAGATATGGGCGTTTGAAAGTTGGGTCGCGCTGTCAGGAGATAAGATCGCGGGTGTCTATGGAAAAACCCGCGATCTGGATCGCGGCTCTCTATGGAAAAACCCATGATTTGGATCGCGACTGTCTGCAGAAAAATCCGCAATTTGGATCGTGGCTGTCTGTTAAAAAGCTGCAATGTGGATTGTGGCTGTGGGTCAACATCGCGTGATTTTACAGATGGAAAAAGTCACCGAAAAACGAACCCAAAAATTGAAATTTTGTGTTGTTTTAGGCTGCAGAATTGGCCAATGGATAGGGAAGCTATGAAGAAGCTGACTAGTATGGTAGATCTACAGTTTTAAATGGGAAAAACAACTAAAATAAAGATCTAAAGCAAGAATTTAAAATTCAAAAAATAGCAGAGGCGCTAAAAACTGTTGCTTGGTTTTTCAACCAAGCATGTGCGAGGATGCATGTGCTAACTAGTAGCAGCAGTCTCAAATGAAGGAATGTAAATAAGCAAATATAAATTATAGATTGATGGCAGTAAACAGTAAAATAAAGAAATCTAGATTAATGACAATAAGCAAAATTGATTTATAAACATGAAAATAAAAATTAAAACTCTTGTATTACCTCAAATGGTGAGGATGGTGAGTTTTGAGTAGCTCCAAGGTTGAGAAGCTCCAATGTCCAATGGTCTCTTCTTCTCCAATGCTTCAATGGTTGGGAAAAGCTCAAGATGGATTTTGGCAGCATGAGGATATGATGAAATATGGATGAATAATGAGGAGCCCCTATCACATTTTTATAGTTTTTGGGTGATGGGTAATACCATTATGGTTTTAAGGAAACCAATGGTATGGACCAACATGGTTTAGGTCTCTTTTTCCCTCTTTTTCTTTTTTTTGAATATTTTTTATATTTTTATTCCCTTTTAATATTTTTTGAGAATTTTGGACCCTTTTTGAGGGTTTTTTGAGGAAAAATACATATTTTGAGGGGAAAAAGGGGTATTATGGTCTTTTTGGTGACCTTTTTAAGGTTTTAGAGGCTCAAATGGTGGAAAAAGTGGACAAATGGGTCATGTGAATAAGGGAGTGAGCTAGTGAGCACTTTTTGGGTGTTAACAATAGTATAGTTAACAATTTCAGACTGAGTTTCAATGTTCTCAATCGGTGACGAGTCAAGAGGTAAATTCCCAAAGAATGTATCAAAAGTATAATGTTCAACATGTGTGAGTTGCAGTGGATAGTGGGTTCACTAGGTTCGTTCAGATCAATGACTATCTGTTTCATAAATGGCTCCCTGTGAATCTTAATTTTGTTGGGTTGTCCATTGTAAGGGAGCCATAAGTGGGAC
This sequence comes from Larix kaempferi, assembly GCA_027924585.1. NCBI lineage: Eukaryota > Viridiplantae > Streptophyta > Pinopsida > Pinales > Pinaceae > Larix > Larix kaempferi. The sequence continues at coordinate 6,598,952 of BSBM01001483.1, read as the reverse complement.
CAATAACTGGACAAGTATCCTTTAAGTTTCTCTGACCAATATCTTCTCAACCACATGCCATATGCTTCAAGAATGTCAACTACCACAATATCAATAGTTTGATGAATCCTTGGATCAACAGATAATGTCAAGAGTAAATTTCTCAATTTCCCTACTACCCTAACTCTAGATCTATCAAGTTGAACAATTTGAGTAGGTGAATGATCCCAATATGCATTGATATTTTTGTAGACAAACAATGGAATTACATTAGATGAGGCACTATAATCTATCATGCAATTGTGTACATTCCTGTTGAATATTTCAAAAGTGAGCAGAAAGGGAGGAGTCTTCTTCCCAGTTGGTTTTTGGCCAGTTGGTGTTGAAGAAATTTCTAAAGTGTTGTTTTGAGTTTCTCTTGATTTGTTTAAAATCATGCTTTTAGGAAGATTTTACCTCATAGAGGGTATTTTCAGAATCTCAAACAAGGAAATATTAGCTTTTACCCTTTTCAAATCATCAACTAGATTATATTCAATTTCAAGAATAATTGTTTCCTTTTGTATTTTTTTTTGCCTTTATTGGGGCTGTATGTTGATGGTGAATATTCCTATGAAGTTTTCCTCTTACTCCTAGTGTTATAAGGGTGTTGGACATTGATTTTTTTTTTCAAGTTCCAATTCCTCTTCTGCCATAGGCAGTTCAAAAAAATAACTAATGGTGTTAATATGCTGATCTTTTTCATCATCCGGAGGTTCAGACTCCTCATTCTATTTTGGGATCTCCTCAATAATTTCAGAGGCAGTTTGTGTTTCAGCAGCCAAAGCTTTGAAAATAGAATAAATCTCTTTAGAAGATAACCCTTCATCAGGGTTAGGTGGAGTTTGTTGTTTAGGGGTTTGGTAGGGTCTCCTGAAAGGTGGCCTTATAAACCCCCTATTATTGGCCCGACCCTCGATATTAGTCTTTCTCATGTCTACTATTTCATTGGAAATATTCTACAAAACATTTTTCACACTGTCCATGTCAAAAGGGTCTTTATCTTGTGTTGTGGGTTTAGTGTTTTTTTCCTGCTTCTTTCGCGATGTATAAGGTTGATCGGCTTGTATATCAGGGTTGTATTTTAGACCAAACATATCCTTTACAACCAATATTGCTTCCACAAAAGCTTCTTGCAGGTTGTTCTTATGAGATATTTTAACCCACATGGAAATAGGAATAGGAAGACCTTTAATGTAATAGGAAACCAGTAATTCTTCTGTTGGGAGAAAGGTGGGAATCCTGTTTTTCAAATATGAGAACCTCTGGTTGAAATCCTTCACTCTTTCTTTTCCCTTAATCTTCATAGAAGATAGATCCATGAATAGATCTTCGGGAGTCCAGTCATCCCCAAACTTTTGAAAAAATAGGGTTTCAAAATATTCCCAAGAAGTGATAGATTTGGCTTCTAATGCAAAATACCAAGTGGCAGCTTTCCCTTGAAAAGTATAGGGGAATAATATGCATACTACATCTTCATGCACCACATTTCTAAGTCTTAGGGACTGCATAAGTTTTTTGATGTGATCTTCTGCAGGAGACTTATCATCAGGGTTAAATTTTGGGATCCATTTCTCTGGATTTTTGGGCAACTTATGTTGGTCTCCAAGAATAAATACTGCATCCTGATCTAACCAAGGTCTGTTGGCTTGTCCTGCCATTGGTATGTCTTTTGAAGTAGAGGAACTTGAGGATGATTCACTGTCAGAAGATTCCTCGGATGATGATGAAGACGAAGAAGGAGGTGTTGGTGGTGGTCCACCATACACTGCATTGGGTTGTGGGTTATCCTAAACTTGATCCATTTCCTCAAATAAGGAGTTAATTTGAATTTCAGGAAATAGTTCCTGTCTGGATGTGTTTTGATTATCTGTATCAGTATGTGAATTGTTAGTCTGTTGGTATTGGGACAAAAAATGTCTCAAATTATAATGTGTTTCAATCCTCTATTCTACTTTGGCAATAATATCTTGAGTACTCTTCCTTTGTTGCTCAAGAGTTAGAGGCCCTCTGGTTGGTGATACAAAGATAATTTTGGAACCTATATTTTCTTGTTTTGTTGTAGGAGTAGCAGGGACTGTAGTTTGATCTTCCACTGGTTGAACTTTTGATGTGGATGCTTGAGTTTGAATCCAGGTAAAAATCAGTGTCCTTGTAGGAGGAGGTTTGCTAGTGTTCTGTTTAGGCATGACTAGTCATGGCCCTCCTTCTAGTGCCATTTGTTGAGGCCTTGGTTGTGATGGAAGTGTTCGAGGCTACAACACATGAAGAGAAATCCCAGCCTAAAAGGCTTCAAATAACCCCATGCAAGGATTACCCTATCCCTAAGCTGTTTGGTAGAGCTAACTTTTATGTATATGAGGCCTCCATTGGCTCTTTGTGGTTGATCCTAATGGATCTTTCTTCCTAATGAGGAAGATGTGAAATATGTTCCAAAGAAAAAAAATAAAAGAAGAAAGAAAAGAAGTAAAATTATCTAACCTAATCTATCTAAACTAGATCTAAGAATGTGATTTAGGATATAGAACAATCAAATTTGAAAGTGTAAGCAAATATTATTACTGATCAATGGACACATAGATCATATCTAATATCACCTACCTCCAATTAAAACAAACAAGTGAAAACCAATTTGTTTGAATTTAAAGTTTTTAATTATTTAACTGTTCTATAGCTGATATGTCAATTGGCAAATTAACATATAAATATTAACACAATAATAGATGTTCTACAATTGTTCAATATTAAATGATATGGATCAAGCAAACACATTTAATGATACATAACCTACATACAGATCTTATGGTGAAACATCAACACATAGATCTATATGTATTAAAAATTAACAATATAAAACAGGTTTATCGAATATATGACTGAAATAAGAAACCAAAATGCATCAAGAAAACTTAATAGACATAACAAAAGAAAGGAGAGGAAACTGATTGAATTGTATTAAAGATTGCAAAACATTACAACTTCCCATAGTACAGAAGGTCTCCAAGTCTTTTCCTCAATGGTTCCCCTTAGTTCCAACCCCCTACTTATGAGATCTAAGTCCCTTAAATAATAATTACAAAAATCACAAAGGGGAAAATCTCCCATAAAGGCAGGGATTACAAAATAATTTTTCAAGATTTTCGAAGGGTAGTTTGCCACATGGAAAATACATCCAATAAATTATCAATATCTTGATATTAGGCATGCTCGAGTGATAACTGCGCTCTGCAGGTAAGAGACTCGATTTCCCATTTCTTCAAATTTTCCCATTCATGTATTAAGAGATTGATTTTCATTTATGAAGCTATAGGTGACTCAATCAACTCCTTAATCTCCGCTATGTGAATCTGATCCAATTTCCCAATGCGCTACTTGGTCTCGAAGTACTTCTCTTGAAACTGTTCAATAATAATCTTAGGTGGAAGAGACTTATCAATCTGATCCAAGATGGGGAATTTTAACAAATTTAACAGGTTGTTAAATGAAACCATCTCTTACTGCAAAGCTTCTGTCCTTCCTGAATTGTGGACTCCACTGTGTCACATGCATTCTCCCAAGATTCATGAGAAACCTTTATTCTCCTGAGCTTGAACTTGTCCAAGATAGGCATATCTTCAGGTCTATCTTTTATATACTTCTGCCAATCTGTCACATCCGCAAAATCTTTGGTTTCATCATTCCTCCTTTTTTTATTATCATACAACACATTTGAATAATGTTCAAAAGAGTTAAAGGTCCCTTGAATTTCATTTAACCCTTCAAGCAACTAAATGATAAATTTTTTGTGATCATACTGAATCTTTAAATGCAATTCAATAAATTCTTCCTTATAAAACCTTGATAAGGAAGAGGTAACAACCATAGTCTATGAATCTTTTAATTGCTTCTAAAAAACTGCTATCGTCTCAACATAACTTATATTCAACACTTGGGTTTCTTGGAGCTGCTGTTGGAGAATTGCATTCTGTGCCTGCATGTATTTAAGCCGATCCTCGTAATCATCCTTCAATTCCTGCAGTTGGGATTGATGTTGGGTGATTCCATGAAGATGGGTAACTCTTTTTGGCTAAATATGGCAATGAAAAACGAAAATTTTACCCATGTATTAAATTGAAGCCCTCGAAACTCATATTTGCCACATGAATTTCAAAATGCGGTTAAAAAGACAAAATGTAGAGAATTATGTTGGTTTTCCAATCATATTTTTTTCAAAATATACCAATGTCATTTATCGTGTCAAATTTTCATTTAACGGAACGTGTGAACTTATAAATTTGAAGAGAAATTAACATGTGGTTTGTGTGTGTGCACAATAATTTAATGTTAAAGTAATAATTAAAAAAAATGAAATATGTGAACATGATTTAGACAGAATGCACTAGTGCTTACATATTTTTCTTTTAATTTTTCTTGAAAAATTATATTTATTATTATTTTTCGAAACTGACTAATGAATATTTTAGTCTCATTTTGCACACATGTGTGTGTGCACCAAATATTTTGATTGTTTATATAATTTGCAAAACTAAAAATACCATTTTGAAGAGGACGCACTTATCTAGTGCTTATGTATTTTTTCAAATTTTTTGGATGTGTATTTTGAATGTTGTTGATTTATCTTTGAGCTCAATCAAAGTTGTCGGTAGGGTTTTTTAGGGCAAGTTTTAGTAGAAATTTAAAAACAAAAGACATGCAAAGATAAAAATTCATAAATTTTATGTATATGGACAGAGGATTCATTGACGAATCCAATGGTATCAAGTCCTCCCATTAATGTGCATTTAATGACATAGTTTAAGCCTCTGAAAGACAGTCAAAACTTTCTTTCTGCAGTGAAAAGGGCTCTCGGCCTGTTTTTAGGCCCTCGATTGAGGTATTTTCTCGATCGAGGTATTTAAAATACTTTGATCGAGGGATGAATATGACCTCGATCGAGGTATGTTCAAGCCCTCGATCGGGGGTTTGTAAAATTAGCTTGATCGAGGATTTGTCTATGTAAAGAAAACATAAAAAGGAACCTGGGAAAGGATTTGGGCAATTAATGTTACCAACCACCATTCCCTCACAAAAATAACAAACAACCTCTATATAATTACTAAAGAATTGATCAACAACACTAATTTAACTCATTTCTGGTTTGTTTTCAATTATAACTATTTGAATTTGATGTTGTTCAATTAGAGCTTTTTGATTTTGATGTTGTTCAATTAGAGTCACTAGACATGTAAGATTTCTTTGTAGATATATTTCAAAATTTCATATTAACATATTGTTGTTTGTTATAACAATTTGAAAAAATCTTTGTTTGTTTTCATTGTAGTTTGATGTGGAGTAAAAGAAAACGACAAAGCAAGCATGCTCGTCGACAAAATGACAATGAAGAGCATGAGGATAATAGAGAAAGAATGAGACAACAAAGAGCAATCTTGAGAGAAGAAGGAGATGCACCTTTGGTGCAACAAATTCCAATGGAGGACAACTAAGGTAAAATTTTGAATTACATGCTACATAATTTAAATATCATATTTTATCTTTCTCTAATAATTTGTTATATACTAAATATTTTTTTTCATTTTAGTCTTATTATATTTTGTTTGTAATAATATTTTTAACAAATTGTTATATAGACTACAAAATTAGTAACATTTTTCCAAAAAATTATACTATTTCATAGTTTAATTTATTTACTATTTATTTGTAATGATATTCTTATTTATTTCATCCCTTTGTTATTTATATTTCAAAGTTTGCAACAATTTTCATGTTAAATGAATAATTTTCAAGTGGCTAACAAATATTATTGGAACAATTTTCAAATGAAATGTACATTTGGATTCTATTTTCATGTTAAAATGTACATATTTTTAACTATTTTCAAATTTCTACGCTGCTAACAATTTTCAAATTTAATATACACTTGGATCCTATTTTAGGTCTTAAATTTGATGTTCAAAAGTTTGTGGCTGAATGCTTGGTTTTCCAATAGAATAAGGGTGAAATAGTTAAGACTCTGGGACTTCTTCAACCGTTAGACATACCTTGTCAGTGCTGGGAGGAAGTCTCCATGGATTTTATCACAAGTCTACCCACGTTAGAAGGAAAGAATGTTTTCTGGTGGATTTTGATATACTCATGAAGTATGCACACTTGCTCACCCTTTTAATGCAAGTTTAGTAGTTGTAGCCTTTATGGAGACTGTTCAGAAGTTACATGAAAATTCAAAGATTATTGTGAGTGATAGAGATCCAATTTTCACTGAAAATTTTTGGACTGAATTATTTTCCTATTTGGGTGCTCAATTGGCTCATAGTTCATCTTATCACCCTCAATATGATGGGAAAACTGAGATCGTGAGAAAGTGTTTGGAAGGCTATCTTCGTTTCTTTGCATCTGATAAACAAACAAAGTGGGTCAAATGGTTTTCTTTGGCAGAATGGTGGTACAATACTTCCTCCCATACATCATAAAAAAAACTCCATTTATGGCACTCTATGGGTACCAACCTCCATCTATCACATCTCCCTTAATAAGAAAATCTAAGGTTCAATCCATGGAAGATCACATAGAGCACCAACAAGGAGTTCTGTAGATACTTAAGGACAACCTGACTATGTCAAAAAATAGGATGAAACAACAGGCTGATCAACATCACAGTGAAAGGAGTTTTGAAGAAGGGGATTGGGTATTTCTTAGGCTATAACCTTACAAGCAAATGTCTCTGAATCTATTAAAGAAGGACAATAAATTAGAACCCAGGTATTATGGTCCTTATAAAGTGTTGATTTGTAGTATGGCCTACAAATTGGAGTTGCCTTCAACTTCAAGAGTACATCCAGTTTTCCATGTTTCTTGCTTAAAGAAGGTAATAGGAGACAAGATCCCAAACAATATTGTCAGAGCTTGATGAAGAAGGAAAATTCATATTGGAACTTGAACAAATCACTTAAACAAGGACTAAACAACTACAAAACCGGGCTATTACTGAGTACCTCATAAAGTGGAAGAACTTACCAATTGAAGATTCAACATGGGAAGATGAATCCTTCATACAGAAGCATCCGCAACTAATCAAGCATTGAGGACAACACTTGTCTGAAGGGGAGGGGCATGTTAAGTCCTAAATATGGGCACATTTCCCCCTATATTGTGGTTCATTACATTAGTTTTGATGTCGGCTTTGGTCCATTAGTGGTAATTGTTATTAATATGGTTATATTAGTTATGTCGGCTTGGGTGAGTTAGTTGGGATTGTACCCCTTAGTCTCCTATATATAGGAAGCATACCTTTCATTTGGTGTGTCTTGTTTTGTCTTGTGTAATTAATACATTGTGTAAGGAGGCTTCCCCATCAAATAGGCTTGTTATTCAACTATTATCTTCAATCGAGTCATGGAGTACTCTTTTTGATCTATTTTTTCTCTTTTTATACTCTTTTTGGAAATTTGTTGCATAAAATTCATGGTATAACATCCAATATATGATAAATCTATGTACCCACTAACTACACGGTACATCCTTCATTTCCCATCTTTGCTTATAGAATTCAAGGTGTTTAATGGGATTATCATTCCCCTTGAATCTGTTCAAGAATTCCAAATTAGCAACATGCTGCAATCTCTCTTTGGGATAGGTCTGCACTACATCCTAGATATTCAACTCTTCCTTATGCATTTTCCTCCATTGTGTAGGCAATCCTCGGCTGACAACATCCATAGCTTCCGCTCATCTATATTCAGGAACTTGATCTTGCATTTGTTTGAGGAAAGAATTTGTTTTATATATTCCATCGAACATAGGTGGATTGCATAGCTCTAATCCAATGGATGCCACTAAATTTTTTATGCACACACATATCCTTGTGGAAACCTCATATAGATGGTTGTGCCATCGATCCATAAAATCCTATGAATCTATTTCAATCGAATTGACACTGCGCCAACTGATATCTCCATCTGTCTTGGGGTTTATATAATCCTCCTTTCTAGCAGTCACATTGTAAATATTTTCTATCTCACATTCACTAATGTTGTCCCGAACTAGATACATGTACCTTTTTGCTTCGGTAGCATCCAACAGGGATACCATGGGTAGTTCCTCATATTCAAGGGACATGAACCTTTGCTTTAGGTTCATAATCACATTATTATCAAATTCCCAATTTGAACTGAAAATGAACGTTTATAAAACTACTTCATTTTATCAGCCAATTTAGGATACCTTATTAGATCTAAAATTCCCATCAATAACATGAAAATTTGGCAACACATATATCAAATTGAAATGAATATTTCAACTCATAAAAAGATACACAAACCATAATTGTTAACAGAGTTCACCATACCTCCTAGCTACGTCTCCGGAATCATTGAAACTTTGAGCCACTTTATTATCTCCTTCAAATATATGTGGCATAAGTACAATTTCTTGATATTCACACCAAGTGGTTCATTCCCATCTTGGGATTCCTTTGCCTTCCTCACCAAGAAGAACCAAGATCACATGAACTGAACTGTTTCTCCCATCTTGGGATGAATTTTCTCATACAAAGCTTACTAAACACTCTCTCCAACAAATCCATCCCATCCTTTTGCAAATGAGAGGATTTTATAGACTTTACATGAATGATTACACATCACACATATTAAGGAGAATATCTCTCCCATGATCCCCTAAATTAGGATCAAGAGACACCTTAAGGGATAGGTGGAGAAATGGTCTCATCTTTCTCTGTGAAGATCTCAACACCCCTTAGGACTACGAAACCAATTGGTGAGGTGTGTTGTCACGCCTTTTTAATTTCATTTTTTACAAATTAAATGAGAATTTGTATGAGAAATTTCATATTTCCCCCTTTTACATAGTTTTCATTGAACTTGATTTTTAATGTGTAAAACACTTTGTTCAATGTTTTATGAACTTTTGTTGGAAAAACATCCTTTTTGCCCGTAATTTCAACCTGCAATTTGTTTCACATACGAAGTCCATTTGACCCTGTTCAAATTGCATTAGGAATATTTCTGCAAGCTCTTCGTCAGCTAAATATCTTTGGTGCGAATGAAACCCTTATGCATTCTTTGACTATGAAGATCCTCTTGGATCAAATCTCCCTACTAAGAAGCACTTTTGGAACTCCAAAAGTATCAACTAAAACATTTGTACTAGCTACAAATTCCCCTTCTCCTTCACCTTCGTCCTTTAGAATCATAATGCTAACCACTACAACTTTGTGGCTGAAGGAACCTAGATTATAATTTTAAAATTTCATACTTACCAAGAGTTTATAAGAATGATCTTTGGTCAAGTTTACAATAAAGACCAAAATAGGCCTAGGCAACCATGCCTCTCTCTAAAAAAAAACTAGAAAAGTGATTTACAATATTTCATGGCATCTTCAACCTTCAAGCCAAATGGAAATTACATCACCTTTAAGGTAGCATTATATGCCCAAATGTGCACTAGTGGTAAAAAGTGCATCTCCTTAATTGCCATTAATCCATCTTTTGCAAAAAAGGAAAAGCTCCATATGCGCAAATATCATATGTAGCGCAACCTGCCAACATATCGTAATAGAAAATTACATGTGTGGTAACCAACACTATGGTCGATTCCAAGCAATACATATCAAACTTATGTTTTTAAAATCCAATATCATGCCAAATAACATGTGATATTATAAATAAAATATGATTTCAGAACCCAAATTTTGTAAAATAAATTTACCGAAAAGATTTTGGTGCCATGTGCTTTGTCTCTTGGCTCTGTGGTTGTCATGCATACTACTAGAAACTTGGCATTCAATATTAACTCTACGCAAAACAACCTTCGATGAGGTGTAATGGATCATATAGCTAGCAAAAACATCTGGAAATGTATTCTATCGAGCCCTCGGTGTTCTGATGGAAATGGATCTCAATTCCATGTCTGGTGATGGTGATCTCTTCCTCTTCTATGTTCATCTTTGATCTAGCGATGGGGACTAAATAGAAGATATTCGTCCAATTTTTTTAGAGAAAAAGAGTGTCCCACCCAAGAAGTAGAGAAAACAGGCCACCGCTCGATGACCCAATCGCAGTGCGGATATGAATTCTGCAATTCACTCGGGCAACAATAATGTTCTCTTTAGCCATACTGCCTTTCTTAAATTTTGAAGTTGTGAAACAGTTATGTAGATACTGTATTGCACTCTTTGAGAGTCTTCACACAGGCTCTCCCATCGGAGAAACCTCGCGTTGCTGGTAGACCATGTTCTTCAGCTCAAATTTTGTCGCAAATGGTCTTTAAGCATATGGATTGAAGATAGGCAAACATTACATGATATTGCAAATGTTGTCATTTTCAAAGAGATGAATTCTTTGTGAATCGAGATTCTTTACTTTGAACCAGAAGTGTAATCTCTCTTGATAATGAAATACCTCAGAATCAAGATTCTTTTGACCATCAAACCTTTAACATCAAGGTAAACCATCACCACATTTTTTGTTGACTCCCATATAGAGTCCAAATAGTTCACTTTTAGTGACATGATGGTTATACATCGAAACAAATGAAAGAAATTTTGATCTTATAAACTGACTTACTGTTGCTAGGTGTACCATCCTGCTAGGGTTATAAACCGACTTACCGTGGACAGGATTCATGTGCATTTAGCTAGCCATCCAATTACGATTTCAAGGTGCATTGAACAGTGTGATGATGGAGATGTATGGATCGAATTACATGCAATATCCACAATAATATTTTCTTCCACGTGAATATTCCTAGACCTGACACCTCCATAAACATATCGTAACTGCCGAAATTCTTCTTTACGGGATGAAAGGATCTACAGGATCACGTTGCTGGGATTCACTCTTTGATCTTTCTTCAATGCAGATAAAATATCATTCCAAGGAATTTTCTCCTTTGGTGGATGTTTGGCAGTTTTCTCAACATTTTCAATCTTGAATCCAATTCTCAACACAGCATAATGGATCCTCGTCTCCTTTTGTTAGTTTTCTTGTCTATGCATAGTACTGCAATATAACAATGGAAAGAATGGAATAGATCGAGGCACAAACCAATGCATCTATCGTTCATCATGAGCTCCTCTAGTAATGTCCTTGGATGCATCATGAGACTTATGCCCATTCCAGTATCATTAGAAAATATGTAGTGAGCCTTTGCGGCCTCGACCTGATTGGCTAGCACATATGCGATGAGACTCTGTGGCCTCAACCTGATCATCCTTTCTCTGAGGAAGCTACCTCTACTTGCTGGAACCTCCATCCACACCAGTAACTTTCATATGCTCATCGACCGAGACATAACCTCTTTGAGTAACTCCATTAATATTCTCAAGGCTAAGGTGTTTTGTAAATGGTGCTTGTCCTGTAGCAATAAGTGAAACATCTACCTCTAGAGGCATTTCCAATACAATATACACGAGGAACCGTACTTCCACTATTTGAAATGATTCCTCGTCCTTCTCATCGAAATCAAAATCTAAGACACTAATTTCTTGCCCGCTCTGTTAGGATATTTAGACACTTAGGAGTTAGTTAAGAACAACTTGTGTAATATATCCGTTAGGGATAGTGTGTTTCTTTAGTATGCATTTGTAAATACTTAATTCGACGGTCACGATATGTTCTCGACATAGAGTGATCCGATGGCTCAACTTCTCTTAGATCAAACCTAACCTTGATCCGTGGCTTAACACCCGATTGGTCCATGATCTCTATTTAAAGAGCATGGAGGGTCATTGTTTAGTTGATCGATTATGAGAATCTCATTTGTAACTTTCTTTCTTTGCATAATAAATTGTCCCGTAGAAGCTATTTGGCCGGGGCCGTGGAGTGTTTCCCTCAAGAGGGTTTAAACCGCGTCAAAACATCGGTGTGTTGATCTGTGATCTGTTTGTGTGAAGTGGTTGCTCTTGGTGTTCGGTCCTTTGGTAGTACCCCGTGTACTCGAACATGGTATCAAAGCTTTTATGAAGTGCCGCTTCCGGTTATGATCTAGATCTTGAACTGCTGTTGCCGAAACTCGAAAGGTTTTCTAGTTTTGGTATTTCTGTGAATTTCTAGGCTGTGGGAGGTGTTCCATTGCGTCCAGAGCGTCGTTTCCATTGGGAAATAGTTTTCGTTTGATCGAAAACGGTTCCCGGTTTCTCCAGAAACGCGTATTTCATGAGATCTGAAGGTATAATGTTACAGTGACGCATTTTTTTATTTTCTTTTTTTAAAAGAAAAAAATCTCATATTTCATCATTTTTTACTGTTATATTTTTTTGGGGGTTTGGATTGTTGCTTTCCCGTCTGTGTATGCTCTTTGCCGTGCACCTTGAGCGATCTCGGCAAATCAGAAACAGAAAGGGAAAATGTTTTTCTCGGCTGCGTATGCTCTTTGCCGTGTACCTTGCGCGATCTTGGCAAATCAGAAATAGAGAGAAAACATAGACTTTCCGGGAAAGCTAACAAGATCTAACTCCACAAGTGTGGAAAAGTTTTTTTTGTTTTGATTTGTGGTGTGTTTTGCAGGAAAAAGAGTAAGCATGCAAACCGAGCAAGAAGAGTAAAAAAAAAAAAAAAAAAACCCTTCTTCATTCCCATATTTTACATACCTTTTAATCTAGCTCACTTGATTCAAAGTTGTTTTATTCCTTAATAGGTCTTGAGTTCAAGTCTTAAGAAGTTACTTTTAAAAGAAAAAGTGCATGCAATTTCTATTTTCAAGTTATTTTATTGTAAAAGTGCATCTCACTTAAATAATAAAAAATAAAAATACAAGTGAGTCACTTAAGTTTTTTTTATTGTTGCACTATTTAAAAGTAATATCATTGTAAAAGTGAAATCCCCTATTTTATAAAAGTGGTTTACTTAAAGCAACTTTCTTGTAAAGTGATTGTCAAAAGGTTCATCTTGGGAAGAAGGGGGTTCTATTTTTTTGCTGGACATTCTCTAGCTGCCACGTCATTATTGGGGACATCTTCAACAGTTTCTTTGTTCAAGCATAACTTCATCATACATAGTCAGTTTTCAGTGCCGTTTTTTTTGAAACCACCTATTTTTTCGAGCTCTTCACATCTAGACTATTGGTTTCTGCTTTTACTGTTGAATATTGTAACTTCTAAGAATATTATAATTGTACTTTATTATTCCAGAGATGTTTCATCCCTCCGGGGTAACTCTATTACTTATCCGGAGATGATTATTCCTTCGAGGGTGTGTGGTAATTAGGGTTATTAGACCCACCATGTGGGGGTCGGCCCTGATAATATATTTTAGGGGTTATTAGACTTGTCAAGTAGAGGTCGGCCCCATTAGGGATTTTAGTCAGTCGGGGACTAATATAAATAGAGGAGGTGAACTCCTCATTAGACACACTCACTCACTTGAGAAAAGTAGCGCACTTGTCTGGGAGGTCTGCTAAAGGAGATAAAGAAGGAGGGAGCACATCTTATATTTTGGTTGATCATCTTATTGAGGAAAGCTTTGCTGGATTTTCTACCCCATGAGGGTTTCCCAGGGTAAATTCTGTGTCTATCTTGTGATTATGCTTCTTTCAGTGATCTTGCTAGTCTATTTGGCTTAAACTTAACATGGTATCAGAGCTAGTCTGAATAGAACATCTTTCACAAGGTAAGAATATCTCTCTCTCTCTCTCCGGTGAAGGTTAGGGTTTCTACAAAAAGTTGGTATTATTAATTTCTGATTACATGGCTAGATAACCCTTGTCAAAATCAATCTTTTGAGCCCTAGATCAAACTTTTTGGTTGGGTAGAACTCTAGAAAAGTCAAACCCTAGTTTTACCAAAAGTGCGATAAACCAGAAATTGACTTCTGCAAAAAGTTGGTATTATTGAATTCCGATTACATGGCTGGATAGCCCTTGTCAAGACCAATCTTTTGAACCCTAGATCGAACTTTTTTGTTGGGTAGAACTCTGGGAAAGTCAAATCCTAGTTTTACCAAAAGTGCGATAAAACCAGAAATTTCTGTTGCAGATCCGGAAAAGTGAAAAGTGAAAAGTTTTCAGGTAAGTACTACTCTACCTCTTGCCTCTTGGACTCCCCCAAGATAAGATGGCTCCAAACACTAAGCTTGAAGACAAGCTAGAAGGTATAGAAAATTTTCGAGCATGGAAATACAGAATTGGTCTCATTCTTGAAGAAAATGACCTTGCTCATTATATCAAGGATGAAGTTGCAGAACCGGAAGGAGATGAAGCCAAAGAGAAGCATAGGAAGGATTTGATTAGGGCAAAGAGAATCATAGCTGATTCTATTAAAGACCACTTGATTCCCCAAGTGGCCTCCAAGAAGACTCCAAAGGAAATGTATGATGCCCTAGGAAGAATGTATGAAGGAAAGAACATCAATAGGAAGATGAACCTAAAGACTCAGTTGAAGAGCACCAAGATGCACAAAGGAGAATCCATTCAAGAATACTTCTCAAGGGTCTCCCAAATCAAGGAGCAACTAGATGCCATTGGTGATACATTTTCAATCTTGAATCCAATTCTCAACACAGCATAATGGATCCTCGTCTCCTTTTGTTAGTTTTCTTGTCTATGCATAGTACTGCAATATAACAATGGAAAGAATGGAATAGATCGAGGCACAAACCAACGCATCTATCGTTCATCATGAGCTCCTCTAGTAATGTCCTTGGATGCATCATGAGACTTATGCCCATTCCAGTATCATTAGAAAATATGTAGTGAGCCTTTGCGGCCTCGACCTGATTGGCTAGCACAGATGCGATGAGACTCTGTGGCCTCAACCTGATCATCCTTTCTCTGAGGAAGCTACCTCTACTTGTTGGAACCTCCATCCACACCAGTAACTTTCATATGCTCATCGACCGAGACATAACCTCTTTGAGTAACTACATTAATATTCTCAAGGCTAAGGTGTTTTGTAAATGGTGCTCGTCCTGTAACAATAAGTGCAGCATCTACCTCTAGAGGCATTTCCAATACAATATACACGAGGAACCGTACTTCCACTATTTGAAATGATTCCCCGTCCTCCTCATCGAAATCAAAATCTAAGACACTAATTTCTTTCCCGCTCTGTTAAGATATTTAGACACTTAGGAGTTAGTTAAGAACAACTTGTGTAATATATCCGTTAGGGATAGTGTGTTTCTTTAGTATGCATTTGTAAATACTTAATCCGACGGTCACGATATGTTCCCGACATAGAGTGATCTGATGGCTCAACTTCTCTTAGATCAAACCTAACCTTGATCCGTGGCTTAACACCCAATTGGTCCATGATCTCTATTTAAAGAGCATGGAGGGTCATTGTTTAGTTGATCGATTATGAGAAGCTCATTTGTAACTTTCTTTCTTTGCATAATAAATTGTCCCTTAGAAGCTATTTGGCTGGGGCCGTGGAGTGTTTCCCTCAAGAGGGTTTAAACCATGTCAAAACATCGGTGTGTTGATTTGTGATCTGTTTGTGTGAAGTGGTTGTTCTTGGTGTTCGGTCCTTTGGTAGTACCCCGTGTACTCAAACATGGTATCAGAGCTTTTATGAAGTACCGCTTCCGGTTATGATCTAGATCTTGAACTGCTGTTGCTGAAACTCGAAAGGGTTTCTAGTTCTGGTATTTCTGTGCATTTCTAAACCATGGAAGGTGTTCCATTGCGTCTAGAGCGTCGTTTCCATTGGGAAATAGTTTTCGTTTGATCGAAAACGGTTCCCGGTTGCTCTAGAAACGCGTATTTCATCAGATCTGAAGGTATAATGTTACAGTGATACATTTTTTTATTTTCTTTTTTTAAAAGAAAAAAATCTCATATTTCATCATTTTTTACTGTTAGATTTTTTTTGGGTTCGGATTTTCGCTTTCCCGTCTGTGTATGCTCTTTGCCGTGCACCTTTAGCGATCTCAGCAAATCAGAAACAGAAAGGAAAAGGGTTTTTCTCGATTGCGTATGCTCTTTGCCGTGCACCTTGCGCGATCTTGGCAAATCAGAAATAGAGAGAAAACATACACTTTCTGGGCAAGCTAACAAGATCTAACTCCACAAGTGTGGAAAAGTTTTTTTTTTGTTTCGATTTGTGATGTGTTTTGCAGGAAAAAGGGTAAGCACGCAAACCGAGCAAGAAGAGTAAAAAAAAAAACCCTTCCTCATTCCCATATTTTACATACCTTTTAATCTAGCTCACTTGGTTCAAAGTTGCTTTATTCCTTAATAGGTCTTGAGTTCAAGTCTTAGGAAGTTACTTTTAAAAGAAAAAGTGCATGCAATTTCTATTTTCAAGTTATTTTATTGTAAAAGTGCATCTCACTTAAATAATAAAAAATAAAAATACAAGTGAGTCACTTAAGTTTTTTTTATTGTTGCACTATTTAAAAGTAATATCATTGTAAAAGTGAAATCCCCTATTTTACAAAAGTGGTTCACTTAAAGCAGCTTTCTTGTAAAGTGATTGTCAAAAGGTTCATCTTGGGAAAATGGGGGTTCTATTTTTTTACTGGACATTATCTAGCCGCCACGTCACTATTGGGGACATCTTCAACAGTTTCTTTGTTCAAGCATAACTTCATCATATAGAGTCAGTTTTCAATGCCGTTTTTTTTTAAACCACCTATTTTTTTGAGCTCTTCATATCCAGTCTATTGGTTTCTGCTTTTATAGCCATTAATTTACAAATATGGATGCCCCTTGTGATATTCTACTTAACAGTTCCAACTATTTCTTATGGAAATCTCGTATGGAGGATGTTCTACGAAGTAGGGGACTTTTTAGAATTACCTCAGGGAAAGAAACATAACCCACTGATGATGATAAGAAAATAAAATGGGCAAATAGATGTGATGAAACTCATGGATTGATTGGGATGTCAATCTCTACTGATTTGCGATTCCACATATCTGGAATTGATGAACCTAATGCTGCTTGGGAGAAGTTGGAATCTATGTTTGGTAAACACAATGAAATTTGAGGTCACCAACTTGAAAATGAGTTGATTTCTTGAAATCCAAGTGACTTTTCATGCATTCAATATTATTTATCTAAGTACAAAACTCTTAAACTTTTATGTGCAGAATGTAAGATTGAGAGGGAAGATAAACAATGCATTTATCATATTCTTTCCAAACTTGGACCTGCATATTCTGTTTTTGTATCTACATTTTACTCCATGAAAGCATCCTTGAATGCATCTAGCTATCAAGAGCCTAGTCTTGAATCATTTTGTGATTCCTTGATTATAGAACAAGATAAACTCATTCATCTTGGAATAATCAACAATGTAGATACATCTGGGAAAGCCTTATTGTCCCAACAGAAAGAAAAGTATAAGCCTCCCAAGAAACAAATTTTTTGCAATAATAAGTCAAACAAGGGTCCCAAACCCTCTCAGTTAGCTCCTTCTTTAAAAAATGACAAAGTATCCAAGCCAAAAGGAAAGAAGACTAAGCGTCATTACAACTATTGCAGGAAAGATAATCATGATGAATCTAAGTGTTTCAAAAAGATGACAGCCTTAGAAGCAACAATGAAGAAGCTGTTGATGTATATGTAACTTCGGAATGTATTTTATCTACGTATTATATATATATTTATTGTACCCTTATTAGAGATGTGTTATTCCTCTATAAGGAAGTGTCGTCATGTGGATTGACAAGTGTCGCAAGTGTGTGTACTTGCCGATGGGTTATTAGACCACCATGTGTGGGATCAGCCCTGAAATATATATTATATTGTGGATGTACCTAGCTAGACAAGTCGGCCCCATAAGGTCACTGGACAAACAGGTTAGTATAAATAGAGATCAAGTGATCTCTATTTAGATCACTTTCGAAAAATTATCTCACTCTCACTCAGAAAGTGGCGCACTAGTGAGGAGGAGGATCATCTGCTACTAGGAGACTATCTCAGTGTATTTTCATTATACTTTGGTTGAGCCATTGCTCTCTCTATCTCTGAGGAAGATGTGGGGTTTTTCACCTTAGGGTTTTCCCCATGGAAACTCTGTGTCTCTTGTCTCTCATGCTTTTGATTCTTGTGATGCTTGTCATGCTTATTGTGATTGTCATGCATTGATATACTGTATATGTTATTCTCTCAGTAAAGATCCTAGAGTATTGTGAATTAATGCTCAAAATTTAACATGGTATTAAAGCTAACCCGAGAAGAAGACATTTTGCGGTGACGAAAACTTGAGTTCTTTGTTTATTGGGTTTCTCTCCACAGATTTTGGAAAAGCAGTATAGTAGATTGACTCTACTCGTCAAGGCACATCTATCTGTCCAATCAGAATTCAATTTCGAGCATTTTCAGATTTGGCCCTAAAAATTAGGGTTTCCACAAAAATAGGAATTTCTGAAATCTGAAGACATAGTCGGAAGCTCCTTGCAAAAATCAAAGTTTAGAGCTTTGGATCGAGATTTTTGGCTAGGTAGATCTCCGAGAAACTCAAACCCTAATTCAGGGCTCTCCTTAGTGAACCCGGGAGGACAAAAGGACAAATCTGAAGGGTAAAGCTTTGCTGATCTCAAATTCTGAATGCACTAAGCTGATCAGCTCATCAAGGTGCATTTTTCTATCCTTTCAAAAAATTGAAATTCACTTTTTGAATTTTTAGGTTTTTTTCGACAAACCCTAATTCGGGACCAGATCCAGTTTTCAGCATTTCAAGTGGTAAGACCTAAATATTTTCTATTTCCATTTGAAGTACTCTTTAAGATGTCTCACCACACCAAGCTTGAGGATAAGCTTGAAGGAGATGATAACTTTCGAGCTTGGAAGTGTAGGATTGGGTTAATCCTGGAAGAGAATGAGTTGGACTCATATGTAAAAGAAGACATCCCTATCCCAGAGGATGAAGAGGCCAAGATATTGCATAAGAAGAACTTGGTCAAGGCAAAGAGAATCATTGCTGATTCCATTAAAGACCATCTCATCCCACATGTGTCTTCTCTAAAGACACCCAAGGAGATGTTTGACTCTTTGACCAAGCTATTTGAAGGAAAGAACATAAATCAGAAAATGACCCCATGGAACCAATTGAAAGGAGTAAAGTTTCAGAATGGAGAAAGCATTCAATCTTATTTTTCAAGGGTCTCCTAGATCAAGGAACAACTAGAAGCAGTGGATGAAATGGTGGAGAATAGTGAAGTGGTGATGACCACTCTAAATGGCCTACCCAGGTCATGGGATTCCTTTATTCAAGGAATTTGTGCAAGGAAGAAGTTGATCTCCTTCAATAGATTGTGGGAAGAATGCTCTCAAGAAGAAGCTAGTCTTGTGGCCCAAGAAGAGAAGATGGAAAATGAAGATCAAGCTCTCACAGTACATGCCAGGAAAGGCAAGTCCAAGAAGGAATCATATCATAACAGAAGATCCGCACACCACCATTATCATAAAGATAAGAAAGATCTTAGATGCTTCAATTGCAATGAGAAGGGACACTTTGCTTCAGATTTTCCCAAGAAGAAGAAAGACAACAACAACAACTTCAATAAGAAGAAGAAGAATAACAAAAGAAGATATCATGCTCATGCTGCTGAAGATGATGAACCCCCAAAGAAGAAGGCTAGGGAAGAAAGTGATAGTGATGATGACTCATCAAGTGAAGAAGAATATGTTCTAATTTCTTCTCTCACAGGTACTATCTCCCATGGTTGCAATGATTGGTTGATTGATAGTGGAGCTTCCAAACACATGACTGGGTTTAATGAATCTTTTGTGAATCTATCTGAACATGAATCACCCCATAAGGTGAAACTTGGGGATGATTATCAATACCCAATCAAAGGAAGTGGTGAAGCCTCATACAACCTAGATTTTGAAAAATCTTTGAAGATGAAAGAAGTTCTTTATGTACCTGGGCTCAAGAAGAACTTACTCTCCATCTCTGCCTTGGATGCAAAAGGTATGAGGGTTGCATTTGTGGATGGACAAGTCCTAATGTGGCCAAAGGGAAAGACCATAGATGATGCAGTAGTGATTGGAGAGCAAGAGGGAGGTTTGTATAAATTGAAGGGACAACCTGAACATGCCATGGTGCATGAATCCATGGAGCCAAGTGAACTTTGGCATAGAATACTTGCTCATATGCACTATAGGAAACTTTCAATTGCAAGCAAGGTTGTAGAGGGTCTTCCTGAAATCAAGACCAAACATGAAGGTGTTTGCAAAGGATGTGCAAAAGGTAAGAATATCAAGAAGGCTTTCCCAAGTAGTGAAAGCAAGGCAAAAGATATCTTGGAAATCATCCACTCAGATGTATGTGGTCCTATGTCATCCAGTTCTCTGAATGGGTATGTTTATTATGTCTCATTTATTGATGACTTATCCAGGAAGACTTGGGTATACTTTTTGAAGAACAAAGATGAGGTGTTTTATAAGTTCAAGGAATTCAAAACCTTGATGGAGAATCAAACTGACAAGAAGATCAAAACATTCAGATCCGACAATGGTGGAGAATTCACCTCAGGTGACTTCAAGAAGCTTTGTAGTGATTCAGGAATTAAGAGGGAGTTGACTGCTCCTTATAATCCTCAATAGAATGGAGTTGCAAAAAGGAAGAACATAACTATCATGGAAGCAGCAAGGGCAATGCTGCATGACCAGGATCTACCTATGCATCTATGGGCAGAAGCAGCTAGAACAGCTGTATATGTACAAAATAGAACACCCCACAAGATATTGGACAACAAGACACCAGAAGAGGTCTTTTATGGTAAGAAACCTGATGTCAGTCATCTCAGAATATTTGGTTGTCCAGTATACACTCATGTTCCAAAGAAAAAGAGGAATAAACTAGATCCTTCAGGACAAAAGGGTATATTTGTGGGTTAAAGTCAAAGCTCGAAGGCTTACAAAATATACTTTCCAGGGTTCAAGAAGATTGATGTTAGTAGGGATGTAACATTTGATGAAAACTCAACATTCATCAAATCAAGGAAGGCACCTATCGAAGTTTATGAAGAACCTAAGGAAACTAGATTTCAAGACACTACCATGATTGAAGTAGTTCCAAAAGTTGTTCGTGAGTTTGAAGATCCGCAAGAACCTGTAGATCCACCCTGTGAGGATAACTCTCACAAGAGGAAACCTGCATGGGCTAGAGAGCTCATTCAAGATGTAGAAAGATTTGGCATTCCAGAAGAAGAACATAGAGCAAAGAAGAGAACCAGATCACATACTAGCTATGTTGCTTTACTCTGTGACATTATGAACAAAGAGCCTTCCAGTTATGAAGAAGTAGCGAAAAAGAAAGAATGGAAGGATGCCATGGTTGAGGAATACCAATCAATAATGAATAATGATGTTTGGGATATTGTACCAAGACCTAAAGAGAAGTCTGTTGTGACTTCTAAATGGATCTACAAAATCAAGCATGCTGCAGATGGCAGTGTAGAGAAATATAAAGCAAGATTCATAGCTCGTGGCTTCTCTCAGAAAGAGGGAATAGATTATGAAGAAAATTTTGCACATGTAGCCAGGTATACTTCCATCAGAACAGTACTTGCCCTGGCTGTAGCGATGAAATGGAAAATACACCAGATGGATGTTAAGACTACCTTCTTGAATGGTGTAGTTAAAGAGGAAGTATATGTAGAGTATCCACTCGGTTTTGAAATACATGACAGGGAATCACATGTGTGCATATTGAAGAAAGCCTTGTATGACTTGAAACAAGCTCCCAGAACCTGGTATGGTAGGATGGACAGTTTCCTATCTAATTTGGGCTTTACCAAGAGTAAAGCGGATTCCAACCTCTACTACAAGGTTGAGGAAGGGAATCCTGTGATTCTACTCCTGTATGTGGATGACTTATTTGTAACAGGAGATGATAGACTGATTGTAGATACGAAGAGGAAGCTTGCTGCTGAGTTCGATATGAAAGATTTGGGAATGATGCATTATTTCCTAGGTATGGAGGTGTGGCAGAGTGCAGGTGGGATCTTCCTTGGTCAAGGGAAGTACACAGTAGATATCCTGAAGAGATTCGAGATGATGGATTGCAAGGCCATGGCCACACCTATGGCATCGAATCTGAAGCTTCTATGTGATGCTTCATCTGATTCGGTTGATGTCTCTATGTATCGTCAGATGATTGGGTCCTTGATGTACTCGACGAAAACGAGACTAGATATTTTCTTTACGATGAACACATTGAGTCAGTTCCTGACAGATCTGAGGAGTGTTCATCTGGTTGCTATAAAGCATGTTCTGAGGTACCTGAAGGGTACAGTGGATTATGGGCTCAAGTATGAGGTGAATCAAAAGTTTAACCTGCAGGGTTATGTTGATTCAGATTGGGCTGGCAGTGCTGCAGATAGAAAGA
Source organism: Larix kaempferi (assembly GCA_027924585.1). Classification (NCBI taxonomy): domain Eukaryota; kingdom Viridiplantae; phylum Streptophyta; class Pinopsida; order Pinales; family Pinaceae; genus Larix; species Larix kaempferi. The sequence continues at coordinate 6,576,640 of BSBM01001483.1, read as the reverse complement.
GCACATCTGGGTGCTGCTTCAGTATGGGATCAGGTGTGATCTCTTGTTTTAGCAGGAAGTAGTCCTGTGTAGCACTGAGTACAGCTGAGGCAGAGTATGTTGCAGCCTGTTCAGCTAGTTGTGAGGCAGTATGGCTATGGAAGCTACTGTCTGAGTTATTTGATCTCCCGTTGGATGCTACTGGTATCTTCTGTGATAACCAGAGTTGTGTGAAGCTATCAGAGAACCCAGTGTTTGATGACAGGTCGAAACACATAGAGATCAAATATCACTATATCAGGGATATGGTGCAGAGAGGAGCTGTGAAGCTCCTGTATGTTGCGACGGACAAGCAGATTGCAGATGTGCTGACGAAGCCACTAGCCAGGGTAAAGTTCGAGTACTTCAGAGAGAGGCTTGGTGTTCTTCAGATTGATGAAACTTCGAGGAAGAAGTGATGGACACATTTGCGGAAGCCATTCCAAGCATGTTGGAAGGAGGAACCTTCACATGGCTATGGATGTAAGTGTTGGATGATGAGCATCAGGATGATGCTATGGTTTCTGCTTTGTATGATCAGTTGGATCATTTACATTTATATGTATGTATGCATCATGTTGGATGCTGGATATGATCAGTTGGATCATTTATATGTATGTATGCATCATGTTGGATGCTGGATATGATCAGTTGGATCATTTATATGTATGTACGCATCATGATGGATGTTGGATATGATCGGTTGGATCATGTGTATGTATTTTGTATATGAATCATGTTGGATGCTTGGACCATGTATCTGTATATGTATCAGGTGGATACATTGTATGATCGGGTGGATCATGTATGGTGATATGTATCATGTATCTGTATATGTATCAGGTGGATCATGTATGATGATATGTATCAGGTAGATACTTGGTATGCATCAGGTAGATGCATTGTATGATCATGGATGACGAGCCTCAGGATATTGCTCTAGATGACATGCAGCAAGATGTTGCAGTGATGATGATTAGGATGATCATGTGTACATCAGGATGATGTATGGTGAGTATCAGGTTGATACTCTGTGGCCGTGGAATAGGTTGTGCAGAGAAGCATGTAATTTGTGCCCTGGGAGATTTGCAGATGGTCTTTCGAGGTTTTGCCTATGGCATGTAATTCGTATCCTAGGACATCTGGAAAATGCTCTTTCGAGGTTTTGCTTGGGAGGACATATAATTTGTGCCCTGGGAGATCTAGAGATAGTCTTTCGAGTTTTTTCCTATGGCATGTAATTTGTGCCCTGGGATATCTGGCAGATGCTCTTTCGAGGTTTTGTCCTATGGCATGTAATTCGTGCCCTGTGAGATCCGATAGGTTGATCCGTGTGCTCGTAATCAGTCCTAGGATGCTCTTTCAAGGTTTTTCCATGACCACATGTAATTTGTGCCCTGGGAGATCTGATAGGTTGAGCCTTGTGCGCGTAATCAGTCCTGGGATACTCTTTCAAGGTTTTGTGGTGACTACATGTAATTTGTACCCTGGGAGATCCAATAGGTTGAGCTGTGTGCTCGTAGTCAGTCTTGGGATTCTCTTTCAAGGTTTTGTGCTGGGGTCACATGTAATAAGTCCTAGAGATTTGGACAGGATGAAAAAGGCCTCAGATGCTCTTTAGGGTTCTTGCTAGTCAAGAGACTCTTTTAAGGTTTTGTAACACATGTAATAAGTCCTGATATTTCCACAGTATGGCCAGTGACGATGAAGACCTGTAGGTGGTGGGCCTACATCCAGTATGAAAAAGGACTGGCTCTGTAGAACTTCCTATGATGAGTAAAGTCAGAGATTGGTTGAGATAGCAGCAGCAGTGACGATGATGATTACGATGCATCGATGACGATGATCCTAACAAGAAGACTTGTATAGCAGATATGTGTCGAGAAATACCTTCCTAGTTAAGAGGGAGTGTTGTTGTATATGTAACTTTGGAATGTATTTCATCTATGTATTTTATATATATTTATTGTACCCTTATTAGAGATGTGTTATTCCTCTATAAGGAAGTGTCTTCATGTGGATTGACAAGTGTCACAAGTGTGTGTACTTGCCGATGGGTTATTAGACCACCATGTGTGGGATTGGCCCTGAAATATATTATATATTGTGGATGTACCTAGCTAGACAAGTCGGCCCCATAAGGTCACTGGGAAAACAGGTTAGTATAAATAGAGATCAGGTGATCTCTATTTAGATCATTCTCGAAAAAGTATCTCACTCTCACTCAGAAAGTGGCGCACTAGTGAGGAGGAGGATCATCTGCTACTAGGAGACTATCTCAGTGTATTTTGGTTGTACTTTGGTTGAGCCATTGCTCTCTCTATCTCTGAGGAAGTTGTGGGGTTTTTCACCTTAGGGTTTTCCCCACGGAAACTCTGTGTCTCTTGTCTCTCATGCTTTTGATTATTGTGATGCTTGTCATGCTTATTGTGATTGTCATGCATTGATATACTGTATATGTTATTCTCTTAGTAAAAATCCTATAGTATTGTGAATTAATGCTCAAAATTTAACAGAAGCACCACATCAGCCTAGATTCGTTTTCAGAATCTGCCTCTCATGGACATGCACCTTGTGCTTCTGGTTATTCTTATAATGCATCTTCTTTTTCTGCTTCAAATGAATGGCTCCTTGATTCTGGAGCATCTTATCATATGGCTAAGGATCAAGCCATATTTTTTACTATGCATGAATGTAACACCAAACAAATATTTGTTGGTGATGATAGATCTCTAAGTGTTGTAAGAGCTGGAATAATTTCAGTAGATAATGGTCATTTTAGTGATGTACTATGTGTTCCAAGAATTTCCTGCAATTTGTTATCAGTCTATCAGATCACTCATTCTGGTGAAGGTAAAACTGTGACCTTTACACCTCACCAAGTTGTAATCAAGGATTTTAAAGATCCTCAACAGGTCCTAGCTACCGAAATTGTTGATGATATTACCAGGTTGTACAAGTTTAACAACTTTGGGTCATCACCTTCCCCTTCAGTTTTTGTTGCTCATAGTGATAACTTGAGCAAACTTTGGCAAGAGCGATTTGGTCACTTAAATTATCGCTGATTGCAACAACAATGTAAAGAAAATATGGTGACAGGTCTTCCGATGGTATCTTGCAGGGATGGTGTTTGCTTCGGTTGTGTACTTGAAAAACATCATCGGGACAGTTTTGACAAACATGCCTCTTGGCGCGCCTCGGTTCCTTTGGAGCTTGTGCATAGTGACTTGTGTGGTCCTCTTCCATCTGCTTCCTTTTCTGGTTTCAAATATTTATTAACTTTCATTGATGATTACACCAGACGCACTTGGATTTATTTCCTAAAACTTAAGAGCGAAGTATTTAACATGTTCTTGGCCTACAAGGCCCTTGTGGAAAAACAATCTGGTCATCAAATTATTAAGTTAAGATCTGACAATGGAGGAGAATATGTTAACAATAAGTTCACTACTTTCTACACTGAACAAGGCATCCAACAACAACACACTGTTCCATATACACCACAACAAAATGGTGTAGCTGAGTGGAAGAACCACACTTTAAAAGAAATGGCTAATTGTATGATCCAATCTAAGGGACTAAGTCTTCAATTTTGGGCTGAAGACATTAATTGTGCAAATTACATAGTTAATCGCACCCCCACTAAAGCATTACAAGATATAACACCGGAAGAAGCATGGAGTAAAACTAAACCTGATGTAAGTCACTTCAGTGTGTTTGGTAGTGAAGCATGGGCTCACATTCCGGATGAAAAATGGAAAGCATTGCAGCCTAAAAGTGCATATTTGTTGGATATTCTGAAGATGTAAAAGGTTATAGACTTGTTCAACCACATTCTCATGATATAATCATTAGAAGAGATGTTAAATTTGATGAAAATCTCTTGGCCTGCGAACCTAACTCGGCGATTGTGCCATCTTTGGCCTGCGAGCCTGATTCAGCGTTTGTGCCTTCTTCTTCTTCTTCCAACTTCCTTGACAGGTTTTCAACTCCAGTTTCTAATGATGACAGTGAGGATGAAAATCCACCTCCGCCTGCTCATGTTCCTCCAGTTGCACCAGCACAAGTGCTTCCTCGATGGGTCCGTTCAACATGTGAAGTAGCTGGTGATCTTGCCGGTGATCCTAGAGATCAACGTCGAACACGTTCTCAATTTCAGCGAGCCTCTTCTCTTTTGGCTCAAGTTTCTGAGAATCATGATCCAGAAACTTTTGCAGAAGCTTCAGGGAATCCAGATTGTGATGCAGCCATGGATGAAGAATATCGTTCCTTAATGGCAAACGATACTTGGGATCTTGTACCTCTTCCAAAAGGAAGAAAACTTGTCAGATGTAAATGGGTCTATAGAACTAAGTATGCATTAGATGGAAGTGTTGAAAGACTTAAGGCAAGGTTAGTTACCAAAGGTTTTTCCCAAGTTGAAGGGATTGACTACAATGAAACCTTTGCTCCCGTCGCAAAAATGAACTCCATCCGCCTTGTTCTTTCCCTTGCAGCCTTACACAACTGGGAAGTCCATCAAATGGATGTCAAGTCTACCTTCTTACATGGTGATTTACAAGAGAAAATTTACATGGAACAACCTCCTAGCTATGTTCAGAATAACTCTAGCCTTGTCTGCCGCCTTAAGAAATTCTTATATGGCGTTAAGAAAGCTCCTAGAGCTTGGTCTGCCAAAATGGATAACTTTCTCCTTGACACTGGTTTTTCTAGATGTCATTCTGACCCCAATGTCTATACCAAGAAAGTAGGAAACCATCTCATCATACTTTTTCTATATGTTGATGACCTTATTCTTACTGGTAGTGACCCTAAGCTTATAACCCATGTGAAATCCAGTCTTAAACAAAATTTTGAAATGTTAGACTTAGGACATTTGCATTATTTTCTTGGTCTCCAAGTCCTGCAAACCAAAGAAGGAATCTTTCTTTCTCAATCTAAGTATGCTTGTGACCTTCTTCGTTGATTTCACATGGAAGATTGTACACCAGCCCCTTCTCCCTTCCAGTCTAGAGTCATACTTTATGCCACTTGTACTTCACCTGAAGTTGATGCCACCTTGTATCGTCATCTTGTTGGTAGTCTCTTATACTTGACTCATTCCCATCCTAACCTTTCCTTTGCCGTTGGTCGTGTTTCCCGTTATATGTAGACACCTCATGAAAGTCACTGGAAAGCAGCTAAAAGAATACTTCGATATATTCAAGGTACAGTTCAGTTTGGGATTCATTACAGTACAGGGGGGAAACCTTTGTTGGTTGGTTTCATTGATACAGATTGGGCCGGCGATCCTGATGATTGAAAGTCTACTGCAGGTTATGTTTTTAGTCTGGGATCTGGACCTATTACTTGGGCTTGTAAGAAACAACAAGCTCTTGCTCTTTCTTCAGCAGAGGCAGAATATCGAGTAGCAGTTAATGCCAGTCAGGAAGCTTTATGGCTTTGATAGATCCTTTCAGAGTTTGGATTCGAGCAGCAGCAGCCTACTCCACTTTGGTGCGACAATCAAAGTGCCATCAAGCTTGCCAAAGATCCAGTTCTACATCAACGCAGCAAACACATTGAGCTACACATGCACTTCATCAGAAATCTTGTTCATGATCGTGTTCTTGAAGTGCTCTTTTGCCCTACAAATGATCAAGTTGCATACATCTTCACCAAGTCTCTTACAGAAGTGAAGTTTTCTAAACTTCTATCTATGTTAGGAGTTCAGGAACTTGTCATTAAGGGGGGATAGGCTCTAATGCCTCCTTCCTTCTCCTAATAGTGTCACTTTTGTAAATCCTTCAATCCTATCCCAAGTTGTTCTTAAGGGGGGATGTTAGGATATTTAGACACTTAGGAGTTAGTTAAGATCAACTTGTGTAATATATCCGTTAGGGATAGTGTGTTTCTTTATTATGCATTAGTATGCATTTGTAAATACTTAATCCGACGGTCACGATATGTTCCCGACATAGAGTGATCCAACGATCAACTTCTCTTAGATCAAACCTAACCTTGATCCGTGGCTTAACACCCGATTGGTCCATGATATCTATTTAAAGAGCATGGAGGGTCATTGTTTAGTTGATCGATTATGAGAAGCTCATTTGTAACTTTCTTTCTTTGCATAATAAATTGTCCCGTAGAAGCTATTTGGCTGGGGCTGTGGAGTGTTTCCCTCAAGAGAGTTTAAACCACATCAAAACATCGGTGTGTTGATCTTTGATCTGTTTGTGTGAAGTGGTTGCTCTTGGTGTTCGGTCCTTTGGTAGTACCCTGTGTACCTGAACACGCTCCTCATATTGGGCCGAGCATTATAGTTGAGCGTCCAATCTGCAATCCTTCTGATCTTCTTATTTTTTAGAGAAAGGGGCATAGAGCACATTCTGGAGTTGATTTTCTTGCATAAGAAAGCTCTCTGGAGGACCCAAATCATCTGGATTGTCTGCAACATTTGGAAATTTTAATTGCAGTTGCATTGTTCCAACCATGTTTCCAAATGTTAAAGTGGAACCCTACATCTCGGTCATCCAAAATACAATGAACTTTGAAGGAGCGAGAATTTCAGCACTGATAAGACATCTCAATTTTGTGGCAAGATGCTCGAGGTATTCGACTCGATTCTCTAAGGCACGTCGCCATTCTAAGCTTGAGATTTGCAGTGGAAATTCCTTCTACCTTTCAAGAAAGCACCGTCAATTTTCCTCCATGAATTTCTCGACTATAAAAAATCACTTTTAGCATCAATTTTAATATGTTTTGTTAGATTTTACCTTTATTGTAAAAGTTATATTTCAATTCCCAAACATCACAAGAAAATTTCCACAAATCTCAATTTTGTATAAATGACAACCACCTCTTACCCAACCAATCAAACGAATCTTGCTCGCATTCAATCGACGAAGAAGCCTCATCTTATATATCCTGTATTTCTGCTTTTATTTGCTTTGGTTGATCTTGTGCAATTATTTTCCATAATTATTGATGATGAATAGAGCCATCTTCCTTATTTACTCAGAGAGAAGGATTTTCATTTCGTGGCTTACTCTTAATTGCATCCTTTCTTCGACCATATGATTTAAATTTCCAACATTTCGTAACATGATGATTCCTTCTTCCATAGAAAGAACATATAATTACATTTTTCATGCTATTAAAATTGTTATCATAAGCATACCTTAGATTTTTCTTGACTGAAATACGGCTTGGTGATTTGCTTAATCCTTCTAAATCACTGTTTTATTTCATTTTCCTTTTACCTTCTCGTATTTGTAACCATTTTTGTTTAAGGTCTTAATGCAAATGTCAGCAATGGTCCGCAACATGTCCGCACTTGTGGCAATAGGAACAATTTTCCCAAGAGCTTTCTCCAGACGATGTCTCCTGATATCCCAATCCTTGATATCGAGGAAGTTCCTCAACTTCAATTGGTTGTATGATTCATTGGCCATTAGTGTCAAGATCTCCTCCATTGAACCCTATATTTTTTAGGACTTTAATGCCAATCCCACGATATGATTTTCAAAAGAACCCAAGCAAACGTTTGTATGTGAAGCAACTGGATGAATATGATTATTACTTACCTCATATTTTAACTGAGGAACAAATATGTCCAAATACACCTCTCTTATATTCGAGGTATCATCCTCATGTTTGGTTGAAGATGTATAAGATGAAACATCCATGTGATCTTCTTTCGCATGAGGACAAAAAGTGCAAATTCTGTCATCTTCTATTGTAGACGAACTTCTTGGATTGTTGGCTTGTCCATACTTGGATAACAACTCCTCCTTGATTTGCATCTCATGCTACATATCTTTGAGCTATTCTTGAAGTTATTTCTTCTCTTCCGTCAAGGATTTGAATTGTCTTCACAACTCAACACTTTCTTTTCCTTCATTATACAATTCTCTTACATTTTTTTCCATGGATAAGAATCTTTCACAAAAATATGCGTCTCTACAAAGATTTGCATATGCTGAAATAGAAGGATTATTTTGTGGACTTTCCATATTAGACCTACAACTGAGATAATAAATTCCCACACAAAATCCAAAAATAAATCCAAAACTAGATCGGAATGGCTCTGATACCAAACTTGATCTGAAAAATGAACATTTATAAAACTACTTCAATTTATTAGCCAATTTTGGATACCTGATTAGATCTCAAATTCTCATAAATAACATGAAAATTTGGAAACACATATATAAAATTGAAATGAGTAATTCAACTCATAAGAAGATACACAAACGAGAATTGTTAATGGAGTTCACCAGACCTCTTGGCTACATCTTTGGACTCATTGAAACTTTGAGTCGCTTTATTATCTCCTTGAAAGATATGTGCATAAGTAGAATTGCATGATATTCACTTCAAGTGGCTCATTCCCATATTGGGATGCCTTTCCATTCCTCAACAAGAAGAACCAAAGCTCTCACATGAACTGAACCGTTTCTCCCATCCTGGGATGAATTTTCTCATACAAAGCTTACTAAACACTCTCTCCAATAAATCCCTCCCTTCCTTCTCCAAATGAGAGAATTGTATATCCTTTACATGGATGATTAATCATCACACATTTTAAGGAGAATATATCTACCATGATCCACAAAATTAGGATCAAGAGACACCTTAAGGGATTGGTGGATAAATGGTCTCATATTTCTCCATGAAGATCTCAACACCCCTTAGGATTAGGAAACCAATTGGCCGATGTGTATTGTCACACCTTTTTAATTTCCTTTTCTACAAATTAAATGAGAATTTGTATGAGCACTTTCATATTTCCCCGTTTACATAGTTTTCATTGAACATCAATTTTAATGTGTAAAATACTTTGTTCAATGTTTTATGAACTTTTGTTGGAAAAAACTCCTTTTTGCCCATAATTTCAACCTGCAATTTCTTTCACATATGAAGTCCATTTGACCCCATTCAAATTGCATCAGGAATCTTTCTACAAGCTCTTCGTCAATTAAATACCTTTGGTGTGAATGAAACCCTTATGCATTCTTTGATTGTGAAGATTCTCCTGGATCACAATATATCCCCAACATCACAGGATAGGGATCAATATCCTCTAGTATTTCAATTGCTTCAAACTCTACCATTGTTTTCACTCCATCAATATTTACTTCCACATCGGTTAGTCTACTAATGTGAAACACTTTATACTTGTTTTCTAATCTGATTTGGATTGGAGATCACACCAAATTTGGCTTACCCATCAACTCCCAAGTATTTTTAGGAAGAATGTTCTCATTTGCTCCCAAATCAATCATAACATCTATCATTTGAAATCCCCCTAATTCAAGTGACACAATGAATTCCTTCCTAGTTCTTCTTCTCTTACCCACTTTGTGCACATTACTTTCAGGAAGCGGTATAGAAATAGGTTCTTTCATTTCATTATATATTAACAACATATAAATCATAGAATTTATTTTATTGATAGTAAGAGGATCATTTAATATATGTATACAAATTTGTAGGAAAGTACTTACTAGATCTTCCTGACAAATTTTGTATAATTCTTCAGGCTACTCTTCTTTCTACTATGTTGGGGCGTGTTGGGAGGTTCGCTTCATATCCTCATTGTGCATGATGTGTAGTACTTCTTCTTATCACTATATTCTTCTTTGGTTTCCTTATTTCTCACAAAAAAAATGTATTTCATCTTGTCGTTGCACAACTTATTCTATATCTCTTTTCTCCTTACACAGGATATGTAACGAGTCTCATGCTTGAAACTTCAGCATAGATTGTACAAGTTTTCTCACTCTATCGTCCATAAGTACTCCTATGCTATATTCTATAATAAGATATTCAACTATCCGAGCACTTACTCTAGTAACTATGTTTTCATGCACCATATCCTTCTCATTGTTATCTTCTCTTGGTTCCATCATGACTAGGTTACAACATCCTTTCTTCTCTCCCATTTCTTGACAAGGTCCAGGCACTCATCTGTCACATGTTTTGTACTATGGAAATATGCACACAAAGCTCATGTATTAGTACAATATATCTATAAGTGGCATATTTCCCCATAGTTGATGCCAATTAATTTCCTTTTGACACCATATCCTCTTCCACAACCTTGGAATCCATCATGTGCTTCTCCCTAGTGTCCTCCCATATCAGGTTGCCTTTTTTCTTCTTTACCTTACACTTAGTAAGATGCACTGTATTTTCCTTCATTAGTTGTAGAGTGAAAAAATTATTCACATCATGGCCAACAAACTCAAGCACAACTCACAGAATGTTTCATGCATAGAGCTCTTATACTTCTTCATCGTTGTGCAACTAGGAGATGCATGCCCCCAAGCTCTACAAATCTCGCACCATTGAAAGTTTGACATTGTCGGAAAAGGACTAGGCACACTGGTACCAATATAATTGTTTAGTGTCAGGCATTCATTCTTATCATGTCCTTAAGTTTTATATAAGCTACACCATATGCTTTCTCAAATTGTCTTACTAGTAGAGAGGTTTTGTAATTGTTCAGTCAACACAACAAGATATTTTTGAACTTGCACCATTCCTGGTGATGCTTCCACTCCAGAAGTTGCTTCGAATCTGATGGAAATATCTAGGGCATTTGACTGAGTCTTCACCTTCTGTTGTGTCAAGGAAACTCAGATATGCAACAATAAACCTGCAATAAACTATTCACGATGCTGCATGTCCATGTTCTAAAAACTTAGTTGATCCAAAAAAGATATTGAATCACTAGTTGATATCCCACACAAACTCGCCAACATGTTGTTTAATTGATTTAATCCCAGTGATGCATTGCAACTTGGATTTTGGCTTCTGAAACTCTTTCAGAAGGTAATTTTAATCATATTCGATGTGCAGGGATGACTTGCAATGACCATAGTATTATAATTCATGTACCACATCAAAACTATCTCTCTAAACGTGGTCTTCAACTGTGCAATCGTAGCAGCTTCATTTGTACATTCTTCATCTCCCGAATTGCTTTGTAGGTAAGCCAATTTTTTGTGTATCATATATTCCCATCCCATGAAACTGTGGTAATTGTAAGGTAGAATATGACATCGTCGCCATGCCGGTAGGTATAGGTGGATTTGTATGTCTACTTGTAATCAGTGGAATTGCAGTAGTACTACTACTTCTTGAACTTTGTATATTTGGGTTAGTCCCCTCTATAGGACTAATTTGCACTTCTCTTGATTGTGGTTCATCCTCGGGTCTTTCTTCCCATGCAAACTCAATTAATAATTGGTTATCTTGATTTGATAATGGACATTGGGGGTTGGTTCAAAGGGTGGTTCACAATCCGATGTGCATCTTCTGACAACACTTGTTCCAAGGGGGATCAAATGTAGTTATGCAGTCTCTCTTCTTATGATGCAAGAAATTCCATTCGTCTTGAACTTATGTTCTTGCATATCTTCTTGATTTTTTTTCCCTCTAGCCTCAAGGGTTCAACATCATTGTTTTCAATGGATCTCTCACTTTCTTCAATTCCACGCCTCTTGGGAGGTCTTTCATCCTCTAAGCGCTCTTTTTGCTTAGACTCTGTGCACCCTTCTAGCATAGAGTGATCTTTTGCATGTTCTTTTTGCACTTTACCATATCTATAATTATTCTTTCCTCTCCGATCTAACTTATCTTTTCCCTTCCACTACCTTTCTTTCTTTTCTTTCCTTACTTCTTGTCTTATCTCAGCTCGTATTTCATGTCTTTTCTCCCCCTAGAGTGTTTTCTCTTTTGGATCCATAGTGCATTGATCAGTTCTTCCACTTCCTCATGTCCCACCCCCATATAGTAGCTCTTATGCTTCCACACTATCGGGGTTCATCGTCATCATCTCTATGTCTATGAATAACATATTTACCCAAAGCATAATTAACTTCTAGAACCTTTTTCTTGGACCTTCTTCAAATCTTTCTTCAGTGCGGCTAGATGATTCACTTGATCCTATAGCAAATTCTATGATATATCCTTCCTTCATGTGCAAGAACCATAAATTTATAGCACTAGACCAAGTATTGCTCAAATATTTCAATTCTTGAATCTTCTCCTTCATCCAGACTACTAGATAAGGAGTGCTCCAGGTACTATTTATCCCATTTTACCTCTGCACCCATTCCAACAACATTATAGGAAACTCACAAAAGAAAATTTCATGTAAATAAAAATAAATATACCTTTCCTTCCAATCTTGGTCTAAAATACACAAGTCTTTAGTCTCTTTCAATGTGAATTCGGCCTCCTTACTCTCCAACTATTACATGATATCGTACTTGGTAAGTTTCCACCTCGTTAATTCATCCTCCTAACACAATCCACGCCAGGTCTTGGTAACAAAACCATTGTTCCATGTAGTCTACCAGACCCATGGTTTAACTTCATGTGACCAACAAAATCCCATATGCATTGGCATCTTTAAATACTTTGCGAATAGAGTATAGTCTCACCCAAGATGTGCACAGGAATTAACAAAGACCTGAATCAAGTTTGCGTTGGAAGATATAGTTTATTTTTATTCAACATTTTAGCATTTCATTTCAACACCTACACCATATCTATACTTAGCATACATTCAAAACATACACAACTCATAGACATTCATACATGGAGATAATATGTAGGAAATCAGACAGAAAAAAAAGACTTCATTATATTACTTAGAAAAATTTGATATCACCATGACATTACAGATGTTCAACTCAACTTGTTATTCATTCCATACTCCTCGAATTCCTGTGTAAGACACAATCCCATTAGCATACATCCATTTCTATTAGTGCAAGCTTGTGTGACTAACAAAGTTCAAATCATTATAGGATTACAAAACAAAACCCAACTAACCCTTACAATCAAACCAAAAACCAACTGACAGAACCCTAACCCTTTGTAAACATAAACCTTATATAAGTTGGAGTAGCAAACCTTAAAGTTGTTACTAGAAAGTAGCTAATCATCGATTTCTTTTTGGCACAACCAAATTTAACATTCGTTGGATCGATGCACAATAACTGATTAAAACATGGGCACCAACAGCTGAGTAACCCCAAGTTTCCCCATGACTTGGCCATTTTTTCCCCAAGGTGATAAAGTCAAACTGAGCTAAGACTAATCAAACCCAAATGAAAATTCTCAAAATAAGATGAAATTAATTAAACCCAGCCGAAGGAAGTCAAACCGAGATGAAAAAGGAAAATCAAGATGGAAAATGTCAAGCCAAGTTGTAGTTGGTCAAACTAAGGTAGAGTAACAGAAATCAAGACAAAAAACGTAACACTGAAATGAAAAATATCAAATATATGCTAAAATCAGTCAAGATGAGATGAAGAGAGTCAAAATGAGATGAAAAAACCAAAGATGAAAAAGGTCAATCCAAGCCAGAATCGTCTGAACAAGCTTGAGTAATTCAAATCGAGTCCAGCCAAAGAAATTCAATCTGAGATTTAAAAAAGCAAACTAAGATGGAAATGTCAAACCAAGCTAGAATCAATCAAATCGAGACAAGAAAAAAGTAAAATTGAGTGGAAGTCAAACAAAAAAAATTCAAATCGAGCAAAAAAAGGTCAAACTTAACTAAAATAAGTCAAGTCGACTAGGACTTAGTCAAATAGAGATGAAAAAGGAAAACTAAGGAAAAAAAGCAAATCGAGTCTAATGAAGTCAAACAGAGATGGAAAAAGTGAAACCAGGATAGAATCAATTAAATTGAGTTGGAGTAAGTCAAATCGACACAAAAAAAGTAAAAACGAAACAAAAAATAAACTAATCCAAAATCAGTAAAACTAATATGAAGGAAGCCAAATAGAGACAAAGAAAGCCAAACCAAGATGATAAAAGTAAAAATGAGCTAGAATCAGTCAAACCATGCTCGAGTAAGTCAAGAGGAGATGAAAAAAGTCAAACTGAGACAAAAAAGTGAAGGTGAGTGGAAATAAGTCAAAACTAAGTCAGAGGAAGTCCAACTAAAACCAAAAATCCAAACCGAGATGAAAAAAGTTATACTAAGTGGAAATTGATCAAACCAAGTTGCAAGAAATCAAATCGAGATGAAAAAAATAAAACCAAGATGAAGTAATTCAAACCAAAAAAAGTCAAACTTAGTAAAATAAGTCAAACATAGACAAAATTAGTCAAACCAAGATGAAAGAAGTTAAACTGACATGGAAAATGTAAAACTGATCCTAAATCAGTTTAACTGAGAAGAAGGAAGTCAAACGGAGATGAAAAAAACAAATTAAGAAAAAATAATTCAAACCAAGCCAATGTAAGTAAAAAAAATATAAGTCAAACTAAGTTGAAATGAGGTTAAAATAAGTAAAGCAGAGTTGAACAAATCTGAGGACGACCTAAATAAGTCAAACTAAGTGAAGACAAATCAAATTTCTTATATGCATCCCTCCTAGCTTCGTGGCCCGACTAGCTCCATGACCTACTAAGCTTTGTGGCCCACCGATCACTTAGTGGCACCCCACTTAGCTCCATGGTACATGAGTTGCTCCAGCGTGCCCCTCCTAGCTTCATGGACCACTACTTGCTTCATGGACACCCCTTAGATTTGTGGCTTACTGATGACTCTACAACCCCAACCTAACTTTGTGGCATACTGATCACTCGACAACCCCAACCTAGCATTATGATCCACCGATTTCTCTATGGCAAGCCACATAGCTTCATTGACCACCGATAACCCTGCTATGCCACACCTAACTTCTTGGCTATTTTGTTCCCATGTTGCGTGCTGATTATCCCCAACTTTCCTTGTGATTTAGCCATATTTTTCCCGTGGTGTGCTAAGAAACCCCAAATTTTCCCCCAACTTATCTATTTTTTCCTAAAGGCGTGGTGAGAAACCCTAACTTTCCCTACAACTAAGCATTTTTTTCCTAATGGCATGCTAAGAAACCCCCAATTTCCCTACAACTTAGCCATTTTTTTCCTTGTCATGCGTCGAGAAGCCCCAACTTTCATTGTGACTCATCCATTTTTCCACATGATGAAAATTCCAAATAGACTTGAAATTAGTCAAACCAAGATGAAAAAGTCAAACCAATCCAGAATAAGTCAAATTGAGTTAAAGAAAGCAAAACTGAGATGAAAAATAACAAATTGAGGTACAAAAAGACATGTTGTGCTAGAATTGGTCAAACCAAGCTAGAGTAAGCGAAATCAAGATGAAAAATGACAAACTGAGATGAAAAAAGTCAAATGATCCAAACTCAACAAAATCAAGATGAAAGAGGTCAAACCATGATGAAGAAAGCCAGACCAAGATGGAAAAAGGAAAACTATGTATAAATTGGTTAAACTGAGCTAAAGCAAGTCAAATTGAGAGAAAAAAGTCAAAATGAGATGGAAAAAGTTAAATTGATCTAAAATAAGTCAAACTAATATGGAGGAATTCTAATTGATAATTAAAAATTCAAATATATATAGAAAAAATTCAAAGTGAGTTGGAATTAGTGAAACCGAGCCAGATTAATTCAAATTGGGACAAAAAAATCAAACCAAAATTAGTCAAAGTGAGATGAAGGAAGTCAAACAAAGAAAAAAACAAACTTAGATGAAAAAGGTGAAATCGAGTTGAAGTATGTCAAACTAAGTCAAGATAAGTAAAAATGGGTCAAACTAAGTTGAAACTAGGTCAAAGTAAGTTAAGCCAAGGCGAACCAAGTCAAGCATGACCAAAATAAGTCAAACCAAGAGGAAATAAGTCAATTTTCATCTTCGTGACCTTCCTAGCTTCATGGCATGCCTACCAACATATGATGATCATCTACTAAGAGTATATTTCCATCTTTGGATAAGTCTCTTATGCCTTGTCGCTCAAGCAATGACAAGTCTTTAGGGGACACCATGTAACCTCCTTTTTCAAATATTATTGCATCGAGAGGCGCTCTACAGCCCAGTATGAGGGAGATCTTGTAACGTGTATGTGTCCCATTACATGTAGCCTTACACTTAATAAAACATAAAAAGTAAAAAATGATAATATGAGGGAGATCTTGTAACGTGTTTGTGTCCCGTTACATGTAGCCTTACACCTAATAAAACATAAAAAGTGATAGTAAAAAGTGAAGTACCATATTATGTCAGCCATTAATAAATTCATGTCATCTAATAAAACGTAAAAAGTGATAGTAAAAAGTGAAGTACCATATTATGTCGGCCATTAATAAATTCATGTCGGCTCATAAAATAAAAAATTATGGAAAGTATTTAAAAAAAAAACATGTTGGCTCATAAAATAAAATATTATGAAAAGTAATTAAAATATCGATGTTCATTTATAAAATAAAAGCTTAAAACTTAAACCCTGATCTATCAATCAAGAGATATCAAATTTCTTGAGTTTAAATTTTAAAAAAAAGATACACCTCAAAAAATTGGATCCCTCTCAATGCTTGATAAATACAAGTTTAAGATGGATATATGCTGGTTACTTTCAATCTAGTCATTGCTAACAATGTTGCTACTTCTCCTTCATATTCATATTTCAACATAACAATGAAAAATCATTAAAAGACCTTCAGAGTTGAAATGGCTAGTTTACCATGATATCCAAATAGGCTACCTTACTGTGGTGAAATGGTTCTGAACAATGATGTTCTTGAAAGCTTTGAAAACGACTTAGAGGAGTGAAATAGAACTTGAAAACGACCAATCCTCATGTTTAGATGTTTGGATTTGTAATGGTAAATTTTTAAGGTGTCGTTGTTTCACCAAATGAACTCAGGTGTTGGGTTGGTCACAAAAAAGGTTCAAAAAGATACCTCATGAGCATTCCTCCACTTATCCATGGCTTTTAAGAGAGAATGCATTTTTATCAATTCAATTATCTTTAAAAAAAAAATATTATTGTTATCTTACTTTTTCACTTATAATTTATTGGCATAACTAATTTGTTATGATACATTGTTATTTTTTATTTTATTCTAATCATTTTCTTAGTAATATCTTATAATTTTTGGTGTAAAAAATGACCTTACCATAAGTTTACGAAAGCCATTTTAAAAATAATTCTTATTAAAATTTAGGTTTTTTATTTTAAAATTTAGATGTTTGATGACCAAATTTTTCAATAGAAGAATGATTTATAGATTTAATAATATGGTGTTCCTTAGGATGCGATCGTGAGTGGGAGGGTCCTAGGGAAACCAGAGAGCTCACGACCATCGAACACCACATGTTCACAGTGAAGGTTGTTATTATAATTTCTTTTATAATATAAATTTATTTAATTTGATGTTAATTTTGATTCGTGTAATGTAAATATTTTATGTTTTCAAATTTTTTTAACATATTTTTTGAAGTAGAAATTTGGATTTTATCAAAACAAATTATCTATTAAAATTAATAATAAAATCAAAAACCTAAAATAAATAGACTATTCCATTTTGATTTGTTTAAAAATATATATTAAATCAATTAAATTTTTTATTTAAAATTCATTTCTATTAATTATATTTACAAACTTAAATCAAATTTAATCTTACTATATTTATAATTTTAAAAAATATTTTACTTTAAAAGCTTTACTAACGGCAACATTTCCCTAAATAAAGTGATGGCGTGCAAGAGCACTCAATGAAATATTTATTAAAGATGAAAAGCTTACTTTATTAAGATGAAAAACTTATCTTTATATGTTTCAATTGCTTTTTACTTTATTCTATTTATTTTTAATTTGAAAATTTAATAAAAAGATAGTTGGTTTATATATTTGTTTTCTAACTTGTTTTTGTTTTATGATATGAATTAAAAAATATTTTTAATATATATATATATTTAACGTTTTTAATTTTAAAATTATTTTTATTAATACAATATCAAATTAATATGAATTTATCTTTAATTTATATAATCTTTATATATATTTAACGTTTTTTAAAATTATTTTTATTAAATTTATCTTAATATTTAATAAACCTAACCATATAACTTGTTTTTGAATATATATATATTTAAAGTATTTAATTTTAAAATTATTTTTAGTAATTGAAATTAATATGAATTTATGATAAGATGTAATAAACATAATGACATAAAATAAATTAATTATTTGGTGAAATAAATTTACATTATTTTTTTATTTTTATTTTTATTTTAGAGGTTTATAATTGTTATGTTTTTATTTTATATTATTATTATAGTTGATTATTTGATTTTTACTTATTTATATATTTTAATTCATTTTCAATTTATTAAGGTTAAGGCTTAAAAGATATAAATACACTTAAATATATAATTCGACTAGGATAGGGGCGGTCCACTATACCAACTTTAAGAATGGTATTATTTGGTTTGCTTTAAAATTGCTTTCTTATGTTCAAAAATATTTGTGAGAAGTTTTTCTAACTCACTATAGTTTTGGCAAGTTAGGAGGTTGGAAAGATCTGTATTGTAGCAAATGCTATAAGACTCAAATCTAATGTGGGTGTAAGACGAGCACCTTCAGAGAAAGTGATTCTCATAGACTAACAAATATGGGAAACCGATTTTTTAGGATTAGACCAACCTCCATTTCACTGTAAAGCTCATAAAAATTCATTCTATTACCCTAAATGCAATAACAATATTTTTAACTAATTAATAATTAATTCACAATAATTTTTTTATTAATTTACTTTACTTTAATTTATAAAAAATATTAAATTACATACAAAATCTCTTAACAAATATTATATCTTATTTTGAAATTTTGATCTCCTATTTGAAATCATTTTAGTGTTTTTTTTAAATAATCTAGTAATGTGAGGCATCTAAAGGCATCTACATTTAGTATCCTCATCCTCTATCAAGATGATAAATACTTGCCATGGGAATAAATCATAGGCTCCTCTTCCATTATTTTAATTTGAAAAGATTTTTAAAATGGTTAATCTATATGGACTATGAAAGATATTTTGAAAATTTAATGTATTAGATAATCGAGCCAAGGTGGTATCATTTCGAACAATCTTATGTGGAAACTTCTAAATTGCTAATTAATACAACATTGCTTGAAATGTATTTAATTTTGTATAGATTTAAATTTTCAAAAGAATGTTAATATGACCCATTTAAGGAGGAAAGGCATATTATTTATGTGTTAAGAGAAAAGTTTTATGGTTTTGTATGATTTATGATTGGGAAGATGGTTTGATTTTATATTTTAAAGTTGAAATATATCATCAACCCGTACATTGGTTAGTAATGAAGCTTTGGATTTGATCAATTTTAAATTAATAAGATAAGAATGTTAAGTTGTAGAATGTGAATATTGGTATTTATGTAGAGTATAAGAATAAAAAATTACTATAAAAAAACAAGTTTTCATTAACAAAAATTTAATATGGATTTTATTATTATTTTGATTTTATTCCAACGTGGTTTTCTTATTATTTTGAATATATTCTAAATATATCTTGTGATTTCATAAATTTCCACAAAATATGCATACAATTTATATATGTACTTGCAATCTTATTACTTTCAAGAATTTTATGACATCAAACTTACACATAGTTAGAATTATAAATACTTATGTTTCTAAACATAAAAAAAAATCCACGTCTCCCCACAATTGAATTCATTGACATATTTGATAGAGTAGTGTGACATTAACATGGATAGCTTATGACTAACATGGATGTTAACACTGATTTGTATATTCCTCAACTTAAAGAGGAGAATGATTTTTTAATTATATCATGTAGAAGGTAACCTAGATCCTTCATCCTTCCTCTAGTAATTTCCTGCATACAAATTCCATGTTTGTCAAGAAAATAATGTGGTCATTAGCATTGTGACAGATTCCTAAACTGAGTAAAGTGTGGTCATTACCTTTTTAGATTTTTTGTGGAACAGCTCACCACCATCTAAGTAGAAATGAACAGAATCTTTATCGAAAGCCATCCATTATTGTGAACCTAATGATACGTGGAATACTGTTTACTCTTTGTAACGTGTAACCAAATGTATCCGATCATATGTCAGCGTGAAAAACGGTACTGGGGCGATCCTGAATTATGACATAGTCTGCACTCTGCCTGGATTCATCAAATACATAGAGACAGAATGCAGGTAACTGGGGAGGTGGATATTACTGACCGTGGGAGATGGAATTAACGATGCGGACTTGGAATTGGAATAGCAGCTTCTGCTGTGGCGATGGAGATGAAGTTGGTCTCTCATGCCCAATCTCGTTGATGACAAAGACTACTATATTTGCCTTTGGTTTCACAGATGGTGCAAGCAAACCACTCGAGAACTCAGTAATACTTGAAACTCAGTAATACAAACGAAGATTTGTGCTCTCAAGTGAAGAACTCAGTAAAATCAAGAGACCATGTGGAGTAGCAGCAGCAGCATTGTTAGCAACAGCCGGATTCAAATTAAGTAGTGATCCTGGAAAAAAGTGGTTGCATGGCTGTATGGAGAGGTTGTGCAAATGGCCGGCTCACGACCAAAATTCATAAAATAGGTACAATTTGTGTCCAACTTTTCCAATGTACTGTTTTAGGATTTTTATTTGAATTTAAGGACATAATCATGAATTTCAGAGTTCTATTATTTGTGTGTCATGTTAATGGTAAAGAGCTAGATGGGTGTGATAATTTTATAAATTTATTCAACATATTAAATGAAATCAGTTTGTGTGGTGAAGGAATGAGAGATTTGAATTTGCAGCTTATTTGACATCCTGAAAACGGTTTACAAACCAGTTCCTGATGGATATAAATATAATATATGATCATCTAGAGAATGGCTTATAAGAATGTGCTGAGCGCCAATGATGAAATTATTGGCCTCTGAAACCTGTAATCCACCTGTGCGATGTTGCTGGACTTCGCAGATGATATAGCAGAAATGGCGTGAAAGCCTTTAGGGTTAGCTGTTTGAATGGGGTTCAACCTCGACCTCTACCCGAAAGCAGAATTATCATTTCCATGCTATTTGTTGGCTTAGCAGACGCTTTAGGTAGCTTTGTTTTATGAGATGATTTAGTGATCCCCAAGGAAGATATACAAGCTACGTTCTATCTTCCAAGTGAACGGAATATGAGTTTTGAAAGCTATTCAAACTACATCCATCTTTCTGGTCTCTTAAACTGGCGCATCTATAACATTTCCACCGTATAAATAACCTCCCAACACACAATGATTTAGAAACACCTCTATTTTGCCAATGGAGATTGAAACCAAAATTAGGGATCGGTTATGCTGTTTAACTCCAACTACTTCCACGTTAATAGCGATCTGCGCTTTTTGGCTTCTTTCTGGATCACAAATATGAATTCAAACAGGGGCTCTATGATAATGGTGAATGTGAGTAGTGTTATAGTCAATCTTGCTCTTCATTTTACCTGTCTACGGGATCTTTTAGGATGTACCAATGATTTTCTAAAATAAAACTGCATTTGCAATTAGTCACGTGGAACCATTTCATTCAGGAAAGGTAAGGTAGGCCCAAGTGTGAAGGTCACTATTCATCTTACTGAATCAAATATGAAAATACGAACATATCAAACTCATAATAAACTCATGATTAATGGTTATGGAGACATTAAAGCAATATTAATAGAAAGCATTATGATCGATTTGGTTTATAATGATTTCTCTTAGAATTAAGTTAGGCTTGACGTCATCCCATTAATGATAGATAACGTTTATGAGAAGAAAAGGTCAAAAACAATTAATGAATTATCTTTTTTTTTAAAATTTAATTAAGATAAACAAAACAGTTTTAGTATTAATTGTTTTTTATTACTATTAAACTCCATCCCATCAATGGTCATAAGTTTTATGTGAAAAAAAAAGCAATCAATAAATTATCCCTTCTTTAAAATTAATTATTGTAAGCAAAATATTTATAGTTTTTATTTTTTACCAAATTATATATATATATATAGAGTGTATATAACAAACAAAAACCCAAGATTAATGTTACACGTAGTTGATCAAAACATATTGCAAGAATTATCGTTATTATTTTTATGCAATCATTATTATTAATATTTTTTATTTAATTAAGGTAAACAAAATAGTTTTAGTATTAATTGTTTTTATTACTCTTAAATTCATATTAGAAGAAAAGTGAAAAACAGTTAATGATTAATTATTGTAAATAAAATAGTTTTAGTATTAATTGTTTTTATAACTCTTAAACTCATGTTAGGCTTGGTGCATCCCATCAATCACAATAAGTTTTATGAGAAGAAATGTAAAAGCAATTAATGAATTATCCCTTCCTTAAAATTAATTATTATAAACAAAATAGTTTTAGTTTTTATTTTTTACTAAATTATATATATATTAGTGGAGGTAACAAACAAAAACCCAAGATTAATGCTTCACTTAGTTTATCAAAACATCTTGCATGAATTGTCTTCTTTTTGTTAATTTAATTAAAGTAAAAAAAATAATTTTAATATTAATTGTTTTTGTTACTTTTAAACTCGTGTTAAGATTGGTGCATCCCATCAATGTTCACAAATGTTCATAAGTTTTATGAGAAGAACAGTAAAAATCAATTAATGAATTATCCCTTCTTCAAAATTAAAGGAAAACATTTATAAAATTGGTGGTTTACTCTTGTCACAAAATAGTATGTATTGTAAGTATGTATGTCTATGGAACTCGTCAATAATTTTTAATGTTAATTTATATATCTTAGTACATTATTTTCATGTAGGTTTGTGTAAAAATTATTTATTTCTAATATTTATTTTAGAAAAATATTTTGAGGGTATAAAGAAAAGGGCGTGGGGTAGGATAATAGAGTGGGGAAGAGGAATATGAACGAAGGGTTGAAGGGTAGGAGGAGGGTGGGAGGAGGAGAGTAGAGAGGAGGACGAGGACAAGGATGAGGTGGTGGGGAAGGAGTAGGGATGGATGGGGACGAGGTGGAGGAGGACGATGGGAGGGAGGGGGACGGGCACAAGTTGGAGGTGCAAAATGTGGGAGGGGGAGGAGGTGGTGGGGAAGGAGTAGGGATGGATGGGGACGAGGTGGAGGAGGACGATGGGAGGGAGGGGGACGGGCACAAGTTGGAGGTGCAAAATGTGGGAGGGGGAGGAGTACACTGAGAAGGAGGAAGGGAGGGAGGGAGGGAGATGGGAGTGGGGTGAGGAGGATGAGGGATAGGGTGGAAAAGGGTTGGGGGGAAGAGGAGGACGAGTGGTAGTAGGAATAGGATAGGGAGGGGGGGAGGAGAGAGTGGGGTGGAGGGGTGGAGCACGTGGGAGGGGGAGGAGGAGGAGGAGGGTCGGGAGGGATGGTAGGTGGAGGGGGGGTGGAGGGGGAGATGAGAAGAAGAGGAGGGAGAAGGAGGGGGTAGGGGGGGGTGACGGGAGGATGAGGAGGAGGGATGGGTGGGGGAGGCGCAGGGGAGGGAAACAGTGCTCGGGGGGATGGATGGTTGGTGGAGGGGGAGGTGAACGGGGAGAAGATATGAAGAGGAGGGAGAGGGAGGGGGAGGAGGGGTTGATTGGGTCGGGATAAGGAGTGGAGGGGAAGGAGGCTGAGAAGGGAGGAAGAGGAGTGAGAGGGAGTCAGGGTGGTAAGGGGGAGGGGGTTGTGGGTGTGATGTGTAAGAGGAAGAAAAGCTGGAGGTGGGTAAGAGGGAAAGGGAAGAGGGGAAGGAGGGGGATGAGAAGGAGGGGGAGAAGGGGAGGGAGGGGTAGGTGGAGGAAGTGAGGTACGGGGAGAAAGAGGATGTGGAGAATTAGGAGAAGGATGAGTAGGAGGTGGAGGAGGGAGAGGAGGAGGAGGAGGGAAGAGAGGGGAAGAAGGAGGATGAGAAGGGGAATAGATGGTAGACGGAGGGGGAGGTGAAGGAAGGGAATGAGGGGGGGTGGATGGGGGGAGGTAGGGTGTCACATACCCCAAATTTGCAAAAATAATGTAATTATTTTATTATATTCCTGAGACATTATGTTAAATTTAATGCTAAGTAGGAATTGATGACTCAGCAGAGTCACCAGAAGTGGAATGTAATTCTGAATATTTTATTTTTAATAAATAAATTATGGAGACAACAGCATGGGAGAGTTGTTAAAAGAGGTTACTGGTCTAACTGGTGGAGGGAACTAGGTGGAAAGGAAAAAGGACAAGTGGCAGCATCCTCAAACACTTCCTAAGTTGCAGGTGGCAACTTCCCTATATTTTGGGGTCATGATTCCCCAAGAAAGTGGAATCTGAGCAGGTGGCTCATTAATGACAGTTAACCCAACTAAGACCTAGGCAATCTTTTAAATAGTACTCAATGAACTGAGCTGGGGGTTCAGCATTGTTCTAGAGGGAGAATACATTCAGGTGAATGTTATTCAGGAGTCCCATTGAGGAAGAGGGAAAAACAGTAAGGAAGTGTTTGAGATAGGAAGCTGCAGTAACTTGGTTCCAGTTTAGCTGTTTGGCTGTGTGAATGGTTTTGCTGCACCTAGTTCCAGCCAGGGAGACCAGAGCAAGCTCGGGGGTCCTGAGAAGTGCTGTCTGGGCACTCTCCAGGAATTGGTAGGGAGGAACAGCCTCCCATTTCTTTTGTTGTCCACAAATCAAGATAGGTTCTACTACTTACTCCTATATGTTCATTAAGGAAGAATTAATGCATGTTATGTGAACTGTTAATATGTTTAAATGGTAATTAATATGTTAGTAAAATGAATATCTCAGAATATCAGTAGAAGATTTCTGAAGTTACTGTGATTTTCTGATTTGTTAGGATGAGTTAATATCTTTGTTTTTTATTATTAATGCATTTATAATTTACACAGAAAACCATCCTTATTTTATACAATAGTTTATAAACTGTAAGCATAAGATAGTTTATTATTATTTTGTTAAATACAAACCTTAGCAGAAAATATTATAGTTAGGATATTAAAACAAATTAAAGAAATTAGAACCCTGTGCCGAGCTTCACTTTGTTTTATCAACACATCACAGGTCTCTGGTTTATCAATCACACTTAAACCCTAGAACTTAGATTCGGTTTTTACAACCAAATAACAGCAGAATAAAAATCTAATTCATCTGTCGAGCACAGTAATAGGAAGATATGATTCTTTTTATTTGCATTTAAACAAAAACAGTGTCGAGACCAAAGTATCAAAAATACATCATAACTGCAGGATTTCGTGAATCCTATTATCCCAGTTCTCAACTTAAGAGTATCTCAAAATATAAAAACCTAGCTATTTAATTCATAAAACGAAAACGATAGAATAGTTTCCAAATCACCATCGAGTTCCACTATAAAATATTTCTCTTGTTTTCCTAACTACCAACAGTAAAACATTTTAACTACAGAATCATATTATAACTAAATTTATTACTGTGCTTTCGATTAGACCCTGGGGTGCTAGAAGTTACAGGCAAGCATGTAAACCTTGAAGAGTTTACAATAACCCGACAGGTAACTAAACCAAAATACGAAGGTGTGTTCACTCGAACCACATTATCCCAAGTTTTTAAATAATAAGAAGTTCCAGTAGAGGCAAACATGGTATTCAAATCCTCAACAAAACTAAAACTCACAGCATAGTTGTTTTTGCTCATCGTCGAGTTCTCTTATCATTACATTACATCACGTTGGTTCCACATTTATCAACAATTAAAAACAAACCATCGCCGTAGCTTTTAAATTTACTTCTATCCCCTCTGATTTTGTTTGGATACAAAAGAATTAGTAAGGATAATTTTACAACGATTCACCTATGGCCGTAGCCCTATTTTTTATCAAACAGAAACAATAGATATTTAGAGAAGTATTTAATGCATTCCTTTCCCAGCGCATTGTACAGTTCAGAACAAAGATAGAACAAGCATTAGACAAGCCTGTGTGTAGGCAGAACTATATTAAAATATATTTCAAAAATTCCTGGAAATCATCCCAAACCCCTTTTAAAAAGGGTTGTAACAAAACTTAAAAACACCGAGGTCGTAACCTCTTTTCTGAACAGGCTTACAAGCCTCTATTTTCTCTTTTAAAAAAAAAAACATATTTACACCACGACTATTCGGTACCAAACAACCTAAGTGCCGACAGAAGTTCCATTAGCCACAACAACGGTTGAAGCCATGCTTCCAAAACCAAAACCCTACAATGCAAACAACCCATAAGGAGGACTTGCCATGGTAGAACCAGGCTTACCCGGTTATGCAATCAACAGCCGAAGCCTGAGTCATCCACATTGTGAAGGGAGTCCGAACCTGCAACAAAACAAAAGCATTATTCATAATCATTTTCATAGATACAAAAATGACGAGTCTTAAAAACAACTTGTGGTGTACAGAAAGACAAGGGTAAACCTATAAGCTTACCAGGGGATGATTGCAGGCATGTACAGTAGGTTGGCTATTGTGAACCCCCCTTTCATTTCACCAAACGAATAAGAACTGAGTTAAAACTCAAGGCCACACCGTTAACAAAATTCAAACCCTAGATGCTTGACTATCTACCTTTACTACAACAACGAAAAACAAATGACTCTCAGATGAGGCTATGAACAATAAGAAGACTGAGGTAGCATGCAAGCCATAGCACCTTGTAATAATGGCAACCAGACCTGTAATTGAACCCAAAGGAAAAACCCTAAGCACAAAAACTACCCATAGCCGAGAACAGTTAATATTAAAGACTTACAAACAAAACCATAAGCAAAGGAATGGTAAAAGTCTAAGAACTGTAGCAACAACAATGACTCTCAGACTTTGCCAGGAACCAATACGAAGGTTTGAAGCTGCATGCGAGATACCAAACAATGTAACCACCTCGAAACTGTGTTAAACAAATGCCATGAACTGGCAGAATACCAACAGCTACTACATTGAAAACTTCAACCCGACCTAGCTAGGGGAAATGGCAATGCTACGACAGGGGTAAACGTTGACAGGAAATGGATTAAAAAACCTGCGATTATTCCCAACTACATCTGCCATTAACAACGACACATTTATTCTCTTATAAAGAGTCAAATAAGCACGAAGAAATTCAAGTTGCAGAAGAGCCGAGCTCTTGACATCTCTGTAGAGTTAGGGTTCGGACAGGAGGGTTTTCCACAGAAGGACAAGCCCGAAGGCAATGGAATAATGCCGAAGTTAGGGTTGAGACATCATTTAAATACCTTCAATACTTGGTGGAGGAAGTTACACGTAGCTTTTAAATCTTTGCATGCTGTGGGTTGAAGTTGTATAGTCACTTGTGTTTCCAATTCATGTTCTACGTTCAATTAAAATCGCAATAGATGAATTTCAATCATAGTATGAGTATCGTTTTTGTTTTTAGTCATGATGCCACACTTGGGATTGCTATCATTTGCATAATGATAGCAATGCTATAGAATCCATATAGACTATCACCATACTTGCTATGCATTAATTTCATTTATACGTATGTCAATCATAACAAGATTTTGAAGGATTTCCCCTTTGTTTGTCAATAAGATATTAAATCATGATTAATGGAATTAATGGCATGAAAACCATTAAAAGGGAG
The DNA here is from genome assembly GCA_027924585.1 of Larix kaempferi. Classification (NCBI taxonomy): domain Eukaryota; kingdom Viridiplantae; phylum Streptophyta; class Pinopsida; order Pinales; family Pinaceae; genus Larix; species Larix kaempferi. The sequence continues at coordinate 6,549,160 of BSBM01001483.1, read as the reverse complement.
TTATTCTAGACATAGAGGGAAGGATCAACATTATATATATTAGTATGGGTAGATAGATAATGTAAGTTTGAAATGACTTAGAATAGTGTAACAATATTTATGTCTTAAGCCTAGCCTGATAAGGAGCGGCAAGGAGCACATCGAAAATCTATGAACTTACAAAATAATAAGATGAAGACAAATATTATAATCTGCAATTTTATTATATCAGTCACTTTAAATAGCGGAAAGCCTGGATTTTATTATACCAGAGAAGGGGTAGTGGTGAAATTAAACAAACCATAAAGGCGTACCAAAGAAGAGATGAATTTGTCATATTATTATTCATTGTAAGTCATAAATAATTTACACATTGCCAATTTCTAGATCCTTGTAAGTTTATTCATAATCACACAGTAACAAACAGTACTTCATGGTGGAATTTAAGACAGTTGGATAAAGTACAAATATCTATCATATGCTCATGCAAAAATCGTCAACCTTCTAGCAGTAAGAATGTCTGAAGATTACAATAATGAAACTTCTACCTTTTTCACTTGACAACCTGTCTCGCATGTTACACCTTTTTGGTACAATTAAAGAAGCTATAATGCTTTAAAAAGTATTGGTAGCGACCATACTCTACCTGTATACCTGTAAATGAAAGACAATTGGATGCATTAGCTCGAAAGCTAAGTAAGCCCAATCTGCGATGACAACACCCTCTTGGGGTTGAAAACAAAAAAAAACCATCAGTAACGATAAATAAGACTCATATTAGAAATTTAAGTACAAGGACAAATTATTCAGACATAATTGTGATCCCCTAACTAAATCAAACAGATCAAGGAATGCATTTAGTAACATTTATTACTATCTTAAAAATTTTAAATTTTTTCGTAAATTTTGGGTTTTGACATGTGGTATCAGAGCATGGTTCATACACTAGGCCTGGATGTGACTCCGCTAGTTTCCGCAGAATAGTACAACTGAAAATAAAATATATATATATATATATATATATATATATATATATATATATATATTATGTACTAACTTATACTTTCTGTTTCAAAAAGACAGAGTAGAAAATTTCTTTTTCTGAATCTAACAGGCAGGTATGGAAAAACTGGGAGAATATGCTAAGGAGGAATCTCCAAACACTACGACAAGACAGATGTCGAGAGAAACGGAGACGGAGGAGAAAATTTCTCACTCCACTGAATTGATGCAGACCATAAAAGGTTTAAAGACAGAGATAGAAACAGTCAAGAAGGACAATGAAAGGATTCTGAAGACTCAAGAGCAGCTAAATCAGCTATTGATAGAAAAATTTCAGACAGAAGGAAGGAGCAAACGAGCTGACTCAGAAGAAGCTAGTCATCAAAAAGGGTCTAAAAGGATGAAGCCAGCTAAATCTGACATCAGTCCATCATCTGAAGAAAGAAGGGAGCAACATAGTCATCACACTACTAGTGACAGCAGTGAAGCTGAGCTGCACCACCGAAGGAAAAAGTACAGACCTTATGAAGAGATTTTCGGGGAGTTTAAGAAAATAAAACCCCCGACATTTAACGGAGAATCTGAAACAGGAGAAGAGGCAGAATCCTGGTTATCGGGAATGAGAAAATATTTCCAGATTTATAACTATTCAAATCAGCTGAAGGAACGAATGGCCATCTACAACCTTTCTGGAAAGGCGGACATATGGTGGCAAGACCTGAAAAGGGTCAAGAGGATTAAAGAAAAAGAAGTTAATTGGAGTACCTTTAAAAGATACTTCAAGAAGAAATTTCTGTCTGAACAGTACTATGAAGAGAGGGCCAAGGAATTTTATGAACTAAAGCTAGGATCTATGACGATGAAGGACTTAAACAGTAAGTTCTTAAGTCTGTTAAGGTATGTGCCGTATTTTGTCGAAGAGAAACCAAAAATACAGCGGTTTCTTAGCTGTCTGCCCTATCATATCAAGGACAGAATCGAATATGATAACCCCAAAACACTGGAAGAAGCTATGCGAAAGGAAAATTTCTATTATGAACAGAATAAAAAGAAAGAAGGGATAGCTAACTGGAAAGCTAAAAAGAACAATAATCAGCTTGAGTACAGGAAAAAGGAGTTTGTCCCTCATAAAAGTTTCAAGAATAACAAGAACGGAAACCATTTTAATGGTAAAAGCTTCCAGGGAAACAAAAATGGAGCTGCTAGTCATTCCAACAATTTCAAAAGCAGCAAGGACGCTCCCAACAATCATGGAAATTACACTAAGAACTTTGAGCGGAAGGAACCTGTTAAGTGCTGGGAGTGTAATGGCCCACATTATGCTTCAGTTTGCCCAAATAGAAAGAAACAAATCAGCAATATTCATACTGTTCAAGATGAAATGACTGTTGGGGACTTTGCATGGACTATGCCCCGAATCAATGCAGCATTGGAAAACCACCAAGCTGACTATCAAACTTCCATGGTGGAAGTAGGAGGTATGATTAACAAAACCCCTGTAACTATTTTAATAGATCCGGGTGCTAGTCTTAGTTATATTTCACCCCAACTAGTAGAAAAATGTAATTTGACTGTTGAAAGATTTGATAGTTCTTGGTCTGTACAACTAGCTACTGGGGCAAAAAGGAAAGTAAACTGTTATGTTAAGGAATGTATCTTAGTTATGAATGATTTTAAGACTACAGTTAAATTAAATGTCTTGCCACTTGGCTCTTATGACATACTTATTGGAATGGACTGGTTTGAACAGCATAGGGTAGTTTTAAACTGTTTTGACAAAACTTTTAGATGTGTAAACAGTAATGGACAGCCTGTAACTATCAGGGGTATTCCTAGGAAAACAGTAGTTAGGTAGATTTCTGCCTTACAACTTAAAAGGGCAGTCAGAAAAGGGTGCAAGACCTATGCTGTAACTATTACAGATGAGACAGATAAGTCTGAAAGCAACAAGAAAACAGTAGAGAACATCCCTGTAGTCAATGAATTTATTGATGTTTTTCTGGAGGAAATCCCAGAACTACCTCCCAAAAGGGAGCTGGACTTTACAATTGAGCTGGTACCAGGTGCTGTCCCCAGTTCAAAAGCCCCGTATCGCATGAATATTTTGGAGCTTAACGAATTGAAAACTCAGTTAAAGGAGTTAATAGACAAGAATTACATTCGACCCAGTGTATCCCCTTGGGGAGCACCAGTAATTTTTGTTAAAAAGAAGGACGGAACTATGCGACTTTGCATAGATTACCGTCAGCTAAACAAGATGACGATTAAAAACAGGTATCCGTTACCTCGTATAGATGATCTGTTTGATCAGCTACGTGGAGCTACGGTGTTCTCTAAGATAGACTTGAGATCAGGTTATCATCAGGTGAGGATTAAAGAAGAAGACATTTTCAAAACAGCTTTTAGAACAAGGTACGGACATTACGAATTTGTCGTAATGCCATTTGGGCTTACTAATGCCCCAGCTGTCTTTATGTGCTTAATGAATAACATAATGCATAAGTACTTAGATAAATTCGTTGTCGTATTCATCGATGACATATTAGTTTATTCTAAGAATGAAGAGGAGCATAAAGAACACTTACGTATAGTCTTACAAGAACTAAGAGAGCAGCAGCTCTTTGCGAAGTTCAGTAAGTGTGACTTCTTTAAAGACGAAATCCAGTACTTAGGACATGTAGTCACCAAGGAAGGGATTTCAGTTGATCCTAAAAAGATTCGGGCAATTGAAGAATGGCCGGTACCAAAAGATGTAACAGATGTTAGATACTTCATGGGAATTACCGGTTACTACCGGATATTTATTGAAGGCTTTTCAAAAATAGCCAACCCAATCACTTCCTTGCAAAAGAAAGGCAAGAAGTTTGATTGGAACGCAAAGTGTGAAGAAAGCTTTAAGAAACTTAAGATTTTATTGACAACTGCGCCTATTCTTAGGATAGCGGATCCAAATAAAGATTTCGTGGTTTGCACTGACGCTTGTAATGATGGTCTAGGCGGAGTGTTGACTCAAGAGGGACATGTCATTGCTTACGAATCTAGGAAGCTGAAAATTCATGAAAAGAATTATGCTACTTATGACCTAGAATTAGCTGTTGTTATCCATGCTTTAAAGATGTGGCGACACCACTTAATAGGCAGAAAATTCACTCTACTGACTGATAAGAAGGGTCTGAAATACCTTTTAGATCAGCCTAATTTAAATGCAAGACAAGCCAGGTGGTTGGCATTCTTAAGTGAATACGATTTTGAAATTCAACACATAAAAGGAAAGGAAAATAAAGTGGCTGATGCTTTGAGCAGAAATGCAAAGCTGAATTTTATATCAGCTAGCAGCACTTATACCTATGATTTAAATGAACAGTTGGCTGAAGGGATAAGATTAGATGAAAATTATCAGCATTTACAAGCTGCAGCCAAAGAACAACCTACAGAAAGTGTGATAAAAGGATATAGTTTAAATGAAGACAGATTTTTATTGTTTAAAGACAGGCTGTATGTTCCAAATGCACCTAAAGTTAAACTGTTAGTTCTAGATGAAATTCATAAAACCCCTTACTCAGGGCATCCAGGTTACCAAAAGACTGTCACCATGTTGAGAAAAGAATATTTTTGGCCTAATATGAAATCTGAAACAGCTAAGTATATAGCTAGATGTTTGGACTGCCAACAAGTGAAAACAGAACATCAGCATCCAGCTGTATTGCTGCAACCTTTACCTATTCCTAGCTGGAAGTGGGAAATAATCAGCCTGGATTTCATTACGGGATTACCCAAAAATCAGCATCTAAACGATTCAATCATGGTGGTAGTAGATAAATTAAGTAAATCAGCACACTTTATTCCTGTTAAAACCACTTACAAGGCTGCAAACATAGCTGATATATTTCTGAAACAGATTTTTCGGTTACATGGGGTTCCAAAAGTTATTATTTCAGACAGGGATCCTAAATTCATAGGGAATTTTTGGAAATCCTTGTTTAAAGGATTAAACACAACTCTGAATTTCAGCACATCCTTCCATCCTCAGACGGACGGACAAACTGAAAGGGTTAATCAGGTATTAGAAGATCTGCTAAGGATGTATGTTAAAGATCAACCAGGTAAATGGGAGGATTATTTACATTTAGCAGAATTTGCATACAATAACAGTTATCAATCATCAGCTAAGTTTAGTCCTTTTGAAATTTTGTATGGACGAAAATGTAACACTCCTATCTCTTGGAGTAATCCCATAGACAGGTTAGTGTTAGGACCTGATTTATTAAAAGAGATGGAACAGATTGTGAAACAAGTGCAGGTAAATTTGAAGATTGCCCAAAATCGGCAAAAGAGTCAAGCAGATTTGAAAAGAACTCCTAAAGAGTTCCAGGTAGGTGAACATGTGTTCATCAAGGTAAGGCCAAAGAAGAGCTCTCTAAGACTGGGAAGTTGTGCAAAAATAGCACCACGTTACTGTGGGCCGTTTGAAATTTTATCTAGAATCGGTCAAGTTGCTTATCAGCTAGCATTACCACCAAATTTAAAAGTACACAATGTTTTTCATATCTCTGTTTTAAAAAAGTATGTTCATGATGCTACTCATGTTATTGACTGGAACATTGTACAGGTAGAACCAGAAGGGGAAGTTCTGGTGGAACCAGATTGTATCCTTGGGAGGAGGGAAATTACTCTGCGGAACCGCATAATTGGACAGCTGAAGGTGCAATGGAAGCACCTTAGTCCTGAAGAAGCTACCTGGGAACTGGAAAGTAAGATGCGGGAAGCATACCCACATCTATTCCAGCAGGTGGCTGAAGATGAAGAATAAGTAACATCGAGGACGATGTTACATTTTAAGGGGGTGTGTATGTCACATACCCCAAATTTGCAAAAATAATGTAATTATTTTATTATATTCCTGAGACATTATGTTAAATTTAATGCTAAGTAGGAATTGATGACTCAGCAGAGTCACCAGAAGTGGAATGTAATTCTGAATATTTTATTTTTAATAAATAAATTATGGAGACAACAGCATGGGAGAGCTGTTAAAAGAGGTTACTGGTCTAACTGGTGGAGGGAACTAGGTGGAAAGGAAAAAGGACAAGTGGCAGCATCCTCAAACACTTCCTAAGTTGCAGGTGGCAACTTCCCTATATTTTGGGGTCATGATTCCCCAAGAAAGTGGAATCTGAGCAGGTGGCTCATTAATGACAGTTAACCAAACTAAGACCTAGGCAATCTTTTAAATAGTACTCAATGAACTGAGCTGGGGGTTCAGCATTGTTCTAGAGGGAGAATACATTCAGGTGAATGTTATTCAAGAGTCCCATTGAGGAAGAGGGAAAATAGTAAGGAAGTGTTTGAGATAGGAAGCTGTAGTAACTTGGTTCCAGTTTAGCTGTTTGGTTGTGTGAATGGTTTTGCTGCACCTAGTTCCAGCCAGGGAGACCAAAGCAAGCTCGGGGGTCTTGAGAAGTGCTGTCTGGGCACTCTCCAGGAATTGGTAGGGAGGAACAGCCTCCCATTGCTGTTGTTGTCCACAAATCAAGACAGGTTCTGCTACTTACTCCTATATGTTCATTAAGGAAGAATTAATGCATGTTATGTGAACTGTTAATATGTTTAAATGGTAATTAATCTGTTAGTAAAATGAATATCTCAGAATATCAGTAGAAGATTTCTGAAGTTACTGTGATTTTCTGATTTGTTAGGATGAGTTAATATCTTTGTTTTTTTATTATTAATGCATTTATAATTTACACACAAAACCATACTTATTTTATACAATAGTTTATAAACTGTAAGCATAAGCTAGTTTATTATTATTTTGTTAAATACAAACCTTAGTAGAAAATATTATAGTTAGGATATTAAAACAAATTAAAGAAATTAGAACCCTGTGCCGAGCTTCACTTTGTTTTATCAACACATCATAGGTCTCTGGTTTATCAATCACACTTAAACCCTAGAACTTAGATTCGGTTTTTACAACCAAATAACACCAGAATAAAAATCTAATTCATCTGTCGAGCACAGTAATAGGAAGATATCATTCTTTTTATTTTCATTTAAACAAAAACAGTGTCGAGACCAAAGTATCAAAAATACATCATAACTGCAGGATTTCGTGAATCCTATTATCCCAGTTCTCAACTTAAGAGTATCTCAAAATATAAAAACCTAGCTATTTAATTCATAAAACGAAAACGACAGAATAGTTTCCAAATCACCATCGAGTTCCATTATAAAATCTTTCTCTTGTTTTCCTAACTACCAACAGTAAACCATTTTAACTACAGAATCATATTATAACTAAATTTATTACTGTGCTTTCGATTAGACCCTGGGGTGCTAGAAGTTACAGGCAAGCATGTAAACCTTGAAGAGTTTACAATAACCCGACAGGTAACTAAACCAAAATACGAAGGTGTGTTCACTCGAACCACATTATCCCAAGTTTTTAAATAATAAGAAGTTTCAGTAGAGGCAAACATGGTATTCAAATCCTCAACAAAACTAAAACTCACAGCATAGTTGTTTTTGCTCATCGTCGAGTTCTCTTATCATTACATTACATCACGTTGGTTCCACATTTATCAACAATTAAAAACAAACCATCGCCGTAGCTTTTAAATTTACTTCTATCCCCTCTGATTTTGTTTGGATACAAAAGAATTAGTAAGGATAATTTTACAACGATTCACCTATGGCCGTAGCCCTATTTTTTATCAAACAGAAACAGTAGATATTTAGAGAAGTCTTTAATGCATTCCTTTCCCAGCGCATTGTACAGTTCAGAACAAAGATAGAACAAGCATTAGACAAGCCTATGTGTAGGCAGAACTATATTAAAATATATTTCGAAAATTCCTGGAAATCATCCCAAACCCCTTTTAAAAAGGGTTGTAACAAAACTTAAAAACACCGAGGTCGTAACCTCTTTTCTGAACAGGCTTACAAGCCTCTATTTTCTCTTTTAAAAAAAAAAAACAAATTTACACCAGGACTATTCGGTACCAAACAACCTAAGTGCCGACAGAAGTTCCATTAGCCACAACAACGGTTGAATCCATGCTTCCAAAACCAAAACCCTACAGTGCAAACAACCCATAAGGAGGACTTGCCATGGTAGAACCAGGCTTACCCGGTTATGCAATCAACAGCTGAAGCCTGAGTCATCCGCATTGTGAAGGGAGTCCGAATTTGCAACAAAACAAAAGCATTATTCATAATCATTTTCATAGATACAAAAATGACGAGTCTTAAAAACAACTTGTGGTGTACAGAAAGACAAGGTTAAACCTATAAGCTTACCAGGGGATGATTGCAGGCATGTACAGTAGGTTGGATATTGTGAACCCCCCTTTCGTTTCACCAAACGAATAAGAACTGAGTTAAAACTCAAGGCCACACCGTTAACAAAATTCAAACCCTAGATGCTTGACTAGCTACCATTACTACAACAACGAAAACAAATGACTCTCAGATGAGGCTATGAACAATAAGAAGACTGAGGTAGCATGCAAGCCGTAGCACCTTGTAATAATGGCAACCAGACCTGTAACTGAACCCAAAGGAAAAACCCTAAGCACAAAAACTACCCATAGCCGACAACAGTTAATATTAAAGACTTACAAACAAAACCATAAGCAAAGGAATGGTAAAAGTCTAAGAACTGTAGCAACAACAACGACTCTCAGACTTTGCCAGGAACCAATACGAAGGTTTGAAGCTGCATGCGAGATACCAAACAATGTAACCACCTCGAAATTGTGTTAAACAAATGCCATGAACTGGCAGAATACCAACAGCTACTACATTGAAAACTTCAACCCGACCTAGCTAGGGGAAATGGCAATGCTACGACAGGGGTAAACGTTGACAGGAAATGGATAAAAAAACCTGCGATTATTCCCAACTACATCTGCCATTAACAACGACACATTTATTCTCTTATAAAGAGTCAAATAAGCACGAAGAAATTCAAGTTGCAGAAGAGCCGAGCTCTTGACATCTCTGTAGAGTTAGGGTTCGGACAGGAGGGTTTTCCACAGAAGGACAAGCCCGAAGGCAATGGAAGAATGCCGAAGTTAGGGTTGAGACAGCATTTAAATACCTTCAATACTTGGCGGAGGAAGTTACACGTAGCTTTTAAATCTTTGCATGCTGTGGGTTGAAGTTGTATAGTCACTTGTGTTTCCAATTCATGTTCTACATTCAATTAAAATCGCAGTAGATGAATTTCAATCATAGTATGAGTATCGTTTTTGTTTTTAGTCGTGATGCCACACTTGGGATTGCTATCATTTGCATAATGATAGCAATGCTATAGAATCCATATAGACTATCACCATACTTGCTATGCATTAATTTCATTTATACGTATGTCAATCATAACAAGATTTCGAAGGATTTCCCCTTTGTTTGTCAATAAGATATTAAATCATGATTAATGGAATTAATGGCATGGAAACCATTAAAAGGGAGTTATTCTAGACATAGAGGGAAGGATCAACATTATATATATTAGTATGGGTAGATAGATAATGTAAGTTTGAAATGACTTAGAATAGTGTAACAATATTTATGTCTTAAGCCTAGCCTCATAAGGAGCGGCAAGGAGCACATCGAAAATCTATGAACTTACAAAATAATAAGATGAAGACAAATATTATAATCTGCAATTTTATTATATCAGTCACTTTAAATAGTGGAAAGCCTGGATTTTATTATACCAGAGAAGGGTTAGTGGTGAAATTAAACAAACCATAAAGGAGTACCAAAGAAGAGATGAATTTGTCATATTATTATTCATTGTAAGTCATAAATAATTTACACATTGCCAATTTCTAGATCCTTGTGAGTTTATTCATAATCACACAGTAACAAACGGTACTTCATGGTGGAATTTAAGACAGTTGGATAAAGTACAAATATCTATCATATGCTCATGCAAAAATCATCAACCTTCTAGCAGTAAGAATGTTTGAAGATTACAATAATGAAACTTCTACCTTTTTCACTTGACAACCTGTCTCGCATGTTACACCTTTTTGGTACAATTAAAGAAGCTATAATGCTTTAAAAAGTATTGGTAGCGACCATACTCTACCTGTATACCTGTAAATGAAAGACAATTGGATGCATTAGCTCGAAAGCTAAGTAAGCCCAATCTGCGATGACAACACCCCCTTGGGGTTGAAAACAAAAAAAAACCATCAGTAACGATAAATAAGACTCATATTAGAAATTTAAGTACAAGGACAAATTATTCAGACATAATTGTGATCCCCTAACTAAATCAAACAGATCAAGGAATGCATTTAGTAACATTTATTACTATCTTAAAAATTTTAAATTTTTTCGTAAATTCTGGGTTTTGACATGAGGTGGGAGTATGATGTGTTGGAGGAGGATAAGGTGGAGTGGGGAAATAGTATGGGGGAAGAGGGGAGAGAGGGGTATAGAAAAGAGGGGGAGGTGGAGGAGGAGGAGGAATGAAGGGGTAGGGAGGAGGGGAGGGTAGCGAGATAAGGGGAGGGGTAGAAGCCAGGGCAGGGAGAAGGAGGGGAAGAGAAATGGGGAGGAAGGGAGGGATGGTAGATGGAAGGGAGCGTGAAGGGGGCATATGGGGAGGAGGGAAGAAGAGGAGGGAGGGGGAAGGGGATGGGAAGAGGCAGGAGGGGTGGATGGGCTCGGGGATTTGAGGAGTAGTAGAAGGAAGTGAGGTATGGGGAGGTCAAGTAAGAGGATGAGGGGAGGGATTTGGGGGAGGGGGGGGTTGGAGGAGGATGAGGGGGGAGAGGAGAAGCAAGAGGGAAGGAAGGGGGATTGATCGGGAGGGGAAAGGGTGGAGGAGGGTAGGGAGAGAGAGCCAAGGGGAAGGGATGGTAGGTGGAGGGGGAGGAGGTGGAGAACAGAAATAGGCTAGGGAGAGGGAGGGGGAGGGGGAGGATGGGAGTGGGGATGTGATGACTATGAGGAAGAAAAGGTGGAGGGGAGGATGGTTAGGGTCGAGGGGAGAGAGGTGGATGAGAAGGAGGGGGAGGAACGGAGGGAGGTAGCGGGGGCAGGAGGTGAGGTAGTTGAAGGAAGAGGAGGAGGAGGTGGAGGGGAGGGAGGGGGGAGGAGGAGGGGGGGAGAGGAAGGGGGAAGATGGAGAGGAATTAGAGGGGAAGGGATGGTGGATGGATGAGGATGTTAAGGGAGGGAAGGAGTAGGGTAGGATGGGTGGCGGTGGGGAAGGGGTATGAGGTCTTTGAGGAGGAGAAGGTGGGGTTGGTAGGATGAGAGAAGAGGGGTGGGAGGGGGAGGAGTAGATGAGGGATGAGGGAGTATATGGGAAGGGATTGTAGGTGGAGGGGGAGGTTAAGGTGGAGGAGAGGGAGAAGGGAAGAATATGAGGGAGGGGGAGGAGGTGGTTGGAGGTGTGGTGAGTAGGAGGAGGAAAATATGGAGGGGGGTAGGAGCGAGAGGGAAAAGGGGGAGAGGTGGATGAGAAGTAGGGGAAGGAGGGGAGGAAGTGAAGTATGTAGAGGAGGAGGAGGAGGACGAGGGGAGGGAGGAGGAGGAGGAGGAGGTGGTGGAGGGGGAGAGGAAGGGAGAGGATGGAGAGGGATTGGAGAGGAAGGTGAAAGATGGGAAGGAGCATTGAGGTAGAGGGAGGAGGAGGAGGTGGAGGAGGGGAAGGACTGGTTGGAGGAGGAGGAGGACAGGAGAGAGGAGAGAGAAGAAGAGGAGGGGGGAGAGGGGTGGAGAGGGTGGATGGTAGGTGGAAGGGGGGTAGAGGTGGAGGAGGGAAGAAGAGGAGGAAGGTGGAAGGGAATGGGAAGAGGGAGGAGGGGTGGAGGGGCTATGGGATGTGAGGAGTAGTAGAAGGAAGCAAGGTACATGGAGGTCAAGCAAGAGGAGGAGGGGAAGGTGGAGGAGGATGAGGGGGGAGAGGAGGAAGAGGAGGAGGGAAGGGAGGGGGTTGATCTAGAGGGGAAAGGGTGGAGGAGGGTAGGGAGAGTGAGAAGAGGGGAAGGGATAGGAGGTGAAGGGGGAAGAGGGGGAGAAGGGAAAAAGGTGAGGGAGTAGGAGTGGGAGTGGGAGGAAGGGAGTGGGGGTGTGATGACTTGGAGGAAGAAAAGATGGAGGGGAGTAGGGTGAGGGAAGAGAGGTGGATGAGGAGGGGGGAGGGAGAGGGGGGTAGGATGTGAGGTAGGTGAAGGCATATGAGGAGGAGGAGGAGGGAAGGCAGGAGGAGGAGGAGGGTGATAGGAAGGGGTAGGATGGAGAGGGATCAGAGGGGAAGGGATGGTGGATGGAGGGGGAATTGAATTTAGGGAAGGATTAAGGTAGGATGGGTGGAGGTGGGGAAGGGGTATGAGGTGTTGGAGGAGGAGAAGGAGGGGGTGGGAGGATGAGAGAAGAGGGGAGGGAGGGCGATGAGTAGGAGAGGGAGAGGGAGTAGATGGGAAGGGATGGTAGGTGGAGGGGGAGGTGAAGGTAAAGGAGGGGGGAGAAGGGAAGAAAATGGGGGAGGGGGAGGAGATGGGTGGAGGTGTGATGAGTAGGAGGATGAAAATATGGAGGGGGTTCAGAGGGAGGTGAGAGAGCGGGGAGGAAGTGAAATAGGTAGAGGAAGAGGAGGAGGATGGGAGGGAGGGAGAGGTGTAGGAGGATGAGGGGGAGAGGAGGAAGAGGAGGAGGGAAGGGAGAGGGGTGATGGGGAGGGGAAAGGGAGTAAGAGGAGGAGGGAAGGGAGGGGGGTGATGGGGAGGGGAAAGGGATGAAGAGGGTAGGGAGAGATAGCAGAGGGGGAGGAGGGGGAGGAGGGGGAGGAAGGGAATGGGTGTGTGATGACTAAGAGGAAGGAAAGGTGGAGGGGAGGAGGGTGAGGTAAGAGAGGAGAGAGGTGGATGAGAAGGAGGGGGAGGATGGGAGGGAGGGATAGGGGGCAGGATGTGAGGTAGGTGAAGGAAGAGGAGGAGGTGGAGGGGAGGGAGGAGGTGGAGGAGGGGGATAGGAAGGGGTACGATGGAGAGGGATCAGAGGGGAAGGGATGGTGGATGGACAGGGAGGTGAAGGGAGGGAAGGATTAAGGTAAGATGGGTGGAGGTGGGCAAGGGGTCTAAGGTGTTGGAGGAGGAGAAGGAGGGTGTGGGAGGATGAGAGAAGAGGGGAGGGTGGGGGAGGAGTAGTAGAAGGAGAGTGAGTAGATGGGAAGGGATGGTAGGTGGAGTGGGAGGTGAAGGTGGAGGAGGGGGAGAAGCGAAGAAGATGAGGGAGGGGGAGGGGGGAGGGCAAGGCTGTGGGTGGAGGTGTGACGAGTAGGAGGAGGAAAATATGGAGGGGGGGTAGGATGGAGGTATGCGAGTAGGGAGGAAGTGAAGTGGGTAGAGGAAGAGGAGGAGGGGAGGGAGGAGGAGGAGGAGGAGGAGGGGGAGAGGGAGGGGGGGGATGGAGAGGGATTGGAGGGGAAGGTGAAGGAAGGGAAGGAGTAAGAAATGATGGGGGAGGTGGGGAAGGGGTATGAGGTGTTTGAGGAAGAGAAGGAGGAGGGAGAGAGAGAAGGAGAGAGAGAGAGAGGAGGAGGGAAGAGGGGAGGGAGGGGAATAGGAGTGAGGGGGTGGAGTAGGGGATGAGGGATGGGAAGGGGGGATGAAGTGAGGAATAGGGAGGAGGATGGGGATTAGAGGAGGAGGAGGAGGAGGAGGGAAGGGAGGAAGAGAGGGAGGGGAGGAAGAGAGGGATGAAGAGGAGGGAGAGGCAGTAGAGTATGAGGGGATGGTTGATGAAGGGGGACATTAAGGGGTCAAAGAGGGAGGAGAGAAGAAGAGGAGAGAGATGGAAGGGGGAAGAGGGATGGAGGGGGTCAGGAGTGTGAGGAGGAGGGGACGGAGTGGTTAAAGGATGAGGAAGAGGAGGAGGAGAGAGAGGAAGTGAAGGGGGGAGAGGAGGAGGAGGAGGAGGAGAAGGGGAGGAGGGGAAAAGAGGACAAGGAGGAAGAAGAAGGAGAGGTGGAGGAGGTAAGAGGGAGGATTGAAGGAATGGGGACAGGGAGGGGGAGGATGGAGATGGTGTAGAGAGGAAGGGAAAATGTTTGGAGGGGGTAGGATGTGGGGAGGTAGGGTAGGGGTATGAGGTATTGGTAGTGGAGAAGGAGGAGGGGGGAAAGAGGGCAGGGAGGGGGATGAGAAGGAGAGGGAGGAGGAGGAGGATGGGAGGGATCAGAAGGTGGGGTAGAGGGGAGGAGGAGGGAGAGGAGGAGAAGGTTGAGGGGGAGGAATAGGGGGAGGGGATGGAGGGGGAGACAAACGGGGAGGAGGGATAGGGAGTGGAGGTTGAGGGATGGTAGGTGGATGGGGACGTGAAGTGAATAAAGTGAGAGGAGGGAAGAAGAGGATGGAGGGAGGGGGGTGGGGCGTGTGAGGATTAGGAGGAAGTGATATAGGGGGATATTGAGGAGGAGGAGGAGGGGAGGGAGCAAGAGGAGGAGGACGTGTGGGAGGAGGAGGAGGTGGAAGAGGAGTAAGAGGATGAGAAGGAGCAGTAGGTGGAGCAAGAGGTGGAGGAGAAGGCGGAAGAGGAGGACTAGGATGAGGGTAAGGACAAGGATGAGGACGGGGAGGATGGGGAGGAGGAGGAAGAGGAGGAGGAGGGAATGTAGGGGAGAGGGAGGGGAAGGAGGGAGAGGTGGTATAGGGGGAGGGAGGGAGATGGAGTAGAGCAGGAGAGATGGTAGGTTGATGGGGAGGTAATGTAACAAGATTAGGGAGAGGGACTGAAGGGAGTTGGGTAGGGGTGCGATGAGTAGGAGGGAAAGGGAAGAGGGGAGGGAGTTTTGGGAGGGAAGGGAGGGGAATGGGATGGAGGTGGAGGAGGAGGAGGAAGAGAAGGAAGGGGATTGGTAAGGGTAGGGGTAGGAGTTGGATGAATGAGGAGGAGAGGGGGGAGGAGGGAGAGGATGAGGAGGAGTGATAAAAGGAGAAGGAGGAGGGGGATGGGAGGGTGGGAGAGTAGTGGGAGGTGTAGTGGGAGGAGGAGGAGGAGCATAAAGATGGAGTAGGATGAAAAAGGAGTGAAGGATAAGGACCATAAGACTTAGGGGGAGGATCAGGAGGATGGGTTATCCGTATAGGGGTAGGATTGGAAGGGTTATGATGGGAGGAGTAGGAGGGGAGTTTGAGGGAGGAGTAGGAGTAGTAGGAGGTGAGGGTGAGGGAGGAGTAAGTGGAGTAGGAGGGGAGTGCAGGGGAGAGGGAGATGGAGGAGGAGAGATAGGGAGGAGAGGGAAGGGATCATGTAAGGGAGGGATAGGAGAAAAGGGTAAAAAGGATGAGGAAGGGTAGGTGAAGGAGGTGTAGGAGGGTTATAAGGGTGAGGAGGGGGATGAAGGTGGGAGGGGCATGAGAAGGGGGGCGATTAGAATGGTTGTTAGGGGAGGAGTAGGAGGTGGGAAGGGTAAGATAAGGAGGGGAGAGAGGTGGATATGGAGAGGGAGGGGGAGGAGTAGTGGGTGTAGGAGGAGGAAAGGGAAGGACATGGAGGGGGAGGAGGAGGAGAAGGTGGAGGAAGGGGTGGAGGAGGAAGGAGGAGAATGATGATTAGGTGGAGCATAAAGAACATATGACTTAGGGGGAGGTAGAGGAAGGTGGGTGAGTCATACCTATGTAGGAGTTGAAAGGTTAGGAGGGAAGGAGTAGGACTAGTAGGAGGGGAGGGTGAGAGAGAGGTAGGTGGTGTAGGAGGAAAGGGATTATGCAAGGGAGGGCTCGGAGTGAAGGTTGAGAAGGATTATGAGTGGGGTAAGTGGATGCAGGAAGAATGGAGGTAGGGGATGGGAAGGAGAGGGAGGAGGAGGAGGAGGGATGGGAGGGTGAGGGATGGGAGGGGGAAACAGTGTGTAGGGAGATGGATGATTGGTGGATGGGGAGGTGAACAGGGAGAATAGAAGAGGAGGAGGAGGGAGAGGGAAGGGAGGGGAAGGAAGGGCTGACTGGGGTGGGATAGGGAGCAGAGGGGAGGAGGCTAAGAAGGGAAGAAGAGGAGGGAGAGGGAGTGGGGGTGGGAAGGGGGAGGGGGTTGTGGGTGTGATGTGTAAGAGGGAAAGGGAAGATGGGAAGGAGGGGTATGAGAATGAGGGGGAGAAGGGGACGGAGGGGTAGGTGGAGGAAGTGAGGTAGGGGGAGAAAGAGGAGGAGGAGGAGGAGGAGGAGGATAAGGAGAAGGAGGGGGAGGAGGTGGAGGAGGGAGAGGAGGAAGATGATGGAAGAGAGGTGAAGAAGGAGGATGATGAGGGAGAGGGAGTGGAGGGAAAGGGATGGTAGATGGAGGGGGAGGTGAAGGAAGGGAAGGAGGGGGACTAGATAGGGGAAGGTGGGGCAGGAGTATTAGTTGTTGGAGGAGGATAAGGAGTAGCAGGAAAAGAGTATGGGGGAAGACGGGAGAGAGGGGCATCAGAAAGAGGGGGAGGTGGAGGAGGAGGAGGAATGAAGGGATAGGGAGGAGGGAAGGTAGCAAGCTAAGGGGAGGAGTAGGAGCTGGGGCAAGGAGAAGGAGGGGAAGAGAAATGGGGAGGAGGGAGAGGGGTGGAGGGGAGGGATTATAGATGGAAGGGGACTTGAAGGGGGCATAGGAGGAGGAGGGAAGAAGTGGAGGGAAGGGGAAGAGGGAGGAAGGGTGAAGGGGCTCGGGGATGTGAGAAGCAGTAGAAGGAAACAAGGTATGGGTACGTCAAGTAAGAGGATAAGGGGAGGGATTGGGAGGAGTGGGAGTAGTGGGAGGAGGAGCAAAGAGGAGTAGGAAGAAGAAGAAGGAGAGGTGGAGGAGGTAAGAGGGAGGAGCGAAGGAATGGGGACAGGGAGGGGGAGGATGGAGAGGGTGTAGAGAGGAAGGGAAAATGTTTAGAGGGGGGCAGGATGTGGGGAGGTGGGGTGGGGGTATGAGGTGTTGGTGGAGGAGAAGGAGGATGGGAGGGATCAGAAGGTGGGGCAGAGGGGAGGTAGGGGGAGGAGGAGGGGATGGGAGGGAGGTGGAGATAGAGGGGGAGGAGGGAAAGGGAGTGGAGGTTGAGGGATTATAGGTGGAGGGGGACGTGAAGGGAATAAAGTGAGATGAGGGAAGAAGAGGATGGAGGGAGGGGGTGGGGGGGTGTGAGGAGTAGCAGGAAGTGATGTAGGGGGATATTGAAGAGGAGGAGGAGGGGAGGGAGTAAGAGGAGGAGGATGCGTGGGAGGAGGAGATGGAGGAGAAGGAGGTTGAAGAGGAGTAAGAGGAAGAGAAGGAGGAGTAAGGGGAGGAAGAGGTGGAGGAGGAGGTGGAAGAGGAGAACGAGGACGAGGACGAGGACGAGGAGGAGAAGGAAGAGGAGGAGGAGGGAATGTAGGGGAGAGGGAGGAGGAGGAGGGAATGTAGGGGAGAGGGAGGGGAAGGAGGGAGAGATGGTGTAGGGTGAGGGAGGGAGAGGGAGTAGAGGGGGAGAGATGGTAGGTGGAGGGGGAGGTGATGTAACAAGATTAGGGAGAGGGACTGAAGGGAGTTGGGTGTGGGTGCGATGAGTAGGAGGGAAAGGGAAGAGGGGAGGGAGTTTTAGGAGGTAAGGGAGGGGAATGGGATGGAGGTGGAGGAGGAGGAGGAAGAGAAGGAAGGGGATGTGGAAGGGTAGGGTTAGGAATTTGAAGGATGAGGAGGGAAGATGAGGAGGGAAGGGGGGAGGACAAAATGGAGGGGGGGAGGAGGGAGAGGATGAGGAGGAGTGATAGAAGGAGAAGGTGGAGAGGGACAGGGAGTAGTGGAATGTGTAGGAGGAGGGGAGGGGGGGAGGAGGAGGAGGAGGAAGAGGGAGTAGGATGATGATGGGGTGAAGGATAAGAACCATAGGACTTAGAGGGAGGATCATGAGGATGGGGTATTCGTATGGGGGTAGGACTAGAAGGAGGAGGGATGGGGAGGATATTGAAGGGATCATGTAAGGGAGGGGTAGGAGAAAAGGGTTAGAAGCATGACAAAGGGTAGATGAAGGAGGTGTAGGAGGGTTATAAGGATGGGGAGGGGGATGAAGGTTGGAGGGGCATGAGGAGGGGGATTGTTAGAATGGATGGTAAGGAGAGGAGTAGGAGGTGTATGAGGAGGGAAGGGAAAGACGAGGAAAGGAGAGAGGTGGATATGGAGGGGGATATGGAGGAGGAGGAGGTGTAGGAGGAGGGAAGGAAAGGACAAGGAGGGGAGAGAGGTGGATATTTATGGGGAGGGGGAGGTAAGGGGAGGAGGAGGTTTAGTAGGAGGTAGGAGGAGGATGATGAGGTGGAGGATAAAGGACATATGACTTAGAGGAAGGTTAAGGAGGGTGGGTGAGTCATACCAGGGTAGGAGTTGAAGGCTTAGGATGGAAGTGGGAGGGACGGAGTAGGAATAGTAGGAGGGGATGTTGAGGGAGGACTAGGAGTAGTAGGAGGGGAGGGTGAGGGAGGAGTAGGTGGTGTAGGAGTGAAGGGAGGGGGGAGGTATGTGGAGGAGGAGGGAAGGGATTATGCAAGGGAGCAGTAGGAGCGAAGGTTGAGAAGGATGAGGAGGGGGGTTAGTGGATGCGGGAAGAAGGGAGGCAGGGGGATGGGAAGGAGAGGGAGGAAGAGGAGGATGGGAGGGCTAGGGATGGTGGAGGAAGCGAGGTAGGGGAAAAAGGTTAAGGAGGAGACAAAGGAGGAGGGAAGGGATGGGTAGAATGAGGGAGGGGAGGGATAGGGAGTGAAGCTAGAGGGATGGTATGTCGAAGGGGAGATGAAGGAGGTGGATGGGGAGAAGGGAAGAAGAGGAGGGAGGGTAGGTGGGGGTGGGAGGTTTAAGGGGATGAAGGAGGAGGAAGAGTAGGAAGGGAGGGTGGAGGAGGAGGGAGAGAAGGATGAGGAGGGAGAGTATTATGAAGAGGAGGTGGGGAAGGGAGGTGGAGGGGGAGGTGTAGGAGGGTGAGGGAGCAGAGGGGTAGGGATTATAGATGGAGGGGTAGCGGAAAGAAGGGAAGGAGGGAGAAGTGGAGGGATTCTAGTTTGAGGGGGAGGTAAAGGAGGAGGAGGAGGATGATGAGGAGCAATTTAGGAAGGGGGATGTGAAGATGGTCGAGGGTGATGAGGAAAGAAGAGGAGGGAGGGGAAAGGGTAGGGGAAGGGGGCGGTGGGGGGAAGGTGTTGGCGGTGCAAGGAGTAGGAGGAAGAAAGGTAGGGGAACCTGGAGGAGGAGGAAGAGGAGGTGGAGGATGAGGAGGGACTAGAGCAGGAGGAGGGAAGGTAGGGGGTGGGGGTGTGAGATGAGTAGTAGTAAAAGGTGGAGGTGGGTAGGAGGGCTAGGGAAGAGGGGAGGTAGGGAGAAAAGAATGAGGGGGAGGAGGGGAGGAGGGGAGGTAGGGAGAGGGGCGAGAAATAGAGGAAGGGGTAGGAAGAGGAGGAGGAGGAGGGAGGGAGGGAGAGGGAGGATGAGGATGAGGTCAAGGAGGATGAAGGAGAGGAGGACAAGGAGGCGGGGGAGGAAGAGTGCAAGGAAGGGAAGAGGGAGGGGAAGGATGGGGAGGGAGTAGATGGGAAGGGATCATAGATGAAGGGGTAGGTGACTGAATTAAGAAGGGCTACAAGATGGGAGTAAGTGGGTTAAGGGTATGAAGTGTTGGAGAAGGTGAAGGAGGAGGGAGGGGAGGGGGGACAGTAAGGAGAGGTAGGAGAAGGAGGAGCGAAGGGGTGGGGAGGGGGGATGAAGTGAGGTAGGGAGACAAGGAGGGTGGGGGAAGAGTAGGGAGAGGAGGAGATGGAGTATGACATGGGAAGGGAGAAGGGGGGTAGTTTTAGGAGGAAGAGTAAGAGGAGGAGGGATCCTTGGGAGGGGGGGAAGGCAAGGAGGGGGATCGAACAGAGTTGGAGGAGCGAAACAGGAGGGAGGGGGAGAAGAAGGATGGGGGAAGAGGAGAAGGAGGAGAGTTGAGGGAGATGAAGGGGAAGGGGCACATGTGTGGGAAGTGGAGGTGGTGGATTACAAGGAAGGGGAGGGGAGGAGGGAGGGAGATGAGAAGGAGTGGTGAGCAGGATGATAATGAGAGGGAGGGTGATGGAAATGAATGGGATAGGAAGGACGATGATTATATGAGGAATTAGGAGGGGAGAGTGATTGGGAGTAGAAGGAGGTGGTGGAGGGAGAGAAAGGGAAGGAGGAAGATAAGGACAAGGAGCGAGGAATAGAAGGATGATGAAGAGGATAAGGAGGATGAGGAGGGGTAGGAGGAGGAGGAGGTTAAGGCGATTGAAGGGGGTATGGAGGAAGAGAGTAAGGTTGAGGGGGGGGTGAGGGTAAGGGGGGGACTAAAAAATGGGTTGAAGGGTGTTAAGGAGGTGGAGGAGGTGGGGAAGGGG
The DNA here is from genome assembly GCA_027924585.1 of Larix kaempferi. Lineage (NCBI taxonomy): Eukaryota > Viridiplantae > Streptophyta > Pinopsida > Pinales > Pinaceae > Larix > Larix kaempferi. The sequence goes on along the minus strand of BSBM01001483.1, from coordinate 6,528,818 downwards.
GAGGAGGAAGAGCAAGGGAGGGAGGGGAATGGGAAGGAGGTGGAGGAGAAGGAGGAGGAGGAAGAGATAGAAGGAGAGGGAGAAGGGTAGGAGGAGGATTGGGGAGGATCAAGAGGAGGGGACGGGGGAGGATTGGGGAGGATCAAGAGGAGGGGATGGGGGAGGATTGGGGAGGATCAAGAGGAGGGGACAGGGGAGGAGGAGGAGAAAGTAGAGGATGAGGAGTAGTGATAGAAGGGGAAGGAAGAGGGTGAAGGGAGCGATTGGGAGGAGCAGGAAGTGTAGGAGGATGGAAGGGGAGGAGGAGAAGGAGGGGAGAGAAGTGGATATGGAGGGGGAGGTGGAAGAGTATGGGGGATCCATATGGGGGTAGGAGTAGAAGGGCTAGGAGGGAAGGAGTAGGAGTAGTAGGAGGGGAGTGTGAGGGAGGAGTAGTAGGAGGAGGAGGGGAGGGTGATGGAGTATTAGGTGGAGTAGGAGGGAAGGGATGGGGAGAGGGAGAGGGAGGAGGGATTTAGAGGAGGAGGGAATGGATCATGCAAGGGAGGGGCAGTAGCAGAGGGTGAGGAGGGGGATGTTAAGGAAGGAGTGGAGAGGAGGAGGGAGTGGAGAGGAGGAGGGGGGAGAGGGGGACAAGAAGGAATAGGAGGAGTGGAATGATGGGGATGGGGAGCAGGAGGTAGGAGTGGATGAAAATGGGAGGGAGTGATGGGGGAGGAGGTGTAGGAGATGATTGGAGTGGGGGGAGATGACATTGATGAGGAGGAGGAGGATAATGGGATGGAGGGAGAGGTGGAGGAGGAGGGGAGAGTGGTAGTAGGAGGACTAGTAGGCATGTCTAGTGGGGGTATGAGGAGTAGGTGAAGGAAGTGAGGTAGTGGAAGTAGTAGGAGGTGGAAGAGTAGGAAGGGGGGGTGGTGGAGGAGGGAGATGACGAGGAGGAAGAGGAGGAGGGAAGGGAGTGGGAGAGGGAGGTAGAGATGATGGAACCAAAGAAGGAGAGGAGGAAGTATGATAGGTTGAGGGGAGGGGGAGGGGGAGGGGGAATCCAGGGGAGGAGGGAGGGGAGGAGGGAGAGTGAGTAGAGGGGCAGGGATGGTAGGTGGAGGGCGAGGTGAAGTGGAAGGAGGGGGAGGAGGGAAAAAGTGGAGTGAGGGGTAGGGGGGAAGGGCGATGTCGAGGAGAGGGCGAGGGTGGGTGAGTTGTGATAATTCATAAGAGTAGAAGTAGGAGGGGGGACGAATAATGAGGGAAGATGGGAGGGAGGGGGAGGAAGAGGATGATGTGGAGGAGGGGAGGGAGGGGGAGGGGGAGTAATTGAGGTAGGAGGGAGGAAGAGAGGAGGAGGAGGAGGGAAGGAATGGGTACAAGAAGGAGGGTAGGATGAGGAAGAGGAGGAGGAGGAGGGGAGCGAGTGGGAGCGTGGGGAGAAAGGAAGGGAGGGGAAGTAGGGGGGGTGAGGAGGGCAATGTAGAGGAGGGGAAGGAGAAGATGGAGAGGAATGAAAAGGAGGGGGAAAGGGAGGATAAGGAGGGGGAGGAGGAGAATGGGAGGGAGGAGGACATGATGGAGGAGGAGGAGTGGAGTGATGATGAAGGGGAGTAGGACAAAAAGTATGATAGAGAGGGAGGGAAAGGGGATTCAGAGCTAGGGGATGAGGAGTTGGAGGTGGTGGGAGGGGGAGGAGGATTACAATGGCAAGGATGATGAGGATGATGGGATGGGGGTCAGGTCGAGGAGGAGGAGTAGGATGGGAGGAGGTAGGAGTGGTGATATTGGATAAGGGGGGAAGGGGAGGAGGAGGATGACAATAACAAAGAGGATGGGGACATTGGGATGAAAGGGGACGTGGGGGAGGAGGGGGGAGTTGTGGGAGGAAGAGTAGGAGGAGGAGGATGGGAGGGGGGAGTACGCGAGATCTTGGGGAAGGACTGGAGGTTGGAGGAGAAGGATGACAGGATGGGGGGGGGCAAGATTTAGTGGAGAAGGAGGAGGAGGAAGTGGAGGAGACATGGGGGAGGGGGAGGATGGGGAAGGGGTATAAGTGTCGGAGGAGGAGTTTGTCGGGGATGGGGATGGGGAGGAGGTGAGGGAGGGGGAAGAGAAAGAGTGGTGAGGAGTATGAGAAGGAGGGGTAGGGTGATGTATATGATTTTGCTAGAAAAGAGGATGATGATACAAGGTATCAGGAGGGGGATGGTGATAGCGAGTAGGAGGAGGTGGTGGGGGGAGGGAATGAGGAGGAAGTGGTGGGGGAGAAGGATAAGGAAAACGAGTGAGAAGTGGAAGGATGAGAATGATGATGAGGAGGATGAGGAGGAGCAAAAGAAGTGGGATGTGGAGGCAGGGGAAGTGGGTTGTGTGGAGGAGAGTGGGAGTAGAGGATGAGGAGGTGGGCCAGCAGGAGGGGGAGGGGGGGAGGGTGATGGGGGGACTCGTAAAGGGGCAAGAGGGAGTTGGAGGGAAAGGGGGAGAGGGAGGAAGTGGGAGCAAGGGGAAGAGGAGGGGAGGAAGGGGAATGGGAATGAGGTGGAGGTGGCGGAAGATGGGGACAAGATGGAGGGGGATGTGGATGTTGATGGGGAGGAATACAAGGATGAGGACAAGAAGGAGGGGGAAGGGTAAGGGGAGAAGGTGAGGATGAGGAGGATGTGAGGGAGAGGGAGGGGGATAGAGACAAGGAGAAGGAATATCAAGGGTAGGGAGGTTAGTAGGTGAGGGAATTCAAGGGAATGGGGGAAAGGTGATAAGGACAAGGAGGTGGTCAGAGGAAAGGGGAGAAAGAGGAGGAGGGAGGAGGGGGATGGGGAGGGGGATGAGTGGGAGGTGTGGGGGTGGGGGAGGAGTAGAAGTAGGGGGGGATAATGGGGAGGATGTTGAGGAGGAGGGGGAGGTGTGGGGGTTGAGCTTGAGGTGTAGGGGGTTTGAGGAGGGGTAGGAGGAAGGGAGACTTGAGGAGGAGGTGAGATAAGGGGAGGGGTATGTGGAAATGGAAGTTGGTGGGGAGGAGGAGGAGGAGGGTGAGTGTTAGGGGAAGTGGGGAGGAGATCGAGGGTGTGGGGGGAGGTAGGAAATATTTGGAGTTGGGGTGGAGAGGAGAATGAGGGGAGGAGGGGAGGGATGGAGAGGGAGATGACGGTGTAGAGTCTTAGCATATATATCTAGATACTAAGAAAGATAGAAACACTGTTAAAGGGATCAACAATCTACAAATTCATGGAATAAATATGCTAAACGCTAATTATCGCACCAAAAGAGTGAAGTCAATAACATAAGATTGTACTATAGAAGAAATAAATAAGGTCCCTGGACACCTAACCTAAGACATAAACGAAATAAATGGTTATCTAAACTCATAGATCTAGTTCACACATGAATCTTGAAAGATGCAAAGAAAGAGAAAGGAGTAGATCTTACCTCCAAGCTGCATGATGTCCAAGTGCTTGCTCCAAGGTTGATATCTAAAGCTTGAACCTATGAAACAATACAAAGGACCAACACTTCCAAGCAAATAGATGTATTCAGCTAGATCTAACCTACAACATATTGCACATCAAATAACAAGAAACACAATATGGGAGAATAGGACAACTTTTCATTAAAACTAAAGCCATGAAGAAGTACATAACATAGTGTTATCCCTGACCCAATGGTTGATGTAGACTCTTCCAGCTCTACTTCAGTATTCCTTCAAGACATCTAGGATCATAATTTCCACCTTTCTAAGTCTTCTCCCTTTGGCATAGGTAGGAGGTCCATTATATAGGTTAGGGAGGCCAAACCAACTAGGAGAGATATTTGGATCAAAGGAAGATGAAGTCGATCAATGGACCTTGAGTCCCCTTGGGTTAGTAAGAGGATAGGATTCGAAGGGTGACTCAATCCCATAAAGATCTCCTTGAAGGATGAGATCCAAAAATCATGGAACTTCTTCCTAGCCAACACTATCACACCTTGCATGGAGAGTAACATGCGATGAAGAGGCTTTTTCATGCTTTGCAAAAAAGACCAAGCATAAAAATCAGGATATTTTTCGCATGATGGAGACTTGTAGAAACGCGATAATCATTCTCTACATAACTGACAAGATGCGATGAAGTATCTCTTAAAGATTGAAAAAGAAAGGTGTGAGATGGAGTTTAGTGTCCAGATGACATGGGAGGTTCTCAAGATGACTGGTAGACTCTTAAACCAACACACACTATTTTCTAACCTGCTCATGGAACAAGGTCTTCATGGTGCTAGGACATAAATACTGCAAGTGACAAAATCAGGTGTAATAGGTTCCCCCTAAAGTGTGAGGTCAAAAACAGAATTGATGGTTCAAACACTTTATCAACTCACAAATGAAGGATAACTGAAAGATAACCAAAGAAGAGCCTGGACAACAAACTATTGACAATATGCCAATCCTGAGGTAGGCATTCCCATGCTTAGAATTAATTTGACTCAAGACATGGTTTCCAACCAATACATTGCAGATCCATGACTGAATATGACTATAGATAAATCATGGCTACTAAAGTACATGCGTAGATCCATGATGAAATAATGACACATCCACGACCAATACAAAGTGGATCTATGTGATAGTATATCAATGAGGTAACCAACATGATGTCCATGTGGGAACCTACTAAAAAATCACCATCACAACCTGGATGTGCTAAATAGACTTCATAACCATCCAAGGTCTGCTACCCAATCTCGAATTGATACGAATCTAAGCATGTGATTACAAGGTGTTGAATTCAAACATGGTAGAAACCATTTGATTGTCAGTCAATGATGTGAATTGTTAACAAGTGCGAGCGAAATCACCAATGATGATAATGATTCCCAAGGTATCACCAGTACAATCCAACGAGTGTGAATACATGTATTGACGTCGAACACTCGTGGAATCATTTGATCAGAGTTCATTGATGAAAACCTATTGTCAAACACGAGGAAACCTACCATTAAGGGATGCAGGTACCAATGTACTAGGGTGGTTCTTAATCCTTATTCCTGGATGATGTGTTGACGTCAATAGGAATAGAGGGTGAATCCATTAAGATGGGTGTCTATTTCATGAGAATCGGGTGGTGAAGAAGCACAGTAGAAGTTATTCGACCGAATAACAATATTTATTCGGCCAAATAAATATTGTTATTTGGCCAAATAACCTGTAGTTTTTTTGACCGAATAAATATTCACGATTCACCGTTAAAAGTAACAAAGACCTAGAACTACATGCGAGGAAGTGCCGACCGGGAAAATTGTCTGGTAATTTTTTTTTTGATATTATTTGGCCAAATAATTATTCGATCGAATAATTATTCAGCTAAAACATTATTTGTCCAAACAATTATTCGACCGAACAAGTATTCGGGCCGAATAAATATTTGGCCGAACTATTATTCGGCCAAATAATTATTCGGCATATAAGGTCGGCTGTGGCCATATTTTTTCATTTTTGTGCTGAATCTTCTTAAGGTCCTTCTATTGCAACCTTTCCCCGCATTGTTGGGACCCCGACCCTACCTTTTGCTGCCACAACCGCTCTTGATGCTTCCGACTCTACACTGCATTTTTTCCGCCATCTTCTCGACGTGGATCGCAAAGGCTTGGTTCAACAACATCCATTCAAGAGGTAAGTTGGCGTTTTAATTTGTTTTTTATCATCTGTTGTTTTTGTTTTTGTTTTTTTTGTTTTCCTAATCACTCGTTTTTGTTTTTGGAAGGATATCAATGTTCATCTTCACTTCTTTCACAGTAGATCGGCGTTCGGCTTCGCTTCATTGGCAAGAGATCGACGTTCGGCGTTCGACTTCGCTTCTTTGACAAGAGATCCACGTTTGGAGTTCCGTGTTCGGCTTCGCTTATCAAGTCAGTTGGATGAAAAAATTCTCTTCACATGCCTCTATTGGTTTTGTACGCATATTAGTTCAATTTTACATCGTTTCGACTCACTTTTTTGACTTGTATGAATTGGAGTTTAATTCCTCTGTGATATTGCAGAAGCACATGTAAAATATAATGAATCTCGCTTTGTTTAAAAATTGAGGAATCAGTCTTTAAGTCTTGTGAATACCTGTGTATAGTAGATAGTCCTTGGTTAAGCACACTGTGCATAAAAGAACCGTGCTATTAAGACTGAGGAGATTGTTGAGATCCATTTGGATCTCTGTTAATTATATTTTAAAAACAATTATGGAATATCGATCCATAATCGTTTAGAGTCAAATAGTAAGGAACTATTCTGTTTTTTTTAAGGAAAAAAAAATTGTTTCTCTTTTCAATACAAGGAAAGCTATGGGGATTTTACAATGATTTTTTTTGTAGACAGTTCCATAATATTATATCTACGTACCACTCAAACTCAAATCCTATAACAATCAAATCGTAAATAAGCTCTGTGTAAATCGTTTGTATATGTTTCATATAGTGAATTGAATTCGGGTATGAGCTTTGTTCTTAGGGTAACAACTCTAAGTTAGACTTAAAATGATTTTTTTTTTAAAAGCCATGAGAACTTTGTTCTCTCTCCATGAACCCTCGAAATATTAACTAAGTCAATATATGTCCTATGTTGTTCCTGTTCATAAGCTAAGCAACTGCTTTGATGAACTCTATTTTTTTAAGGGATCGACCTCTTTTATGCAAAAGCTCTATTACCATGAGTAGAATAGAGGAACATCTGAAATCTTGATCCATATTTTGGATAGTTTAATGCATGAAGTAATCTCTAGTCGATATTTTTTATGCTATGAATATTTGGGTAAAACAATTTTTACCGTCCATCTAAAATTAAAATCAGTGCAAATCTTGTGACATTACAGATTGATCTATCTTCTATGGGTATATAGAGAGGGATCGATACATTCTTCTTAATAAAATTGGTTGTGATCACGGTAAAAAAATAAAAATTATTTAACGTGTTACTGGATTAAGAAATCATGTTAATAATGTAACACAGAGTTTGACTCTTGTTAAACATCAAAACCCTCCTAACTAATTCAATTTTTCCATATTTATGGTTCTGCACTGAGTAGAAAATGTGAAACACAGTCCAATGATCATCCTTACATTTCATGTAGACATTTTTGTCGTAATTGGTTAAGCACTATGTGCATAAAGGAATTGCTCTATTAAGACTGAGAATATCGTTGAGATCCATTTGGATCTCTCTTAATTATATTTTAAAAACAATTCTGGGATATTGTTCCATATTTGGAAATTATTTGAGAATCAAATCCAAGGATTCGATCTCTGGTCATTTTGTTGTGTTTACTAACTGAGGTTTATTACTAGACAATCGTATAACAGGATATATGTTTTCTCTATGCTGGAAGTGTGTAAACCATGAGTGAAACGTTCTAATTTTTAAAATTATCCATAATTGGATCTGTCTATAGATCAAGAAAGTGTTTTGTCAACAACTTGGTCTGCCTAAAAATATTACAATATCGGTTGTTATAATTATAAAAATTCAATTGATAATGAAATTCAAATCAATATATTTCGTTCCACCTTTGTCATAACGAATATTTTCACTCTGTATATATATTGATTTCAACTCTTTAAAAGAAAAAGAATGAATGTTGTTTATATGAGACAAATTGGTCCATATGCAAATGGAATCATATCCTCTGTTTTTAAAATGAATATTGAACTCTATTTTTTGTGATCGAATTTCTTGTTTTTTAAACTTTGTCCATAATCAATGGATCAGATCCTTTATGGTTGTACTCTATTTACATATTAAATGGAATGAGTTATTAATCCGAGAACCCTTCAATTTGTTGAACTCCATGGTATGGCATATAATGAAAGAGATGGATTGGATCGTTGTTGGAACTCTATCTACAAGATATAGAACTATGAAATGATTGAATTGTTGTTGAAAATATGTTTGTCATAGTTCAGATTTTGGTAAATATGCAGAGTACAAATTATTTCCGTTATAATAGTTTGTGATAGCGTCAGTGAGTAAACTGAGTTGTGTGAAGTAGTGGGAGATGATGGGTGAGTCTATAAGTAAATATATCGTCAGTTTGATCTTTATCCTTGAATTTAAATTGACATATAAATACTGCAAACTGAATCTAACCCTTACTCAATAATTAGGGCAACAACTTGAAAAGTTATAGGGAGGTACCACGAATCCTGGGTGACTCTTATGTTTAGCTGGAATCTTACAAAGTTTATTCTATGTCTTACAACAACTAGATTAATTTATAACCAAATTTTCCATAGAATTTATCCATACATAGACCATCATCTTCTGTCTATATATTTGCAGCATGTTTCAAAATATGGGGCCTATGGGATCACAGGTGTCCATGGTTGTATTTGGGAATATTTGGCATTTAGATTTTTTAAATTATTTATATTGGAGAGTAATATAACAAGAGTAAATTAGAGTAACTCTGAATAAATTCTTAAGAGTACCTTGTGATATACTTTAACAGAGCATTGCAAGGTTAGTGACTGGCTTTCCAGGGTGTTGGGACTTACTGATAAACAATTATTAAGGACCCTTTCAAACTCTTCACCCTCCTTATTTTTTATCATTACATACCACTCTTCCCAGTGGTGCTAGAACAAAGGGTAGTTATTTTCCTTTTATATCTAGTTGTTTAAAAGGCCTCATTCCCTTAATGCATTAGTCCAGTTTGCCTAAATTATTAGAGAAGTAAAATATACTATACGAAAAGTCACACTTTTAAAGCTAGATTGTAGAATCGACTCACACTTTGTAAAATGTAAACACACTAGAAGACATTAAATAACGGTTACAATTTAATTTACATAAAATTATACAAGCTGATACATAATACTGATTAGCACAATTATAATATGAATAAATAACTATAAAAATTTACCTTAATCGAAGGATTAAGCACAAAATTTGGAATAAAAACTCTAACAACATGAATAAAAACACAATTAAACAACAACACCTAATCTTCTAAGTGGGCCCTACCTCCTCATAATAGAGCATCAGATTAAGCTCTTGATGCTTTCCTGGGGGCTTCAGCTCTTCGTTTCCTGCTCGCTTGTTTGTAGTTAGCATAGAACACTTTGTCTAGTATTCTCCATAGAACACCTTCTCTAATCTTCATTAGTATTTAGCATAGATGCACCAAGTATCTTCTACCTTCGAGTAGGTCATTGAGAAATGACATGTTGGACTTATGGACTTAATTATTAGAAATGGAGTAACCAATAACACATTTCATTCTTATAGTGAATAGAACACCTTCTCCAAACTTCATTAGTAGTTAGCATAGATGCACCAAGTATCTTCTACGTTCGAGTAGGTCATCAAGAAATGACATGTTGGACTTATAGTCTTAATTATTAGAAAGGGAGTAAACAATAACAAATTTCATGCTTATAGTGCATAGAACAACTTCTCAAAACTTCATTAGTAGTTATCATAGATGCACCAATTATCTTCTACCTTCGAGGAGGTCATCGAGAAATTACATGTTGGACTAATGGACTTAATTATTAGAACGGGAGTAAACAATAACATATTTCATGCTTTTAGTGCATAGAGCACCTTCTCAAACCTTCATTAGTAGTTAGCATATATGCACCAAGTATCTTCTACCTTCGAGTAGGTAATCGAGAAATGACACGCTCGACTTATGGACTTAATTATTAGAAAGGGATTAAACAATAAAATATTTCATGCTTATAGTGCATAGAACACCTTCTCAAAACTTCATTATTAGTTAGCATAGATGCACCAAGTATATTCTACCTTCGAAGGGAGTAAACAATAACAAATTTCATGCTTATAGTGCATAGAACACCTCCTTAAAACCTCATTAGTAAAGTTGTTGTTTCATAAGTAAAGTTGTTTCATAAGTACAAATCATATGAACACTTACTCACAATATTTATCTTTTCTTATATAACATAACATCTTTCTCTGGGAGATTAAGTTAAATGTTTGGAATGTTTAAATATCAAAACATGTAAAATTTGAATATGTTATGAGTCGATAGTTGTGTAAATGTAGACATCTTATCAAATGGAAAGAGAGGGGTATTTGAGGAAAAAGCGTAGGAGGTCATCACGGTCATCAGGAATTGGTGTCTAGACTGATAATCAAAGGTTTCCAGCTTTACCTCAGGATTCAAGCTTGTTGTATGGTTCACATTCATCTGATAACCAGTTAGGCCAAAGGGGTGCAGATGATTCGCCTGTATCTTCTATGGGAGAACGTCGATCTTGTCCTTCTGTTGGTATGAATTTGTAATTTTGTGTGTGTTCAAAAAGTTTGTACATGTTTACACACATCTCTGTTTGTCTTTGAAGAAGAGAAAGGTTCAGAAGAGGCTCATAATTCTACACAGAGGGACGAAGGTCGAGCGAGGAGGACATATGTTGAACCAGATGTGGGTGTAGAGAAAGGTTCGGAAGAGGCTTGTAATTCTACAAAGAGGGACAAAGGTCGAGCAAGGAGGGCATGTGTTGAACTAGATGCAGTTTTTACACCAATAACAACTTATACATCTGATTTACCTGAAAATATTCCATGGGAAAGTGGTGTTCAACAAACGACCCTTGAAAGCTGTAGATCTCACTATGAAAAGTTGCAACATGATCTTGCTAGTTTGGATCTCCCTCCAGAGAGAAAACAAATTCTAAAGATTGTTTTGCGGTCATTGCAAAAATTCATTGAGGTATATGAGGATCTTGGACCAACTATGGATGATTTTGTTGACTTGATGCGGAGGAGAAGGGCACAAGTGATGGGTTCGGACAAGTGGACTGTTGTGAAGGAGAGAGTGACCAAAGAACAGGCCAATTCAATGTTTAACTTCAAAGAAGGACTAAAGTGAAAAATGTTGAAAGTGCAATATTTCAAGCACCCTGAACTTGCACATCTAATATATGATCAGTTCCTTGTAGCCTATGGTCGGTTGCCATGGAATGATGAGGCTTCTAATTATTTCGCCAGATTTTTTGATGCAGATTTTTTTAAAATATGAAGCCAAAATATACTGATATTCATTCTAGATTTATGGAGATGGAAAGGGGTGAATATATGATCGACAAGGTGCTCTTATAGATCCTACAACTCTTCGATTTCCACCCCAGATATCTCTCCCAACTAGGCTTGTGAATTTAAAATCGGAGATGGACCCCACATCCCAACTTGGGACAACTACAAGGGATTTTGTTGCCGAAGTTTTAACATCGACATTTGTAGGAGTTGATGCGGGATTGGTTCGAGAAAGGGCTCGAGCCACTATTCATCAAAAGTTTGTTTACAAAATGAATGATGAGGTAGATGCAATGAGCATTGAAGATCGTAGGGCTTATGCTAAGGTTTGTCATGATACATCTTTGGATGTCCTGACACATGACACATCGAGTATAGGAGAGGTCTGTTGTTTATGTACAGAAAATCTATTTAATTGTTTTATTCATTTTGAATTGAACTTTTTGTTACATTGTATCTATGACATTATGTATTTTTTGATATATAGTAATAAATACAATACGTAAATGTTTATTGATTGCATTTTTCTAGAATATTGAATGAACATGATTTTCAACTCTCTAGTACTAAAAATGTAGAAGAGCATCTTAGAGAGGTATATTTATTATTTACATATTTATATTTATGTTTTAAATATAATGTATGTTTTTCTTTTAATTTTAAGTAATCTATGTATTTTATTGTTAATGTGACTTATCCATGCAGGTTCATTTAGGTTCCAACTTTTTTGATGATTTTCTATCTCTAGTGAGCTCATGTTTTCATTTTTTTTTGTTTTAAGTGAATTTCTAAATTTTAGTTTATTTTGCTTGCACAATGTTTTCTTTATTAACAAAATTTAAATTTTAGGGAATAGGAGAAAATATGGACATTGGTGGTGAGGATATTGGTTCTTTGATGGGCGTGGACATTGGCACTGAGGTAATTTTTTTTTATAAGTTTAATATTTTAACTTTTGAATTTAGTTGAAAATTGTTTAAATAATTTATGAGATTCATAATTTTCTTTTATACATGTTGCAGGTTGGGACTCTTCGGGACAAAGGGAATACCATAATGGAGGATAGTGATGGACTTTGATTTAGAGAATGATTTTTATTGGTCTTTTTTGTTTTCCCATACTAAAATATTGCATATATTTGCATGTTGATACATATATTGTAGTTGTTTTGGACATCTAGGAACTTTACTTTTGGATTATATATGTACATTGAACTCACATATTCATGAACATACATTGAACTTACATATTCTGTATTTGCTTTGAATGATCTAAATTTTTTTTGGGGGGGGAATTACATAGAATACTTTGTGTGGTAAATGCTTAGAATATGATTTTGCATGATGTTCATGAATATATGTGTTATTAAATTTGCATGTACAAGTTACAATTTTCTTTCATAATGATATCTGATCTTATATCTAGTTTAATGTTCAATATTCAAATGGTTTTAAAGGATATTAGTACATATGTTTTAATGTTTAAAGTACTTTATTTTATGAAAAATATAAATTCCATATGATTTTTGTTGGATCATGTCCTCACAAAACGGAATATTTTAGATCACTGTGTGATGTAGAACAACACTATTTAGCTGATGTACCTTATTTTCGTAATTTCCAGATTGCAAATTTTATGTAAAGTAGACATTAAATATTTGTTGTCTTAAATTAGTTCATAGAATATAGTGTTTGCAGTTTGCACTCATGAATCTTTCTTTACTGAATTTCAGTATATTCTAGCCTTAACTTTTGATAGGTGCAATCTAAAGTTACAAAGTTTAAGACCTGTAGAATTTAATCCTTGAGTGCAGATTTGTAGTATTGACAATTTTTGAGTGCATATTTGAATTTTTGAGTGCAAATGTAAAAATTTATATGAGTGCAGATGTAAACAAATTTGAGTGCAGGTTTCAACCCTCTTGGTTGTATTTTAATATATGATCTTTGATTTTTCCTCCTATAGGCATCATTTTTGCACTCTTCACTTTGCTAAGAAGGGATAGATTATTATTATGCAACCTTTTATTTCTCTATATTTCCTTGCTAGTTATTCCTTTGAATCACCCTTGTCCTTTTGCAATTTATATACATCAATATTTTACTTATCATTTTTCCACATGAAATTTAAGTACATGTATGTTACATATACACATGTTTCGTAAAATATGATCTCATCATAACTATGCTTAAATTGAAAAGATCAAGTTTGATAATTCAATTCAAGTGTGTTTGGAAGTGTGTTGTAGATTGTATGTACAATAAAATTGAATATTATATAAATGATAACTTGAATCTTATATAAACGATTCATACTTTAAATTTTTAACTAATTATTCATATGTTCAATGTTCAAGTACAACACTTTTGTAGTTCGTGAACTATAGATGCTACTGAAATCATGGAAAATGGGGATTTAACTATTTTTTTTTTTTAATAATAAGCAAGGATTTCGGGATTGTGAATCTTATGCTAAATTAGAACCATGATTTTATACAACAATTTGATGAATTTTCATCGGTTTATTGTAAATAACCATTTCTCTAATTCAACATAAGCTTCAGAATCCTGCAGTCCTTATTTGTGATTAACAATCAAATGATCGTTATCTCCATTTTCCATGATTTCAGTTATGTGAACTTAAATAATTTTGTTCAATTCCATCACCATATAAAATCATATCTTCATATAATCTAGATCAAATGGAACTAAATTCTATCTACACAAGTGATACTATCAAGAATTCAAAATCAGATCATATAATCTAGATCAAATGGAACTAAATTCTATCTACACAAGTGATATTATCCTTGTACATGTATCATTTATTTAAAAACCATAGGTTAGCAAAGTGCCAGAAATTTCATGGATCGTATTCATATGAATTATTCACCCCACCACAAAGGCACTAATGGATCAACCCATTTAATGGATTCAATTATGATAATTTATCTAAATAATTAATAAAATATAAAGCTTAGCCATTTTTATGTATAGTTAATTATTCAAGCAACAAAGAATAAGATCCCATCTCCACATTGGGCACTACCCCCACAAGAATAAAAATAATAGTAGGATTTAACCAAGAGAGGCAATAAAGTTTTCGTACTACATACAAGATCAAGAATAATAATTTCTCATTTATATAAATAATAATTTCATTCATATAAATAATAATTTCATTCATCATACAATTTGTATTTTAGAATTGTCTATTAATAATATATTAGAGAAACATGAAATGGATTCATCACAATCCAAATCTTTTCATGAAATTACACATTAAATACCACACATATTACCCTAAAATCCTTCAAATTCAATCAAGGTCAAATGGTTTCAACTATACAACCACATATCAAAATTTATAAGGATTCCAACTTAGGATTTCCTTCACATAATTAAATACCATAGATCCCCCAATATAAAGGACTCAATTAGCTTAATCTAATAGAGGTAATAATATACAATCAACTTGTTATAGAGAATTCTCCACCATTTTCAAACATTTCTTAAACAATTTAATCCTACATTAATAATTTATGCACCACATGTCCATATTTCAACATGACATAACATAATTACTCAATCATGTCCAAGAATATTTAAGCAATCATTCTTAACAATTAACAATGTTTTTACGAGATAATGTTTAAACTCTTATTCTAGTTCCCATACATTACTTGTAAAATTACATTTGCAATCAACATTCCATAGTTGAAAGATAACATTTTCCAACTTTTCCCAACTTTTATTAAAGTTCTCATTACCAAATAATTATCGAATTGATTTCAACATGGTAAAATACAATAATTTTATAAATGGCATCTCAACCTCGACGCCATCTTCTTACACATTACCAAATAACACACCAATTCATCATGCCATCATCCATATTCAATCATACACAATCATAAACACAAGCTTATAAAACATAAATAAAAATATAACACCTCAAGATCATAGTCATAGTTCTCAATATAAAAATATATTGTACACAACATTTGACATGCACAAAACAAGTAAAATGTATACTTTATAATTTGAATTCGAAGTTGTTTTTTAAACTCCTATTCATCGTCATTAAATCTTACACAATAATATTCCACAGAGAGGATAAACTAATGCCATGGGTCTCCTATAGTTCTCTTAACCATGATCAATTCATTTCCGATATGGTTAAAAACATCGCAATGGAATGCCGTCCTCAATTATTCATTCATGGTCATATTTGGACATTTTCCATTTTCTAGTTTTTAATTTTTTTTTCGATGGAACTTGTACTAATTTTATTTGAGATGCACATACTAAATGACTATATTGACAACATATAACACCAGGTTCATAATCTTGAAAGTAGACATAATTTTCAGTCATATGGGTTTGTTGAAAAAAAAAACTTTTAAAATGATGGATCATCTCTCATATGTAAATCTTTTTTCATCATAGTCCTCCAATAACCTCATCTTTCCTTCAGTACGTCGCATCAAATAATATTTCACCTTTTCTTTGTTGTCTAAAGGTGCAATCACAACGAAAACATCTCTTGTCCAAATTACAATTGACGTCAGGGTTTCTAAATCAATTAAATTGACTATACACATAAGGTAATGGACAACAATGAACAATCAAAAAATAATTTGTAAGTTCTATATATATACATAATTTATATGAAAAGAACAATCAATGTTTTTATTTTATTTCATTACCTTCTCTAACAAGATCTGCAATTCTATTGCCATCAGATGCTATTGTTATTTCTTATGATTCTAATTCTTCTAAGCTTGCTAGTGGCATTTTTCCCTTTGGATTAATCTCTGTGTGTTTCCAATGTTTTATGTAGTTGTTCGTTATGTTTTCACAAAATTTTGTAGATTCAACATTTTAAGTGCAAATATGGCAAAATCATGATTGCTTTCTATTGTCAAATGCAAACAGATTTTGGAAGGATTTTATTTTAATAGAGTGTAAATCTATAGTCCCATGCATGGTGCCAGCCTCGTATGGGATTGATCTATCTATAACTTGGATTCCAATATGACAAAAGAACCTACACAATATATGACACATCACAAAGGACAAATTTTAATGTTAGTGTACATATACTTAAAAGATAGACTTGCGAATAACATTTTTTTAAATTGACAATTAATATAAATTAACAAAACTGTGTACATACATGTGCACATATTTTGATTGTTGATTATAATCATGGCTTAGATGTAATTGACACCATTCGACAATCTCTATAGCTGAATGAAATCGCGCCGAAGAACTGTTCATTTTCCATCTTCGAAGAGCTCTTTTTACACATGCTCCTACAACATCATGTTTACCTGTTCCATGTCCAGTTTCAAATAAATTCCAATGATGGTTAATGTTTGATGCTTTATGAATTCGACATAACCAAAAAAATGATCGTGAAGATTTAAAATGTCCCGTACATCCATCCGACCATATCCAATGTTCATTAAATTTAACTTCACATCTTTTTAATGATTCATAGAAAATATTTTCAATAAAATGCTGAACAAAATGTGTATCGTGTGTACGATCATCACTAATATAAAAATGATATTCTTTAATCACATCTCAATTGTCACATTGTAATATCCTGAATTTTGACTAACTATTTCTGATGTTATATATTGGGCTTAAATCCCCCACACATATGATTGTTTTGATTATTGGACATAAGCCCTAGTACACATGATTTATTCTTTTATAGACGGACATATTGGGAATGGACCCTGACTGACTTCATTTTTGTTATATGTTGGGCAAGAAAGCCCTAATGGATTGATTATGTTTTGTTATGAGAATTGGGTACAAAATGCTAATATACTAAGATGACCTTTTGTTACATATTGTGCAGAGTTATGAATTACATGATTGTCTTATATGGTGTGTTGAGTGTGGACTCAGGAACACACAAATGATCTACGTAGTGGGCATAAGCCCCAATGTACCTAGAAGAGTTTATTATGTACTGGGAGTAAGCCCCGATGTACATTGAGTGTTGGGTAGGATCCCTGGAGCACTCCAAGATTGATAAATGAATACCGGATCTAAGGCCATTATACATTCTAGATGTGCTTCACAACCACATTCTAGTACTAATATTGAGAAGGACGCTCTGGAATTGCACTAGCGTAACGCCCATGTGAAGAGTGTTGAGTTAAAGCTCTGAAGAGCACTCAGGGTTACTTGATCTTAAAAGTGTTGAGTCGGGAAGACTCTGAACAGCAATTCTATTTCATCACATTTATTTAATTTGGTTAAATGAATCATTTTCTATCTATCATCAAGTACTGCGAGAACTACCATGTTAAACGAGGGAATCCAACATGCAAGAGAGAGGTTTAGAGGTACCTAACCAAGCCAATTATCCAAGCTTACCATAACTAAACTATTGAATAATTAAAGTTAATTATTCTTATGTGAAAGACATGCCTAAGGGACATACACAAAATAGTTCTCCAAAGTGGATAATAATAATAATATTATTATTATTATTATTATTATTATTATTCTCCTAAAGAAAAACATTTCTTATATATGAATTTAATTATTACATAGGGCTATGCATGAAAACACTCTCACATAAATATACTATTAAAATTATTAATAGTATTATTATTATTTATTGTTAAATCTAAGTAATAAAATATATAACTATTATTATTACCAATTATGTAAGAAGTAATTTAAATTCACTTCTAGTTAAAACAAATAAAATTCCTAGTTTAACAAGGACTAGATATTTAGTAAAAATATCTTTTAAAAATATTAATTTAATTAAAGAAACTAGATAATTATTCAAACAACTATATTCCAAGACTCCCCTTATATAAAAGAGGGTGGATCCCAAGAAAGGGGATTATATTTTCCATTATCATTCTCTCATGAGAATATAGGAGAATTTTGCGGCAAGAACTGAAGCAGTCCCACATTAATATCCAGATCTAATCCAGCAGTTGAACCTAGGGCCTCTACTTCTCTCATTGCATGTTGGAACTAGCTCAGGGGGATCCAGTTAAGACTAGGAATGGTCTAAGGGTCATGGTTGGGATGAACATGGTAGTCCCAAACTTATCTAGTTAAAAGATCACTCTACAGGTCGGCCAAGTCCATAAGCTTTCTGCATTAATTATTGTTTGAGTGTGCAGGTCTTGCAGAAGAGGAGTAGCTTCAATATAACTAGGTATGAACTACAATTCTCCATTTCAATTTACAATAGAAGCTAAGAATAATACATTAGGATTTATTTTACAGCACTGTAATTTTCCCAAAATCTTATAATATTATCTCTTCCATAGAGCAAATGCCTTAGGGCATGGGCTCACATGGTTACACGTTAGGATTATTTTTGGTCCCCTTAAACAGAACTATTATCTTCACTATAACGATAAGTTTGAACCAAGTCAACTAGAGGTCTAGCAGGGCTAGCCTAGCTAGCCTGTGCTAGACACCAAAGTCAGCAGCTAAACATTAGAATGCCAAATTAATACGTAAATTGATGACTAAGCTCTTACAAGTCCTATGTTTAAATTGCATTTTAATTCTGAAAAGTTACACTGTATTTTCCAGACTTATATATAAGTAGATTCAATTCCTTTTTACAGTTTCTACCATTCTTTTCAAAGAAAATTGCAGACAAGGTTGGAGACTTTTCTTTTTAAAAGAAATTACATTACTGTAAATTCCCAGGTCTTATCGAATGCAACCCACAATAGTGAAAATGTTATTACACAGTAATCAAGCCCTTCATCACCAACAATTTCATATCAACTATTATCTACGATTTTAGATGTACATTTCCTTTAAATTAAACTCTTCCTACCAAAACGAAAACACAAGGAGTATGCATACAACACAATTCCATTAGATCCCATAATTTTAGACAGCTCATCAAACGTTTACACATTTCATCCAAAAATCCTGACAGGGCATCCTTTCTGATGCAAGGATCGAATCCACATCAAAATGAAAACGTTACATTAGCATTTAAACACATTCTATCCTTTTCTTTTTTGTTTACCACAGTAAGATGTAGGTCAAGAAATCGATCCCCATTATCGATTCACAACCCTTGACTAACATTGAAATCGCCCGAAACATAGATTTTAGACACAGGCTTATTTCTCAAACAAACGAGTACACAACAGCTAGGGTTACGATTAACATCTTCTTAAATAAAAAGCAGAAGCCTTTATAAAGCCAAAGTTTCAACTATCACCCAGGAAAACGAATGACATTCCCCAAAAAAATGCATTGATAGATGCAATTCGGGTTCTCAAAACTCAGGAGAAACCTAAATTGCCCAGGCTAATAAACTAACTATACATTAGGCAGAGACATCATTAGCATAAACAAATACAAGATATAGCAGAGCCATGCTCTCAATATTCTTATTTAAAATACCAAATCGATTTCCTTTAGGTTAGAGCAACAATAGCCAATGCAGAGTTTAGATAAGCACTAACCATACACATTAAATAGAAAGAAAATGCAGAGGCCAAAACAATTTGGTTATCATTCTTACATATTCAATAGAAAACGCATACCACTGTATTACTTTTCCAAAACCCCAATGTTATACATGTAGGTATGTATTCCCATTTACATAGCATAGAACCCCCATAGAGCCAATGGACCAAACACCACATCAAAACCGAAACCCCTAAGGGTTATCCCCAGACATTACAAAATAATACATTTAATAAATGGTCTAGCCAATGACGACCTCTTAGGAACTCCAAACAAGTTACAGTGAGCCTAAAAGGGCTTCACGGATCCTCCTTGAATTTATTGAACAATTGTACTTGTGTCATTTCCATTATATGTTTTGCATGGATTTTGTATTCATTTCGTGATCCTCCTTGAATTTATTGAACAATTGTACTTGTGTCATTTCCATTATATGTATTGCATGGATTTGGTGAAACTGGAGCATGTGCCAACCAATATTTATGTACAATATCTTTAACACCTTCTCTCATTCTATCTTTGTAAGGTTGGCTACAAATAATTGCCCAACAAGCAAGTTCATCATTTTCATCTATTTGCATTCCGAATTTGTTATGTTTGTATAATGTCTTTCTTGAGGTTCCTATTGTTTTTTCTAGTTGTGTTGTCAAACGATTTTGTCTAGTACTAGCTGAAATAATTGTTGTATGAATTGCTCTATGTGCAACTTTGGTATATTTCTTCCTGGATTTTCCAATTTTTTTATTACATCACTTATATTTTCTATCACATTGTGTTTCAATTTCGACTCTTTTATTGCCTTATGAATACCCAATAATGACGTAGCACCTCTTAACTTCTTGGACACTAATAAACATCTCGAAATTTGTGCTTGTCTTGTTGTTGACTATTGTTTGAGAATATCATCATAAATTTGCATAGCATGATATCATGCAACATGTGTGGCTATTTTTTCTCCATATTTTTCGCAATCAATGTATTCTAACATTTCATCATCAATGGTGAAAGAACCTATACATTAATTTAACATATATCCAAAAATACAATTCATTATAAAAAATTAATTTGAAAAATACATGATATATACATACTAGGTCCACTTTCTTGTTCTTGAACTTGATCTTCAATATTGATATCGTCAACATTAGCATGTAAATCCCTGTTTAAATCTTCAACAATGGTCTCTTCAGCTTCAATTTGTTCTTCTTGTACTATATTTTCAATATCCATTTCATCAACATTATCATGTAAATCTGTATTTATATCTTCAATAATTGTCTCTTTTGTTTGTGCAACCCTTTCTTTTTTGGCATGATATCTGAGTCTTTCTCCTTTCCTATTAGCATAATCATCACGTTTACGATCACTTTTACTTTGGTGGTTTCTCTTACTGCCCATGATTGTTTAATTTGTAGAGGTTAAATTAAAGAATCATCACTTTATAGTAAAAAATAAAAATTTAAGATTTAAAAACAGTTACTAAAATTATTTTTTTGAGTCTTTAAACCATTTATAAAAATGTGGAACTGAAATTTAATTCACCTTATAAAATTCTTGTAAGATTCCTTTGAAGAAAAAATCCTTGGAAAGAAATTTCCATTAAAAAAACCCGTTGAAAAGAAATAAAAAATCTCTTTGGAAAGAAATAAAAACTCATTGGAAATAAATCTCCTTTGAAGAAAAACTCCTTGGAAAGAAATAAGAACTCCTTGGCAATAAATCTGCTTTGAAAAAACCCCTTGGAAAGAAATAAAAAATTCATGGAAAAAAATCTCCTTTGAAAAAACCCCTTGGAAAGAAATAAGAACTCCTTGGAAAGAAATCTCTTTTGAAAAAATCCCTTCAAAAATATTTTATACAGACCTCTACAAAAAACAAAATATGTGAAATAATGACTCATTTAGTTTTATTTATACAAATTTAAATAATTTTATTTTATTTATTTATTTATTTATATTTATTTATTTATTTATATTTATTTATTTATTTATTTTATTTAATTATTTTTTTTTTATTTTTTATTTTTTTTTTTTTTTTTTTTTTTTTTTTTTTTTTTTTTTTTTTCCGGATGACGAAATTTTTTTGTGTTTTGTTTTTTGGTCGAACAACTGTTGTTAATTTTAATGGTTTGCTGACAAAAAATATTTATTCGGCCGAATAATATCTGAGACCTCAAAACTTCGTTGTTTTAAGGCTTCTCTATTTTTGGAAGGGAAAAACTATCTGTTATAGGGCAAATCAATTGTCAGACTTGATACCATTAGTTTAGTCATTGAATCCACTCTCTATTGGTATATATTTTGTTGTGTTTAGGTGGGATCTGATCATTGTAATTATTATTTTTGTTAACATGTATCCAGTTTGGTTTCATCGCTTTCAAAATGAGGTGAAATGAACAATCCATAATTTTAAAAATACACCATAGAAAAAATTAAAAATAATATGGTGTAGTTAATTGGAGTGTCTAATTCAAAAGGGTATTCTTAGATGTTTTAGTTTTAGTGTAAATTGAGAGAAATGTCTCGTCAAACAAAACATGTTGAAAATCAACAAGCTTTCCCCATTGATCGAATTCAAAAAAATATAATAATTAGTATATAGATCCATTGGTTACAAAATTATAGTCATGCAGTAGTACATTTTGTATAGATTCTCGTAACATATTTTGTTTTTACAAAACACAAGTTTAACAATGATTTTAGCCTCCCAAAAAAACATGGCTATTTTTTAGTCCCTTCATTTTATAAGAACATACTGTCAAACATTTTCCAAATTGACATATCAAATCTCAATAAATTTTTTTGAAAAAATAATGAATAGAAAGCTAACATAATTCTCTAAAAGTTTTATTTTTACTGAAAAGTGAAATTCTTAACAAAAATATCACTTTTGTTCACCCAAAGTTGAAAAACATGAAAAAATCATATTTATTTTCTCAAAAGCCCCCCCAAAATAGACACCCATCTTCATGGATAAGGCCTACTGGACTTGTCAAAGGATGGCCATGATGAATCTCACATCATTGACATGAAACTGGTGGTAGAGTGATGTAAGATAGTGGATTTTCTAAATATGGACTGACTTTCTAAATATGGACTGATTTTCTAAATATGGACTGATTTTTGGCACGGTCACAACCAGTTTATCAGAGGGCCTCTCTCCTAGGAGGGTTGAAGTCGCCAGACTGGTTCCGGAGGCCTGAGTGGAATACCGCAATCCATTCAGTAACCGAAGGATACCTTTCGCAGTTCTTGGGGTATCACCCGTATGGGGATACCGCGGCGATAGAACCAAACGGCAGAATCACCTTTTCTAGACGTGTCATGAACGGGGTATCTTAGTTGCATTTCTTCTAGGATTGACTACCCGGTGTCCCTCCTGGTAGGGGGATATCTTTAGCCACTTGGCTCTACTATCCATATTGTCTGACTTGGATTTCATCACCTTGCAGAGGATATGTCCAGTTGAGTCAAAATACTATTTAGCTAGGTGTTTGCATGCTCCCTTACCTCCTTTTGGTCTAGCGAGTCCACTATTTTTATTGTTTAGGAAACCTGTTGCTTGTTGGTATTCTGACCATTTTTTTTGATACTCCACTTATTGTAGCATAGCTGTTACAGTAAGTGTTTTGAGTTGGTTGTTGGCCTGAGTGCCATATTTTTTGAGCTCTCCTTCTCCACACTCGGCTGCATTAGGGTTTTTGAGCTATTTTTCACTCAACACAACCTCTAGATCTTTGACACCATCTGTCACCATTGAGTCCCCGAGACATTCTCGGTGCCTCCGAGGCGAGCCTCCACAACACGGTTCACTTGACACCACCCGTCATAGACATAGATCTTCATCACTTGATACCACTCATCCTAGATCTTGAGCCTTGTCACTTGACTCCACTCGTTAACGACATAGAAATCCGTCACCAGAGCTAGACGCCCCTTATTTTACGTCTAATTCTGAGGCAGAGTCTGAGAACCCCATTTACACTGCACCAACCAGCCCCATGGCTGGCGTGACTTCCACCCCTTTCTTTGTAGGGACCATTGGTGGAGCATCCACCACCACACCAGCTACCACACCTGCTGTGGGTATGCCCTTGATGGGGCCCACATCTACCATTCTGATCATTGCACCCATTCCAGTAGCTGGCATACCTATCGCCACTCCACCAGTGACTCACACTACCCTTGGCGGTGCAGGACCGTCCCATACCTCTTTTTTCCCTCCACTTGGGGGAAACATCCTGAACCCAGCCACTCGACTTAAAGGGCATTGGCCACAACATGGTCACACCCACTAGTGTGTCACATCTGTTGATGTATATGTAACTTTGGAATGTATTTCATCTGTGTATTTTATATATATTTATTGTACCCTTATAACAGATGTGTTATTCCTCTATAAGGAAGTGTCGTCATGTGGATTGACAAGTGTCGCAAGTGTGTGTACTTGCCGATGGGTTATTAGACCACCATGTGGGGTCAGCCTTGAATTATATATAATATAATGTGGATGTATCTAGATAGACAAGTCGGCCCCATAAGGTCACTGGGCAAAAAGGTTAGTATAAATAGAGATCGGAGATCTCTATTTTATTCACTCGAAAAAGTAACTCACTCTCACTTGAAAAGTGGTGCACTAGTGAGGAGGAGGATCATCTACTATCAAGAGACTATCTTAGTGTTATTTGGTTGTACTCTGGTTGAGCCATTTCTCTCTCTATCTCTAAGGAAGTTGTGGGGTTTTTCACCTTAGGGTTTTCCCCATGAAAACTCTATGTCTCTTGTCTCTTATGCTTTTGATTCTTGTGATGCTTGTCATATTGTGTTTGTCATGCATTGATATACTGTAGATGTTATTCTCTCAGCAAAGATCCTAGAGTATTGTGATTTAATGCTCAAAATTTAACATGGTATCAGAGCTAACCTGAGAAGAAGACATTTTGCAGTGACAGAAGCTTGAGTTTCTTGTTTATTGGGTTTCTCTCCACAGATTTTGGAAAATCAGTATAGTACATTGACTCTACTCATCAAGGCGCATCTATCTGTCCAATCAGAATTCAATTCTGAGCATTTTCAGATTTGGCCCTAAAAATTAGGGTTTCCACAAAATAGGAATTTCTGGAATCTGAAGACACAGCTGGAAGATCCTTGCAAAAATCAAAGTTTAGAGCTTTGGATCGAGATTTTTGGCCGGGTAGATCTCTGGGAAACTCAAACCCTAATTCAGGGCTCTCCCTAGTGAACCCGGGAGGACAAAAAGGCAATTCTGAAGGGCAAGACTTTGCTGATCTCAAATTATGAATGCACTAGGCTGATCAGCTCATCAAGGCGCATCTTTCTATCCTTTCAGAAATTTGAAATTCACATTTTGAATTTTTAGGGTTTCTCTGACAAACCCTAATCCAGGACCAGATCCAGTTTTCAGCACTTCAAGTGGTAAGATCTAAATCTTTTCTATTTCCATTTGAAGTACTCTTTAAGATGTCTCTCCACACCAAGCTTGAGGATAAGCTTGAAGGGGCTAATAACTTCCGAGCCTGGAAGTATAGAATTGGGTTAATCCTGGAAGAGAATGAGTTGGACTCATATGTGAAAGAAGACATCCCTATCCCAGAGGATGAAGAGACCAAGGTATTGCACAAGAAGAACTTGGTCAAGGCAAAAAAGAATCATTGCTGATTCTATCAAAGACCATCTCATACACCACGTGTCTCCTCTTAAGACACCCAAGGAGATGTTTGACTCTTTGACCAAGCTGTTTGAAGGGAAGAACATAAATCAGAAGATGACCCTGGGAAACCAATTGAAAGGAGTAAAATTTTAGAATGGAGAAACCATTCAATCTTATTTTTCAAGGGTCTCCCAGATCAAGGAACAGCTAGAAGCAGTGGATGAAATGGTGGAGAATGGTGAAGTGGTGATGACCACGCTAAATGGCCTACCCAGGTCATGGGATTCCTTTATCCAAGTAATTTGTGCAAGGAAGAAGTTGATTTCCTTCAGTAGACTACGGGAAGAATGCTCACAAGAAGAAGCAAGGCTTGTGGCACGAGAAGAAAAGATGGGAAATGAAGATCAAGCTCTCACAGCTCACACCAAGAAAGGGAAGTCCAACAGAGAGCCATCTCACTCCAAGAAATCTTCACATCACTTCAAAGAAAGAAGAATATGCTTCACCTGTAATGAGAAAGGACATATTGCCATAAATTGTCCCAATAAGAAGAAGGACAACAACAACTCCAACAAGAAGAAGAAGGGCAGCAAAAGAAGGTTTCATGCTCATGCTGCTGAGGATGATAAACCCCCAAAGAAGAAGGCTAGGGCAGAAAGTGATAGTAATGATGACTCATCAAGTGAAGAAGAGTATGTTCTGATCTCTGCTCTCATAGGCACCATCTCCCATGGTTGTAATGATTGGTTGATTGATAGTGGGGCTTCCAAACACATGACTGGGTTTAAGGAATCTTTTGTGAATCTATCTGAACATGAATCACCCCATAAGGTGAAACTTGGGGATGATTATCAATACCCAATCAAAGGAAGTGGTGAAGCCTCCTACAACCTAGATTCTGAAAAATCCTTGAAAATGAAAGAAGTACTTTATGTACCTGGGGTCAAGAAGAACTTACTCTCCATCTCTGCATTGGATGCAAAAGGTATGAGGGTTGCATTTGTGGATGGACAAGTCCTAATGTGGCCAAATGGAAAGAACATAGATGATGCAGTAGTGATTGGAGAGCAAGAGGGAGGTTTGTATAAATTGAAGGGACAACCTGAACATGCCATGGTGCATGAATCCATGGAGCCAAGTGAACTTTGGCATAGAAGACTTGCTCATATGCACTATAGAGCACTTCCAATTGCAAGCAAGGCAGTAGAGGGGCTTCCCAAAATCAAGACCAAACATGAAGGTGTTTGCAAAGGATATGCAAAAGGTAAGAACATTAAGAAGGATTTCCCAAGTAGTGAAAGCAAGGCAAAAGACATCCTGGAAATCATCCACTCAGATGTATGTGGTCCTATGTCATCCAGTTCCCTGAGTGGGTATGTTTACTATGTCTCATTTATTGATGACTTCTCCAGGAAGACTTGGGTATACTGCTTGAAGAGCAAAGATGAGGTGTTTGATAAATTCAAGGAATTCAAAACCTTGATGGAGAATCAAACTGACAAGAAGATCAAAACATTCAGATCCAACAATGATGGAGAATTCACCTCAAGTGACTTCAAGAAGCTTTGTAGTGATTCAGGGATTAAGAGGGAGTTGACTATTCCGTATAATCCTCAACAGAATGGAGTTGCAGAAAGGAAGAATAGCACCATCATGGAAGAAGTAAGGGCAATGCTGCATGACCAGGATCTACCTATGCATCTATGGGCAGAAGCAGTTAGAACAACTGTATATGTGCAGAACAGAACTCCCCACAAGATATTGGACAACAAGACACTAGAAGAGGTCTTTTATGGGTTCAAGAAGATTGATGTCAGCAAGGATGAATATAAGTTCAATGACCGGTAATCTAGGAAGCAAATATCAAGAGGGAGCACACTCCAGCAGCTCCTGCAAGGATGCAGATTTTCAGAGGGAATTGACCATCTTCCTACATTCCACAACAGAAAGGTATAGAAGAAGCTACTTCAGCAGCTCCTTCCAGGAAGCAAAGACTCAGAGGGAGTCCATCCAACAAACAAACAAAGATAAGTATTTCAATTATCATTTCTTGCATATTTTGTTTGTTTAAATAATATTATGCTTATGTTCCTAGACTTAGGAGATGTATTGTGCATATTTGAATGATTGCATTAATGAACAGTATACTACTCATATGCATGTGATGGGTAAGTGGCCTATGGCACTGTACAACATTCCAGTGCTACTTATCTAGAATGAAACCTCTTTGCTGACATGTTGGGAGTAGTGTAAACTTTTAACAATGTTCTAGTAGAGACTGGAAGGCATCTAGAAAGTTGTGGAACATGGATAAATGTTGTATTGAAGCATTGGCTAAGATAACTGCATGATTGCATGACATATTTCTTTATGTGTAAAGAATTTGTTCTGAAAATTATGAGATGTTTCTAATCATGCAATTTAACTTATTTTATAGGAAAGACCGTATATCTTCACCTACAAAAGGACTACAACATTTGTTCCAGCAACAAAGATATCTATTGAAGATATTGAAGTTCCCAGGATCTGGGATGAAGAAATGGAATGCTATGATCTATCGATCATGAAGAAGATGTTTGGGATGCAGTCCCAAGACCTAACAGGGAGTCACATGTGTGCAGATTGAAGGAAGCCTTGTATGGTTTGTACCAAGCTCCGAGAACTTGGTATGGTAGGATGGACAGTTTCCTATCTAGTTTGGGCTTTACCAAGAGTAAAGCAGATTCCAACCTATATTACAAGGTTGAGGAAGGGAATCCTGTGATTCTACTCCTGTATGTGGATGACTTATTTGTTACAGGAGATGACAGACTGATTGCAGATACTAAGAGGAAGCTTCCTGCTGAATTTGATATGAAAGATTTGGGAATGATGCACTATTTCCTAGGTATGGAGGTGTGGCAGAGTGCAGGTGGGATCTTCCTTGGTCAAGGGAAGTACACAGTAGATATCCTAAAGAGATTCGGGATGATGGATTACAAGTCCATGGCCACACCTATGGCATCGAATCTAAAGCTTCTATGTGATGCTTCATCTGAGCTGGTTGATGTCTCTATGTATCGTCAGATGATTGGGTCCTTGATGTACCTGACGAACATGAGACCAGATATTTGCTTTGCTGTGAACACATTGAGCTAGTTCCTGATGGATCTGAGGAGTGTTCACCTGGTTGCTGTAAATCATGTTCTGAGGTACCTGAAGGGTACAGTGGATTTTGGGCTCAAGTATGAAGCGAATCAAAAGTTTAACCTACAGGGTTATGTTGATTCAGATTGGGCAGGCAGTGCTGCAGATAGGAAGAGCACATCTGGGTGCTGCTTCAGTATGGGATCAGGTGTGATCTCTTGGTTTAGCAGGAAGCAATCCTGTGTAGCACTGAGTACAGCTGAGGCAGAGTATGTTGCAGCCTGTTCAGCTAGTTGTGAGGCAGTATGGCTACGGAAGCTACTGTCTGAGTTGTTTGATCTCCCATTGGATGCTACTGGTATCTTCTGTGATAACCAGAGTTGTGTGAAGCTATCTGAGAATCCAGTGTTTCATGACAGGTCGAAACACATAGAGATCAAATATCACTATATCAAGGATATGGTGCAGAGAGGATCCGTGAAGCTCCTGTATGTTTCGACGGACGAGCAGATTGCAGATGTGCTGACGAAACCACTAGCCAGGGTGAAGTTCGAGTACTTCAGAGAGAGGCTTTGCGTTCTTCAGATCGAGGACACTTTGAGGAAGAAGTGATGGACACATTTGCTGAAGCCATTCCAAGCATGTTGGAAGGAGGATCCTTGACATGGCTATGGGTGTAAGCGTTGGATGTTGATGAGCATCATGATGATGTTCTAGTTTCTGCTTTGTATGATCAGTTGGATCATTTATATGTATATGTATGTACGCATCATGTTGGATGCTGGATATGATCAGTAGGATCATTTATATGTATGTATGCATCATGTTGGATGTTGGATATGATCAGTTGAATCATTCATATGTATGTATGCATCATGTTGGATGCTAGATATGACCAGTTGGATCATTCATATGTATGTATGCATCATGTTAGATGCTGGATATGATCGGTTGGATCATTTGTATGTATTTTGTATATGCATCATGTTGGATGCTTGGACCATGTATCTGTATATGTATCAGGTGGATACATTATATGATCAGGTAGATCATGTATATTGATATGTATCAGGTATGATCAGGTAGATCATGTATGTTGATGAATACATTGTGTGGATCATGTATCTATGTATAAGGTGGATACACTATGTGTGATGATATATATCAGGTAGATATTTGGTGTGCATCAAATGGATGCATTGTATGATCAGGATGATCATGGATGACGAGCTTCTCCAGATGACATGTAGCAGGATGTTGCAGTGATGATGATCAGGATGATCATGTGTACATCAGGATGATGTATGGTGAGTATCAAATGATACTTGGTGGCCGTGGATCAGGTTTTGCAGGTAAGCATGTAATTTGTGCCCTGGGAGATTTGCAGATGGTCTTTCGAGGTTTTTCCTATGGCATGTAATTCGGTGCCCTGGGACATCTAGCAAATTCTCTTTCGAGGTTTTGCTTGGGAGGACATATAGTTTGTGCCCTGGGAGATCTGCAGATAGTCTTTCAAGGTTTTTCCTATGGCATGTAATTCGGTGCCCTGGGATATCTGGCAGATGCTCTTGCGAGGTTTTGTCCTATGGCATGTAATTTGCTCCTGGGAGATCTGGACAGGATGAAAAAGGCCTCAGATGCTTCAGCCAGGTTTTGCCATGACCACATGTAATTTGCTCCTGGGAGATCTGGACAGGATGAAAAAGGCCTCAGATGCTTCAGCCAGGT
Source organism: Larix kaempferi (assembly GCA_027924585.1). Lineage (NCBI taxonomy): Eukaryota > Viridiplantae > Streptophyta > Pinopsida > Pinales > Pinaceae > Larix > Larix kaempferi. The sequence goes on along the minus strand of BSBM01001483.1, from coordinate 6,498,797 downwards.
TTTGTGGTGGACCACATGTAATGTTCTCCTAGGAGATCCGACAGGTAGAGCCGTGTGCTCGTAACAACCTGGGATGCTTCAGCCAGGTTTTGTGGTGAGATCACATGTAATGTGCTCCTGGGAGGTCCGACAGGTAGAGCCGTGTGCTTGTAACAGCCTGGGATGCTTCAGCCAGGTTTTGTGATGGGTCACATGTAATGTGCTCCTGGGAGATCCTACAGGTAGAGTTGTGTGCTCGTAATAGCTTGGGATGATGCAGCCAGGTTTTTTGACGCACGTAATAAGTCCTGAGAATTCCACAGTATGGCCAGTGATGATGAAGACCTGCAGATGGTGGGCCTACATCCAGTATGAAAAAAGAATGGCTCTGTAGAAATTCCTATGACGAGTAGAGTCATAGATTGGTTGAGATAGCCGCAGCAGTGACGATGATGATGATGATGATCCCGAGAAGAAGACTTGTCTAGTAGATCTGTGTCGAGAAATACCTTCCTAGTTAAGAGGGAGTGTTGATGTATATGTAACTTCGGAATGTATTTCATCTGTGTATTATATATATATTTATTGTACCCTTATAAGAGATGTGTTATTCCTCTATAAGGAAGTGTCGTCATGTGGATTGACAAGTGTCGCAAGTGTGTGTACTTGCCGATGGATTATTAGACCACCATGTGGGGTCGGCCCTGAATTATATATAATATAATGTGGATGTATCTAGATAGACAAGTCGGCCCCATAAGGTCACTGGGCAAAAAGGTTAGTATAAATAGAGATCGGAGATCTCTATTTTATTCACTCGGAAAAGTAACTCACTCTCACTTGAAAAGTGGTGCACTAGTGAGGAGGAGGATCATCTGCTATCAGAAGACTATCTCAGTGTTATTTGGTTGTACTTTGGTTGAGCCATTGCTCTCTCTATCTCTGAGGAAGTTGTGGGGTTTTTCACCTTAGGGTTTTCCCCACGAAAACTCTGTGTCTCTTGTCTCTTATGCTTTTGATTCTTGTGATGCTTGTCATATTGTGATTGTCATGCATTGATATACTATAGATGTTATTCTCTCAGCAAAGATCCTAGAGTATTGTGATTTAATGCTCAAAATTTAACAACATCCTTCTACTAGTTTGCCATTCATGGCTAGCCTCAACCTTCCTGACCTAGCTAGATTGACTAACAATCCCATCAGACACGACCCTGCATGGCCTCACATGCCCACCAAGCTTCCCTCCGACATCCCTAAGTTTGAGGGAAAGGCAAGTGAGGACCCCTAGAACCATATTATGTCCTTCCATCTATGGTGTTCCTCCAACTCCATAGTGGACAACTCTGTCCGCCTTCGTCTGTTACAGTGCACCCTCACTGGCTCTGCAGCTAAGTGGTACATCGAGTAGCCCCATGGGACCCATGCCACCTTTACTTCCCTTGCCTCGACTTTCCTGCAGTTCTTTCAGTTACCTATCCACTATGACGTGGGAGTTGAGATCCTACTATCTTGCAGACAGAACATGGCTACCCACATCACTGACCACATTCATGAGTGGTGTCGACGCCGCAGCCTCTGCAAAATCAAGTTAGATGACCGTATCTTCTTATATTGGTTTCTAAAATCCCTCCTTCCTATCATTTCCAAGGATGTGGCATCCAAACGACCCCAGTTTGAAGAAGAGGCCATCCTCAAAGCCCAACAATTTGACCTCATTTACGCCCAGTCGAGTTATCTATACACCATCATCCCTGATGCCCCTCGTGGCGATTCCTCCCAACACGATGCGCAGGGGGCATCCCATGCCGCAGACGGAATCATTGGCCGTGTTGCCTTGCATCCCCAACCCTTTTCCATAGCCCGTCCTAGCCATGGCCCTGACCTTTCGCGGGCTACATCTCAATCCGGAGCAACCAAGTCATATGCTCCCATGACACATCACCACCATTCCCATGGACCCTCATTTCCACCTTAGTGCTTTGGTCATGCATCCCCCGCTTACACCCCCCCAGTCGCACCTCAGCCATATTACCACCCATAGGATGCACCAGCTCCTGTGTCTTCTCAAGCCCAACTTGCTTATTACCCACCACAGGAAGCCCCTGCGGTAAACCCACAACCTGTTCCGCAAACGTATCAGCAACCCCCACAAGGTTCAGCACCTCCACAGCCTCCCCCTACTTATTATCCACCGCAGCCTGCTCCCGCACCTGCACAACCCCAGAACCCACCTACTGCCCAAGGGAAAGTGTAGTCCCAACATAATCCACAGCAGAACCAAAATAACCAGCACCAACAGGGCCAGCAAAACCATGGAAAAGGCCATAACCGTGGGAACAACCCCCCTCCAGACTAAGGCGGTCAATCTCCCAATCCCACAAACAACAATAACGCGGCAACTACAAACCAAAACCCTGATCGGCCGCCCAAGCAGGCCAAAAATCCTAATTTGCGAACAAACCATCCTTGTTCTATTTGTGGGGTCTATGGCCACTACAGACATGCTTGCCCACATTTGGAGCGAGCTCAGCAACTCTAGACTGATGATGCCCATCGCCAAGGGCACATTGCTCCTCAGGCACCACCCAACCCCCCACCCCGTCAGCAGCAACCTTTGGTGCTGCAAAACCCCTTACCAACCTAAGGCATAGTGAACACTCAGCCATTGGCTCCCCCTAAACGCAATGCACCACCACAACAGCAGATCACTTATGCCACTCCTGATCAACCCATGTTAGACTCAAGTACCCATCACTTGTTAATGATGTCATCCACCGATTTCAACCTCCAAACCCATCAGAACCAATATGGCTCCACCCCTGAAGCCCCTCCCACTGACAAAAACACTAACGCTCATCCCACTGATCAAACGTTACGTATACCTCCGGCTCCACTAGATGGCGACTCTAAAGCACCTCGCTTCCCACTTTGTTGCATCAACAATAACCCCAATGCTCGTGCTACGTCAAATTACAACATTGTAGATGACTTAGCCCAATCTACCGCAGCCATGTCTGCGTTAGAAGTCTTAAAAAACTGTCCTTCATAGTGCAAGACTTTGCTCTCCGCCATTGGTGCTATTGACCCAAATGATTCACAATTGATGACCTTTGATTTGGACCAGTCTGAACCACGCCTGCCTTCCACTTTAGCGTTCCAAGTTTCTATTTCCATTTGGAATCTTGTCATCCATCGATGCATCATCGATGAAGGTGACTCTACATGCGTTATGTCCACATTCATTTGGCAGAAGTTGGGATCCCCTACTCTCCAGTAGTCCACCACTGCATTGCGAGCCTATGACGACCGTTCGGCTCAACCCCAAGGTCTCTTAGCTAATGTCCCCGTTCAGTTTGATGGAAAAACTGTGCTCATTGACATAGAGGTCATCAATGCCCAACTTGATTATAACCTCTTATTTGGTAGCAACTACATGTATGCCATGCAGGAGGTTTCCTCATCCATTTTTCGTACCATGATGTTCCCCCATGACGGACGCGTGGTCAAGGTCGACCAACTCACCTATTACGATCCCAATGCCCCTGCTGCACCTGAAAATGTTCTCCCCATGGTTGAACAACCTGTTTGTGGTGCAACTACCTCGTTTGTTTCCTCTGTGGGACTTGGAGTTTACTCAGATACGCCGATGACCTCAACATTTCAATCCATTCCTCCCCTGTCACTTGCTCCCAAAGTATCTAACCTATGTACCCTTTCCCACAATACACAAACACCCACCAATCAACTGCCCTTGTTACCCAAACCTCCATTGGTACCTAGTCACATTGGTGTTACACCCATCCACATAATCCCCTTCCTATTCCCTCCCTCGGGCATAGTAAGCCCCCCGGTTATGGCTACTCTTAGCCTCCCCAGGTTAACCTTGGGATTACCCGTGTGGTATATTTTGCCTTTCGTTCCCCCGCCGACACCAAATGCCCCCCCCCCCCGTGTTTCGTGCTCCTCCCAAATGCTCATTGTGTGATGAGTTAGGCCATCTGACTCATCAATGTCCACAATTACCTACATTACAGGAACACATGCAAATGCTTGACGATGATCCCAACATCCCGGCTGTCAAACTCGATCCAACCCCTAAGCCTCATGATAAATCACTGTGTACCAATCACCCTTGTGCAATATGCGGTATTTACGGCCATTACTCACATCACTGTCCCGATCTCCCAGATTACAGAGTAGCTCTCTACGAGATGAATAATTTGGACCTTGAGACGGCACCCCCCACAATTGAGGAGATCCACCCTCCCGTATCACCCCCATCCGGAGAGATTAACACCATTTATATGATCTCTTCGACTACCCCTCCCTTGTCCACCGATTTGACAACTCAAAGTTTCCGCAATGATGAGGAGATTCTAGAGGCTCTCACTGCCCCGGATTATCCCTGGGATGACATGCACCATTGTTCCTATTTCCTCCCAGAAGAGTCCTCCTCTACCACAGCCACCCAATTTGCGATTGAGTCCAAATATTTCCTTCCCACCAAAGTCGACTAGTTTAAGGATCCTATTCCTATTCCTGATTCCTTTTAGGAAGGTAACATGGCCAACATATCACCCATCATCCACATAGATATATCTGACCCACTTGGTGCTCTTGAAATCATTACCTTAGGAACCTCCTGCAGTGAGTATGAGATTGGAGAGTACAAATTTTTTTTCCAAGAGTTCTGTGATGTCTTTGCCTGGTCCTATACCGAAATTCCTGGTCTCGACCCTACTATTATAGAGCACCACATTGACACATGGCCCGATGTACCCCCCGTTCGCTAGAAACAACGCCCCATTCATCCCTCAAAGCTCCCCGCTGTTAAAGCAGAGGTTGAGAAACTTCGCAAAGCAGGATTCATTTATCCTATCGCATATACCACCTGGGTTTCAAACCCCGTCCATGTTAACAAGAAACAAGGAACCATTAGAGTATGTACTGACTTCCGCGATTTAAACCAAGCCTGTCCCAAAGACAACTTCCCCATGCCATTTATTGACCAACTCATCGATGCGTGTGCGGTACATAAAGTCCTATCTTTCATGGACGGTTTTTTCGGATACAACCAGATTCAGAACCGTAAGGAGGATCAATACAAGACTACCTTTACCACCCCATGGGGCACCTTTTCCTATTGCGTCATGCCTTTTGGCCTAAAAAATGCTGGTGCCACCTTCCAGCGGGTCATGACCTATTGTTTTCACGACTTGGTCTATATCCTGCTAGTCTATCTTGACAACCTTACAGCTCGTTCCCGGAAATGATCAGACCACCTTAATGACCTCCGGCAAGTTTTCCTGTGTTGTCGCAAATATCAAATCCGCTTGAACCCACACAAGTGTGTCTTTTGCATTCCGGTAGGCCAGTTGTTGGGTTTCATTGTTTCCCAGAAAGGAATTGTTGTTGATCCCTTGAAAGTCCAAGCCATCTTATAAATTCCCTCTCCTTGCACGCTTCAGTAGCTCCAAAGTCTGAAGGGGTGATCTAATTTCCTCCGTCGCTTCGTTCCTGATTATGCCACCACCGTTCATGGTTTCTTATGTCTGCTTTGTACCCACATACCCTTTGTTTGGGATGAGCAGGAAGAAGCTGCATTCAAAGCCCTCAAGAAAGCTCTCACACAAGCCCCTTTGATCTCCCCTCTGGATTTCTCTTAGGACTTCATCCTTTACGTCTCGGCATCCGATTATGCTGTGTTCGGAGTCCTTGTTCAAGAAGACGTCGCTCGCCATGAGCATGTCATTTATTACGTCAGCCAGACCTTGTCTGGACCACCCTTACGTTACCCATACGAGGAGAGACTAGCCCTAGCTGTGGTCTTTTCTGTCCAAAAATTGTGACACTACATTTTGCTCAGTCATACCACAGTTGTCACCGACTCCAACCCCATGGTCTATCTCTTAAACCGGTGGCTCCTGCACGGTCGCATTTCTAAATGGGTTATTATTCTCCAGGAATATGACCTCACTTTTAGAACCCCTAAGAGCACTAAACCCCTTGCACTTTCCCAACCCATCACCGATCTCCCCTTGCTTCTACCGTCCCCACAAATCTCCGATGAGTTACCCGACAATCACTTGTTCATCATCTCGTCTGATGACCCATGGTGCGGTGATATTTTGTTATACCTTCACACACAGAATTTCAGACCCAACATCAGTCGTGATGGATGTCGTCGTATCCGTCACCAGGCCTCTCGATATCTCCTCTTAGGCGATGTCCTTTACCGGCGGGGGGTTGACACGATCCTCCGTCGTTGCCTTACACACGAGGAAGTCGAACAGGTCCTCAATGACTATCATAGCGGTGCCTGCGGTGGCCATTTCTCTTGGATGGCCACCGCCCAAAAGGTCATCCGCGCTGGATACTTCTGGCCCACACTCTTTACCGACTACATCACAGCAGTCAAACATTGCCATAATTGCCAACTTTTTGCCCCTAAGGCCTGGACACCACCCGCTCCGTTACACCCAGTCGTCACTGTTGGTCCCTTTTGTAAGTGGGCCATCGACTTCATGGAATGTAAACCCCCATCTTCCAACGACCATAAGTACATCATTGTCACCGTTGATTACTTTACCAAATGGGCGGAAGACATGCCCACCTTCAATTGTACAGCTGACACCGCTGCCCGTTTCTTTTTTAACCACGTTATCACTCGATTCAGGGTCCCCAAGCAGTTGGTCTCAGACCATGGTTCACACTTCGAAGATTCCCTGTGGCGTGAGTTATCCACCCTACTGAAGTTTGAACATCAGTATTCCTCTGCTTACTACCTCCAAGGGAATGACCAAGTAGAGGCTATTAACAAAATTTTAAAAACCATCCTCCAACGCGCTGTTGACCGGCATAAGTCCAATTGGCACCACATGTTATTCCCTACCTTGTGGGATTACCGTACATCCACCAAAACCGCCACCGGTTTTACCCCGTTTCATTTAGTTCACGGTGTAGAGTCTATCCTCCCCATCAAGTGTCAGATCCCTACCTTACACATCGCCGTCGAGCTTCTCCCAGACACCTCCCCCCTCGAGTAACGTCTGCTATCACTTGAACAAGCCGATGAAGACCGTCATGCCACTCTCCAGACCATTGAAGCCACCAAGAACCGCTCCAAAGCTGGTTACGACAAACATGTACACCCTCGAACTTTCCATGAAGGGGACCTCATCCTCGCCTATGACCAAACCCACGACAAAACTGGTAAAGGAAAGTTTGAATCCATGTGGCAAGGCCCTTACATCGTGCAGACCTACCTCGAAAATGGGGCATACATTTTAACTGACTGAGAAGGTCACCCTTTGCGCAAGCCCCGTAATGGGTTGTATCTTAAATGCTTTTATCCCTAAATAAACCCGCGGCCCCATTGGTCCGTATTGTACAGTTTGCTCTCTTTTTTGTTTTTCACCTTTTTTACCGCAATCTTACATTCATCATTTTTGCATGACCATAGATGGACCATCTTCCACCTCATTACATTGGCTTCGCCGATGGAGCAAGCCATTGGTCTCCCAACCTGGCTTCTGCAGCATGGGTCTTATATTCCCCTTCACATGAATTGATTCACCTTGAAGGAATATGTATAGGCGCTGCTACCAATAACCAGGCAGAGTATGATGCTGTGACCGGTCTCCTGACTGCTTCCCTCCGGATGGGCATATGTCACCTTCATGTGTTCCTTGACTCCCAGCTACTTGTCTCCCAGCTCAACAACTGCTACCAGGTGCGTGATCTCTGCCTCTTTAGAAAATTCCTTCGCACAAAACAACTCAGCCGACAATTTGAATCCATAACATTCACCCATGTCCCAAGAGCTCAAAATAGTGTCGCAGATCAAATGGCTAACAACATCCTTGATTGACACATCAATCACACAATGTAAAACCTCCATCATGCATCATCATCCCATAACGTCTCATCAAAAATATATAAAAACCCAAAAAGATAGCAAGGGGCATCCACGTGCCTATCATCACATATACATTTGCATCCATGTGCAATAAAAATAAATACACATTTATATACAGGGGAATCCACATGCCCAATCCTACATACATCATGTTGCATCACATACAATACACAGGGGGCATCCACGTGCCCATCATCCTATACTACTTGCATCCACATGCAGTACAATCATATAACAAACCATAAGCACATCCACGTGCATACACTAAACCATCATCGCAAAAAGGTGCATCCATGTGCATATATATATATAAAAAAAAATGTCAATATGCTACACATGTCTTGAGTACCCCCGTACTCAGATATACAAAAAATATCTATACATCCATATGCCTCATAGAATACATGCCGTAGCTACAAAATTAGGGGGAGTCCCCTGCACTCCCTAGTGAGAGTCATACCCTGCATCACTGCCTACATCAGTTTCCTCCAAGTCCTCACCTCACTCCTCCTCTGGCAGCTCCTCATCCCCTGCGAGCTCCTGTGCCCGACCCTTATCCGTCAAGATAGCCACCCGGATCGCGATCAACCGGAACTCCCGTGGCGCCCTTAGACAATCCTGAATCACCTCTGGATCCACATTCCCCACTCGTCATTCGTCACTCCCACTAGAAATCGATCTAGAAGCATCTGTACGGACTCCAAAGTCCCCTCAGCGTCGCGTCGATGCACCTCCCCTCGGCCTGGTAGGGCTGGTACCGCCACATGCCCCCTGCACGCTACATGTCCTGGTGGTGGTCTCGGGACAACATCTATAGATCACACATCAGTCAGTAATAGTATATCACAAAACCTATCATACACAAATCTTGACATCCATAACATGCAAGCAAATCAATACGTACCATCTGGTCCCCATGCCTGACCTGGCAGCCGTGGTGACTCTGGATCCCCGATGTAGTCCATATCTCTGTATGGATAGTCATCCAGTCTCAACGCCATCTGTAGCCACTACAGGTACAGATCCTGAGTGAACTATCTACCCACCTCACCGCCACCCTGGCGGTGCATCATCTCTCCCCACCGCACCATGCGTGGCTCCCTCAGTCCTCCTACCCTGACCGGCACCCACGGCTGCAGTGTAGGTACCTGTTCCATGAAGAAAGCACATAGAAAGGATCCATAACAAAATCCCTTGCCAGATTCCTTCACCGATGTCAGTTGTTGCTGAACATAAGTGAGGAACATCTGGCCCGATGCATAATAGACACCATCCAGTACCCGCTCCACTAGCTGCATCTGGCCCCCGGACACCTTCTCAGGTGATTGGGACCCCAAAAATCGAACCACGCACGTCGCAATAGCCTGTACTGCTGGCTCCTGCAAGTCCACCACCCGGAGTGCATTCCTCTGCACCCTAGCCTCTGGAACACAGTACCGCTCCAGCATATCCTCCATATCCACATCTGCGGATACTCGTGGCTGCGTATATGCCACTCTTTCCAGACATTGAAAACCCTATCAGGAAGTATACATCTGCGAGGGTGAGATCCACCCTCTCCCCCTGCACCCTGAATGCTTGAATGTTTGGCTCCCAAAATCTCACTAATCGGTTCAGCAGCAGTGTTGCTGAATGCATCATAGGTACCTATGCGAACTTCAACAGTCCGCACAATCCCAATGTCGACCGCACATGTCGATCCCTCTGGATGACTTCCACTATCTCATCCGGGACCTCCCGCTCTCACCAAAGCACTAGTGGCATCCTGTCAATCACACAAGGCAAACTCATCAGACTCATGTCAAAGAAGTAACCCTGCCCACCCCCCCCCCAGGGAACCCTAACAGCTCGATCCCAGTCGTGACTTTAGGGCCCTTTGCCGCGGTTTCTGACCACGGCTATCAAGGCTACAGTCGCAGTCCGAAACCGTGCTTGTAGGATCCGAACTCGCGGTCCCAAGCCGCATGTCCAGCCTCAGAACGCTCGGTACCTGATCGTGTATTCTGCCCCGAACCTCGCGGTCCCCAGCCACATGATCCACCATGGAACCCGCTGTCCTCGACCGTAGTTTCACCCCACAAACCCGCAGTCCACCCCACATGGACCGTACAAAAAATCCCCTGGGACCCACTACCCCCCCTGAACCCAATGAAAATGCAGGTATGAGTTTGTCGGAATACCTGTAACTTTCGGATATGAAAACGACCGATCGGATAATCCAGAAACGCCAACTCAGATCTGGTCCACTCTGATCACTAGTCAAAGTCAACAAGTCCAAATGACACTTGTCATGTTGGACCCACTCACTATTTATAGTCCATTGAATTTTTCTTGTTTTGGCCATTCTGAACCCATACGGAGTCCATTTTTTGAACCATTTCCACCAATGGAATCAGCATGACAAGACTGTCATGATGGTCAACTTATTTTCTTATTTTTTCCACATCACTTTTTGAGCATTTTTAGACCCCACTAGTCGCCTCAGTTTGCATGCCTCTTCGGCTGCTCTTCGTTTTTGGTATATTTTATATCATCGGACTCATTTTTCCGAGCCCGTGATGATGCTTGAGATCATTTCTCGCTCTCACCCCCAGATTTTTTGAGTATTTTTCCAAAATGCCCCCCGTCACCTCGGTATACGTGCCACATCGGTCGTTCTCCATTTTTGACACTTTTTATATCGCTGGATTCCTTTTTCCGAGCTCATGATGATGCTTGATATCATTTCTCGCTCTCACTTGGTACAGTTTCAACATTGTGTCCTGACACCTTGCTGCCTCGATTTGCGTGCCACATCGGCACCATCGGATTGTTCCACATTTTTACATGAGCCATTCACTCCTGTCATACTGCAATTATTTCGTTATTTTGCCACCATTCATTATCCCGCAAGGAGGCCAACCAGTGTTCCCTCCCCTCCCTCGTTCTTGGTCATCATCAATGTTCCTTGATTGAGCACTTCCTCCTTGCCTGGCCATTCCTTTTGTTTGGTATAATTTTATCCCTTTTTCGGACTGGACAAGTCCTTTACAAAAAAGGCACTTAGGGAGTTTCTGTTAAGCTCTTTTCTGACTCCTAAAACAATAAAATGATCGCCAAGCAATCTTGCTTCCTTTCATGCTTGTTAAAGTACTTGAAAGGGTGTCTATCTGGTGTAAGTTTAACCCTTTTCCGGACCTAGTAGACTAATTACAAAAAAGGAATACTCTAGTCACATCGGCTAGAAGAGTTCTTCATTGCATCCTTTTATGCTTCTTCGGGCCTTGGAGACTAACACACGAAAAAGCAACCCCCTGGAGTCTTCTTATTTGCTTTCAGACTCTCTAAAATTGAAAGCAACCACGAGCATGCACCGTCCTGGGCTCGTACAAATCCACACGACGGTACCATTCCATTATTTCAGAGTCTTCTTATCACTTTCAGACTCCTTAAAATTGAAAGCAATCATGAGCATGAACTATCCTGGGCTCGTATAAATCCACACAACAATACCATTTTACACAACTTCTTCTAGTTCCTTAACCCATGAAGAAGTCCCCCCGTGCCTCTTGGCACTATGATCGATCATCTCGGCAGCACCCCCAATCAGGTCGCCTTTGTTCAGAGTAGTCTGCAGTCTCCTACCATTTTACACTAGCTTGAGTATCACTCATCCCAGTCACTATCCTTGATCCAGTACAGCTATGATCCCTTTCCCACCAGTCAGTTTCATATGCTGCTCGATCATCCCCGCCATCATACTCTGAACAAAGGAAGTTTGAGTCAACCCACTCTACTTGCCCAGTTATCCCCCACAGTCTAACAGTCCTACCATCTGTACTCTCACACTTCGATTCTTCACCTCGAGCTCCTATCAAGGAAACATCATTTCCTTGCTAGTTGCAGGTCTCCCTCTGTCAATGATAGCCCCTCTATTCCAAAGGATAGACCCATAGGTCCCTGCGCCTTGGACCCATCACCATCTATGGTGAGTGCCTACGGACCATTTTGAGAGGAGTCATCATTGCCTCTCCGAGTGGTTGTTTCTCACATGCTCGACTTCAACATCTTGATTGCATCGTTGAGAATCGTGCAGGCTTTATATCCCTTCAGTTATTGGTCAAAGACCTCGGATTTCCCCCGACTCTAGCACATTGGTGAGTCACTTCGCAACGCCCCGTTATATGTACCCGTGGATTCTCGGGTTGCGTTAGCGATTGTATTCAGAATCCATCCAGTTATATGCTTCCTTGAGTACCCACTTCAGTTCCAGTTCAGTGTACCATTGAGGATATGACTCCTCGTCACTATGCTCCAGCAGCTCATCAGTTCCTCTGGTACCCCACTCAGTAGTACTGTTGTTATTACAGTGTATCAGTTCTTCAGCTTAGACATGGTCATCCCAGCAGTATGTCCCATATTTGTGTCCCCTCTGGACCCTTATGATGTACACAGTGGTTCTCTATGTATCCTTCAGGTCCCCCTTTTCGGGCCTCACTGTTATTTTTTATGTATCTTGATACGAGCATGGGTATGCCTGCCTTGTTGTTCTATATCTTGAAACGAGCATGGGAATGCTCGCCTCGTCCATATGTTCATATTATTCCTCATCCATTATTGAGGTCATGTACTTTTAGTTTTTGCAGTTTGTTCAGGACCATTGTTCTGGGGTCTAGTTTGTTTCTTCTCTTCTCCACACCCCAGGAAAACCATACAAGACTTATGATGTCTATCATCCATACGATGAGCTCCTGCCCTCACACATCAGGGGGCAATCTGTTAACACCCAAAAAGTGCTCACTATCTCATCTACCCCATTACATGACTCATTTGTCCATATTTCCTACCATATTTACCTCCAAAACCTTAAAATCCCATTAAAAAGCCTCCAAAAGGCCAAAAAACCCCTTTTCCCCCAAAATAATCCAAAATTCCTCCAAAATAGCAAAAACCCTCTAAAAAGGGAATAAAAAATATAAAAAAAGAGGAAAAAACCCTATACAACTGACCTAAACCATATGGTTCCAAAAACCATGGGCCAACACTCCACCACTAAGAACCTATAAATAGGTGATGGAGGCCCCTCATTTCATATCCATAGTCAAATACACCTTTACTCTGCCAAAATCACTCTCGAAACCCTGGCTCACCCTTGAGTGCCCCTTTGGCCCATTTCCAACCCTTTGGAAAAAGAGAAAGGAGCAAAGCTGGAAGCTTGGAAGCAACCCTCCCGGACTGCTGCAAGAGCTCCACCAACCTTCTCATTGGAGGTATAATCAATACAAAAACCCTTTTTTATTATCTTGTTTTTTCTATTTTATGCACATATTTAGAATAATTACCATTTTACTGTATTGTCTTTCATTTACTGTTTTTCTGAACTGCTACTAAGGAGTCCCTTCTCCTTCGTAGGTGCTCATTTGCACAAGCTGGGGTGAAAACCCTAGCTACACAACCTGGATGTGCTAAATAGACTTCAGAACCATCCAAGGTCTTCTACCCAATCCCAAATCGATACGAGTCTAACCATGTGATTACAAGGTGTTGAATTCGAACATGGTAGAAACCACTTGATTATTGGTCAATAATGTAAACCGTTAACAAGTGCAAGGGAAACCGCTAATGATGATAATGATCCCCAAGGTATCACTAGTACATTCTAATGAATGTTAATAGATGTTTTGACATCAAACACTCGTGGAATCATTCGATTAGAGGTTAATGATAAAAACCTACTATCGAATATGAGGAAACCTACCATTGAGGCATGCAGCTACCAAGGTACTAAGGGGGTTCCTAAGTCTAATTCCTGGATGAGGTATTGAAGTCGACAAGAATCAACTCGTCGAAGGAGCATCATGTTGAATCCCACATCATCAACACGAAACCAACATAGGAAATTTATGTGAAGAAATCAATCAGATGGGTATGGACTGACAGAAAGATGCAAAGGATGACAATATTTTAGAGGATGACTAAGGTAAACTTCCCTTAAACATTGAATGGAATGACAATAATGACTTGGCAGCATAGACTCAACGAGGCAGAGACCAAGACTAATGCAATGATGACTGAGGTATTCTTCAAGTGATTTGAAGGAGAAGGACGAATCATATAAATGGCATGACTCAAAGACAAGAATATTACCCAACTGTATGATGAGATGCAAATGGGTGCCATGTTTAAGGGTGACATAATATTCCATAAAATATTTCAAAATGGATTTAGCTTATTTCTACCCAACCCCCATAATGCTTGATGAGTACCTCTTTTTCTTAACGAGCTTGAGCAGGATAACAGATGCTCGGTATAGCTCATCCTTCGAACGAGTCCAATATCACATGTTTTATGAACCTAAGAAAGGAGGGGTTCAGTCCCAAAAGGGTCTTTTGATGTTTGATTTTAGGAGTCCAAATAAGGAAAACTCGATGAATTTTCATGTTTGGAGAGTCTAAAATAATCCAAAGAAGACTCCAAAAAGGCCTTTTTTTCCTAAAAGTTAGTCTCCTCACCCTAAAAGAGGATAAACAAATGTGAAAGAGAACTCTTCTAATTGTGATTTACTAGAGTATTTTTTTTTCATAAATAGTCCAAATAGTCCGAAAAAGGGGTAACTACCACCAGATAGACGACCTTTCAAACACTTTTACAAGTGTGGAAGAGACAAGTTCACTTGGAAATATTTTCATATTTAGGGAGTCTGAAAAGAACTTAAAGGAAGCTCCAGGAGTTTCTTTTTCATATAACTAGTCTTACGAGGTCAAAAAAGGGATAAATTATCACTTGAAAGATGACTTTGTCATGGTGGATAACCAAGTACGACAAAGGTAAAAAGTAAACTTGTCACAGTTCCTTTTATGTAAATAGTCTAGTGAGGTTGGATAAAGAGATAAACCTATACTCGTTAGACACACCTTTTTACTCAATTTTTAACGAGCACGAGAATGGTATTAAAAGCACTCGGAATATTTTTCATGTTTGAATCTAAAGCACAAAAAAGGAAAATGTAATCTCAAACCACTTTTCATGTTTTTAACCAGAGCATGAAAAAGAGAAAAGTAATCTCAATACCATCTTACTGTTTTAACGAGCTCGAATAAAGGTTGGAAGAATGCTTGTGGTATCTGCTTCATTTTTTAATGAGTTGGTAACAGAAAATAAGCTATGCTCGGGACACTAGTTTCATTTTTTAGATAGCTCAAAGCTGAAAAAAAAACTATGTTCGGAATGAGATACATTGATGGGTTACTTCCCAACATGATGTACATAGGTTGGAAAGTTTTCCCCCATAATTATCAGTGAAAGATAGCGGATTAAATCTAGTATGATGTCTAAGGAATGGAGACATTCCCCCCAATCTTCATTTTTTCTACCTGCTCTTCTTCTTTGCCCAATTAAATTCTTGGATACTAATAGGAAAAGGTTCACCAAAGAGATAGGAAGAATGAGGATTAAGTGACACAGGAAGATGAAATGAAGGTTCAAATCCTAAATCTGGTGGGAGACTCGACTCAATGGGAAAATAATCTGTTTCATTTTTTAACGAGCTTGACACAAAAAGGGAACTATGCTCATGATGACCTATTTTATTTTTTAATGACCTTGAAACAAAAAGGGAACTATGCTCATGATAGGTTTCATTTTTACACAAGCTTGAAACTAAAAGTAAACTATACTTGTAGGGGCCTGTTTCGTTTTTACACAAGATTGAAATAGAAAATAACTATGCTTGAAGTATCACATTTCATTTTTTAACGAGCTTAAAATGGAATAAAACTATGCTCAAATTTGGTTCCTACCCAACATGATGTCTAGAGGTTGGTAGTTTTCCCTCATCATGAGAAGCTAGTGGTCTTAACTCAAGTGTGATGTCGAGAGGTTGGAAACATGCCCCTTTAATATTCTTCCATAATGGGAAGAAGTTATTGGTTCATTAACGAATCAACTCTGGCATCATGTCCACATCCGAGAGACGCAACTGACAATGAGGGAGGAACCACTAAGACATGCAGAACATTCAAGGAATTCTGGTGGCTAGAAGTCATACAATTATTAGGTGTAACAAAGGAAATATGATCAATGGTCACTATGTTTCCATGATGAGTAAAACACATCACTCGAAAGAGTGTGGAAACTACAGCTTTCATGGCATAGACATAATCGCTCCCAAGAAGTAGATTAAAATATAAGGGACCTTGGAATACCATAACATCAATGCAAATAGTTTTCCCTCCTAAGGTAATAGGTAACTAAGGAAGGATACCTAAAGGTCCAATAGGTCTTCTATTAAAATCCAATATATGATCACTGGCTGGCACAGGATGAGGAGATCCTATATCTTTCCAAGACATTGAGGATAAAATACTAACGGAAGCTCCTTCATCAACAATAGTGTTAAGTACGTTCGTAGTGGTAACTTCTACGGATATCTAGAAAGGAACACCCGAAGGAAGACAAGATTCTATTAGATTATTCCAATCAAAGAAAATGACCTCATTACTTGGGGGGGTTTCGTCGAAATGGGTAAAATTCCCCCTTCTCCAGAACAATATGAACTGATAAAGAAAAAATCATTGGTTTTCGGTTCACTCTCAATTGGAAGAGCATGATGAGATGAATATTGTATCATGGTGACTACTTCAGTATCGACATTCTCCAATGAAAGAGTGGGTTCGAGTGGGTATGACGTTGAATCGACTACTTTAACTTCACTCTTCAAAGGAAAAGCAAGATGAACTACTTGTTCTGCACTCTTTGAGGAAAGAGTGGGATCGACCGAGGATGGAGAAAAATCGACTACTTTGGATTCACCCTTCAAGGGAAGAGTAGGATCGACCAAGGATGTAACTGGATCGACCACTTTATCAACCAATGAGGCATCAAGGGACAAATTACGATATCCAGCTGGAAGTTGATTCTTGGATACAGTAATGTATTCCAACAATTGTGAAGCCTCGTACATTCGAGGACAAATGTAAGTAAGGTGCATGTCCTTATAGAACATAGAAGGATTCTTGACTTTACCTTTCCGACCCTTAAAGATAGAGTCATTGGTCGATAGGGTATCATCAGTGTGATGTCTAGAGTATGATGAGATATGTTGTTTGGATATTTTAGACCACTCTTCTAATGCTTTGGTAAGACCAGGACAATCCTTAAGAAGGTGATCCCCCCGGAAAAGCCTACAAGGAAACTTGGGTTTTCAAGGTGTTTGACTAGAAAGAGAATCATTAGGGGTATCTGGTTGATGCTTGGTCTCTTTCTTACTCTTATTCTTCTTAAACTTCCTTTTCTTCTTCTTCTTATCCTCCTGATTACTAGCACCACTACTTTTATCAAGTGAGGAAGAAGAAACAGGAGAAGATACATCCGATGAAGAAGGAGAATAATCAATTTGGGATTGATGCTATCGTGATGGAGATTTAACATTTGAAGCATTAGGTTCATTAGGGATGACTGAATTGGAGAATAACCATACTGGTAATCCTATATACAATCCAAGAAGATTCAAAGTGGCAATAAAGGTACGACCAATATCTCCAAATGGAGGAAAAGAAAAAGGTACCCATTGAAAAGGGCCTCTTGATTGGTATTCCCATAAGAGGTTTCCATAGCTATTTGAGGAAACTAATAATATCCCTAAATACTTCTAAATAACACACACAACAAACACTACTCAAACTAAAATCAACAAGCAAACTGGTGAATAGGTGGGATATAAAAGTTGGATCCTC
The DNA here is from genome assembly GCA_027924585.1 of Larix kaempferi. Classification (NCBI taxonomy): domain Eukaryota; kingdom Viridiplantae; phylum Streptophyta; class Pinopsida; order Pinales; family Pinaceae; genus Larix; species Larix kaempferi. Next base: position 6,481,185 of record BSBM01001483.1, on the reverse strand, counting down.
ACAAGTGTGTCAAGCTATCGCAACTCATGATATACTGTAGGTCCCAATCGTTATACTTGGACAAATTTTTTAGAGCACTAACCAAGGAGGATTGGGAGCATACCCTTGGTCGTATAAACCTACTACCTAACAATACATGCGTAGTAGCTCCTTAAGTGTTGTTCTCAGTCTACTGCAATAACATAGGCTGATGGTTGTATGTGTTGATTGTATCAAGATGAATAATCCAAAGATGAACCCTTGGAGTTCACAAAAAACACAATTTTAAATTAGATATCAAATTAGCATGCATGTGCTAAGTTCATTGAACTGTTGAAAGATATTATTAGTTTTTTCCATTAAGATAATGTTTTCATAACACAATGGTGAGGTGTTACTTGATCGATGCAATAAATGTAAGAGAATAAATATTGCTTAAAATGTAATTATATAAATTTCAATAGCATAATTTATCAATTTGTGGAAGAGATAAATCATCACTTGCACAAGTGGAAATGCAAGAGAAAATATGGAATATATTGTATCATGCATTGATAGTCGAATGTTTGTAATACAAAATATGGCAAAGTAGCCAACCCTCAAATGGCCTGTCAATGTACATGTATCCCTAAGTACAACAATGTGTACATGTACATGTCAAAATACATATATACAAGACTATGCAACATAAAAAATCAATCTTTCACTTATTTTTCCCCGACTTTCCTCTATCGACCATCTCCTTGGGATCTCTCTTCATCTCAGGAGTTTGCAAAAAAAAATCATTATTTTTATTAAATAACTGCACTAATACCCTACCATTAACAAACTTAAAAAATTAACTTATGGCCAAATTATTTATGACAAACACTCACCAAATCCTCATGGGGTATAGATGTGAGCGGTGTGCTCATGGAAGGCCTCTCTATAGTTGTTCTCTGCAAATAAAATATCATATCTCAATTAATTCGACAATTCAACATTGATCAACATGTTTGGGTAAATTGAATAAAAAAAATTGGTCATTAATGAACATCTCACCACAAGAGGAGACCTGGTCAGAACCATGGATTGAGCAGAGGGGCTGGGCACTTCTGTCGCTAATGGCTGGAATCACCAAATGGGAAAATAGTTAGACATGCATGAATAAACAATATAGTAACATGGTTAAATACTATGCATTGTGATTGTTGAAATAGTTACCTCTGTATGACTTGTGCCTATTGCATATGCGGCACTAACTGCAGCATCAACAACCCTTGTTAGGTGAGGGGTAGATGGATCTCTCGTGTGTCTACTATAGAGGACATCCACACCCTTTCTAGGAGTGGAGCCTCTCTTATACACTTGTTCCTTTTGCACATTTGGACTAGGAGGAGATCCAACTGCTGAAATTCTATGAAGTATAGAGGCTGGTGGATACAATCACTAATATTGACGTAGTTAGAAATGCATTGGTCAATGAAATAGCATGTATTAACAAAATGACAATGATGAAATACATACCGATGTACTGTGTTATCACCCAAATCATTCCCCCTAGGTTGTGGGAGAGGGAAATTCAGGGTAACCACTAACCAACTTTCGACTAATGCTACTGAACCAACATAGTTGGAGAGGGCTCTCTCTACAAATCAATGAAAGACTAGAAATATCCAAAGGTGTCAATAGTGAACAAATAGACAAGCCTTCCTTACTCAAAAAATATCCAATTAAAACATATACAGAAGGTCCATTTTCTAATGGGTTGAATTGTGTGGAAACATTGGAGGGATAATCATAAGGAAAAACCAATTGGGCAATGGATTCAAGTTATTACATATAAATCAGATAACAGTGCCATAGTATGGACTACTCTAACAGAGGCAAGGTAGTCGCTCACTTGCCGTCATAAAGATATTTTCTGGTGGTAAAAGGAAAAAACAAGAACAAACCATTGAAATGAGCATCCAACAAAGATGAATTCAATATCAAATTTACTAGCAATATTTTGTGAACACCTGAGATAATAGCCGGAGCTTGTTTCCAAGAATTCCAGACTATTATACACTGATCTCAAGCATGAAATGAAAAACACAATGTAAAGGCATAGCAAGAAGCACATGCACATGGAGAAGAAGGAAAAACACTAACTACAAGTTAGAACGACACCGTAATCTCTACAAAACAGTCTACCATAGGCACTACACATTGAGTTAATATGAAAATCTCAAAACCAGAATTGCTCCTCAGGCCTTAGAAGAATGATTTCCCAACCCTTAATTATTCTATTACAATGCTTTTATAGGCTCTTGGCCTTGAATTGGTCCTTAGGAAACAAACATAATTACGCTGCCACCTTGGCAGCCCCAAATTTGAATATTACATACGTGTCAAGCTCAAAAAAGACTGATTAAGACAAGAAACAAAATATTATGAGCAGGGCGCCACCTTACTCTGAAGTCCTCAATCGGCCTTGCGAATCGAAGAAATCCTCTATCCTCAGAGAGTTGTCCATCTACGATTCTTTAGCGGGAGGAGGAGGTATAATCTCCTCAATAGGGAGCACGAGATCATGGATGATCTCTGTGTCTTGTTGGATGTCTCCCTCCTCTTCGGGAATCTCCTCCTTTCTCGGACGTCGAACTCTTTTGGGAACTTGTCGCTTCTTAGGCTCCTCATCCTCACTAGAAGAGCTAGCTTCCATGTGGTTGAACATCATAGGAGATGAAGGAGCAAGTTCTTCCTCCACCTCAAACCACGCCTGTTCGGGCATGAAAACCACTCTGGATTCCTGCTCTTTCTCCATGATCTATTTCCAACTGAAAGATTCTCTGAGCTTCCAGGTGTACCATCCTCTCTATATACCGATCTCGTACAACGCATGAAAGAACCATATCCATAACCACAGTGATGATGACAGTGGCTACGTGTGGCCATAATCTCCATGATAACTTGATCGGACTCGTCAATCAAATAACAATGATGCCCAAGGTCCGAGCTGACCTGAAACCCGCTTAATAAAGATCTCCAGATAGATGACAGAGCCCATGATGATGCTGAGATGGCCTCCAATCATACCTACGATCATTTTAGTGGAAGAAGAGATACTTTCTGAGCTGCCTGTCTACCTGGCCCTGTCTTACGTCATAATACTTCACCTCACTCCTCCTCTGTATGTCGAATGATGTGGGTCACATCACCCTCGCAGCTCCTCAGGCCACCCAACAGTCCACACAAGTGACTCTACTTCTGCTCTGGCCCCTTTACATTTACCAACATTTTTATCGAACGGAACTTAACTCATACAAGCATAAAAACATGACATGGTAATTTCCCTAGCTAGCCGCTAATAAAAAAACCAAAATCGATCTCTTGAGATGCTCTCCTAGTGGGATGCCTCCACTACCTTCAGAGTCCTTCATTAGTATGCTTATAATTCCTTGAGAACTTTACCTTCACACTTGTATGGCTGTGAGCGATGTCTCCCTCGTGTACTTGTCTCGATCCTCTTCCCCTTCTAGGGATGAGGACTGAAGTCACTAGTACTAGAGAAACCTGTCACCTGTGGGTGGATACCTTTGGTCAGAAACTCTCTCAAACTGAGGCCTAGTATTTCCCCACACTCGACTTCGAGCTGACCAAAATCTATTTTGAATGATCAACAAGGTAGGGGAGCTATCCTCAATGTTGAGGTCAAGCCCAAAACAGGTGGTTAAGGAGGCCCGCCGACTCTCAGACGGACTTTGACGAAACAGGGTGACGATAGACATCTTCAGGGAGACCCCCAGACTCAAATATCTGGGGTTTAAAGAGACAAATAGATAACAGATTTGGTCTAGTCTAGGCCGAGCAAAATACAGGATGACTGGAACCTTTTGAGCCTGACTACGTCTCTAGGAAATTCAGACCTCGGCTAATTTTTGCGACAAGAAGCCTAATTTTGTACCAGGATGAAATCCCTATCCCACAGAACAAATTCTAACCCTGAATATTGCCAGAGACTGGTTCTTGGTCAGCTTTCCTAGCAACAGAATACGTTGCCCTTTTTCGACCTGCCTGTGACCAGAAACCACCCGGAGCAGATAGGCCCCGGGAAAATAAAAATGTCTCCTTTACGCATCGACGGCTACATATATAAAACTTGTTCACTTATCTTTCGGGCTTATCCATTAGCTTCCTATCAATCCCATCCGTTGATCTCTCACGTGCTTCTCTCGACCGTCTAGATCTGCCCTCCTTTAACTAATTTGACCCCCTTTTTGTCTCTGTCATTGGATCATTCCAAGTGTCCCAGTCTCCATCATCCGTCGCTAAGCGTCATAGCCTCGCAGAGTTGGATCGCATTTCCCTAAACCGGTTTTGCTTTACTACTCATCCCCTTGCGACCATCTCTGGTTTTGACGCTTGGAAAATGGGTTTTCCCATCGTGACCACCTTCTCGTCTATTTGGCATGCAACTTCCCAACGCAAGGATCACCGTGGATCGTTGATCCTCCCAAGACCATCTATACCATTTAATTTGTTACATTTCATTTACCTCTTATGGGACCCTTAACCTTGACTGTAGGATATTACTTGGCCTCCTCGGGTCGTCCACGTGGCCAGAGATCTACCTTTATGCTTTGGCGATATTGCATGTTGTTGAAGCGATACTACTTACCACCTATCATCCTCACGACATCTCCTCCAGCTGCCCCCTGTATGGCGGCATTCACCATCGCAACCACCCTTATGACTATTTCTTGTGCGCCTTGTCCATGCGACCATCAATGAGGACCATTGATCTCCCTTGAGAGCCCATCCAACGGTGGAAACCAATGTGGTGGTTACCCTTTATATTATTTCCTTTGGACTATAGACTTAGGCTATTTTTGGGCTATTTGGGTAACACTTTAATGCTTCCTTCCCCATTATTTTTCCTTCCTTGCATATTAGACACCCCCCATCTCCATTTCTCTCATGCCTTTAGCACCTGGTTATGGAAAACAAGGGCAATCTCTGGTTTGCATCAAGAAATTTTATGGCTATCCCTTTATTCCACCTCCATAACCATGCTGCGAAAATCAGGTGCTAACAACTGGTGCCAACCGGGGATGTTATCCTCCCTGCAAGGTAGCAAAGAACCTCGTAGACTGGGTGCCTAATCCATTGGGCGGCTCCTTTAAGAGAATTTTTCCCGGTAGACTGCTTGGGAGGGTTTTCCTGAAAATGTTCATGGCAAAACCTATGGGGATTTGGCTGTGTGGTGTATCCTGTGGCGACCTGAACCCTAGCCAAATGCTTTGTCCTACTACAGACTAGAAACTTCTTGAAATCAAAACCAAAAAGTGAAATTGTACATTCTGAAAATAGACTCGAAAAGTCTGCAAATTGGAATTTACTACTGAAGTTTGAAATGCCAAAAACTTGAGGCTTATTTATATATAGACTACTCTACTTGAGAGGTCGCGGCTCTAGGTAATGCAAAAGTGCCAGTGTCACCAGTCCAGTATCTGGCACCCCAGGCGGGTCTTCTCATCTTGCTCGACTGCCTTCAGAACAACAAAGGTCCATGGCCCAAGGTGATGGCGACAGATGAGGACCTTTCGAGTGAACCTAGAACCTTTAATCCTATTGCGGAAATCTTCCATATATTCTGCTACTGGATCATAAAAAATATGGTATGATCCACATACCTCTTGTACCATAGCATATTTTCTTTCAGAAGAGCTGTATGGATGCCATTTATCCTCCCCGTTGTTCGTATCAATCCTCAAGGTCGGGTACTTTTGACAAACCTCTATCAGAACCTGAAACTCATGCGTGCCCAAACCCCTACATGACTTGGTAAGACTGAAAAAACCAACTTCAGACAACTCTTTTTCCGAGATGTTCATGATCCCTGGGTTGAAAACCTGGTTCTTCTTTGGAACCCCAAGAGAAAGTCCACCCTGTCCTTTGAAAGGGTCTGGGAAGGGCCATTCTTCCTGAAAAATGGACTCCAAGCTTGAAAGATCTACACAAAAAATCTAGCTGCTCCACTTGGTCTCCTTCAAACACCTCGATCATCTGGTCAGCTGGACGAAGATATTGGCCAAGCCCGAATACTTCTTCAAGGAGTCTATAATCATCTTCGGTCCAGGAGATGGACTCTGTATAAGAATCATGTGAGCCACCCTGTTCACCTTCCAGCCTCTTAGCTATCTGGTCAACCTACCTAAGGTATTCACTGGATCCAAGACTTTCTTCGAGAACCCCATATTTTTCTTCGAGGCTCACATATTCTTCCTTGAGGGTTCTATACTGATCTTCAAGGACTACGTACTCCCTTTCAGCTCTGATATGAAATGATGTCTCTTCCTGCTGAGAATCACTATTCTGATGAATCTCAATGGTGGGCCCAGGACCCGCAACTGGGTTTTCCCCTTTGGCTGACCCTCCCGATTGGTGAAATTGTCTCCTCGAAGATTCATCTTTATCTTCAACTTCGAAGAAGCTTATGAAGTTCTCCAAATGGTATTCTCCATATTCATCATACTTCGATGGACTGAAACCTCCTTCTGGTACATCACCGAGTCAATCAATCCTCTGTTCATTCTAGGAAAAATTAGGTCGTACGGGAAATTCCCCTTGCTCATGTCATTCTTCAAACCTTAATTCTTCTTTAACCCTTTCATCGTGATCCTAGTTTGATATTTTTCCAGACATCCTAAGATTTTCCTCCACCTCCATTGCATCAATGAACATATGTTGTAGGTCAGAAGACCTTCTCTCCAAAAGATGAAGAGCTAAATCTGGAGGAAAAACAGTCGCATAGCGTAATTTTGCAGCATTCTCTGAGGGCTGAATTTCCTTGGGCATATTATAATAGAAACTAGCATACCTTCTGTTGAAGCAAGACAAGGCCTCATCCTTTCGCCTTCTTATGGAATGAAAGACTGAAAGAACCAGGTCCCACGACCTTCTCTTGCCCCAAAACCCTAGAAAAACCTTAGACAATGCTCCCCATGTATCAATATACTCAGGCTGCAAATGCTTGAACCATCTCTTCACATTTCCTTGGAGGGATTTTGCAAAAGCCCTCATATAGATGTCATCGTGTTCTATTTCAAAGAGATCCAGAAAATGCTCAAAGCCTTGAACATGTTTCTATGTAGTAAGCATCTTAGATTCTCTGTAGAAAACAGGGAGGTGTTTATGGTAGCCTGGGGGGAAATCATGAAGGATAGGGGGTAGCCTTAGAGGGTTGTATCTTAGCCGGGATCTGGAAGGAAAAGAAATACATGCAGGGAGGGTATCATCGGCTTTACTTTCGGAGAATTCATGAGGCCGGTTATGGTTTATACAAGGTTCAAATGAAAGGATGGGATCAAATGTAGGAGTAAAAGGAGAGTGTACATTTTCGAATTCAAGTGAATTATATACAAAAGAGGCTCTCTCATGACCTAGAGCTCTTCGATGAGACAAGAATTTTTTGATATATATACACACAGGTAAAAGGATGCCAACATAGAAGAATAGGGCTTCTTTGAAGATATTAATACTTTGATATCTGGAACTTAATTCTTCCATGTCTAAGGCAGTTGGGCTCATTATCTAGTGGAGTCTATGGATTGAACTTTGAACAACTGCATGGAGTCGCCAGGTGGATGGTATGCAACTCTTTTGGTTTCTGATTGCTGTCCAACATCAACAATCAGATCTAAAACTTTGTTGTTTTACCCGGGATGATGAAAAAATCCTGTCCCTGGCAACAATGCCAATTTGTTATCACCCAAATCGTACCCCCTAGGCTGCGGGAGAGGGAAAGTCGGGGTAACCACTAACCAAATTTGGACTAATGCTACTAACCCAGCATAGTCAGAGAGGGATCTCTAGACAAATCAATGAAAGACTGGAAATTTCCAAAGGCATCGACAGTGAACAAACAGACCAACCTTCCTTACTAAAAAAATTTCCAATTAAAACATATACAGAAGGTCAATTTTCTGATGGGTTGAATTGTGTGGAAAAGTTGGAGGGATAATCACAAGGAAAAAACAATTGGGCAATGGAGTCAAGTTATTACATATAAATTAGATAACAGTGCCATAGTATGGACTACTCTAATAGAGGCAAGGTATCCACTGGCTTGTCATCATAAAGATATTTTATGGTGGTAAATGAAGAAAACAAGAACAGACTATTGATATGAGGATCCAGCAAAGATGAATTCAATATCAGCTTTAGTAGCAATATTGTGTGAACACCTGAGATAATAGCCGGATCTTGTTTCCAAGAATTCCAAACTATTATACGATGATCTCAGGCATGAAATGAAAAACATAATGTAAAGGCATAACAGGAAGCACATGCACATGGAGAAGAAGGAAAAAAACTGACTACAAGATAGAACGACATAGGAATCTCTACAAAAGAATCTACCATAGGCATTGCACATTGAATTAATATGAAAATCTCAAAACCGAGGCTCACCCCTCAGGCCTTAGCCAAATGATTTTTCAACACTTAATTATTCTATTACAATGCTTTTATAGGCTCTTGGCCTTGAATTGGTCCTTAAGAAACAAACAAAATTACACTGTCACCTTGGCAGCCCCAAATTTGAATATTACATACGTGTCAAGCTCAAAACAGACTGATTAAGATGGGAAACAAAATATTATGAGCAGGGTGCCACCTTACTCTGAAGTCCTCAATCGGCCTTGCAAATCGAAGAAATCCTCTATCCTCAGAGAGTTGTCCATCTGCGATTCTTCAGCGGGAGGAGGAGGTGTCATCTCCTCAGTAGGGAGCACGAGATCATGGATGATCTCCATGTCTTGCTGGACATCTCCCTCCTCTTCGGGAATCTCCTCCTTTCTTGGATGTCGAACTCTTTTGGGCACTTGTCACTTCTCGAGATCCTCATCCTCACTAGTAGAGATGGCTTCCACGTGGTAAAACATCATAGGAGACAAAGGAGTAGATTCTTCCTCCACCTCATACCATGCCTATTCAGGCATGGAAACCACTCTGGATTCCTGCTCTTTCTCCATTATCTAATTCCAACTGAAAGATGCCCTGAGCTTCTAGGTGTACCATCCTCTCTATATATCGATCTCATACAACGGATGAAAGAACCATATCCATAAACGCGGTGATGATGATAGCAGCTATGTCTGGCCATAATCGCCATGATAATTTGATCGGACTCCTCAATCAAATAACAATGATGCCCAAGGTCCGAGCTGACCTGAAACATGCTTGGTAAATATCTCCAGATAGACGACGAAGCCCACGATGACATTGAGATGGCCTCCAATCGTACCTGCAATTATTTCGGTGGTAGAAGAGATGCTTTTTGACCTGCATGTCTACCTAGCCCTGTCTTATGTCATAATACTTAGCCTCACTCGTACTCCATACGCCAAATGATGTGGGTCACATCACCCTTGCAGCTCCTCAGGCCACCCAACAGTCTGCACAAGTGACTTTCCTTCTGCTCTATCCCCTTTACATTTACCGACATTTTTACCGAAGGGAACTTGACTCATACAAGAAGAATAAAGGCAACATGGTAATTTCCCCAGATGGCCACTGATAGAAAACCCAAAATCGATCTTTGGAGATGCTCTCCTAGCGGGCTGCCTCCACTACCTTCAAAGTCCTTCATTAGTATGCTTATAATTCCTTGAGAACTTTACCTTCGCACCCGTATGTCTAGGAGCGATGTCTCCCCCATGTACTTGTCTCGATCCTCTTTCCCCTTCTAGGGACAAGGCTTGAAGTCACTAGTACTGGAGAAACCTGTCACCTGTGGGTGGATACCGTTGGTCAGAAACTCTCTCAAACTGAGGCTTGGTGTTTCCCCACACTAGACTTCGGGCGGACCAACATCTATTTTGAACGATCAACAAGGCAAGGGATCTATCCTCAATGTTGAGGTCAAGCCCAAAACAGGCTGTTAAGGAGGCCTACCGAGTCTCAGGCAGACTTTGACGAAACAGGGCGACGACCGACATCTTTGGGGAGACCTCCAGACTCAAATATTTGGGGTTTCAAGAGACAAATTCATAATAGATTTGGTCTGGTCTGGGCTAACCAAAATACAAGACCATTGGAACCTTCTGCGCCCGACTACATCTCTAGGACCTTCAGACCTCGGCTAATTTTGGTGACAAGAAGCCGAATTTCTGTACCAGGATGAAAGCCCTATCCCACAGAACAACCTCTAACCCTGAATCTTGTCAAAGACTGGTTCCTCGTCAGCTTTCCTAGCGATAGAATACGTTGCCCTTTTTCGACCTGCCTGCGGCCAGAAACCGCCTAGAGCAGACAGGCCCTGAGAAGATAAAAATGTCACCTTTACCCATTGATGGCTACATATAAAAACCTTGTTCACTTATCCTTTGGGCTTATCCGTTAGCTACCTATCAATCCCAGCCATTGATCTCTCACGTGTTGCTCTCGGCCATCTAGATCTGCCCTCCTTTAACTGATTTTACCCCCTTTTTGTCTCCACCATTGGATCTTTCCAAGTGTCCCAGTCTCCACCATCCGTTGCTCAGCGTCATACCCTGATAGAGTGGGATCGCATTTCCCAAAACTGGTTTTTCTTTACTGCTCATCCCCTTGTGACCATCTCTGGTGGTGACACCTGGAAAATGGGTTTTCCCATCGTGACCACCTTCCCATCTATCCGGCATGCAACTTCCCAACACGAGGATCACCATGGATTGTCAATCCTCCCAAGACCATCTATATCATTTATTTTGTCACATTGCATTTACCTCTTATGGGACCCTTATCGTCGATCGTACGATATTACTTGGCCTCTTCAAGCCATCCACATGGCCAAAGATCTACCTGTATGCTTTGGTAGTATCGTATGTTGTTCAAATGATACTGATTACCACCTATCATCCCCGCGACATCTCCTCCAGCTGTCACCTGTCTGGCGGAATTCACCGCCGCAACTGCCCTTATGACTATTTCTTGTAAACCTTGTCCATGTGACCATCAACGAGGACCATTGATCTCCCTTGAGCGCCCATTCGATGGTGGAAACCGACACGGTGGTTACCCTTTATATTATTTCCTTCGAACTATAGACTTAGGCTCTTTTTGGGCTATTTGTGTCACACTTTAATGCTTCCCCATTATTTTTCCTTCCTTGCATATTAAACACCCCCCATCTCCATTTCTCTCATGCCTTTAGCACCTAGTTATGGAAAACAAGGGCAATCTCTAGTTTTTATCAAGAAATTTTAGGGCTATCCCTTTATTCCACCTCCATATCCATGCTGCGAAAATCAGGTGCTAACATACTGTATACATCAATCAATTCTAAGAAAAGTTCTGCCACTTGTTGATCCCCTATGGGGTGTGTAGCGCTTGTCTCCCCACTAGTGGGGACATCACCAGATGAAATCATTTCCCTCTGATAGGGATCTACAACCTATAATTTAGAAAATTGTATATATTAGATCGTGTAGCATTAATCAAGTAACATGTGATAATAAGCTAACATGTATTAAAATAATGTCATGTTGAAATAGTTACCTTAGCATGAGATGTTGTCGCTGAAGGTATGACAACATCTTATAACTCAGAAGATTCTGTTGCATGAGCCTCTTGCCCCTCATGCCCTTGTGGTAGCAACTACAAGTTTTAAAATCATTAAAAATATTAGCAATCTATATATGTGTACATAGTAAGGAAAAAAAATTTACAAATGGCACTAAATTGTTAATTGGATTTACTCATGTATTAAAATCATGTCATGTTGAAATAGTTACCTCAGCATGAGATTTTGTCATTGAAAGTATGACAACATCATTGTCATTGAGCAGTGCTGCTGCATGAGCCTCTTGCCCCTCTTTCCCCTTAGGCCCTTCTAGTGTTGGTGCATGAGCCTGTGGACTATGCTCTGCATCATCGGTGAAAAGGTCTTCAACCCCGTGCCCTTTTTGTAGCAACTACAAGTTTTCAAATCATCAAAAATATTAGCAATCTATATATATGTGTATAGTAAGGAAATATAATTTACAAATGGCACTAAATTGTTAACCACTTACTTACCTATGTAAAGTATCCAGTAAAGGTATCATCTGTTTGGGTAGGACCAAAGCAAGGATGGCTGCATACTATGTATGGGTGCGACTCTCGGTTGTGGTCATGATGTAAAAGGTCCAAGGTCACTACTAGATGTTCCTCCACCACTGGAAGGTGGTGGCTCTACCCCATCGATAGGTGGCGGCTCTACTCCACCCATAGATGGTGGCTTTGATGGCCCCGCCTGGTACGTACCTTGAAGATATGTGTTATGGCGAACAACCACTTATGCCAATAGTAGGAAGGAATCCAGTGTCTCTAGGACCAACTGATGTGCAGGTGGCACATATGGCCTAGGTATCTTCCTATGAGGTGGAGCTACTAGGCAGTTGGGATCTATGTGCCTTGCATTGGGACGTTGCTGAGGCATCCCCATCCCAACGCCCTAGTACTCAAAGATATCAAAATAGTTAACATGCTTCCCCATCACAAATTCTGCATACATCTTTCTCAAAAAATATGGGGGCATTTCCTTGTTGTTGTGTGGTGGTGCATCAAACACCATGTACCATCGGTCAATCCAATTATCTATGAATGGTTGATATGTACACCACTCGATAGAAATGTGCCTTTTGTTTGCATTTGGAATTTTACCCGACCGTGGATCTCTAAAGAGGGAAAATATATGTTGTTTTGAGATTTTCAACTTCTTGACTTCTTTGTAGCTAAGTCCATCCTGATATTGTTTCCTCTTTATTTCTCTGAATGTGGCAATATCTTGCAGTGCACCATCAGACCTACTAAAGGTCTCTATCATTGCATCAAAATTGGATGAAAGCATAAGATGTCTATCATCAACAATAGTAATTGAGGCTCGAATTTCTCTGAGCCTATGAATTTCTCTTTGGATGTCTAAGTGTGCATCCCTGGTCATCACTACAATCAAAAAATAAAAATAAAACAAATCATTAGAAACGTATACATGTGCTATAGTGACATCTCTCAAAAATGAAAAATGTACAAACTTTGTGCAAGAATGAATACATTGCAAACATAAATATCATCTCAGGCATACATTACAAACATAAATATCACTTCATATGACCATTGCAGGAATACATTATGGGTCCTTGTGGGAATAAGGGTGGAGACCATGCGGGCATAAATACCATGATGATATGGCAAAGATATGTATTTTTATTGGTTAAGGATGGGCAAGACAAGACAAAAGACAAGGTGATGGGCATTAGCACACCTAATGGGCCAAATGACCCATTCTGTGGTCATTTGGAGTTGGTCCTAATACCCTAGACAAGGATTACTTGGAGATAACAAGTGACATGAACAAAGAAGCATGAATTGAAGAAAGAAGCTTAAAGTTGACACTTGGAAAGGAGATTGGGGGCATCCCTTATGGCATCTGCGGGAATCCATAAATGAAGTTGATGGACATGCAGGCATGTGGACAAGGTGACATGTGGGCATCTTGAAGATGCATATGTCGGCATGTTTGTGGAATCTGCGGGAATCCTGGAGGCATGCCAAAGACCTTCATGCGGGAAATTGAAGAAGTTCTAACTGTAGGCATGTTCAAAGGCATAAATATGGCCCTTGTGGGCATGAGTTACAAGCTAGTGTGGGCATGTTGGAAGCAAAATAAAATGGTGATGATGTGGGTATGAAGACCACGTTTAGGTGGGAAAAAGAAAGTCTAAATAAATATATACACATATATATTTATAATTTATCAGGTGCTTATGGAAATCAAATTAAAATTTGATTTAATATTTGACAACTCGGCTTCCAATTTGATGAGGAAATTATGGAGACAAAATTAAAAATTAAAAAGATTATATCTTGTGTCTCTTGTGCAATGTGTTGATGTGTTTACTTGATGAATGACATGTGATTGGTACAGAGTTCATGGATGAATATGATATTGAATTGAGCAATTGTGTCTAATAGGGTGGATGTAAAATTCATTAAGGGATTGATAGTAGGGAGGAATTAAGATATGTTAAATAACAAATTTTATAATTTTTAGTTTTGGTATTTCATTTACAAAGATTTCTAGTTTAGGGCAACATAAAAATTTATATTTTTAATGATGAAATGGGGCAAGGATTTGGATGCTGACCTTTCCAATCCTCCGTGCAAGTTGAAATATTCCTCATTGAGCTTCCAAATCTTCCACGTTGAGCTTCTCCAATGCATTTTGGCAAGACGAAATCGCTCTTACTCATTTGCGTTTTTAGAAAACAGTGGGTAAAATAGTGTCGCGGTGCATGGACTTTTTATTTTTTTTTGTTTATATTAACCAAAACGCCCGCGCGTTTTGTATCACTATAACGTGGGTGCATTTTGGACTCCTATCCTACATGTCAATTGACATGGAAGGGTCGGAGTCCACCCATGCCTAGTTCTAAATAACGCTCGCGTGTTTCTAATTTACACAATTCTCACGCCATTTGCAAATGCACAATTGCACCAAAAGGGTCCCTTAACTTTGTGCAAGGGGCCTTATACAACAATTAGATTATCTGCTCAACTCAAATCCCCTCTAACATACTTCTACATTGAACCCAACACAGTTCAAAAACTTGCTTCCATAAATTTATTTTCTTGATGGATTTGTGGCATAGATTCGAAGGAAAATGCTTCTCAATTTCTCCCTTACAATTTCAAACCAGGTCTGGATGCTTCCACTCTTTCAATTTACTCAGATGTCATCCAAATAACAAAATTGAGACAACTTTAGTGCAATGTAAAGACATAAATTAATAATTTAATGATGGGACTCCCATCTACCGGCTTTAAGGCCTCACAACGTTTCTCATTAATGCTTTCTTGTGTCCGTGCCCACTGCCCAGTCAAGAAATTCAAAACCTTCTTAGCATTGTGCAGGCTGAGATGGGTCACTGAAACTGTCTTATCTTAACCGGATTCGTTGGCTCATTTTGAAATATGGGTACTAATCAAATAAGGGTTGAGATGGGACACCGCTATTATCTCTACAAGATTCGACAAAAATGTCAGGCTTGCCAGCTTCGCTTAATTTAAAAATCTCGGTTGTCATCAATAAAGGCTTCCTTCCACTGCAAAATTCTTAACACTAATATATATAATATAAATTTTAGTTATGGGAAAGTTTTAAATCTGCTCGTAAATTTGATTTTCCAGAAAATTATTTAGACATCAGCAATGACTTGCTTAGTGAATAAGCAGTTGTATATTACGATTAAAACCACCAAAAACGGGTAAAAAAATGACTTTCTTAGTGAATAAGCAGCTATATATTACGGTTAAAACCACCGAAAACGGGTAAATAGACATCAATTCTAATCCTTGCTCCAAAACCCAACGAGGCTATAGTCGTCCTACCAATGCCCCTGCTTCCCACAGTGGGGCTCATTTGTATCATGCTTGAAGGTAGTACTACTCATACGAGCAACGCTTACGTACGAATTCTCTCTGCAGGCTCTGAATCAAATCTAGTAGCAAATCTGGTAGCAAGATATGATGAGATCAGCACGTCGCCGGAGCCCGGGATGCAGAAAACTAAACATACATCATATGTTTGGAACCAGTAAGATCATGGAAAAGTAGTATATTTATTAAAAAATAATAAAAAAAAATATGTACTAACCTTTCGACCATATGTCCTATGAAATATTTCATTATGAACCTCGATTAATACCGTTGGGCGAAAAATATATGTAAAGGACATAATAAGTATAATAAGTATAATTGTGTTGATAGGTTTTATACTAATGTTTATCAATATTATTCTCTAAATTTGTAGAATAAAAGTTGATCTCCAAAAATCCTAACTTAAAAAAAAAACAGTCATTTTTATTATAAGTTTTAATTATAGGTTTGAGATAAAGAAGAGCATCTGCCTAGGCACAAATACAACCTTAGTAAGTCCAAGTCAACTAAAGAGTATGGTAAAAGGAGGAGTATGCACTATTGCCATATAGACATATAGCGACAACATTGTAAAAAGATTGTTTGGAGATTAGTGGTGTTCTACTTCTATTAATAAATGAAATTCTAAAACCACTAATTACCTCATATAGAGGAGGCACCAATCATGTGTTACCTTCATGGTTATATCATAATCAAGGGTCCAAGGACATTATTATGTCTAGCTGAAGCCTAGAGGTGGAGAGAGTTTTGATTTCTATGAACTTTGTGCTATGAGTTATGTAGTGCCTAGAAGTGGAGAGTGTTTTGATTTCTATCAACTTATGTAGTTAATTTATTAGTATCATCGAAGGGTTACATGAATATATACTCTTCAACTGAAATTAAGACCCACCCCTCAAATTTGATCATTGCGGTGCCCCCAACCCCACAGCCCTGTAGTGTCTGCATGGAGGATGCCCAACATTTTCTCTGTCTCTGTCTTGTTACATTTTTTTGTTATATAGTATCTTCCCGCATCAACTCTACCGTGTGATGTCAATTTGCTCACCTGCCCCATGTATCTCCTTTTAGGAGTGCACAATTCTGCCAACGATCATCTCTTCTCTTCACCATGGGCTCGCTAGCTATGCCCTAACGAATCTACGATCTGTGTGCCTCACTCTTCCAATTGGAGTAACTGCAATCATTATGGTTTGAGTAATTGGTTCTCACCTCCAATGAAACGGTCTCTTTTATATGTATATATATTCTCCTTGGGGAAATTTGGGGTTTCTTTCAATTATTGATCTTATTTTGATTTTGATTAAGAGGATAATGGAAAAATTAAAAGGTAGATGGTATTCTTTTACTAATGGGAATGTGAAAATAGGATATCTAGGCAATAGGGATTTCATAGTTCTTTTCAATGGGAAGGGGCAATTTTAGTTCAAGGGGTCTCATTCTAACTTTTAATAAAAATGAATTTTATAATAGTAAAAGAGCTATATGGGAAGAAGAAGAGGTGTTCGAATAGACTTATGCTTTTTTTAATTTTCATAATTTGGTTTAGGATATCATAGAATAAACTCAAGGGGTTAGGGATTTAGAATAATGATTAAAAGGAAGGTTTTTCTCTTATAGGGATAAAATGGGCCATGCAGGTTTAAATAAAGGATTTACGTGGTTTAGGGAAAAGGGAGTTAGTAATAATATTACAAAAAAGAAAAGAGAAATTAATAAGGGGAAATATGATAAGGAAAATGAGACATTAAATGCAAAAGGAGGGTGAAGTATGTTTACAATAATTATTATGGACCTTGGTGGTTTCATACAAAGAGAGCATGTGTGGAATTTTTCAACTTTCTAACCTTAGACATGATGAGAATACTGGTGGACATGTGTAAATGACCAATTAACAGAGGATGCAATATTGATGATTTCTTAGCTATCATGATGCAAAAACTCATGCTTGTCCAAATTTTGACAGACAACCAAAAGGGTCAAAGAGACTTAGAAGTCATGAAATGAAATATGGACATGATGATGCTAAATACCTGACATGACATTGTCGAGATGAAAGACGATCAATATGCAAAGCTTGAGTTGAGCACGGCATAGAAACAATAAAAACATAACTATGTAGATCTACCGAAGGGATCATAATATGACGAAGGAAATGGTGAAATAAGATAGTAACGCAACAAGCACATCTAACTGAGCATAATAGCATTCATGGAATGATCTTGCAATAGCATTTAGTTTGAATCATACAAGATCTTTTGATAAGCTATGCGGTGGCCTTAATCTTGGGTTACAAAGTAATAAACATCTCAAGATTACCGGACATAAAGTAATGGTGAGAATAACGGTGAATATATATCATTTTAAATATTTTCAAACAGTTTTGCTTATAATTACAATTCTTTCAATGAATTCAATTAATTAGAAAAATTATTCAAACGAAAACAACTTAGAATCCAAAAACAAAAACAACAATAATAGAAGTTGTAGTTGCACAGGTTTGTATTGACGAAAAATACAAATTGAACCCATAACTCTAAAACGAATTAAAAAACTAAATTTTAAATAAAGCCATAATCATAACTTAAATCTGATTAACTTAATTAAAAATATTTTGAATTAAACGCTACAAAGCCAGAAAAACGCGTTAACAAATACCACCATTGTGATAAGAGAAATGGTCACCAATAGAAATTACTACTTTAACACGAAAATGAAAGGTAATTTAAGAGACAAATACCACAATTGTGATAAGATAAATGGTCATCGATAGAAATTATACTTTAACACGAAAATGAAAGGTAATTTCAGAGAACTGATAAAAATCTAAGGAGGCGATATAATGAGAGAGAAATGTTAAGAGAAATGGGACAAAACCAAGATGGAAAAAGGTAAATGGAAGTTAGAATTGACAATTTTGAATAGCATAAATTATATCCACTTTAGATAAGATAAGAATTTACTACAACAAATAGTCAAAAACTGAAACCATTAATATTTTTATAGAATCTAAAATTTAAACACTAAGTAAATAAAAAAAGTTTAATTAAAATAATATACACTTTCATTTTAAAGTTTAATAAAAATGGTGAAATTATAACATAATAATAAAAATACAATAATGATACAAATTACCGACGGAGAACACAAAAAAAGCTAATGGAGACGTCAGCCACAGCCATATTCATTGCATCACAGTTTTGAACAAAATAAAATAGTTAAGATTGTGTGTAATTAATTTCATTTTTAAAAATATTTTAGTCTTTATTGTAAATCACAAGAAATATTAAATAGTTTGAAAAAAAAACTTATTTGTAAATTAAAATATAATAAATATTGAAAAATAAAAAGAATTAATAAAATATAAATAAAATGAATCAAAGGTTACATCACAATAACATTTAAGATAAATAAGATAAACTAGAAATCAGATAAACAAAATTTACAAAATCAAACAAAAAGTTAGAAGACGAAGAAATATTGATAACTTACCTTTAAATTATGAAAAAAATAGAACATGATCTTCCTCTTGCTTCACTCGGAAGGATACACATCTGTCTGTCTGACTCTTTCTAAATAGGAGACCTGGAAATAACAACGAAACATATGATTAGCTATTATATTTCTATTTTAAAATGCATATAACATTTTTAAGTTTGTTATCCCAACCCTAAAATCTTGAACCCACCTTTAAGAAGACGGAAAGATACTCTCAGCAGATGCTTATAAAGTAGATACAATTTGTTTCTAACTTTTCCGGTCTAATGTTGTAGGATTTTTATTTGAATTTAAAGACAGAACCGTGAATTTCAAAGTTCTGTTATTTGTCTGTCATTTGAATGGTAAAGAGCTAGATGGATGTGACTGATTTTATAAATTTATTCAACATATTAGATGAAATCAGTTTGTGTGTTGAAGGAATTAGAGATTTGAATTTGCAGTTAAATAAATATAATATTGTTCATTTAGAGAATGGTTTACAAACCAGTTCCCAACCCCAGCTTAAATCCCAGGGTTAAAGAATATGCTGAGCGCCATTGATGAAATTATTGGCCTCTGAAACCTGTAATCCATACCTTGCAGACGATGACATAGCAGAAATGGCCTGAAAGCCTTTAGGGTTAGCTGTTTAAATGGAGTTCAACCTCAACCTCCAGATGATAACATGGTAAAACTAAGAACCCTGCCTACATGACCTTCAAACCTCAGCCTGCAATGAACCAGGTCGTATATGCATGCTATAGTTTATAACGCTAATTAATCTTCTCTATGCGACCTTATCACGCAGCCCACTACGAATTACTAGTCTGGTGACTACTATCGTTCGCCAGGTCTCGGTGAGCTATAATATACTCTACAACTCAACGAAAATTCATGAATGTTCTGTTCAAGGGTTTTGTTTCCTTGTCCACATAATCGTGTGGATAAAATACAGTGGATGAATGAATTGCCAATTGAATTCCACAATCCACGTCATCTTGGAGTTTCAATGAGACCAACTCTCTTATGTTTGATACCATAAAAGTCATATATATATATATGTTTCGAATATAGGTTTCGAATTATAAATACAAGTAGGTGCAGCTTGCATTCAAAAATGGTCCGGTGGCGGTTGGTCATGAATTACAGAAGTTCATGCCTTTTTTTAAGGATTTAGAGATAGGGTTTTTTGCGCTAACGCTAAATTTCATGATTTTGTGTAGCTGTTGCCATGATTTTTTATCTTAACATTTTTTATTCATCTTATTTATTTTATTAAATGTTATCGACATTTTTAGTTTATCTTATTTGTATTTTAAGGTTTTTTTTTTACTTGTTACCATTTTATTTAATATTTTTTGTGATTGCACCGAGGGTAGATCTAGACGGATATATGCTGGTTTACATCAAAGAGAAAAAAATCGTTAAAAAGAATGAAATTAAACTCTATTTACAGTGGTTAGCTCTAAGTTTGGTTTTGCTAACGAAGTAGCTAAATTTTGCCTTACTATTTATTATTTTTATGCTTTAAAGTATTACAGGTTCTTTTCAAATTTTCATCCATTTTTACTATTTATTATTTTTATCCTATTTATTATTTTTATCCTTTAAAGTATTTATTATTTTTATCCTTTAAAGTATTACAGGTTCTTTTCAAATTTTCATCCATTTTTTGTGTTTTTGTGATAGAGGTTTATAATTTCTATCGTTGACTAGATTCTAGGAGAATAAATGGTAAAAAAATGGAAAGTTTTACAAAAAAGTTTTTACTACAAATTATATTTTATTTGAGGTGAGTTTACTTTGATTTACTTGGTTTATAACAAATTTCTTGTAATACACTAGCTTTATAATGATTTCTCTTAAACTTAAGTTAGGCTTGATTACATCCCATCAATGATAATAGGTTTTGTGAAAAGAAAAAAGTCAAAAACAAATTAATGAATTATCTCTTCTTTAAAATTAATTAACATAAACAAAATAGTTTTAGTTTTAATTTTTTTATTACTCTTAATTAATTAACATAAACAAAATAGTTTTAGTTTTAATTTTTTTATTACTCTTAAAATCAAGTTATACTTGACTGCATCTCACGAATAGTCATAATTTTTATGACAAGAAAAGTAAAAAATAATTAACGATTATGCCTTGTTTAAAATTAATTAATGTAAATAAAATAGTTTTAGTTTTAATATTATATATATATATATAGATAAAAAACAAAACCCCAGGATTAAGGCTACACCTAGTTTATGAAAACATCTTGCATGATTCAAATTACACGACGAGAATGGAATCAAAAGGAAAAACCTTATAAAATTGGTGGTTTATTAGTGTCACAAAATAGTATATTGTAAGTTTGTATGTATATGGAACTTGTGTATGATTTTTAGTGTTAATTTATGTGTTGCTACATTATTTTCCTGTGTTAAGAGGGAGGGGGGAGGAAGTGAGGTAGGGGGAGGAAGTAGAGAAGGAGTAGGAGGGGAGGGAGGTGGAGGGAGTGAGAGGAGGTGGAGAGAGGGAGAGGGAGAGGGAGAGGGAGAGGGAGAGGGAGGAGGGTTGATGGTAGGTTGAAGGGGAGGTAATGGAAGGGAAGGAGGGAAGGAAGGGGTGTGAGGAGGAGGGGAAGGTGGAGGATGAGATGGGAGGGAGGGGCAGGCGGGGTTGATGGTAGGTTGAGGGGGAGGTAATGGAAGGGAAGGAGGGGAGGAAGGGGAGGAAGGGGAGTAAGGAGGAGGATGAGGTGGAGGAGGGAGAGGAGGAGGAGGGGAAGGTGGAGGATGAGGTGGGGGAGGAGGAGGAGGAAGGAAGGGACGAGGATAGGTAGGGGTTGGAGGTTGGAGGGGGAAGGATGGTGGAGGGGGAGGTGCAAGGGGGTGGGAAGGTGGGGGTGTGAGGAGTAGGGGGGGAAGTGAAATAGAGGGAGGAGGAGGCGGAGGAGGAGGAGGGAAGGGTGGCGGAGGAGGAGAGGGGGAGGGATGGTAGGTTGAGGGGGAGGTGAAGGAAGGAAAGGAGGGGGAGGAAGAGGAAGAGGGATGGTAGGTTGAGGGGGAGGGGGGAAGAAGTTAGGTATGGGGAGGGAGAGGGAGAGGGGGAGGAAGAGGGGGAGGAAGAGGTGGAGGAGAGAGAGGGAGTAGAGGGGGAGAGATGGTAGGTGGAGTGGGAGGTTAAGGGGGAGAAGCAGGGAAGGGATGGGGATAGGTAGGACGAGGGAGAGGCGGTGAGAAGGGGAGCAATGGTAGGTGGAGGGGTTGGAGGGAAGAAGATAAGGGATGGGAGGGGTAGGCGGAGGAGGGAGGGAGGAAGTGAAGTAGGGGAAGGAGAAGGAGGAAGAGGAAGAGTGGGGGGGGAGAAGAGGAGGGGGAGGAGGAGTAGGAAGGGAGGGAGGGGAAGAAGGGGGAAATATAGGGATGAGAAGGAGGGAGAGGAGGAGGAGGAGGAGTAGGATGAGGAGGTGGGGAGGGGGAGGTGGGGAGGGGGAGGGGGAGGGGGAGGTGGTGAAGGAGATGGTGTGGGTGTTTGCAAAGGAGGAGGAGTAGGGGGAGGAAGTGAAGTAGGGGGAGGAGGATGATGAGGAGTATGGGGAGGAAGTGAATTAGGAGGAGGAGGAGGAGGTAGGGTGGGGTAGAAGAGGAGGGATAGGAGGTGGAGGAAGAGGAGGTGGAGTGAAGGCAGGAGGAAATGTGAAGGAGGAGGATGTGGAGTGAAGGTAGGATGAGAGGTGAATGAGGATGAGGAGGGAAGGATGGGGAGGAGGGAAGGGTGGGGAGGAGGGAAGGGTGGGGAGTGGAGGGGGAGGGGAGGATGAGGAGGGAATGGTGGGGAGGAGGGAGGGAGAGGAGGGAGAGAGAGTGGAGGGGGAAGGGTAGGTGAAGGAAGGAAAGGAGGGGGATGGGGAGGGATGGTAGGTTGAGGGGGAGGCAGAGGGGGATGGGGGGAGGAAGTGATGTATATGGAGGAGGAGGGAGGGGAGGGGGGAAAGGGAGGTGGAGGAGGGATATCAAGGGGAGGGAAGGGAGGTGGATGATGGAGGTGGAGGAGAGTGAGGGAGTAGAGGGGGAGGGATGGTAGGTGGAGTGGGAGGTTAAGGGGGAGGGCGGAGGTCAGAAGCAAGGGAGGGAGAGGTAGGGGTAGGGGGAGGGGGAGGGGAGGTAGGGTGTGATGAGTAGGAGGAGGGGGGAGGGGTTTGATAAGTAGGAGGGGGGGAGGAAGCAAGGCAAGGGGAGGAGGAGGAGAGATGGGAATGAGAAGGGGATGGGGAAGGAAGCGAGGCAAGGGGAGGAGGAGGAGGAGGAGGAGGAGGAGAGATGGGAATGAGAATGGGAGGGGGGAGGAGGAGAGATGGGAATGAGAAGGAGGTGGGGATGAGGAGAAGGAGGGGAGTGAGGGGGAAGAGAAAGAAGTGTAAGAGGAGGTGGGGAGGGAGGGGGACGGAGACGGGGAGGAGGAAGAGAGGGAGGAGGTGAGTTAGGCGGATGTGACAGAGGGGGGGGGCGGAGGAGGAGGTGGGGAGGAGGAGAAGATGACTAAGGAGGATAGGGAGGAGGAGGAGTGGGAGTGGGAGGAGGAGGAGGGAGATAAATGGGAGGGAGAGATGGGGGAGGAGGAGTAGGAGGTTGTGGGAGGGGGAGGAGGATGATGATGACAATGAGGATGAAGATGAGGTGAGGGAGGGGGAGGGGGGAGTGGTAGGAGTAAGAGTAGAAGGAGGATTATGGAGGAGGATGGGTAGAAGGTGGTGGAGGAGGGGGAGGGGGAGTGGGACGAGGGAGGTGGATGAGAAGGAGGAGTGAGGAGGATGAGAAGGAGAACGAGGGAGATGGGAAGGAGTGGGATAGGAAGGAGGTGGAAGATATGAGGGAGGGGGAGGGGGACTAGGAGTAAGTGGTGGAGGGAAGGAAGGAGGAGAAAGTGGTGAGGGAGGAGGAGGACAAGGGAAACAGACAGGGAGGGGAAGGCCGAGGGCGAGGATGATGAGGGTGAGGAGGAGGGGAAGGAGGGTGAGGTGGAGGTTGGGGGAGGTGGTGGGGTGAAGCAGAGGGGGAGTAGAAGGGGAGGCGATGGGGGGACTGAGAAAGGCTTTGGAGGGAGTTGGATGGTGATGAGGAGGAGGAGGAGAATGAGTGGGAGGGGAATGGGAAGGAGGAGGAATAGATGGAGGTGGAAGGGGAGGATGTGGGGGAGGGGGATTTTTTGGGGGAGCAGGAAAGGGATGAGGATGAGGGGGAGGTGGAAGGGTAGGGGGAAGAGGTTGGAGGAGGGGTAGGGGGAGGAGGATGGGAGGGAGGGGGAGGAGGTTGGAGGAGGGGTAGGAGGAGGAGGGAGGGAGGGAGGGAGGGAGGGAGGGGGAGGGAGGGAGAGGTGGTGGGGGAGGAGGAAAAGTATTAGGATGAGGGGGAGGTGGAAGGGTAGGGGGAGGAGGTGGGAGGAGGGTTAGGAGGAGTAGGATGGGAGGGAGGGGGAGGCTGAGAGGGACGAGGAGGGGTAGGATGAGGGGGGGGTGGGGGGAAAGGAGGAGGGGGTATTTGGGGGAAGGGGTGAAGGGGATGAGGAAAAGGAGGATATTGGGGGGGAGGGTGAGAAAGAGGAGGAGGGATCAGGGGATATGGAGGGGGTGGAGGAGGAGGAGGAGGAGGAGGTGAGGAAGGAGGGGGAGTAGGTGGGGGAGGAAGATGAGGAGGAGAAGTGGTTGGTGGGAGGTGTAGGGGTGGGTGGGGGAGTAGAAGTAGAAGGGGGGAGGGGGATGAGGTGGAGGAGGAGGAGGAGGGAAAGGAGATGATGGAAGGAAAGGGTGAGGAGGGGGAGGTGGGGATGGAGGATGAGAGGTAGGAGGTGGTGAGGATGGGTAGGGGGAGGAGGGGATTAACAAGGAGGGGAGGTTGGGGGAGGGGGAGGTGGAATTGGATGAGGGTGGGGAGGAGGTGGGTGAGGAGTAATGGAGAGGAGAGTGGGGGTGTAGGGGAGGTAAGTGATATTTGGATTTGGGGGGGGGGGGAGGAAAAGTAGGGGGGAGGAGGGGAGGGATGGGGGGGGTATGAGGGTGTATAGTTTTAGCATATATATCTAGATACTAAGCAATATAGAAATATTGTTAAAGAGATCAATAATCTACAGATTCATGGAATAAATGTGCTAAACATTAATCATCACACCAAAAGAGTGAAGTCAATAACATGAGCGAAATAGAAGGGTGTATTATCAAGGTAAATATTGCAAATATCAATGCAATTTGAGTTAGGTATGTATACACCCTAATTAGTCCTTACTAGATCAAGCATATCCCCAAGATAGCTTGTTCACACTCCAGGGTGAGTTAACTACCCCATCACTACCATAAGTGAACCTTAAGACACACTAAGTTCATGTTCTAACTCCATGAAACCTCATGTGGCTGAGTATAAATGCATGCATTCGATATAGAAACTCTAGAGACTCATCTAGTGTGCATGAGGCTAACTAGAGATTTGGAAGTGAATAGGTTGATGCATTAACTCATATTGAAATAACCTCAACTAAATTGAATTGAATTGAACTAAATTGAGTTGAATTGAAGGAGTGCAATAGTTAGCCGATGCATGTCAATGAGGGTTCCATTTAGGCCATGCATGTCAGTATTGGGGCCTTGAGAGATAATAGTTTAGTTCTAGTGTTCTTAGGATGGCCCAAAAGGGCCAAGAAACTTAGGATTTATGGTCTAGAGAGATAATTAGAGTATTATTTGCTCTAACATGCTCCCCATAATCCTAACTAGGTAAAAATAAAACTAAAAAATGGGTCCTAGCAATTTGCAACCATATTAGGTATGCATGCACAAAAGATTTTCTGAAAAATGAGTAAGTGGGAAAATGCACATGGGAAATGAACCCCCATAAAAGAGAATGTAAAAAAGAGTGGGAAAAGAATGATTTAAGGAACCTCCTTATAATATTGCTTCACTCCCAAATAATCTCTTAACTGGGTGAACTGCTTCTCAATGAAGGGATTTATGAAGATCCCTACAAACGATTTTGAGATGCTACTTATTTTAAAGTGCATGTGATCCCATTCACGAGATCCAAGAACTTGGAAATGCTTGAATGATGGTTCTTGACCATTACTTACTTTGAATGGAGGAAATCCCTTTAATATTTTGTGCAAAAATTGGTTAATTGTAGGAGAAATGGTTGTAGATACGAAGAATAAGAACACATTCTGTAGGTCTTCTTCAATAGGAACCTGATTTGGAACAATTTATCTAATGTGTAGTACACAAATTTTGATCACCTCCTCTTTAGGGCATGTAAACAGGTCTTACTCAACTAAGTCATGCATCATGGATGTACATATGTACTCATAGACCATATCTTGCAAAGCATCTGTGGCCTCTTTCCTTCTCTCAATGGATGTGAATATATCCTTGTAGGGAATATGTTGCAAAGCTTCTGGGGACTCCTTCAACATTCAATAAGACTGGATCCTTGTAGAAACTAGTGTTCCAATTATTTAGCACCCTTGTAACTCTGAAACCATGTAGAATTTGAGCTTACTGATCTAGATGCTAAACAATAATGAAACATTGTGAAGGAGATGAAAAATATACAAAGTCATGCAATAAGTGCACTAACCATTAATAATCACACAAAAAGGACAAATCAACAACATGAGAGAAATAGAATGGTGTATTACATTAACCTTAATGAATGAATGTGAACATTATAAATAGAAAGGAAATTTGAATTAGGTCTTTAGGCACCCTAATCAGGATTAACTAGAGAAAATATATCCCAAAGATAGCATGCACACACCCTAGGGTGAATTAACTACCCCATAAATACCCTAAGTGAACCCTAAGACACCCCAATTGCATCATCTAACTACATACAAGCTCATGCAACTGAATATATGTGCATACATGTTATCTAAATACTCCAACAACTCGTCTAGTGTGCATGAGGCTAACTAGAGCTTTGGAAGTGAACTGGATTATGAATTAACTCTTACTAAACTGTCCTGAACTAAGCTAAACTGAACTAAACTAAACTAAGTTAAGTTGAACTGAAGGAGCACACCATTTAGGCTATGCATGTAAGTATTAGGGCCCTCTGAGCTAAGGGTTTTTCTCTATGGTTCTTAGTATGTCCCAAAAGGGCCATGGAACCTAAGAATCATGGTCTAGATAACTAGGTAGAGGCTTCTTTGATCTAACTGGGGGAGGAGGATGAGTCGAAGGAGCAAGGGGAAGAGTGGGGGGAGGCGGAGGATGTGGGGGTGTACTGGTTGATATATTATGTGATTATTTCTTAATATGGTCCCTATGGTTTTCATTGTTTTCCATAGATATGGTTTTTGGAGAACTTGGAAATTGTACCAACTTTGTAATAACATTGTAGTCTGCACATGTACTTAATTCATGTACATATATATGAATTTTCTCGTTGTCCAATACTTGTGTAATTGCAATTTTTTATCTTTCAATGTCTTCTTTATTGGGTAATTTTCAACACATATTGTTCATAATGATTTTACATATTTAAGTGCTAAAATTATTGATTGATTTGGAAAACATCTTGAAGATAAAAGAGAAAATTTACTACTATAAATATGTAGTAATTAAATTGATTTCAGATCCACGAGATGTAGAATAGTCGGTGGTAGGTGATGGTTACGAACCCCTAAGATGAATGGTCGTCAGTTCAAAACACCGTAGATACCAAAAATCTATCCATGTTAAGGGTTGGTGCGGTCGTGGTTTCTTAGCCAAAGGAAAACCTTGCAAGTAAGTGCTACCACTTTCCAACAACAACAAAAAATTGATTTCTGATCTAGTTTGTGCTTGGAAAATTATGCCATAACGGATTAAACATGTTGATATACATTCTATATGTTTTGTCTTGGGTTGCTTTGTGTTGGGTTCAAGTGAGATGAAATATTGTCTATTTTTAATATTATGTTTTAGATCATCTCTAAGGATGAATCTCTTGAGGACTTGATATAGTAAACCTTTGGTGTGAGGTGTAAATTTTGAATTTGCAAAAATTCACAAACACAAAAAATTTAACATGTTATCAAAGTTATTTTGCTATAATAGCTCTTTTCATGAACAATGAGTTGTTATTTCAGATACATTCTTCCTACAAGTGTTACTTTATCTTATTGAGTTTGAATAGGTGGTGAAACCCTAGGGTGCTTGAAATGAGAACTTCCACTCGTGAAGGGTTTTATGCGTTGAAACACTAGTTAATCCTGTGATGAGAGTATACTTTTACTTGTGATAGGTGGACTGGTAGATGCACTACATGGATGGTTGGCATAGATTATTTTCAATAAGTATGATTCCTATGTTGACCTATTGTAGGTGGTTTGACTTGTTTCAATGGTTTCCAATATATTTTCACAATTGATAGATGGTGGATCTATGTGACAATTGGTTTTTATGGAGTCATGTTCAATGGGTGAGATGCCAATGAGGACCTATAATGGTTGGTTTATTTTTTATAGAGTATATTGGTGTTCTATAATTCATTTATGGATTGCATGTACTTATTTTTAACAAGTGAGATTCGCAAGAGTAACTTTCATAGGTGGTTTCTTTGTTCTAGTAAATATGAATGCGTTTTCACCCATTACAGTTTGAGTATCTAGTTTAGTAACAGATGGTGCATGATCTATATTTCAACATGTATGATGCCCAAGAGGATTTATGATGTGTAGTTAATGTATTCTAGTGGATGAAAATATTTGAAGTAGATTGATGCTTATGATATGCATGCTTGGCCATTCTTGTGCTTGATGATTTTTGGATCTTAAGATGGGATAATTATTCATTCTATTATAGATTGGTGATTATTGATTGATATGTTTTGTTTGAGTTATAATTCAAGGTTTTAGAGAAATGGAAACATTGGTCAATTTCAATGATTTTTATAGATGGATGAATGCTCAAGTATTATCCTTGAGGATAGTATAGAATGTACTACATGTACGCCTATGGATAGTTTCACCTTTTATATGATAACTAGTTTTGATGCTAGGATATTGGTGATCTTACAAATTTTATTGGGAGTTGATCATGATGATACTCTTTCTTCTAGTTTATCTCAATGAGAGGGAGGTTCCCTTATGTCCATTATTGATTTAGTTTATGAAGCTTTTGATGTGCATGAGAGGGATTTCCATGCTCATAGTTTCATCATGCCACTTTATGGTTCATTGTGAGTTCTCCCCTTGAGCTTGATATATAAGTAAAAATGAGCTAATATATATGTATATTTATTTTTTTCTTTTGATAGATCTAATTAAGTTGTCTTGGTCATGTTGGGGATGTGATTAAAATTGTATTATGTTCTAAATATATATTGATATGGTACCAATAGTTTTTTCCATGTAATGATGACTTTAAGTATGCTGGATTTTTGACAAGTTAGTGTTGCTTCCTTGTTCAAGAGTGATTTCTGAGTTTTTCAAGAGGCAATGTTAAAGGATTATGCTCCTTTAGATTCATAAAATGGTCATTGTTCTTTTGAATCCATCAGGAGAGGGGATGGGAGAGAGGCTTGGTTTGATGGTGTAATGGAAGTTGCATTGCTATATTCTTCTTGCATGTTCACCCATCGGAGGTGATGTTGTATCATTTTCTCGGTTGATTTATTGGCAGAAGATAAGTTTATTAATTTCCCCAAAAAGACTGAAAACTAGGTTGTGATTTCTAAGTGTTACTGTTCAAAAATAACCCTTGAGATCCAAAATTGAAGATTACTGCTAGACAATGAGAAGCTAAAGAGGGATTCCAATGTCACCACACAACACTCTTATCATTTTATATTGTCTCTCCTCCAATACAAGGAGTGTTTCCTAGGATAGGATTATGGAGAAAATAGAAAGATCGGGGTTAGTTGATGTGAAGAGTGGTCTTAGTGAAACAAATTTGTATGGAATTTATTAGGTTTATTTATAAGGTGGTTGATGTATAAAGACTAGTGCTAAACATCCAAGAGGGAAATAGGATTCATAAAACAACAAAGTGGGCTGCAAGTTGGTGGTAGATGGGATTAGTTATTTTTGTTACAAACTTGCAAAAAAATAAAGTTAGGTAGATTTATGTAACTAGAATTTAAATGACAAAGGCCCATTCAAAAGGTGACCCTGTATGCCCATGCAAATCAATAACATGTGATCCTATCAGTGGCTCAAAATTGACATGAAATAATTCATCTAAATGACACACCATAGAATCATATACTTGGAAGAGAAAATAACAAGAACCATGTAGTGAATTCACCTCATTCAATGCTCCGAATCCTATAGGTATTTCATCTCATCAAATTCTCCCATCCAAGAGACATGATTACCGCATGCTTGAAAACTCTTATTGCAGTATAGTTAAATTTGAGTTCCAACAACATAAATTAGAACGTAATGAAGGGATGGAAAACCAAACAATAATGAATACTCCACAACCACAGCTCAAATAATATCTTCAATACAAGCCTAAACCAACTAAGAGACATCTCCTCAAACCATCAACAACCATTACAATAAGAGGAGCTAATCTTATATAAATGAATATCTCAAAACCTCGTCCGATAGAATACTAATATCCAATCCAAAACCTTAGATATAAACTAGGTGAGGATTAAACAAATGATATACTCCAAATAACAAACGATAAATCTTAAACCTTGACAATAATATAACATAGTAAAATTAACTAGATAGTATGGGTGCCACTTGTCACATCCCTAAACACTAAGTATACAATATTCAATGTTATTGAAGGGAATCCCTTGGGCCACATTGTGTCATGAAATTGTCAAAAGAATGATAGAAATAAAAAGGTTACCCTAACATACCAATAAGAAAGGAGATGCAATATTTTTTTGAAATGAGAAATTTCCTAATATGGTTAATTCTTGATTTTGATCAAGTCTTCAAACCAATAAATTAGATAAGGAAGAAAGATGTTGGGCTTAAATGGAATCCTCATACATGTTAATATTTTGAAGTGTTAGTTTACCGTTAACAAAAAAATGCTTATCGTTGACGAAGAACCATTTATGGTAGATGAAAAGTGTCATGAATTTGATCAATGACCTGAGATGCCATCGCTAGAGAAGGGTAATCAAGAAATAAAGGAAGTGGTTTCACTGTTTGTTTTTAGGTGAAAAATATTGAACAATGGTGCTAATATTATTCATCCAATTAAGGGAAATCAAATGATTTATAAAAGAAACCAAGGGTGTTTATCTCGACTTACCCTACAGTGGCCATTTACCGTTAACCAAAAACTGCTTATTGTTGATGGGAAAACCATTAATGGTAAATGAAAAGTGTCACAAATTTAATCATCGAATCAAGTCTTATCATTGGAAAATGGTAATAAAGAAATAAAGGCAATGGTTTCAACATTTGTTTTTAGTTGCTTAAAATTAAAAAATGGAACCAATCTTATTCAACAAATTGTACGAAATAAAATGATTTATATATAATAAATAAGGAGGGAATTTCCCTTGACCCTCACTGTAGCGGCCATTTATTGTTAACAAAAAATCGTTATTATCACCTTAAAAATATATTTTTATGAATTATTGACGACAATATATTTACTCAAGAGACATTGATTCTTAATAATGATAGTGTCCTCTTACAAACTCGTTGCATCTACTTCTCTTTTCTTTTAAATGCACTATTTATAATGTATTTTTTGACCTCATCTATAATTATATTTATATATAATTAAATTATCATTCTCGCTATTTCACCTTATAATAATTGACAAACCTGTATATAATAGACTCTATATTACACGTTCTTATTAACATAATGGTTTCTACAAAACATTAAAACAATTATTGACATGATGTTTTGAAACCAAAGCATTATGAACATAACTATTATAATAATATTATAACATATATAGAAACCTGCCATAATCCTACCTTGGCCTTCGACCTACCTAGTTAAGGCTAGGCACATCTACTTAGCTGTAATGTTAGTGAACTTGTCATCACATATACTGCTTATATGGTTGGAGGGGGGGTTAGGAATATGATGGGGTCATTGGTTACTTAGCATGTATGCATGCTAACCCAAAGTTCCCTTGTAGGTGCTATGTAATGTATGGATGTGGGGGCTAGATCACAGGGACAAGCCTAGCAATCACGACCTCTCCCACCACTTGGTACACACTTGTAATCATATCGTACAGGGGTTTAAATGTTACAATTAGGTTATAATTTGATCTCCCACCTCCTTTCCAGCTCCAAGAATTAACTATAGAGGTGACTTGTTGGTTGGAGGTTGGGCTAACTCACCCTTTGGCCTCCACCTGGCCTATAACCTATCAAACATTTAACATACATTGCGATCCTTGAGTGAAGGGAATCAAAGGTTATGTACCGAAGAATTTCACTGTATTTTCATTTGTTCTCGAGGAGGCTCTACCTTAGTAGGAAGGTTTTTGGGGCCTAGTTCTAACCTCCATGCTTCTTATTGGTATTATTTTGGCCTCTTGGCCTTAAAACAACTATTTCTACAGTTAAGTGAAGTGTTGTAAAGTTCTTGCAAGCCAATGAGGATATGAATGCTTTTTTCCATGGATACATTTTGGTCTCCTCAGCTTAACAAAAGTTAAATGTTTTGTCACGATCTAGGCATCATCACTGTGTTTAACATTTTTCATCATTAATTAGTTTGGATTCCAATTTGCTTCTTGTACATCGTATATGTTATATCAACCATTTTCTTACACTACTCACAGGTGTTATCAGGGAAGAAAAGCGGTTTATTCCTATGGTTTCAAGCTACAATATGGTGGGAAAGTGTGTGGCTTCCCTTTGGGTAAGCACACTACCCTTGGGATACAACCCCCATCCAGGATTAAAGGGGTTTTGAACCTAGAGCAAGTGTGATGTTGTAAACGTTTTGGTTCTTGGCCCGGACATCGATTGTTAAATGTATTTTGTATTTGGAAAAAAAACAAGGTTATGAAAGACACTCTTCCGTTTACAGGAAATTTCCTCTTGTGTTTATTTAAACGGGTGTTGAATGTTTATATATGATAATTGTTGGCCATCCTTGGGATTTAAACCCTAACTACTTCATTTAACTACTATGTAATTCAGCCTTGTTTGGATATTTACACGACAGGACTTCTACCATGTCTTCTTATAAAAGGCATATTAGTTACGGTAATTCTCTATGTTATTTTTGTGTTTATAATAATGATGGCCATGAGGATTTCCTAGATGTATTCATTAATAGAATTATTGTTAATATGTTTGAGGAAATTCATTCTAGTTTATTTTACAATTCATTCTAGTTTATTTTACAATACATTATACATAAGGTTTAACTTGTCCATCAAAATCCTAGCATTGTAGTATAGTTTGGCTTATTATTTATGGCACCAATGCTTAAACATATAGGATGAATCCCTAGGACTCGATCTAGGGTTGTTTATAATATTTAATTATTATGGGCCTTGAATGTATACTTTTGTTTCAAACCCATATATGGGGTTGAATGTAATGTCCCCATTCAAATAAGTGCATAGTAAGACAATCCCATCAATCCTACTAGTTTCCTAGGTTGGATGGGCACATGTGGGATGGTAATAAGGAAGCTAATAAATGATATTTAGAAATTATAAGGGTTCAAGCATTTAATAAATATGGTGAATAAATAAATTCAAGAGAAATTCTAAGTGGCAAGTGGTTTTGGAGACATATGGAGGTGGTGGCACCCACACTAGCTTGATTTTTCAATGACACAAGGCAGCTCTCTCTTGCCAATTCAAATTCATGGGAAGGTGAACACTCTTGGGTTAGTTGGTAAGTCATAACACATGGCATCGAGCATCTTAGGTCGAAATGGGATGGAATAGTAACCTCCATGGGAGAGGAAGAGTCAAATTGGAGACTAGTGGACACTTGGGCTAGATTCCCTAGTTTTATGACAACAATAATGAAGCATCTATGACATTTATGACAAAATTCAGACCTGACTTCTTAGACCTGACCATTATGACATGTCATCCCCAAAAATAGGCTCAAGTAAGGCGCTCATGGAGTTGGGGGAAGCTAAAGAGACTCAAATTCGAATTTGGGAGAAGATGGAAGGTTGGAACTAGGAGACAAGTGGCAAATGAGGAATATTTTCTAAATGGAAATTTATTGAATCTATTGAGAGGATTTCAACCCCTTGAAGGCTAATGTTGGTTATAAAATGTATAAATCAAGTATGAGAATGGCTTTTGATGATTTGAGAAAAATTGCATTTGTGAAGAGAGAACTAGTGGATGACTAGTTTCTTGCCTTAGCCAATTTCGAGGGTGAAAGATTCCCATCCAAGTTGGTGTTTGGAGAGGCCACTCAGGTCTTTCATGGTGCTTTAATGGAGTTTTATTTGCAGGTAGAAGCTATAGGAAGTTTCATGGTTTGGTTTAGTGCAGCACTTTCTCTCCACTATTTCCAAGTTTGAAGGCATATTCGGGCTCCTTGAGGGATTGCGCTTTGGGTGAGATCTTGCACTCATTGAGAGAGCTTCATATGATATTTTTTCTGATTGTAATAGCTTCATATCCTCTGTTATTCATATTCATAAACTCTCAGGTCGAAATACCCATTGAATATATGCAAAATTATTGATTAATGAGCAAACAATGTCCATTTCCCCAATGCTTTGATGTATGACACTATAAGGTTGATTATTTGGAATGGAAGGATGATTCTCTGATATATTTGTGATTCATATACTTCCATGGATATATTCTACAAGTTTCATGTACTGTACTTGAGCATTTGAAGCATTTTTACTCAGTTTGTTTGTATTGAGAGGTGAAATAATGCCATTTCCCCAAGGGTCAAATTGGGGGTTTTTGCTGTTGAATGTGAGAGAGTTAGAACAGTAGTAAAAATAAATCAATGGTGCATATGAGACCTTAATCACATACTTAACACATTACATACCTCTTTTCATAAATTCATGGGATTTTGGAGGCATTTGGAAGGCCATTTGCAGTGTTACCCCGGGGGGATTTGATGCACAAATTACTAGTCAAAATTACATATATTGATCATAATACAAATCAAGTTTGTAGCAGTATTTGGAGGGACATAAAACATCCCTAAACCTAATATTCAATTATAAATACCATTCATACACTCCTACAGAATATTTGGGAGCATTTCGGTTGATTTGTAGGTCAAAACAGTAAAACTAGTCAAAGGTCGAAATTGGGGAAAAAGTGGAAAATTTGGCATTTTAATACAATTTTGAAAAAGGGTCATTACAAGTGGTATCAGATAATGGTCTTGGAACCTAACTTTATTAACAAGAATCCAAACAAATAAACCACCACCCTTTGAATAAGTAGTTGAAGGATTTTTGGTTGAAGAAGAGATAGTAGCAGAAAAAGAGTTTTTTTCTAAAACAATGGGTAGAGAGGAGGAGGGAAAATTAAGACATAAGGAGGAATTTATTGAAGCCTTAAAACCATGTTTTGAAGGAATTACCATGGTTATGCTAGATATGAATAAACAAATGATGAAAGGTTTCGAATTGTTGGGTACCCAACTTTCAGGAAAAGGGATGATAGGAGATAATAGTGGTTCACACTCAGGGGAAAAGATGAAAGGGAATCAACATATTTTCTCAAGTACAGGACCTCATAATAGACTTGATGAATTTCAAAGCACACAAAGGCATACCGCACCTAAATTTCTCACACCCAAAGAAGAGCCCAATCTTGAATTTGATTACAAGAAACTAGCAAATGATTGGAATGATTTGAATGAAGAGTGTAAAAGAGGTGTACCACTCAGTGACTACATTGATGCTATGCAAAAGATTAAAAGGAAGGGAGACAATAGGAGCCAATTCCAAAACATAGAATTGAATAGTGCTATTGGAGAAATGTCACTTCCTACTTCTGAAAATTCTGCTAACACTTGGGTGCAAAAATTGGATGTATATTTTCAGCTGAATCCTATGTTGGAAGAGGATGCATTAAAAATGGCCATTTTGCATTTGGAAGGAGATGCCAATGAATGGTGGTTTCATGGCCTGAAAACCTTGGGTCATAATCAGGTTAAAACATATGGAGAATTTGTTGATAGGGTACTAGAAAGATTTGAACAAAAAGATCCAGAATTGCCTTTCAAAGAACTAGCTCAATTGAAGCAAACTGGGTCCCCTACCGAATATATGTTGGACATTCAAAAATTATCAGTCAAGGTGGCTGATGTATCTATGGGAAGATTAGTATTGTTGTTCACTGAAGGTTTGGATGAACCCTTAAGAGGTTTGGTCAAATCCCACAAGCCAACTACATTAAAAGATGCAATGAGCTTGACTAGGGATCTCCAAAATGTGCTTCCTAGAACGCGATTTCCTCCTAAGTCTAGCTACAAATTTGAAAAGAAACCTTGGAAAAGGGATGGATATGATAAGAAACCTTGGAAAAGAGAGTCATTTGAGAGGAATAAAAAAGAGGGACTAAATAGGGATGAACTTAGAAAAAAGAAATTGTGCTTCACATGCTTCCAACCATGGACACCGGGGCACAAATGTACCAAAGGAAAGGCTCAATACATAGAAGTATTTTTTGATAATGAGGGGTACGATGGGGGCATGGATTGTTAGCGTGCAAATCTACCCTATAGCAAGGAAACTAATGCTATCAACTTGGTTGGGGTGACAGGTAAGTGTATTGATGCTATTACAGAGACATTTACAAAAACAAATAAGTTGTGGATCTTGGGAACACACCTTTCAATCGAAGTTTGATCCTAGCCTTAACTTGATCTTGTGCTCAACTTCCAAATCCACTTCTCTTCCAGTAAACCTGCAATAACAATACCTTTCTCAAAACATTTTGGGCAATATATAAAGCTTGAAAGAAACAAAAACAATGTTTAACATTCAAAATTGACCAAAATAGATCCACATTAAGATGCCATTTCATAACACATTTTAATTGGAACAAGAAAGACACTTCAACCTTTATTTGTCAAAAGTAGAATGATGTACAAGTATACCTGATTATGAAACAGGCTCCTGCAACTAGATTCTGGGCTCTGGCTCTTCTTTGGCTTGGATGTCTTCAGCATCAACTCCTCCAATGCAAGCTTCTTCAAAGTTTTTCATTAATCAATCTTACTATCTCCAATTTCTAACCCTTCTCCTTTAATCTTCTTTGTATTTATAGGATTAAAGAAGTAGTTCAGGTCGATGTATAGTTATGGAGGAAGTTGGGGGAGTTAAGAAACTACCAGCAACTAATCCTCCTCGAGAAATTAAATTATTTTTTAATCATCTTTTAAGATGTACGCGACTCTTGTTCAGTGGAGTAGCATATAGGGCGCTACCTTAGTGTTTAACAACTAGCGCTCATTCGATTTTACATTGTGAGCGCTACTATGCTGAGAAGGAGTAGCGTATACTTGGATATGGGCGCTACTATTATACACTGGAGTAGCGTATGGGTGCTAGTCTCTTTGAGCAAAGTAGCGCTCATATCTCAAAATGATATTTTTTGGGGTTTTCCAGTAATTTCAGGAAATGGAGTGAGTCAAAGTATCATCCAAGGTCAACGTGCTCCTCCATCCAAGTTGTCCTTTTGTGTGATCAACAGCTCAAGTTGATCATGGACGGAGAGGTGCAAGTTTGACCTATAACAGATGCCCCCTAATGTGTGAGGTCAAAGGGAAATGATGGCCGAAATACATTATAATCCAAAGCCAGAGGAGGAGCATAGAACCGCAGAAAACAAGTCACAAGAAACCTGCAACACAGATCAAGGTCAGCGAGCAATTACATTGTTGACATCATATAGATGTGCAGTGTGATACAACATGATCTCCGATACATAACAAGGAGATGTATATAAAGCATGGCCACTTGAAATACAAGCGTGGATCCATGTCAAACTGAGAGATCATAGCCATAACAACAAACTGGATCTATGTCTCATGGAGAGCCGAATATCTGTGAGGCTCAGTCTTGTGCAACTTGGGTGAATAAAAAAATGAGGTAATGTCATCCAAAATCCCAAGGTCTTCATCCCAAAACAACCCTAGGTACAAACCCTAACCATGTGAATAGATGAGCTGACAGTCGAACATGGGGGGTATCGTTTGATTACCGGTCATTGATGTATACCGTTAACAAATGCGAGGACTTCCATCGATAATGATGATGGGGTCCAAGGTACCAAGTACGATTCGCCAAATGTGAATAGATGGACTTGGAGTCGAACACTTGGGAATCCTATCGAAGAAGAGACATTGATGTATTCTCATCGTTCAACAGCGAGGAAAATTGCCACTGGTGACTGCAATCTCCAAGGTACTAACCGAAACTCTAAACTTCAATCCCAGAATAATGAGTTGATGTCGATGGGAAGAAGTCCGTTGGAAGGGAGGTCTTAAGGCATCCTCCATCATCCAAATCGAGAAACACTCAACTGGTAAGAGCTGATATGGAATAATATGTAACAAGACTGACACTAGGAAGGCCGACACATGAGGTCAAGGTAAACTACAGAATGGCCGACACAGGGTATATCCTTGAACATTGAGCATGACACAAAGTGACTCAGGCAGTTTCTGACATAATGGGGCAAATAATAAGTCTGAAATGTAAGAGACATTAACAGACCCTCCATATGGTTGGAAGAATAACCAACCGGGGGAGTAAATAACTCGGAGGAAAGGTTCACCCTGAGGTCAAAAACTAAACCCAACCGACAAGATAGACTAAAGTAGGTGTTGTGTTCAAGGATAGAACTTGACTGAAACTGCCTTTGACGATGAAGATATGATATGTCTTTCCCGTCCCTTATTCTTTTTAGATAAAAGAATACCCTTCTTTTTGTTTTAATGAGTCCAAGAAAGAATGAAAACTCAATAGATCCAACCATGTAAAATTTTAACGAGCCCATGGGAGGAAGACTCAGGACCTTCTTCATAATTTATAGAGTTTGAAGAAGAGATAGAAGATTACTCTATATTTACTGATCTCTGGATTTTAATATTGAGCCGAGATCTATTCTTGCTCGCCGGTGTTTTCATTTTTAAGGAGTCTGAAAAACTTAAACAATAACTCCATATATCTGCTCGTGGATTTTAGTATCAAGCCCAAGCAGATTAATGCTCGCTGGTGTTTTCCTGTTTATAGAGTCTGAAAAACTTAAACAATCCTCTTTTCACCTATCCGTGGATTTTATATCAAGCCTGGATTGGTCTGTGCTCGACGGTGTTTTCTTGTTGAAAAACTTAAACAGTCCTCTACTTACCCTCTCGTGGATTTCACATCGAGCCCGAGTAGATGAATGCTCGCTTGGTATTTTCATGTTTAGAGAGTCTGAAAACCCTAAAGAGAGACTCCAAAAGGTCTTTTTCGTACAGTTAGTCTCCTCCCCCGAAAAAGTATAAAACAATGAAAGGAGAACTCTTCTAGCGCATACAGGAGTATACCCAGAGTATACATTTTCCGTAGTTAATCCACCTAGGCCCGGAAAAGGGGTAATTCTATACCTGAGTGGATGAGCCTTTGGGTACTTTAACGAGTTTGAAGAGGACAAGCTTGCTCGGCAATCTTGTTTAGGTTTAGATAGTCCAAACAAGAGCTTAAAATGACTTAAAAGTCAGCTTCTAGGATCATATCTTCATATTCTACCAAAACTAGGTCTTCAACAAAAAATTAGTCGATGCGGCAAAAATCTCGAATGATATATGAATTTGAAATATTTAACTAATTGACAAGGTATATCATCAAGAATTTTTAACTTAGGAGATGAATCCGACAAAAATTAAATGAAAATTGAGCTTGGATTAGGTTTATACCGTATTGTGTGTTTCAATTGATTAATTAGGGTTTTTTGTAAATTTTGAAACTATAGAAAATTAACAATTATGGGTAAAAATCAAAATCCAATTTATATATAATTTCATTGTTTAAAAATCAATTTTCAATTTGTGTTGTAGGGAAAAGATTGGGGCAACCTTTTGCAAATTTAAAATCTCCATTGCGATCGAACCGAGCATCCAACCGTCAAACTTCCTCCACCAAGTAAGTTAAAATCTCCCTGACTTGCATTTTCATGGTTTATTTTTCAATTTTTGAGCAAAAATTGGCTTGCAACGTGATGTTCACAAGCGTTTCTACGCGGGCGCTACTGTGTAAACACAGCAGTAGCGTATAAACTCGATGGGCGCTACTGTGCTCAATCAGAGTAGTGCCTACACGCTACTGTGTAGTATACACAGTAGCGTACATACTTGAAAACTTATATACAAGCACCGAGACTCAAAAATTTTTGGTTTTTTGTGCAGGATGGTCCTTCAATGGAGGGAGAGGGAGCATGAGGACATGGATAGGTTGGCCATGCAAGATCCGGCTACCCTCCATGCACTCCGAAGATGCGGTTTGTTGAAGTTTTATCGAACCGTAAACATGAGGGCCTTAAACAAACTGTTTCGAAGACTGATTCAGTATTGGGATGTGGATACCAATACTTTTGTCATCCGTGGGAAAACATTGGAGCTTACTGTTGATGACATATACTTTATTACTGGTCTCTCAAGGAGAGGAGATGTAATCAGTATGAAAGGGTCTTCTCGAACAGGTGTACGATCAGTGCAAGAGTACGTAAATACATATTGTGTTGCCAGTGCTGAGAAATCAGGGAGCCAAGTCCTGATTACAACCATTGAAGGCCTCCCATTGAAAGTGATTGTGAGCATGATCAACCGAGTGGCGGGTAGTGCGTCACAACACTTAGCTTCCAGGCATTCTATGTTTGTTGGTGTACAATGCTTACACGGTCATGTCTATGATTGGTGTACTAGTTTACTGGCCAACATGAAATCTCAATTGACAAGTTGCAAATCCGGCACAATGAAGAATTTTGGGTATGGTAGCATTTTGTGTACCTTCTTCTTTGAGAGGATGCCTGCTATCAGTTTGGGGATGCCTCTACCATAGGTTAACCCCCGTGAGCCCAGACTAGGCCGTTGGGGTGACATATTCCTCCGCCAGGGTGGTGGGGAAAGTCACTACTGTTATCATACTGATGATTTCTGGGGGTGGTGGGAGAGGCAAGTGCTCGCTTTCGAGCAGTTTCCATATGCTGGATTGGATTTCCGTCATGATCCAGAGCTGGTGCTTCCTCCAGGTGGAGCCTGGGGAGATATTGGTATGTTTAAATTTTGAGGATTATTTGATTTTTTCAAACTTTTTCAAATATTTAATTTTTATGAATGAATTTTGAAGTTCTAATCAAGTGTCACATGCAGATGTTGGGCCTGTTCATCCTGAGGGACATCCTACTATCTTTGTGAGGCCAGCTGATATTACTACAGCAGATGCTATGTTGGGAAACCTGGAGAGAAAAATAGGTCGGTTGACTCACGAGGTTCCTGCATGTCGTGTGGATCAGATACCTATTGACATGCAGGAAGATGTTGTTGGGGTGCCCCCAGCATGGCTTAGGGTGCTGCGGAAAATAGCTAGGCTTGTTATTTGCTATCGCAATGCTGTGGATGACGAGGAGGTCCCTCCTTCTCCATAGGAGAGGGATACATTATATGTATATATTTTTTGAGGCTACTATGCCCAGTTTTGTACTTTTATGACTTGAGTTGATAGACCTGTGACTCAAAACTCATATTTTTTGATACAGTATCGGTTATATACAGTATCAGTTATTTACATGTGTATGCGTTTAAATTTTATGTGCGCAATGTTGTTTATGACAATGTATGATGCAAATTCCAGTCTAACACATAGTTTGCTAATGAATCAGCTAATGTGTTTAAACTTCTTGGAATTTGTTCATATCTAATAGAATGAAATTGTCTTTCCAATAGTCTAACTTGTAGAAACTGACATAGCAATCCCGGATCCCTAATCTGATAAACACCTGTTAACTGAAATACAATTAATTGTGAGTCAAGCCTTACCTCCAAATGTGAAATGCCATGACTGAGAGCATCTCGGAGAAGTTCTATAACTGCACTGTATTCAGCCACATTATTCGTGGTAGGTCCCAAACAAACCCCCCCCGAAGAGACAAGTTGGCCAGCGGGTGAATAAATGACCCAAGATGCTGCAGCCAACTGACAGGTGTGGCGACTGGCGCCATCAGCAAATCCTAAGAAATGTTCGATTGACATCTGGTACACGAAACGAAACACACATAAGATCACCTAACGAGCATAACAAAACTAGCTTTACAAAAATATACAGCTATGTTACAAGAAAAAGTACTTCAGCCTAAGCATAATACTTCTTCAGGTAGGGTCAGTTCCTGGATCCTCCTCGTGAGGCCGGGCAAAGGTGTTATGGAAATCACGGAAAAGATTGGTATACGGAATGATCTCATCGAGATAACATCCTGTTTCAAAGAAAATGTTTCCCTTGACCCTAGTGAAAATGTTCACCAACGAGGTATGTAATCTATTTGCTTCAACAATAGCAACTTGTGAAGGAGTGAGATCAGTATTTTCAGCGGGTGGTGAACAAAATTCACCTCTCTCTAACAAATTAAGAAAAGGAAACAAGAAGGACATGGGATCTATATGTTCACGAGGATGGTCCAGGTCGGTTAGGGCTTCTAACATTTCCTCATCAGAAGGTAAAGTAATTCCTGAATTGTCGAGAGAATGGATCGGGTCAGGTGTCTGAGTAGTGGCACAATCTATGTTTGACTCGACATACACCAATTGAGTCGACATATGTTCTGTTGTAGTTTGATGAGAATCCAAGTGGGTAACTTCTACAACAGGGGTGGGCACGGAGGGGTTTGTATTAGTTGGGAGAAACTCGGAATCAGTTGTTGAACTAACCATAGGAGTTTTAGACGATGAACATCCCTCAGTACCAACAAATAAAGTAGGAGCGGGTAGGTCAAAAGTGCCAATTAGTGATCCGTAAAGTCCTGCTCCTAAAATCTCGCCAACCGGGGTGTTTTGATCAATCAAAGGAACTGTGGTTTCCGAAGAAGTCTGGTGTTTTCTCTGAGTGAAAGAAAGTTGATCGACTGTAACGATCTTACCTTCAAATGGGAACATGACCACTCGAAAAACTGCCGATGCTATAGCTTGCATGGAATAAGTCCAACTCCTACCCAATAACATATTGTAATCAAGCGGAGCATCCAGAACTTCTACTTCAACAGCAACTGTCTTACCAGCCAAAGTGACATCGAATGATGGCAAAAGTCCATGTGGACGGAAAGTTCTACCATCAAATGCAGTAAGCAGTGTGTTGGAAGGGGCTAACTCAGGAGAACCTAGAGCTTTCCAACAGGAAATTGACATTACGCAAGTCGACGCTCCCTCATCTACTACAGCTCATCTGATGGTCATTGGACCATGAACGACTTTGATTTGAAGGGCAACGTGATAGGGCAACCGATATTTGACATCAGTCATATCAACTTGCGCAGACATGTTGGAGGATTCCATACTTCCAATAGCTGCCAGAAGTGCATTCCGTTGTAAAGGACAACTTTGCAAGACTTCTAGAGTAGACATGGCATAGGGGGTCTGGGCTAAATCTTCAACCACGTTGTAGTTAAAAGCAGCCCGTGTGTTGGGATTGTGCGATGCCCTCTTCAAGACACCTTTCAGAATCTTGGGCATTGGGTCCACAGGTATGTGAAGTGGAGTGGAAGATTCTAGAATCTCCTTATCTTTTTTCTGTGCTTCCGGGGTATAGTTCCTAGCTCTGGTTTGCAAAAGTGCATCAGAATTAACCATGTTTATAAATGTTTGATCAACCGTTGCATGCGTAGTGCCCCCAGTTTTTGAGGTGCCAGAAGTTGAGCCTTTCCCTTTAGGAAATGGATCTTTCAGGACGGCAGGCTTCTTTTCTCTTAAGAGCTTTTGGGCTTCTTCCAACAGAGGGCATTGATGAGTAAGGTGGTTCTGCTTGCAAAGTTTACAAGGGAATTTAACCTTCTTTTCTTCTTTGTTACCCTCTTCAGCATTGTCTTTTTTGGGCTTTTGTTGGTTCCCCTCTCCTTTCTTGCCCTTCTTTTTGTTGTTGGGCTGCCGAGGGCCCTTTTGATTGTTCTGAACCTGGTTGACAGG
The DNA here is from genome assembly GCA_027924585.1 of Larix kaempferi. NCBI lineage: Eukaryota > Viridiplantae > Streptophyta > Pinopsida > Pinales > Pinaceae > Larix > Larix kaempferi. The sequence goes on along the minus strand of BSBM01001483.1, from coordinate 6,437,224 downwards.
CTCAGAAGTAGAAGGAGAGGTTGTGATGGAAGAGATATCTGCAGTCGATTGTTTGACAGCTAAGGCATGGACCTGTTTGGTCAGTGCTTCGAAGGCTGTAGAGTCAACTGAACCCACTATGCCGTCAGCATGTGGTCCAGGTTTCGGTCTACTCGGATCAGTGTTTGATCGCGGTGCGTCAGGTATGATCTCATACAATAACCCAGATTGTGCGTACACAAGGTCTAACTTCTGAGTCCTTAAGATGGCTTCTTCTTCATTGGATACTCCAGATGTAGCTACTTCCTTAGAAATATAAGGAAGGAGTGATTTCAAGTACCACTAAAGTAGAAACTCCGAAGGTATGTTGGCCTTAATGAGCCTCTTCCATCTTCGCCACTCCTGAATGTGGTCAGATAAGTGAGTGGCTTTGTTTTGTCTAAAAGTAGACAAAAGTTCTGTTCCGGCATCATACTGAACAGGAAGCTAGAAGTGATTCAAAAAGATGGTTGCTAGATCCCCAAAACTAGAGAAAGTAGCCGTAGGTAACTCAATGTACCATTTGGCTGCAGGACCAGTTAAAGTCATTTGGAACAATCTCAATCTGATGGAATCCTCGTTTAAATAATTGGAAGAACACCATAAGTGGAATGTAGTGACATGGTCACCAGGGTCTTCACCTGTTTTTCCTTCGAACTTTGGAATATCCGAAGGTAATTTGGTGGGAACTGATGGCCATGTGGCATTATGACACACAGGATCATTTGTCAGTTTAGAAAGATATGGCAAATTTAAGGTTGCCAGAAATGGTAGACGAGGCCGGTAAGATGGTACTTGATAAGGGGAACCACCCATCGTTTGACCCATGAATTGTTGGTAGGGGTTGCCCCCAGCCATCTGGTGATAAGGGTTCCCTCCGGCCATATGCTGATAGGAGTTTCCACCTACCAACTGTTGATAGGGGTTGCCCCCAGTCACTTGTTGGTAAGGGCTACCCCCAACTACTTGTTGGTAGGGGTTGCCCCCTGCCAACTGTTGTTGTTGTGTGAAATAGTTATTAAAATTTCCCCACCCATATGAGAGTGGATTAGTGCTTTGCGGGTTCGTCCACTGTGGCTGGGTATTAGCCCTGCCATATTGCTGGTTAAAGATATTACCCCCTCCCCCTGAAAATAAGGAAAAAGGGACATTACTTGCAGGCATACTACATTGGTTCATGTTAGGGCCTACAAATGTATTGAAACCTGTAGAAGATGATGTGGATGGTGCATTCATGGTGCCCATGACTGGTGTGTTTGCAGAAGCACTTGGTCCTACAACGGGTGTGGAAATCCAAGTACTAGGAATCTGATATAACGGTTGAGAAGCAGAAGGTGTTGCACAGTTGGCCGTACTGCTAGGTCCAACAGTAGGTGTAGGAATAGATGCCATCGTTGTAGAACTAGGCATACCTAATGTACTAGTGTTGAAACTGAAAGATGGAATAAGCACAGATGTGGTTTGTGCCTGACTTGGTGTAGCAATAAAAGAAGGGTTAACTGTGTTGGTGTTCATACCTAAAGTGGGAGTTTGGGGAACCCCCTGTTCACCTCCTAAGTTAGACATCAGATGTCCGGGAAAGGAATGATCTACACTGAAAAGGGGCTGCTGGAAACCAACAGGTGACAAAAACGGAATTCTAGTATTAGTTAAAGGAGGATTGAAAGGAGTGCTATACTCTGTGGAAGTAAGATATTCCACCTCAACTGTACTAAAGTGTTGCTGATCTGTGGTACCTGGTAGTGGTTCCTCAAGAACCTCAATTTCAAAGTTTTCTATTACAAGAATTTCTTCAAGCAATTCTATTTCAGAGGTAATTTCTGAAGAAATACCGGGGTTTACCCGCTGTCATCTAGCTGGCTGTAAAGGTTCTGTTCTAACTAGTGGAAGGTTTTGAAGCCTTCTTGATCTATGAAGTTGTTGATTCTCCGTGATTATAAATATAAAATAACAAACTAGAACCTAGTGGCCACTACAACTAGGGGGCAAACAGCACACCAACTAAAATGGTCCTAAGTATACAAACCAGGCAAACAAAGATGCCTTCCAGAGAAGAGTCTGGGATGATGAGGGCCGAGAACAGATCAACGAAGGAAGAAAGACAGTTACCCGGGGTCCACAATACAATGACTAAGGGTGCAAGCACTGGAATCACCCAACCACCCTCCCAAATACCTGCAAGGGATTTCCTCCTACGTCTGTCTTAGGTACAACAAATATACCCTCTGCTGTCACTTGTGTATGAACCTAGAGTCTGATACTAAGGGTACCACAACACCGAAAACTCTTGGGGGAATAGTCACCGGTCGAATCAGAAAGCGTGGGCAGGGTAGCTAAGCCCGAAACTCGAAAGAGTCCCCAATACGCAATCCGATCCTGGCGTATGCTCGAAAAGAAAGTAGGAGGGGTATTCCCACAAATTGATCTCGCAATGACCTACTGCATAAATCCCAGGCAAGTTTTGAATGAGGTGGGTTTAGCTGTGATAGTATTTCTATGATTTTTGCGCAATGTGTGATCTTGGGTGGTTTAAGGTGTTTTAAACCCAAGATCCTAACCAAAACTAGTTGGTGTAGTGTACCCTAAAAAGAAAAATGTTTCTATTTCATTTTATTAGCAAATTTTAGGGCTGTTATTACTCAAAAAGGGTAGTGGGTGTGTAAGCGTGGTTATAACAAGAAAACAAAAGTGCAAATAAAAATCCAAACTTTCTACAACAAAGCTCTTTTCATTTTTTCATTTACTTCTTTCCAAAACTGAAAATCTAAGGAAACCTACTTAAAAAAATTTTGTTTTCTTTTTTGAAATTGTACAAAATATCCTAAGTTATCTTGTAACAACTAAAACAAGTTCTATTTAAACTTAAAATACCAATTTTTTTTTTGCTTTTTCAATAAACGAAAAAGAACTATGTAAAAATGGTAAGCAAAACAAAACTTATGTGCAATGTGTGTAAGTATGGCTAAAAAGTTCTTAGGCTTATAGCTATCGAAACCCTAGCTCGAAAAAGACTTGATCTACATGTTTTTTGCAAAGAAAAAGCCTCCAAACTTGGAAACAAAGCGGGAGAAAACAAAGGAGAAAGACACAAAAGGACTGACCTAAGGTATCTAGCCCTAGCAAAACCACTATGCCAAGCAAAAGTAGACAAGCAAGCTGCCCTACTAACACAAAGAAACTGGGAAATGAATTACCCTACCGCTATTCAAATGCACTTGCAACCAACAAAAGACAGTAAGTCTAGGGAGAATGGAAGTGAACCAAAACGGAAGACACCCTATAAGCTTTAAAACGGACCAAACCCTAAAACAAAGGGTAGGATGAGTAAAAAGTAGACAAACGTCGCCACAAACAGTGGATATAGGAGTACGTAGGTTTATAAACTGGCAACAGGCAGTTAGGGTCCAAAAAAGTGGAAGTGCTCAACACCAAACACCACCTAGTCTTCCAAAAAGTCACAAATAGTCCAAAAAATCCCAAAGGTCAACAAGCGATTCAAAAGATGGAAAAAACTTCAAGAACAGGTTCTATGACTCAAGCAACAGTTAAAACCTCCTATGACAGTCAAAAGGATCCTACAGCAAAGTCAGCAAATCACCAAAAGGCTAAAAAACAAGCAAACCAAAAATAGAATGCTTCAGAAAGTGTACCCTACTGTGTAGTAGGGAAACACGCGCCCCTACTGAAACGGGCACTACTATATATATAGCACGGTAGCGTATGGGCTCTACTGTATATATAGCAGAGTAGCGCTCATATCTCAAAGGCTTAAAAACTGACTTTGGAAGATACTAAAAACTGATGAAAGTAGACAAGAAACAGGCAAGGGATACCTAAAAAGTTTCTTGACACATCAAAGAAGTCAAAACAATCTAAGAAGACACCCAAGAACAAGGTTTCCTAAAGCCAAAACTCAACTTTCCCCAGCGGATTCGCCAGTCTATTAGCGGGAAAATCTACCCTATAGCAAGGAAACTAATGCTATCAACTTGGTTGGGGTGACAGGTAAGTGTATTGATGCTATTACAGAGACATTTACAAAAATAAATAAGTTGTGGATCTTGGGAACACACCTTTCAATCGAAGTTTGATCCTAGCCTTGACTTGATCTTGTGCTCATCTTCCAAATCCACTTCTCTTCCAGTAAACCTGCAATAACAATACCTTTCTCAAAACATTTTGGGCAATATATAAAGTTTGAAAGAAACAAAAACAATGTTTAACATTCAAAATTGACCAAAATAGATCCACATTAAGATGCCATTTCATAACACATTTTAATTGGAACAAGAAAGACACTTCAACCTTTATTTGTCAAAAGTAGAATGATGTACAAGTATACCTGATTATGAAACAGGCTCCTGCAACTAGATTCCGGGCTCTGGCTCTTCTTTGGCTTGGATGTCTTCAGCATCAACTCCTCCAATGCAAGCTTCTTCAAAGTTTTTCATTAATCAATCTTACTATCTCCAATTTCTAACCCTTCTCCTTTAATCTTCTTTGTATTTATAGGATTAAAGAAGTAGTTCAGGTCGATGTATAGTTATGGAGGAAGTTGGGGGAGTTAAGAAACTACCAGCAACTAATCCTCCTCGAGAAATTAAATTATTTTTTAATCATCTTTTAAGATGTACGCGACTCTTGTTCAATGGAGTAGCGTATAGGGCGCTACCTTAGTGTTTAACAACTAGCGCTCATTCGATTTTACATTGTGAGCGCTACTATGCTGAGAAGGAGTAGCATATACTTGGATATGGGCGCTACTATTATACACTGGAGTAGCGTATGGGCGCTAGTCTCTTTGAGCAGAGTAGCGCTCATATCTCAAAATGATATTTTTTGGGGTTTTCCAGTAATTTCAGGAAATGGAGTGAGTCAAAGTATCATCCAAGGTCAACATGTTCCTCCATCCAAGTTGTCGTTTTGTGTGATCAATAGCTCAAGGTGATCACGGACGGAGAGGTGCAAGTTTGACCTATAACATGGATGAATATGGACATATTTCATATCAAGAAGAGGCATATGAGACAGTAGTAGAAGAGGAAAGACAAGAAGAAAATCAGCCTTCACCGGACAAAGCAAGAATGGCAGTGCTTTCAGCAGTACCTCGCTATCATACTATCCGATGCAAAGGTGTGGTACAAGGACAAAGAACTTTAGTTTTGGTAGATGGAGGAGCCACTCATAACTTCATTGATGCAGAGATGGTAGAGAAAAGAAAGATACCTATTGAACCATTTGATGGCTTCACAGTTGTCATTCCCGGTCACAACACAATGCAATGCAAAACATGGGTTCCAAAGCTGCAAGTCACCGTAGGTAACTATACTTTTGTTGATAGTTTTTATGTGGTTGATGTTGCTGATACTAATGTGGTTTTGGGAGTGCAATGGCTGTATTCAATAGGAGAGCATACAGTAAATTATCAAATTCCCGAAATGAAATTCCAAGATTCAAAAGGAGTACAAAGAATTGTGAGAGGGAAACACACTTATCCAAATCAAGTAGTAACTTGCAATAGTATGAGATCTATATTGAGGCATGGGGATATAGAATGGGTTGTTGAATGTCATATTACATCTCCCAAGCCAACTATAAATATTGTCAAACACCCAAAGGAGATAGAGAGACTTTTGCAAAAATATGAAAAGGTTCTTAGAAACCTTCCACATGGCAGGCCATAGGATAGGGGGGTTGAGCATAGTATTATTTTGGAGGAGGTTACTTCACCCATTCAGATACCACCTTATAGACATCCTAAAAATTTCAGAGATGAGATTGAAAAAGCTATCCAAGAACTCCTAGAGTTGGGACTCATTAGACCAAGCTCTAGCCCTTATGCTTCTTCAGTAGTGCTAGTGAAGAAAAGAGATGGAACATTGAGAATGTGCATAGATTTTAGAGCCTTGAACAAAAAGACTATCAAGAATATGTATCCTATTCCTAGGATTGATGAGCTACATGGGGCCAAATATTTCTCAAAAATTGACCTTAGATCAGGGTATCATCAAATTTGAATGAAAGATGAAGATGTGCAAAAGACCGCTTTTCGATGTCATTTTGGCCACTTTGAATTTCTTGTCATACCTTTTGGGTTAACTAATGCTCCGGAAACCCTTCAAGAATGTATGAATAGGATATTTTGCAAGCAACTAAGAAGGTTTGTTTTGGTTTTCTTTGATGATATTCTCATTTACAGTAAAACATGGGAAGAGCATTTGCAACAGTTAGAGATTGTGTTGAAAATCTTGCAAGAAGAGTCCTTATTTGCTAAGTTATCAAAATGTGAGTTTGGGATGAAAGAACTACTGTATCTTGGGCACATTATTGGGAAAGAAGGAGTGAAGGTACACATGGAAAAAATCAGGGCTCTCTTGGAATGGCCATCACCAAAAAATATTACCGAATTGAGAGGCTTTATTGGCATATGCACTTACTACAGAAAATTTGTGAAAGGGTTCTCCATGTTGACTTCTCCACTCACTGATTTGACTAAGAAGGATGCTTTCAAGTGGGATGAAGAGGCTGAAAAGGCCTTCCAAAAAATGAAAGAGGTAATGAGTAGTTGTCCATTACTTGCACTTCCTGATTTTACTAAACCTTTTGTTGTGGAATGTGATGCTTCAGGCGGAGGAATAGGGGTTGTCCTAAAGCAAGGCCAACACCCCATAGCCTTTGAGAGAAGAAAGTTGCAGCCTCATGAAAAACTTTACTCCATCTATGATAAAGAAATATTGGCCATTATGCATGCATTGGCCAAATTCAGACAATACTTGGTGGGCAGCAAATTTGTGGTGAAAACTGACCACAATAGTCTAAGACACTTTCTCACCCAAAAAGATCTAAATGAAAAGCAACAAAAGTGGGTAAGCAAGATTCAAGCTTATGATTTTTATATTGAATATGTCAAAGGAAAGAATAATATAGTAGCAGATGCTTTGTCAAGAAGGCCTTCTTTTTCTCTCATGGATATTGCCAAGGATTGGAAAAACACGCTACTAATTGAATATACCAAAGACAAATTTGCTTGTGATGTGTTGGATGGAATCAAATGGGATGATAATTAAGGATTTTGAATGGGATGATATATTATAAGGGAAGAATTTATTTAGTTCATAAATCCAAGCTCAAGTACCGAATTTTGCAAGAAGCACATGATTCCCCACTAGCGGGCCATCCGGGGATCTTCAAAACTTATAGACAGTTGAGGCAAATATTTTTTTGGAAGGGGCTGAAGGAAGATGTTCAGAAGTATGTGAATGAATGTAAAGCATGTCAACAAAACAAATCAGAACTTACATGTCCAGCCGGCCTATTACAACCATTGCCCATTCCAGAGCAAAAATGGGACAGTATTTCCATGGATTTCATCACCGGATTGCCTAAATCCTTGGGTAAGGATTGAATCTATGTGGTAGTTGATAGGTTGAAAAAATTTGCTCATTTCTTTGCTGTTACATCATATTTTAGTGTTGCACAAGTGGCTGATATTTGTTTCAAAGAAATCTTCAGATTGCATGGGCTCCCCAAGAGCATTGTCAGTGATAGAGATAGTAGATTCATGGGTGATTTTTGGCAAGAACTTTTTAGATTGATAGGCACTCAATTGACTCCAAGTACCAGCTATCATCCACAAACTGATGGACAAACAGAGAGGGTAAACCAATGGTTGGAAGGATACCTAAGAAACTATGTGGGAGGGCAGCAAAAAGCATGGGCAAAATGGCTACACTTGGGTGAGTTTTGCTACAACACCACTTATCATATGTAAATAGGAATGTCTCCTTTCAAAACATTATATGGCTATGGTGCACTTACATTTTATGACATTATATTTGGTGATAGTAGAGCCCCAAAGGCTAAAGATTGGCTAGAAGAGAGCCAAGAAATTTTAAAGCTCTTGAAAGACAATTTGCAGGTTGCTCAAAATCAACAAAAACAATATGCTGATAGGCATAGAGAAGAAAGAACCTTTCAAGTCAATGATTTAGTATATTTAAGGTTGCATCCTTATAAACAAACATCTCTCAAAAAGAATGGAGCAGAAAAATTAAAACCAAGGTACTATGGGCCATACAAGGTAGTGCGGAAGGTTGGAGAAGTAGCATATGAACTAGAACTTCCGGAAGGGAGTAAAATCCACAATGTATTTCATGTTTCTTGTCTCAAGAAATCTCTTGGTCAGCAAATCATCACTTCAAAAATACTTCCTCCTTTGGATGATGAAGGTCAGCTCGCACTTGTTCCGGAAAAGATTTTGAAGACACAGGAAAGAAGGTTGAGGAGTAGAATCATTAAAGAATATCTAGTGCAATGGAAGGACTTACCAAATGAAGATGCCACATGGGAAGAGGAGAAGATTTTGCAGCATCCAAATCTGAAATTGCTTGAGGACAAGCAATATTGGGTGGGGAGGACTGTAATGTCCCCATTCAAATAAGTGCATAGTAAGACAATCCCATCAATCCTACTAGTTTCCTAGGTTGGATGGGCACATGTGGGATGGTAATAAGGAAGCTAATAAATGATATTTAGACATTATAAGGGTTCAAGCATTTAATAAATATGGTGACTAAATAAATTCAAGAGAAATTCTAAGTGGAAAGTGGTTTTTGAGACATATGGAGGTGGTGGGACCCACACTAGCTTGATTTTTCAATGACACATGGCAGCTCTCTCTTGCCAATTCGAATTCATGGGAAGTTGAACACTCTTGGGGGAGTTGGTAAGTAATAACACATGGCATTGAGAATATTAGGTCGAAATGGGATGGAATAGCAACCCCCATGGGAGAGGAAGAGTCAAATTGGAGACTATTGGACACTTGGGCTAGATTCCCTAGTTTTATGACAACAATAATGAAGCATATATGACATTTATGACAAAATTCAGACCTGAATTCTTACACCTGACCATTATGACATGTCATTCCCAAAAATAGGCTCAAGGAAGGCACTCATGGAGTTGGGGGAAGCTAAAGAGACTCAAATTCGAATTTGGGAGAAGATGGAAGGTTGGAACTAGGAGACAAGTGGCAAATGAGGAATATTTTCTAAATGGAAATTTATTGAATATATTGAGAGGATTTCAACCCCTTGAAGGCTAATGTTGGTTATAAAATGTAGAAATCAAGTATGAGAATGGCTTTTGATGATTTGAGAAAAATTGCATTTGTGAAGAGAGAACTAGTGGATGATTAGTTTCTTGCCTTAGCCAATTTCGAGGGTGAACGATTCCCATCCAAGTTGGTGTTTGGAGAGGCCACTCAGGTATTTCATGGTGATTTAATGGATTTTTATTTGCAGGTATCAGATATAGGAATTTTCATGGTTTGGTTTAGTGCAGCACTTTCTCTCCACCATTTCCAATTTTGAAGGCATATTCGGGCTCCTTGAGGGATTGCGCTTTGGGTGAGATCTTGCACTCATTGGGAGAGCTTCATATGATATTTTTCTGATTGTAATAGATTCATATCCTCTATTATTCATATTCAAAAACTCCTAGGTCGAAATACCCATTGAATGTATGCAAAATTATTGATTAATTAGCAAACAATGTCCATTTCCCCAATGCTTTGATGTATGACACTATAAGGTTGATTATTTCGAATGGATGGATGATTCTATAGTATATTTGTGATTCATATACTGACATGGATATATTATACAAGTTTCATGTACTGTACTTGAGCATTTGAAGCATTTTTACTCAGTTTGTTTGTATTGAGCGGTGAAATAGTGCCATTTCCCCAAGGGTCGAATTGGGGGTTTTTGCTGTTGAATGTGAGAGAGTTAGAAAATTAGTAAAAATAAATTAATGGTGCATATGAAACCTTAATCACATTCTTAACACATTACATACCTCTTTTCATAAATTCGTGGGAGTTTGGAGGCATTTGGAAGGCCATTTGCAGTGTTACCCCGGGGGGATTTGATGCACAAATTACTTGTCAAAATTACATATATTGATCAGAATACAAATCAAGTTTGAAGCAGTATTTGGAGGGACATAAAACATCCCTGAACCTAATATTCAAGTCTAAATACCATTCATACAGTCCTCCAGAATATTTGGGAGGATTTGGGTTGATTTGTAGGTCAAAACAGTAAAACTAGTCAAAGGTCGAAATTGGGAAAAAAGTGGAAAAATTGGCATTTTAATAAAATTTTGAAAAAGGGTCATTAAATTGAATGATAGTTGGTAGTATACTATTGAAATATATAAGTTTTATTTGTAATTACATGAGTTCTGTAATGATATAATTAGTTGTTTCCAATAATGTGTTGGTATATTAAAAGGGATTAGTTGTGAGGCTCGACCATGGGTTGATATTGTTTATATACATACTTTTTGTAAGTGTTTAGCATGGTCATGAGCTCAAGCCAATGTTTAACTTGTTATGATATAATACTTGATTTCATACATGATGTATTTGATTATGTTAAATATTATTTACTTTATTATTATATATATTATAATTACATTATTATATTAATACATTTGTAGGATAAGGGCTTAGCCCTGGATTAAAGATTGAATCTTCTCCTACCTATGTATATCCTGTGATATTTCTCACTAGGGGTTCATGTTTTTGAACAGTCATCTATATTTTATACTCTATAACTTTGATTTCATAATGAAATAACAAGTTACTTCTTTTTCTTTATTAAAAAAAAATTATAGGATATAGAATTGTAATAAAGTAAAATGTGTTTTTTCTGTTAAGTATAAAAGATATTATGGATTCTTTATAAAAAATAAATAAATTAAACTTTTAAATTATATTGCCTCGTTTGATAGGAAATTTTTTCAATAGTAGAGTGATCATGTATTTAATGAACCGAGTGCAAGGCCAAGTGAAAAAGAATGAATTGGGTGAACCTTGCAACCACAAGTCAATGAGGACAAATACCCAAATCCCTATTAAGGGATGGTAAGTAAGATAACTCCTACCTTTGAGAGAGTGTGGAGGGCATCACTTCATTGGCCTTCAGCTCGAGTTGGAGCTTCCTGTCATCGCTTCATGAGCGGGAAGGTCCTGCGGAAACCATGGAGCTTAGGGCTATTGAACACCACATATTCACAATGAAGGTTTTTATTATAATTTGTTTTTTTTTTCCTTGATAAAAAACTCGTAATATTATTTATTAAGATATTACATTTTTCAGATGCTATATAACATTTCTACTAATGACTTTGAATCTATCTTTACAAAAAAAAATCTACAAGTTTCTGAATATTGCTTACTTCAGACATATAGCCTTTACATCCAAGTTATTCAATCAGAAACATAAAATATTTGATTTTTCCGAGGAAATAACATATTCCAATTTAACATATGAATCATCTCAGAAAGTGTTATTTCCAAAAAAGTAGTAGTTAAGCATCAAGAAAAGCATAGAACAATAAGTTGTTGGTATTCTTTGTAGTATTAATAAAATATCTACCACTTGTAACAACATAATCAAAACTAGATTTTTATCTTTTGCAAAGCACTGATCAAGATTCACGGCCTTAATACAAGCTACAGGTCCACACCTTTATTTATGAATATATCAAAACATACCTGTTGTCTTCTCATTGTTTTGAAAGATCATCCATTCACATTTTTTCAAGGATAATCCAACCCTGGAGAGCCTATTTGCTTCATTATTGTAATCCCTAAATATATGCTTGTAAAATACTTCATAAAAGTGAGAACTAATCTAGCGTGTCTCCTCCAACAAAGATTGCAAAAATATATTATGACACTGGAACTCCCCCCTCATCTAGTCGATAATTAATTGGGAATCCCCAAATATATTGAGGTTCTTCATTCCGTTATATTTAGATAACTGAAGAGTGAGCCATAATGCCATGATTTCTAAAATATTATTTGTTCCAGGTCCAACTCCTTCACTGAGAGCAATACTATCAAAGGTTTGAATTACACCTCCCACCGGTTAGCACCAGGATTGTGCTAAGATTTTGGGGGGAGTTTTGGAGAGCGGGAAGGCTCAAACTTCATGAAATAACATTTCAAATCCCTATCCCTTATTTTAAACAGCTCCTAAATCAAGAAATCCAAGCTATGTGTGCAAGACTCGATCCAAAGCTAGCAAATGCCAGAAAGTCCAATGTTTGAAGGTGCCAAGAAGGCTAAAGGATGGAGAAAAACCCACCCACTGCACCTGAAATCACTTGTAGACAGTCGAGATCGGAAGTGATAAAAGTTGAAGGTCATAAGCACGCATCGTGGAAGGAATTGGGGGTAGTTTAAGTGCAGACGAGGGATTAACCGGCAGACAAGTCTGAGTTTGATCAATGGTGGATAGGGAAGATCGACGGTCCACATTTTTTTCATGATACAACTCACGCAGAAAGGGTCATGATTCAAATTTGCGAAGTCTGGTTAAAGATCCACATCTTCTAATGGCTCAGATTTCGCGAAGTGACGATCTACGGCTGAGTATAACTTTGCAGATATTACTTGTGTGGCAAACCGATAGGTCCCAAATTTGCGAAGTTGGTAGAGGTAGTGTCGCTCAATAGTTCAGATGAAAGCATGGCTAAGATCTATGGTCCTAGTTTGATCACAGGTTTCGACAGATAAAAAGAATCTCCTATGCAAACTAATGAGTGCCAAATGGATGGAGGCCACCTCAGTGCCGTCATATGTTTGTCCACCTACCATGAAGGCCTAGTTCGGCACGTTTTGACACCAGTACTGACTTTAGTCATCATACCCACTCATTCGGGGGTCCAGTCAGCGAATCATGGCTAAATGATTGCTTAGGACTGCCATCATTGTCATGGTAATTATAGGCGTGCTCCCATGGTTCACGGCTCACGTACATACTGGAAGGTAGCGTCATTCAGGCATCTTTCAGTTGAGAGAAGGTTATAGAGAGTGGGAAGAGATCCGAGGTGGTTGTTATGCCTAAGCAAATATGGTCTGAGGTGGAGGAGGAGCATGTTCCCTCCTCTCCGATAGAATTCGACCATGTGGAAGAGAGCTCAGTAAGAGAACATGAGGAACATGCAGGCCAACAAAGTGATGCAGGGGCATCAGGACCTAGGCAGATCAGTCGAAGTTGATCGACCGAAGGAAACCGACCAGTGGGAGTGCCGATGACCACTGGTGCGGGGAGCAGGTTGAGTTGTCAAAGTCAACAAGTCGAGCAGAAGTAGTCGGGGTGTGGTTGACTGAAGGATCAGCGAATGTCGCTAGAGGTCGAGAATCGACAAGAACAGTCGACAGATGATGAGTGATGTAAGAGGTTGGGTAGTCGACAGGTGGTCGAACTACGACACGATAGGGTTTGGTGAAGCCAAGAGTAATGGGGAGGAGTGAACCGACAGGACAGTCGAGATGTGGCTGACTGCTGTAGCAGGGTCGGAAAGACAGAAAAGTTAAGGGACTGTACCAATAGCCATTTAGGGTTGTTGAGGAATTTATGATAGTTATTGTGAGTTGGTGAAGGACATGACAGAGGACGTCATGGACAGAGGCTGTACAGCACATTTGGAAGCTAATAGTGTAGATTCGTAGGATTTGGACAGGATCAATGAATGGAGGGAACGCATGTCTTGGGATTTTAATAATCTTGGAAATAGCACCCGCAGAGTAGAAGAGGAGGAGAAGGCCTTTAGTCAAGGGGGGTTAAGCAAAGTAGAGTAGATCGCAAAGCCGAGAGAGTTGTGAAGAGTCACACAGGCCGAGTGTAGAGTGTTGAGATCGAACCATAGCTCAGAGTTCCATGGAGAACCAGGAGAGGGCGAGGTCGACACATAGGGAGAACACACCACAGTTACTTCTAAATTGTAACGACTGAGGGCGATTGTAGTTAGTTATTTGATTACAGTTATTTTACATTGTAACTGAATTCTGAGAAGTAATATAAGCCAATCGAGGCATCTTGTTCTACACCTTGTTTGTGTGAGCATTGTGGTTTGTGTCGTGTGTATTGTTAAGCAAGAAAGTATCCCGTAGGGTGACTTGCGTCAGTTGGTATCAGATCCCGGAGGTGAGTCCGGTTGGAGAAGAAGACTATACCAACCTGACTTGCGTCAGTTGGTATCAGAATCTAGAACTGTGAGAATTTTCAGCGGGGGTTGGAAATGGCTCATAGAGGCATTAATGTCGGAGGACAAAGAGCGCATGGCGCAGTAACCATCACAGTGGATCGTGAGATGTTCGACGAATGCGTCCGAATGATGCGGACTTTGACAAATGAAGTTGCAGCGATCAAAGAAAACCAGAGGTGTGGTTGCATTCCTGAAGCGCTAGATCACAGGGACAAGGAAGTCGAAGAAGTGGAAGCTCGGGAAGCTGCAACAGAAGAACCAGAGGAGAAACTCATCAAGCTTCTAAAAGAAATGAGAGGTTGGGTGAAGATAGATGTGCGTACGTACTCGAGAAGCCTGGACCTAGAACACTTGATCGACTGGTTCAGAGAGATGGAGAAATATTTCGACGTAGAGCAGATCGAGGATCCTAAGCGGGTTCAGACTGCATGTCTGAGGTTGAAGGGTCATGCCTTGTTGTGGTGGGACAATGTATAGGCTGATAGACTCAAGAAAGGAAAGGAGAAAATCAAATCTTGGGACAGGATGGTTGCCAAGTTAAAGGGGAAGTTCTTTCCAAACGACTATGTAGTTTCCTTGTTCCGAAAGCTACAAAACCTTCGACAAAAAGAGATGACCGTGAAGGAATACACAGAGGAGTTCTACCGATTGTCGATTCGGTCAGGACAGACTGATGAAGGAGAAGAAGCTGTCGCCAGATATGTAAACAGCTTGAAATATGCTATTCAGGATGAGCTCAACATGTCGAGACTCAGGACAGTCAGAGAAGCCTATCAGTTAGCTCTAAAAGCGAAAGAGAAACTGTCGAGAAAATATGCAACGACCAGAGGCAGGATGACTAGTCGGGGTGGAAAGAATGTCTCCATGAAAGGTCAAAGTAGCGGCTACAAGAAGGAAGGTGTCGAAGATAGTCGATGCACAGAAGGGACATCGATGAAGGAAAGAGCGTAGGAAAACCGATGTGATGGTCATGAGAACCGCGGTCGAGGCACGTATGGTCGAAGTGGTCCATCTGATAAGAAAGGAGCTAACAGACCATCCATAATCTGTTACAAATGTCGAGGATCAGGCCATAAGGCATATGAGTGCCCAGAAAACCTACATGCTGCAGAAGATTCAAAACCCAGACGTCAAAAGGATGAGCAAGTCGATGAGAGGGAAGAATCGTCATCAGATAGCAGTGGAGGTGAGAAAAAGAAGAACCGAAATGTGATGGTTTAGAGAGATTTGATCTAGGAAGATCAACATGATTCAATGGAACCAGCACAATGGAAGGCGATCTTTCGAACGGACGTGTGGATCGGAGAATGGCGTTGCAAGACCATAGTTGATGGTGGGAGTACATAAAATGTTGTGTCGACAGAAGTCATCGACAAGATCGGGTTGAAGTGTCGTGAACACCCACACCCTTACAAGATCTCATGGTTGCAGAAAGGACACCATGTTAAGGTGACCAGATAGTGCCTAATCAATTTTAGAGTTGAAGGATTGGAGGACAGCGTGCTATGTGATGTAGTTTCCATGGATGCATGCCATCTGTTGTTGGGGAGGCCATGGAAATATGATCGTAAGATGATCTACGATGGTCGAGCTAACACTGTCATAGTGTGGAAGAATGGCGTGAAAATAATTCTTAAGCCAAGGCGAGGAGAGCCAGCCGACAGTAAGGACGGTGAGAGCAATCTTTGGGAAAAGCGTGTGTTGATGAGCACTGCCAAGTAATTACTCGCAGAGGAGGAAAAAAAGTCGGGATGTTTTGCAATCATTCCAAAAGGACCATATGTCGATGAAACGACCAATCGGGAGAGTATTCCGGTCGAAGTTGAGGAGTTGCTCGAAGAATTTCAGGACATAATGGCTGATGAGAAACCGACAGGATTGCCGCTGATAAGGAGCATATCCCGTCAGATCGACTTGATTCTAGGGTCGAGTCTTCCAAACAAAGCACCATATAGGATGAGTCCAACAGAGGGACAGGAGATCAACCGATAGGTCCAAGAGTTGTTGGATAGGGGATTGATCCTAAAAATCTTGAGTCCGTGTGTAGTACCAGTAGTATTGACACCCAAGAAAGGTGGGGAATGGAGGATGTGTACTGATTCCAAATCCATCAACAAGATCACAATCAAGTATCGATTTCCATTTCCAAGGATGGATGACTTGATGGATTGCCTGAGTGGAGCGACATACTTCACGAAATTAGATCTGAAGAGTGGATATCACCAGATTAGGGTCAGAGAAGGAGATGAATGGAAGACAGCATTCAAGACAAGAGAAGGGTTATATGAGTGGTTAGTCATGCCATTTGGATTGACTAATGTACCCAGTACATTCATGAGATTGATGAATGAGGTACTGAAACCATTCTTAGGAAAGTTTGTCATAGTTGATTTAGACAACATTCTGATTTTTAGTCGGACCAAGTTAGAACATTTGGAGCAGTTCGACAAGTATTGCAGAAATTGCAGGAAGAGAAACTGATGATTAACCTACAAAAGTGTTTCTTCATGAAGAAGGAATTGGTGTACTTGGGATTTTTAATTTCAGGTAAAGGGTTGGAGATGGACCCCGAGAAGGTGAAGGCAATAGTATATTGGCTGGAACCAATGAGTACGACTGCAGTGAGGAGTTTCCATGGACTTGCTAGTTTCTACCAGAAGTTCATTCGAGGATTTAGTCGGATTTGTGCACCATTGACAAAATGCATGACAAAGGGTGAGTTCAAGTGGACGGATAAGGCCTAGGAAGCTTTCGACAAATTGAAGGAAAAAGTCACTGAGAGCCCAGTGTTGGCGCTCCCAGACTTTGACAAAGTTTTCCAGGTCGATTGTGATGCGAGTGGAACCGCAATTGGAGCAGTGTTGAGCCAGGAAGGCCGACCAATTGCATTCTTCAGTGAAAATCTGAATGGAGCGAAGCAGAAGTATTCAGTCTATGACCAAGAGTTTTATGCTATCATACAAGCATTGAAGAAATGGAGGCATTATTTGTTGCCATAGGAATTTGTGTTATACACAGATCACCAAGCACTGAGGTATCTGAATACTCAGTCAAAGTTGGATCAGAGACACATGAAGTGGGTGGAGCTACTCCAGAGATATACGTTCATGTTGTGACATAAGTCGGGAAAGTCGAACAAGGTTGTCGACGCATTAAGCAGGAGAGTTGCACTGTTGAGCACGATGACTGTTAAGGCAACGGGAATAGAGTCGATAAAGATGGAGTATGAAGCCGACGAAGATTTTGCGAAGGCATGGAAGGCTTGTCGAGAGCCTTGGAGCATCGACAGAACTCCATATTTGAGTTATCTCATTCAAGAAGGTTACCTGTTCAGGGGAAGTCAGTTGTGTATTCCCAGAGGATCAGTGAGAGAGAACCTAATCCGAGAATTTCATAATGGTGGGTTAGCAGGGCACTTTGGGATCGACAAGACCAAAGCACTGATCAATGAAAAGTATTTATGGCTGAGGATGTCGACAGATGTCAGAAAATGGGTTCGACAATGTCAAGTTTTCCAGTTGGCAAAAGGAAGGAGCCAGAACACGGGGTTGTATACACCATTGCTAGTACCAGAGAACCCGTGGGAGCATCTTAGCATGGATTTTGTGTTAGGATTGCCAAGGACACAACAGGGGAATGACTCAATATTTGTTGTAGTCGACAGATTTTCAAAGATGGCACATTTCATACCATGTAAGAAAACAAGTGATGCCACAGGAATCGCTGTGTTATTCTTTAAGGAAATAGTCAGGTTGCATGGGTTTCTAAAGAGTATCATGTCGGATAGGGATATGAAATTCATGGGGCATTTCTGGAGGACCCTATGGAAGAAACTCGACATGAAGTTAGAGTTTAGTTCGGCATATCATCCGCAGACGGACGAAAAAACCGAGGTTGTAAACAGAAGTTTGGGAAACCTTCTGATATGTTTAGCATCCGACAGACCCAAGCAGTGGGAAAATGTGTTGGCACAGGCAGAGTTTGCATATAACAATTCTGTGAATCAAATGACAGGATTGAGCCCATTCCAAATTGTGCAAGGGAGGAGTCCACATGTAGTGACAGATTTGGTCAAATTGCCGACAGAAACCAGGAAGAGTGCAGATTCATAATCATTCATAGAGCATATGCATGAAGTTCATGAAAATGTGCGAAAGCGCATCGAGAAGAGTAATGCGGCCTACAAGTTGAGAGCCGACTAGAGGAAGAGGCTATTGTCATTCCAAGAGGGGGACTTAGTCTATGCATACTTGCAGAAGGAGCGATTTTCGACACGAACATACAACAAGTTGAATTTGAAGAAGATAGGACCATGCAGGATTCTGAAGAAGATTTCAGATAATGCCTATGTGTTGGAATTGCCGAAAGACTTGAACATTTCAGCAACGTTCAATGTCTCAGACCTGTATAAATTTAAAGAAGGGTCAAGCAACAGTAAGAAAGAAGAAACAAGTATCGACTGGACAGAACAGATTCCAGACCGACATAAAGAAGGGATCGCAAAAGTAATCGATGAGCGCGAATTGGGGCGTACTTGTAGATCGCGCATGAAAGAATACTTGGTGCGATGGAAAAATGATGAGTTGCAGGAAGCGACGTGGATTTCCGAAGAGGAGTTCAGGAGACTGACAGAGCAGTCGAATTCTTTTTCACCTGGGGATATTGATGCAGGGGCATCGGGACCTAGGCAGATCAGTCGAAGTTGATCAACCGAAGGAAACCAACTAGCAGGAGTGCCGATGACCATTGGTGTGGGTAGCAGGTTGACTTATCGAAATCAACAAGTCGAGAAGAAGTAGTGGGGGTGTGGCTAACTAAAGGATCAGCGAATGTCACGAGAGGTCGAGAATCGACAAGAATAGTTGACAGATGACGAGCGATGTAAGAGGTTGGGTAGCCGACAGGTGGTCGAACTACAACATGACAGCGTTTGGTGAAGCCAAGTGTAATGGGGAGGAGTGAAATGATAGGATAGTCGAGATGTGACTGACTGTTGTAGCAGGGTCGGAAGGATAGAAAAGTCAAGGGACTGTACCAGTAGCCATTCGGGGTTGCTGAGGAAGTTATGACAGTTATTGCAAGTTGGTAAAGGACATGACAGAGGACGTCATGGACAGAGGCTGTACAGCACATCTGGAAGCTGACAGTGTAGATTCGCAGGATTTGGAAAGGATCGACGAATGGAGGGAATGTGTGTCTCGGGATTGTAATAATCTTGGAAACAACATCCACAGAGTAGAAGAGGAGGAGAAGGCCTTTAGTCAAGGGGGGTTAAGCAAAGCAGAGTAGATTGCAGAGCTGAAAGAGTTGTGAAGAGTCACACAGGCGGAGTGCAGAGTGTTGAGATCGAACCATAGCTCAGAGTTCCGTGGAGAACCAGGAGAGGGTGAGGTTGACACATAGGGAGAACACACCCCAGTTACTTCTAAGTTGTAACGGCTGAGGCCGATTGTAGTTAGTTATTTGATTACAGTTATTTTACATTGTAACCAAATTATGAGAAGTAATATAAGCCAATCGAGGCATCTTGTTCTACACCTTGTCTGTGTGAGCATTGTGGTTTGTGTCGTGTGTATTTTTAAGCAAGAAAGTATCCCGTAGGATGACTTGCATCACAAAGGGACAGGAAGGTTTGACGTCGGTTGAAGAAGAAAGGGACCGGAGAAGACAAGCGGGACGTTCATCGGGACATGGAGATTGTCAAATACTACATCATCCCCACCGAGGAAGCGACACCTCCTCTCGCAGCTGAAAGAACACCGGTGGATGACACCCTGAAAGTAGAAGACTTCTTCGATCCATAAGGAAAATTGAAGACTCCAGAATGAGGTGGTAGCCTGTTCACGATGTTTCTTTTCTTTTCCTGGTAAGTCTATTTTTGGCTAAATATGTGGGTATCTTTTCCTCTATTTTGAGGCCAATTTAGGTCTGTCCGTTGTTTGAAGCCAGGGTGGTCTGTACCCTGCAAATGACACCTGTATAGTCAGTCAGAGCTCATTTGATAGCCGTCGTTGTCATTTTTGTAATTTTCTATCAAGGGTAGCGAACTGAATTGTGTAGGTGGCAGCATAGTCACAACATGTTTTGTAACTGTTTTTGATGCTCGATCCAGGGCTGAGAGCCTATAAATAGCTATGTAATAGGAGATAAAGAGGTTGGAAAATCATTTTTGTCTAATACCCTAGGGGATTGAGTTCTGCTTTAAAGCATAGTCTTGAATAGAATTGCAGTGCCTATGGCAAATATTTGGCAGAGATTCATGTGTTGCTTTACTTGTAGTCTGTTTTTCCTTTCTTCTTCATGTGATCGTACTTCCTATTACACATTTACATTATGTTTTCTCTTTCATACATGAGATCAATGTATAATAGCTTAGAATTCTTGGAAACAAGCTCTGGTTATTATCTCAAGTGTTCACTCAATATTGACACTAAATTTTATGTTGAATTCATCCATGTTGGGTGCTCGTATCAATGGTATGTTCTTTCTTTCTTCTTTTATCACCATAAAATAGCATTATGACGACAAGAGGGTGGCTACCTTGCCTCTATTTTAATAGTTCGTACTGCATCACTGCTATCCAATTTACAAGTAGCGTCTTGACTCCATCGCCCAATGTTTTTTCCCTATGATTATCCCGCCACACTTTTACACAATTTGTCCCATCAAGAAATATGACTTTCTAAGCATGCTTTGAATGAATATCATTAGTGGGAAGGTTGTGCATCTATCTTTGAGTATTTTTCAGTCTTCTATGTGTGCCCCTCATGGTTGCAATTTTATTGAGCCTTTTCAGCTTGTTATAACTTTATTGAGAGATCCCTCTCTGAGTGTGATGGGTCAGTAGCACAAGTCTAAAGTGGTTTTGCTATTACCCCATCATTTCCCTCTCCCACAGCCTAGGGGGTCATTTTGGGTGCTAACAAATTGGCGCCATTGCTATGGAATGATTGTCTTATCATCCCTTGGAGAATGACAAAATTTTAGATCTGATTGTTGATGGTGAACAATAGTCAGACATAGAAAGAGCTGTATATCTTTCACCTAGCGACTCCACTCATTGAGTTTTTGATATAAAGGCGGATCCACTGGGGAAAAATCGGCGACTCCACTCGTGATTCAATTTGCAAACTCCATTGGAGAACGAGCTCAACTGCTTTAGACATGGAAGAATTACGGTCCAAGTATCAAAGTGTCAATATCTTCAAAGAGGTCTTGTTCTTCTGTATTGTTCTCCTTTTACCCTTATGTATATATATCAAAAAAATTATTTCTCACCGAATAGCTCTATGTCATGAGAGAGCCTCCTTTGTATATCCTCCACTAGATCTTGAAAATGTACATTCCCCTTTCACCACCAAAGCTGATCCCACCACTTCTTTTTAACCATGTAAGATCCATACCCAGCTTCACAAACCCCATGAGAGTGAAGCTAATAATGTTCTCCCTGTACATACTCCTTCGCCTTCCATATCTCAGCTAAGATATAGCCCTTTAAAGCTACCCCCCGTCCTCCATGAATTTCCTCCAAACTACCATGAATACCCCCTTGTTTTTTATGGAGACTCCGAAATCCTTTCTACTGAGAAACATATTCAAGGATTTGAACATTTTCTGGACCTTTTTGAAGTAGAGTATGATGATGTTTGTATGATATTTTTTTCCCAGTCCTTCCAAGGAAACGTGAAAAAATGGTTTAAGCACTTGCAGCCCGAGTCTATTGACACATGGAGGGAGTTGTTTGATGTCTTTATGGAGTTTTGGGGTAGGAGAAGGTCATGGGACCTAGTTCTTTTAGAGTTTTACTCCATCAGAAGGTGGGAATATGAGACCATGTATAACTTTAATAGGAGTTCGCAAGCTTCTATTATAATATGCCAAAGGAAATTCAACCCGTGGAGAATGCCACTAAGTTACACTATCTTCCCTCTTGATTTATCTTCCCTCTATCTTCCCTCTTGATTTATCTCTTCTTCTCTTGGAGAGAAGGTCTTCTAATTTGTAGCACATGTTCACTAATGTGGTGGAGGTTGAAGGAAATCTCAGAATGTCCAGAAGAGTCCCAGAGCAAGGCGATAAGGATAAGCTAAGGAGGGGGTTAGAGTTCAGAGAAGAGGATGGGCATGGAAGATCTGGGCCGTTTTCCCATGGAAAGCAGAGAGATGGTCAGCCTGGCCATGCGCAAGAAGAAGATGATGCTGATATGTTTGATGAAGGTCCTCCTCAACATTTGGAGAGTCCTGTAGTGCGAAGTCTTGAAGAAAGGTTTGGTCCGCCCATATATGACAAATACAGGGATGAGGAGGTCATAGGATTCCTAGACGTGGGTGACAGAAATGAGCCTTCATGTAGTCATTCTCAATACTCTTGAAGACCCGCCAGGGAGGGAGACGCAACATCAATTTCTAACTCCTTTATTGTAGTCCACGAGAATATCAAGCCTGAGGGTGGTGAAGCCCAGTTTCCTGAAGCTGAATCATTCACCAAAATAAGGAGAATACTTAAATCCATGAATGAAGAAACCCTCGAGACTCTGCATGAAGAACCTTGCCCTCATTCGTGGGAAGAAGGAAGAACTGAAAATCAAGAGGTCTCTGGAGATCTCCAGCAGATAGAGTTTCCTTCTTGGGCTAGAGCTGAAGAAGAATATCGAATACTTGAAGAAGTTATTGGGCCAGGCTTATACCTTCAGCAAGTTGATAAGATAGTTGAGGCGTTGGAGGATGAACAAGGTGTCCAACGTGACTTTTGTACAGGATTTTCAGACTTCAAAACTTGTTCTTGGGAGGAGAATCCTTTACTTGATCCTTTTGAAAATCAGGGTGAGTTTTCTTTTGAAGCGCCAGAACAGAACTAGATTTTCAACCCCGGGATTTTGAGAAGCCTAGGGAGTGACATTATAAATGGCCCAAGTGCTAAAGTATCCTTTCAAGTTGCAGAACTTCAGCCATAGCCAAGGGAGGTATATGAGGCTGGTCGGTTCAGCCTTGCTGAGTTGTGTCAGAGCCTATACACAAGTCAGCTCCAGGAGTTTTTCGAGGCATACCATAGGTATGCTATCCATATACTTGGTATGAGTGACAAAGGGGGAAAACGAGCTAACTCTAGTCCCTTGAGGAGAAAATGGGCCAGACTACAAGCACAGCTACAGTTTGCTAAAGAGCCAGAGGAGTGGAAGCTGAGGCAGATTTGCCCAAACGAGGAGATACCAGTAGAAAATCTTCGAGAGCATCATACTTTATGAGACCCCATGGCTGACTATATGAGGAAGTCTGTTAGCTGGGGAGAGATGTTCTGTTTTTACCAGAAGGGTCACTCCCATCATCAGTATTCTCTACTGCCACGATCTTACTGTCTGATTTTAGTAAATAATGGTGGAAGGGTCTGCTCGGGTTATTAGTTGCTAGACTGGCTGCACTGGCATTTTCATATCACATGATATGGTGGCCTTCAGGGTGATGTAGGGAAGGGCATATTGTACATAAATAATCTCAACATGGTGAGCACGCTTTTAGAATTTTCCAAGCATAGTAATAGTTTCCAGTTTTCAGTTTGCTTTCAATTTTTAATAATAAAAGGCTACAAGTTACAGGTTTTTCGATGAGCCGGGCCCAATGGATAAGGCACTGGTCTAAAGTGTTCTTTTCTACCTCGCAGGGAGGATATCATCCCCGAGTTGGAGCCAGTTGTTAGCACCAGGATTGTGCTAAGATTTTGGGGGGAGTTTTTGAGAGCAAAAAGGCTCAAACTTCATGAAATAACATTTAGAAGCCCTGTCCCTTATTTTACACAGCTCCTAAATCAAGAAATCCAAGATATGTGCGTTGAACTCAATCCAAAGCTAGCAAATGCTAGAAAGTTCAATGTTTGAAGGTGCCGAGAAGGCTAAAGGATGGAGAAAAACCCGCCCACTGCACCTGAAAGCACTTGTAGACGGTCGAGATCGGAAGCGATAAAAATCGAAGGTCGTAAGTGCACATTGCGGAAGGAATTGGGGGTAGTTTAAGTGTCGACGAGGGATTAACCAGTGGACAATTATGATTTTGATCAACGACGGATAGGGAAAATCAACGGTCCATGTTTTGTTCGTGATATAACTCACGTAGAAAGGGTCATGACTCAAATTTGCGAAGTCTGGTTAAAGCTCTGCATCTTCTAATGGCTCATATCTCGCGAAGTGACGATCTATGGCTGAGTATAACTTCGCAAATATTACTTGTGCGACAAACCGATAGGTCCCAAATTTGCGAAGTTGGTAGAGGAATCGTTGCTCGACGGTTCAGATGAAAGCATGGCTAAGATCTACAGTCCTAGTTTGATCATAGGTTTCGATAGATAAAAATAATCTCCTCTACAAATTAATGAGTGTCGAATGGACGTAGGCCACCTCAACGTCGTCGTATGTTTGTCCACCCACCATGAAGGCCTAGTTCGGTACGCTTTGACACCAGTACTGACTTCAGTCATCATATGCACTCATTTGGGGGTCCAGTCAGTGAATCATGGTGAAATGATTCCTTAGGACTGTCATCATTGTCACGATAGTTATAGGCATGGCTCCCATGTTGCACGAATCATGCCCATACCAGAAAGTGGTGAGATCGACCATTCGGGCATCTTTCAGTTGAGAGCAGCTTATGGAGAGTGGGAAGAGAGCCGAGGTGGTTGTTATGCCTGAGCGAATATGGTCTGAGGTGGAGTATCATGTTCCCTCCTCTTTGATATCATTCGACAACGTGGAAGAGAGCTCAGCCAGCGAACCTGAGGAACACGCAGGCCAGCAAAGGGACAGGTAGGTTCGATGTCACTTGAAGAAGAAAGGGACCAGAGAAGACAAGCGAGACGTTCATTGGGACATGGAGATTTTCAAAGACTACATCATCCCCACCGAGGAAGTGACACTTCCTCCCGCAGCTGAAAGAACACCGGTGGAAAACACCCTGAAAGTAGAAGACTTATTCGATCCATAGGGAAAATTGAAGACTCCAGAATGAGGTGGCAGCCTATTCGCGGTGTTCCTTTTCTTTTCCCAACAAGTCTATTTCTGGCTAAATATGTGGGTATCTTTTCCTCCGTTTTGAGGCCAAGTTAGGTCTATCCGTTGTTTGAAGCCACAGTGGTCTGTACCCTGCAAAGAAAACCTGTATAGTCATTCACGGCTCGTCTGATAGCCATTGTTGTCATTTTTGTAATTTGTTGACAAGGGTAGCGAACTGAATTGTGTAGGTGGCAGCGTAATTGCAACATGTTTTGTAACTATTTTTGATGCTCGGTCTAGGGATGAGAGCCTATAAATAGCTATGTAATAGGAGATAAAGAGGTTGGAAAATCATTTTTGGTTAAGATTTTGGGGTATTGAGATTTGTTTTAAAGCACAGTCTTGAATAGAATTGAAGTGCCTATGGCAAAGATTCATGTGTTGCTTTACTTGTAGTCTGTTTTTCCTTTCTTCTTCATGTGATCGTATTTCCTGCTACACATTTACATTATGTTTTCTCTTTCATACCTAAGATCAGTGTATAATAGCTTAGAATTATTGGAAACAAGCTTTGGTTATTATCTCAGGTGTTCACTCAATATTCCCACTAAAGTTGATGTCAAATTCATCCATGCTGGGTGCTCATATCAATGGTCTGTTTTTTCTTTCTTCTTTTATCACCAAAAAATAGCATTACGACGGCAAGAGGGTGGCTACCTTGCCTCTATTTTAATAGTCCGTATTGGAGCACTGCTGTCCGATTTACAGGTAGCATCTTGACTCCATCGCCCATCGTTTTTTCCCTATGATTATCCCACCACACTTTTACACAATTTGTCCCATCAAGAAATCTGACCTTCTGAGCACGCTTTGAATGAATACCATTAGTGTGAAGGCTGTGTGTTTATCTTTGATTATTTTTTAGTCTTCTCTATGTGCCCCTCATGGCTGCAATTTTATTGAGCATTTTCAGTCTGTTATAAGGTTATTGAGATATCCCTCTCTGACTGTGCTGGGTCAGTAGCATAAGTATAAAGTGGTTTTGTTGTTACCCTAGCCTTTCCCTCTCCCACAGCCTAGGGGGTCATTTTTGGTGCTAACACCACCTAGTGTTTTGTGCAACTGCATCAAAGAAGGATCTCGGGAAGGAATATGGGTCACCTCAGGAGGCTTTCTTACCTTCTTTTGTTTCTTTTGTTGGGGACAAAACTTGATCATACATAAACTATGATTAAGATAATAAAATGTAGGATAATATTTATCATCAAATAAACTTGAATCTCCCCCCCTCCAAATTTGCCAGTTTAGGATATCAAGAAGAGCACTAAAGTCCTCCACCTCCTTATTATTACACATGTTTTTGAAGCATTATTCCACTGAACATCCATGCCAAGTATTATGTACTGTAATTGATTCTTCAATTCCCTTCCAAACCATCTTAGTGAAATGACAATTTACACCCAGATCCCGATTTTTCTCTTCAGCTTCCTTACATAGATAACATCTTCCTAGATCAATCAAGTTCCTATGCTGCAAGTGGGCCCAAGTCAGTACTTTATCTAAAAAGAGAAGCCAAAGATAAATTTTGGTTTTCATGGGGCATTAAAGTTTCCATAAAATCTTCCACTACCTGTATGGTTCGATCTGCAATTCTCTAGACAAGAGTGCCTTATATATTGCCTTTGAAGTGTATATTCCATTAGAGGCAGGATTCCAAACTAATTGATATTTTCATTCAAGTATTCTAATATGGGTATCTTTTAGCTTTCCAATATACTCCTCCCATATTGTTTTCCTCCACTTCAAATCCCACCTGATCATCTGTAACCCATTCTTGAATGCAATTCGGAGTACCCGTTAGATATCTTATATGATTTGGAACCCAATATCCTTCCTCTCAGATTTTTTTAATCATAACATTTGGAAGAATATGTGAATTCCCACTCCCAATCCAAGGGTAAATCCCCAATCTGATATTCAAGCCACATCCTACATTCCAAGATAGACCATCACCTATTAGGGAGAAAGGTTGGAGTGCTTCCATCTAGATAGTTGATACGTTCCAAGATGGATTGCTTGGTTTTTTGATCGAGCCCTCAATCGACAAGTGTTCAATGCATTCCTAAATGATAACCTTCACCCAGAGTCCCTCACCTTCTATAATTCTCTAGATACTTTTTGCCTCTAAATCCATGGAGAACGAGATCAGTTTCTTAACTCCCAAGCCTCCCATATCTTTAGGAAGGGAAAACGCCTACCAACTTTTCCATCCCATTCCTTTGTTCTTTGAGTTACTCGATGAAAAGAAACGAATTATGGTTGAATTTATCTTATTCAATACTCATTCAGGAGTTCAGGCTAAGGACCAAAAGACCATAATGGATGTCAACAAAGAGTTAATAAGTGTCAATATGTCCCCACTTTGAAAGCTACTAGAAGCTCCAATTACAAATTCTCTTTTCACATTTCTTACTAAGCATTCCCAGTCTTTTATTCCATATGAAGTAGCCTTTATATTAAATCCATGATATTTTATTCCATATTCCATCTTAGAACCTTTGAATCCCAAAAGTGAGCTAAAACCACTTAAATCTTCATCTTCTATACCTTCTCCAAGAATTAATGATTTACCACGATTTACAACCATCCTCGAAGCCTTGCAAAATAGTGAGATAAGACCATTCAACTTTTCTAGTTCTCTTTTTGTCCTTTAAAAAAAAATTAGCACATCATCAACAAAACGAAAATGGGTAAGAACCACCTAATTCCCCATATGTAATCCTTTGAATCTTACATTTCCTTTAGCTTTTAACAACACCCTATAACTAAGCCCTTCAACTACTAGAATAAAGAAAAGAGGTGATAGAGGAACCCCTAGATTATACCTCTTTGAAGTTGAAAGAAGGGAGAAGATTTACCATTAATCATGGCTGCAAAAGAAATTGAGGTCACACAACTTAAAATAAAATATAAAAGGGTTACAAAAACCAACCTAAGAAAATATCATCCTCACATAAACCCGACCTACTTGGTCATCATCTTTAGATAGATCTATTTTTAAAATAGTTTCCTTTAAGTTTCTATGTCTTATTGTATGCATACTTTATTGGGCCACACCAACCACTTCATGAATATGTCTACCTCGTAAGAACCCAAATTGTTCAGCTGAAATGTTAGAAAATAATAAAACCTTAATTCTTCTTTCAATGATCTTGGATATAATTTTATATATGCTATTGCATAATGATATAGGTCTAAAATATTCAAAAGTGCCAGGAGGATAAACTTTCAGAATTAAAGAAATGAGAGTTTCATTGAATGCCCCCAAAATTCTACCATTATTTCTAGAGTCCTCAATTACTCTGAGTAGGTCCATTTTCACTGTATCAAGTAAGCCTAGATAATACTCAATTGGTAGTCCATCGAGTCCCAAGATATTTTCTTTCTTTAAACCGTGCATAACCTATTCAAATTTATGGCTTGAGACTTCCTTTAATAATTATCTATTATCCTCATCCTTAACAAATTTAGGTTACAATTGAGTTATTATGACCACTTCTTCCATTGAAATTGCCTCCTCTTTATATAATTTCCCAAAGTGGTTTATACCTGCACTTGCCAAATCATCAAATTTGCAGATAGAATTTCCTACCTCATTCCTTAATCTCCATATGGTATTCACACTCTTTCGGTGATTTGCAAAGTTGTGAGAAAAATGGGTATTATCATCTCCCCTAACCATCCACACTTCCCTACTTTTGATCCTCTAATCTACTTCCCTAATCAACAAAAATTTCCTCCTTCTCTGTTCCAGATCTATAATCTCTTTTCAGGGATCCTCATCAATAAATCCATGGCCATCAGCCTCAATTAATTTTAGCAATCTAGACTCAATATGATTGAGCTCACCCTCCTCTTTTTGTTTCTGATTATAGGCCCACTCTCTCGCCACAATTTTATCCCGTTTCATATTTTTTAAGAGATGGATTGCTACAGATTCTATCAAGTCTAAATCAAAAGATTTCCAGGAATTTTTCAATATCTGAGTACATTGTTCCTCCTCAAGCCAAAAAGGATTGAATTTAAATGGAATAGAAGTACTCTACTTCAAATTCCAGAATAATTGGGTGATGACCTAAGTCACCACCTAATCCTACCCATTCCCTGATCCCTGATTCAGGTTGATCCATCCAAAACTTCCTATGAAATTAAGAACCGGTCCAACCGCTTTGTAATTATGTCTATGCCAACTCCTCTATTAGTCCATGTCGATTTGACTTTAACGGGTTCAATATCGATAAGACCACTATCCAACAATTTACTCTTAAATAAATTTGACAATGGATCCTCCCTTGCATTAGGACCCCAAATTTCCGAATGACCAATAGAAAAATTCAATCCCCCTTTAGGATAATGTTTTTCTACCTTAAAAGAGATTTTGACAATTAGTTTTCCCACAACCTATCTCTATCACAATAAGGCCAGTAAACATTTAAGAATGAGAATTCTTTACAAAAATTATTTTATTATAATATAACTTTATTTTAATTTGATGTTAATTTTGATCTACTCAATATATATATACATATTAAAATAATTTAAAAAAATTAAAATTTTTATGTATTAATTATACTTAAAAAAAATTAAATCAAATTTAATTTAACTATATTTATAATTTTATAAAATATTTTCCTTTAAATTCTAACTAACCACAACATTTCCTTTGATAAGGTGATGGTGTGAAAGAGCACTCAGTGAAATATTTATTAAGATGAACCGCCTACCTTTATATGTTTCAATTTCTTTTGAATTTTTTTTTTTATTAATATGAAAACCTATAAAAAAAAGGATAGTTTGTTTAAATATTTGTTTTCTAACTTGTTTTTTATGTTAGGAAATAAAAATATTTGTAATATCATATACATATATATATGATTTTTATGTATATTTAACACTTTTAATTTTGAAGTGATTTTTATTAATATATTATAAAATTAATATATATTTATCTTAAAAGTTTATGAACACAAAGAGATTAAAAAACTAATTATTTGGTAAAATAGATTTATATTATTTTATTTTATTTGACTTTGACAACTTTGATGACGACGAGGGCGGCAGTCTATCAAACCTTAAGAATAGTATTATTTGGTTTGCTTTAAAATTTTATTCCTATGCTCAAAAAGCTTGGTGAGAAGCTTTCCTAGCTCACTATAATTTTGGCAAGTTAGGAGGTTAGAAATGTTTGTATTGTAACAAATACTATGAAACTTAGATCTAATGTGGGTGTAAGCATAACACCCTGAGAGAAATTGATTTACATTCATAGACTCACAAAGATAGAAAACCCTTTCCACCCACGATGTTTTAGGAATGTACCAACACTTGTTTCATTATAAAGCTTATAAGAATTCATTCTATTACCCTAAATGCAATAAAAATAATTTTAAATAATTACTAATTAATTCACATTAAATTTTTTATTACTTTAAAAAAAATATTAAATTACATACAAAATCTCTTAACAAATATTATATCTTATTTTGAAATTTTTGTTTCCTATTTCAAATCATTTTATTATTTTTTAAAATAATATAGTATTGTAAGGAATCTACCTTTAGTATCCTCATCCTATATCAAGATGATAAATATTTTCCGTGCAATATATCTTACGCTCTTCTTTAATTACTGTAATTTGATAATATTTTTAAAATGATTAATCCATATGGACTATGAAAGATATTTCGAAAATTGATGTGTATTAGATAATCGAGCCAGGGTGGTATCACTTCCAACAATTTTAGAGGGGAACTTCCAAATTGCTCATTGATACAACATTACTTGAAATTTATTTAATTTTGTATAAATTTAATTTTTCAAATGAATGTTAATGACACATTTACGGAGGAAAGGCACACTATTTATGAGTTGGGAAAAAATTTTAATGGCTTTGCATGATTCATGATTAGGAAGATGGTTTGATTTTACATTTTAAAGTTGATGGATATCATCAACCCTTACATTGGTTAGTAGTGAAGTTTTGGATTTCATCCCTCTCCTAAAGTCAATTAAGGATTGAGAGGATAAGAATATTTTTGCTGAATGTGAATATGAGTATTTCTGTAGAGCATAAAAATGGAAAGGCTACTATAAGAATAAACACAACAATTTTTGCTAACAAAACTTTAACCTAAATTTTATTACTATTTTGATTTTATTTAAACATGGTTTTTCTATTACATACAAAATCTCTTAACAAATATTATATTTTATTTTGAAATTTTTGTTTCCTATTTGAAATCATTTTATTATTTTTTTAAAATAATATAGTATTGTAAGGAATCTACCTTTAGTATCCTCATCCTATATCAAGATGATAAATATTTTCCTTGGGAATATATCATACGCTCTTCTTCAATTAGTGTAATTTGATAATATTTTTAAAATGATTAATCCATATGGACTATGAAAGATATTTCGAAAATTGATGTGTATTAGATAATCGAGCCAGGGTGGTATCACTTCCAACAATTTTAGAGGGGAACTTCCAAATTGCTCATTAATACAACATTACTTGGAAATTTATTTAATTTTGTATAAATTTAATTTTTCAAATGAATGTTAATGACACATTTAAGGAGGAAAGGCACACTATTTATGAGTTGGGAGAAAAGTTTAATGGCTTTGCATGATTCATGATTAGGAAGATGGTTTGATTTTACATCTTAAAGTTGATGGATATCATTAGCCCTTACATTGGTTAGTAGTGAAGCTTTGGATTTCATCCCTCTCCTAAAGTCAATGAAGGATTGAGAGGATAAGAATACTTTTATTGAATATGAATATGAGTATTTCTGTAGAGCACAAAAATGGAAAGGCTATTATAAAAATAAACACAACAATTTTTGCTAACAAAACTTTAACCTTAATTTTATTACTATTTTAATTTTATTTAAATATGATTTTTCTATTATTTTAAATATGTTCTAAATATATTTTGTGATTTCATAGATGTCCACAAAATATGCATATATATATATATATATGCACTTCCAAGCTTACTATTTTCAAGACTTATATGACATCAAATTTATACATAATTAAAATTATAAATACTTATGTTTCTTAAAAAAGAAATCCAAATCTTCCAACAATTGAATTCATTGACATATTTAATAGAGTAGCATGACATTAGCACGAATATCCTATCAATAACATGGATGTTAATAGTAATTTGTATATTAATAATGGTATACCTTGTATTTAACCTACATTCCAATTTGAAAATGGAAATGTCAAGGTTGAACCCCATCCCCAACCATTGTTAGGGAGGATAATGATTTTTTAATTATATCATGTAGTGAGTAACCTAGATCTTTTGTCCTTTCTTCTAGTAACTTCCCGCACGAAAATTTAATGTTTATAATGTGGTCATGAGTAGTGTGACATATTTTTAAACTAAGTAAGGTGTGGGTAGGAATAAGGACCTTGTTTGTAAATTATGAAAACCACTTTTCCCTACCAAAATATTGCATACTCACATTTATTTATATAAAAATCAATTAATGAGAAAGGTGTGTTGCATTGCTTTGTTATGATATGTTCATATTTGATATATATCAATATAAAAATCAATGAAGTAAAAGAAAGGTTGCATGGATATGAAGCATTTGAAGGTCTTCTTAACTATAACATAAAATATCTTGACAAGGCAATATATTTTATTTTATGACATTAACTATTGATTTGATTAATTCAAACAAGGAACTAGTCTCAATGAAATTAGTGGAATAAATTTATTAAAAAAAGACCCGCTTTATTAACTCTTGACCATTATAACTAAAAAGATCGTTACAAAAACACATATTTTTTGAAGGCTTACATGCATGTAGGTTTAACAAAATTGAGAAAGGGGATCCTAATTTCCTCCCTTATAGAGTTTGAAGATCAAAATCATCGATCAGATTTCATTTATAACAAAACTTTTGTTTGTGCAAAGATCATTCTTTGCACCGAGCGAAACGAGGTGTTCTATAGCTCAGTATGGGGAAGATGTTGTAATGTTTGTGATGTAACAAAATAATTAAAAAAATTCATGTCGGCTCATAAAATAAAAAATTATGGAAAGTATTTAAAAAAATCCATGCTGGTTGATAAAATAAAATATTATGAAAAGTAATTAAAAAATAGGTGTTCGTTTATAAAATAAAAACTTAAAACTTAAGCCCGGATCTATCAATCAAGAGAGATCAAATTTCTTGAGTTTAAATTTATAAAAAGAAATACACCTCAAGAAATTGGATCCCTCTCCTACACTAATTGTATTTACAACTAACACATAAAAAATATGATTTTGAGGCATAGATTCAATTACCCTGATTAATATGATAACAAATGATACTATTGTTTTAATATAAACAGTCGAATGTTATATGATTATAAAGGTGACATTAATATTGTTTTGAAGAAAGCATTATTGTTAGGATTTTAACATAGATCAGTGTGAAGACATGAAAATTCATAAAACTTTTTAGAATACAGCACAATGAGGAGAATGCAATTAGTTTTTATCAAGGTTGAGATTTTTATAATAGTTTTTATCAAGGTTGAGATTTTTATAATCTCTTTATTGGGAGTTTAGCAAGTTTCTATCTAATAACATCAATAACATTAATGTATTTATAGAAAAGCTCTTATCAAGAAATAAAAAAATTTGTGAAAAAAAATTCTCAATCAAAATTTTTTGGATAACCAAATGAACAAAATTTATTATAGTTTTTTAAGAAACTTGCGACTTCAATAAGGATAAACCCTTTTGATTTTTGAAGATCATTTTTCAAACCTACCACCAATGAATATCAATTGCCCGTTCATCTGTCAGCGTGAAAAACGGGAGTAGGAGCAGGGAAAGGCATTAGACGTTGTGCAAAGAAAAGAAGTCACGAGTAGTGGAAATAAATCTGTATTTTTGTGTGGAATACTTTGATCCGACGGTCGACGTAAACGTGTATGTTCATCTGTCAGCGTAAAAGACGGGAGTGGAAGCATTGGGCGCTGTGCAAAGAAAAAAAGCGGTGGGCGAGGATTAGGTGGCTAATGGCGAATCGGCGATAATGAGTTGTGTTGGGATTTACTCCCTTATAATGATACGGAGAGAGAGGGTGCTACCTGTCATCATTCCTTCCTGGTCCCACGATGTTGAGTAAATCCTCTGTTATTACAGAATAGTCGGGGGTAGCAAGGAGTAATGAAGGATTCGGCAGAGAAGAGTTCCAAGCAGTCGACGGGGAAGGATTCAGAGGCGTGATTGACAACCATTGAAATTCACACAGTATTTGTTAATGGTATATTGAATTATGACATAGTCTGCACTCTGGTTGGATTCATCAAATAGATAGAGACAGAATGCAGGTTACTGGGGAGGTGGGTGTGAGTGACCGTGGGAGATGGACTTGACAATGGAGATCCACCGGACGCGAATGAAGTTGGTATTGCTGCCGCAGTGGAGCTGGGACGTGAATGTCACAGATGGTACAAACAAACCACTCGAGAACTCAGTAATACACGAATCTGTGCTCTCAAGCGAAGATTTGAAGATGGCACTGTGAATTGAACATAGCACTGAGGACTCACGGATTCGTATTACCAGACGCGTCCTCTATAGCCAAGCCACAAACTGTGAAATGAAGAGACCATGTCCTGGAATAGCAGCACTGTCGCTTCAGGATCCGGTGGAGTAGCAGCAGCAGCACTGTTAGCAACGGCCGGATTCAAAGTAACATTCCTGGAAAAAAGAGGTTGCATGGATCAAGACTTGTCGCTGCTTGAGCGAGAAGGCATAAGAGACCTCTAAGAAGATGAAAAGATACTCTCAGCAGATGCTTATATAGGCTGGATCCGCCATAAATGTCGGCGGCGGATCCGCCATAAACTCAATGCCGTGCCAGTTAATTGTGGTTCATTTGCCAAAAAATGAGTGTACACAACTATATCAGTTGCCTTGTTTTCCCTTGCATCAGCCTGACCCATGCTCGTCAACGGGGCATTCCGAGAATCGAACTCGGGACCTCTCGCACCCAAAGCGAGAATCATACCACTAGACCAAATGACCCAATTGTTTTAAAATTAACTTATTATGCCATAGATTGTATTAATTAATTTCAATAGGGCTCTGAGCCATAACATCTTCAGTCGACGAGGGATTTACAATCTCTTGAGAATCTGGAAAAAGAGCTATAGGGATAAAAGAATATTCTTTCTGCTCAAGAATCAGGTTACTAAAGCCCAAGATACATACATATACATACATATACATATATATATATATGTATATGTATATAGATACATACATATATATATATACATATATATATGTATGTATATGTATATGTATATATATATACATATACATACATATGTATATATATATATATATATACATAACTATATATGTATAGGGGGGGGAGGAGGAGGGCGGAGAGGGCGAGGAGAGGGGCAGGCGGGAGGGGGAAAGAGGAGGGAGAGGAGGTGGAGGAGGAGTAGGGAAGGAGGGGGACGAGTAGGGGAGGAGGAGGGAGAGGAGGTGGATGAGGAGTAGGAGGAGGAGGGAGGGGGATAAGGAGGGAGAGGAGGAGGAGGAGGAGGAGGAGGAGGAGGGGGGGGGGAAGGAGGGAGAGGAGGAGGAGGAGGAGGAGGAGGGGGGGGGGGGGGAGCAAAGTGGGAGAGGATAAGGAGGAGATGAATAGGAGGGAAGGGAGGGGGAGCAAAGTGAGAGGGATGGTAGGTGGAGTGGGAGGAGAAGGGGGAGGGTGGAGGTAAGAAGAAGAGGAGGGAGGGGTAGGGGACAAGAGAGGGGGAGGGGAAGCAGGGTGTGATGAGTAGGAAGATGGGGGCGGTGGTGTGATGGCTAGGAGGAGGGGGGGAGGAATCGAGGCAAGGGTAGGAGGAGAGATGGGAATGAGAAGGAGGGGGGAGGAAGCGAGGCAAGGGGAGGAGGAGAGATGGGAATGAGAAGGAGGGGGGAGGAAGTGAGGAAAGAAGAGGAGGAGGAGGAGGAGATATGAGAATGAGAAGGAGGGGGAGGAGGAGTAGGAGTGAAGGGAGGGGGGAGGGAAAGGGGTGTAGGAGAGGAAGAGGAGGAGGTTGGGAGGGGGACAGGGAAGGAGACTAGGAGGAGGAAGAGAGGGTGGAGGGGAAGGGGATGGGGATTAGGAAGAGAGGGAGGAGGGGAGTAGAAGGGGAGGGAGATGGAGGGGACTACGAAAGGGGCTGGAGGGAGTTGGATGGTGAGGAGGAGGAGAATGATATGGAGGGGAATGGGGAGGAGTAGGAGGAGGAAGAGATGGAGGGGGAGGGGGAGGTTGTGGGGGAGGATGAAAAGGATGAGGATGAGGGGGAGTTGGAAGGGTAGGGGGAGGAGGTGGGAGGAGGGGTATGAGGAGGAGGAAGGGAGGGAGGGGTAGGTGTTTGACGGACAATCTACCAAGAGCGGACTCGAGGCTTGATCTCCCTAGCTTAATGTAAGACTAGAACAAATAGGATAGATTATAGAATACTTTCCTAGATCTAATTAGAGATTGAGTGGCTAGATGCTTTGCCTTTCAGATCGCAGATCATTTCTCCTTGATGTTTTCTCCAAGCTTGATGGTATTTAGATCTCAGCTACAAAACCTTTCAAGACATACAAAACAACACAAGTAGTAAACTGCATCTACACAATAACGGATCTAAGTAAGCAATTAAGCAGACAAACTACAAAAATATCATCAATGCAATAACATTTGGTGGAAAGCATTTATATTACTGTATAAAAGGGAAAGTACATAGAAGGAAGTGATTACAACCAAGGCTTAACGTAGCAATCCTTCTCCAACCAAGGCAATGCCAAAGCCTCCAAAGGAAGTGTGGATCTCTCAAGGGATGAGTAGAGATCTCTCCTAAGCTAATTTCACCAGCATGTAGATACTATGAGACTTCCTCCCTTTGGGATGGGAATGAGCTTCACTTATATAGAACAAAGAGGATAGGATAGGTTGATATATGGTAGGAGAGAGTTAGGGGATCTCTCAAAAGGGCTAGGGAACCGAATGCCAACTTCCCTATAGGCTAGGGATAGGGATCCACATAACTTAACTTCGAGAATGGGCTCAAAGATGCTCTTTTATCCAATTGACTGACATCGTCGCAGGCTGCATAGGACAACCTGCAACGTCGCAGGTCGCACAAGGGTGAACTACGCCAACCTATAAAAATGGGTCACTTAAGCCTTCCAGTCATAGGAAACTTTAGGGATGTTTACACTAAGTCTCAGGGTAGCAAGATTTAGGTGTAACATAATGCCCCCCAAAGCATGAAGTTGTTGGAACTTGACAGGTGAAATGCTTTGACAAAAGGAAATGGCAATGGACTTGTCGGACGAAGGATGCCGTTATAGTACAACTGACTCTGAGTACACAATCTCATATGAGTCACAACATGGATGCCGACCAATACAATGCAGATCCATGGTAGTAATGACCGACTGAACACAATCATGGCTACTAGACACAAGCGTAGATCCATGATGAGATGATAACACAACCACGACCAATACAAAAGTGGTTCCATGTAATATGACTCAAAACAATCTCCATCCCAGCCTAGGTAAAACATGACTCCCCAGGGTCTTCAAGCCGAACCCGCAATGATACAAATCTATCCACGTGATTACAAATGTCTTGACATCGAACATGGTAGAAACCACTTGATTACCGGTCATTGATGTATACCATTAACAAGCGTGAGGGAAATCACCATTAATGTCAATGATCCCCAAGGTATCATAGTACATATCGTCAAGCGCGAATAAATGAGTTGAAGCCGAACGCTTAACAAAATCTTTCAATTAAGTGTCAATGATGTGAACTCATTTCGAAAGCGAGGTAACCTGCCATTGAGGCATGCAGGCCCAAGGTACTCGATTGGTTTCTAGATTCAATCCCCGGATGATGTGTTGAAGTCGACATGGATGAATCCGCCGAAGGAGGGCCATGATGAATCCCCAATCATCGACACGAAACATGACAAAGGATGTTTTGAATAGATCAGATGGTATAGTAACATACATGACTGACTCAAAGTAAACCCGACATGGTGGAAGGTGTGTTGATTGCAAAGGACGAGTGGTGAAAGTATTTTTGAACATGGGCATGACATGATGACCTGGCAGTATTGACATGACGGGAATTACGCCAACTCCTAATGCAACTGATGATGGAAGTATTCTTTGGATGACCCAAAGGAGTAACAAGACTTACGAAGTAGGAAAAACTCGAGGAAAAATGGATGATCCAAGTGTTGTATGCAAATGTAAATGAGTGCCATGTTCAAGAACAACTAGGTACTACCACTGGGAAAAAATGTAACATAAAAGCTTTCATTTTTACCTATCATGACTGATGAGTGACTCATGTGTTTTTTACGAGCTTGATTAGGGTAACCAGATGCTCAGTATACCTCATCTCATAGATGAGTCCAATCCCAAATATTTTCTGAACCTGGGAGAGGAGGGGTTCGTCCCATAGTGGGCCCTTCAATGTCAAATTTTAACGAATCCATAGAAGGTAAACTCGGTCATCATTTCATGTTTAGCCTCCTCGCCCAAAAAAGGGTAAAACAATGCAGGAGAGGACTCTTCCAGTCATGATTGGCTGGAGTATTCCTTATTCATAAATAGTGCCCCCTGGTCCGAAAAAGGGGTAAATTATCACCAGGGAGACGACCGTTCAAATACTTTAGCAAGCATGAACACGACAAGTTCGTTTGGTGATCTTTTTCATATTTCGAAAGCATAAAAAGAGCTTAAAGATAGACTCCGGGGGGATTCCTTCTCCGTAGGAGTTTAACGAGCCCAAAAAAGTGATAAATCATAACTCGGTAACTTATTCTCATGGTTTTAAGAGCATGAGAAAGAACTAAGAGTAAGCTCGTCATCATTAAATAAATGAAATGTAACGAATAAAAATAACAAAAAAAATATTCAACAGGTTGTTTATACCTGAGATGATCGCTACAATGTGAAAACGGTACAAATGAAACACTTAACGTCCCCTGCATGCTTGAAAACTAGGTCAAATAGTCAACTGGGTATTCAAATGTGGTAAAATAATCCAAACTATAGCAAATAACACATAAAGCATCTAAATTTGAAAAAGAATATTCCCTTTTTGTTTATAAAATAAGAAAAATGACCAAAAGTAGTTACCATTGTCATTTTCCAAGTTTGGAGAGAAGAAAGTGCCATTTGGAGCAGATTTTCAATCATCGATTTCCAGAGCTACAATTGACCATTTCACGTACCATCAAGAGCAGGTAAGCCTAGACATCAGCCAACAACTTTCTAATGGTTTACAATTTCAATTTTTGTTCATTTTTTAAGTTTTTGGGTTGATTTGTGAGGGGATTTTGCACCCTTGGGTCATCGCAAGTCTCCTTTATGGGAACTACGATGAACCTAGGTCATCGCAAAACACGTAAGGGCATCTTGCGATGATATCGCCCTATCAACAAAGATGGGGTGCGATGACGGAAATGTCCATGTTCAACTCAAAACCTAAGCCAAAAGAAAAAATTTCAATGGCTTGGGTGAGTTCTAATAGTGTTTAAATGCTTCCTTTGACAAGTTTGTGGCTGTCACCATGGTTCTAGAATGGCATGAACGTGAACACAAAGTAGAATATGTATAAGCGAAAAACGATCCATTGTGTGTGGATGCATTGAGGAATTGTGGACTATTGAAGTTCTTCCAGGTCCAGGGCATGAGGGCCCAAGTCCCACTACTAGAGCACATGCTCAGAATTTGGGATGCAGTGCAATAGTACTTCATGATTGGGGAGCATGTACTGACTATAGATGTTGATGACATCTATTTCTTGACAAGACTATCCTAGAGGGGGGATAATGTGTCTCTCACCGGATCACAAGAGAGTGACCAAACAGTGGATAGCAGGGAGCCAAGCAGCTCATTCGGCTACCAAGTCCCAAATGTTATATGTGGAGGAATGTATGTCTCCAAAGGTGTTTAACTGGTGTGAGGGACTCCTGATCAACCTTCGAGCTCAGTTGACCAAGTGTCAGCGTGGTCAACTCAAGCAGTTCGGTTATGGATCAGTAGTGATCTCCTTCTTGCTAGAATGGATCCCTCTGTTACACTCATAGGTGAACATGGATGATAGAGATGCCAAGGATCCTCATATGGCTCGATGGATGGAGGTGATGGCTCGCCATGGTGGTGGGGGTCCGATCATTGGATATAGTTCTAGATTCTTTACTTGGATAGAAGGCCAGCTGCTCATGATCGAGGACTATCCATACAGTGGTACAGACTTTAAGGAGGATCTAGACCTAGTGTTGCCTGAGGGAGTATAGTGGGGAGATATCGGTAAGAACAATGACCCTTGTAGTTTTTTATTTTGTGTATTTATAATATTTTTTTGAGTAGTGCTGATGATTTAATAACATGTGTGTGCAGATGCCGTCCCTTCACGACTGGTGGGAGTTTCACTTCTCGCGAGGAGAGGAGAGGCACTAGCTGTAGCCCCAGCCATGCATGATGCCATCGTAGAGATGGATGATGTCTATGAGAACCTTACTAGGTTGACAATAGATGTTCCAGATCCAGCAGTGCATGAGTTACCGAGGCCCATGTAGAGGTACACAGTTGGGGTGACCTTGCGTTTCAGTGAGCTACTCCGCAAGGTAGTGAGAGCAGTAGACTGCAAGACCCAGGGGTGCATGGGCCAGGCATTAGGCCTTATGATATTATGTATGTACTGAGAGATTTCTGAGCCTCATATTTTGTATTACTGAAAGCTATCACGCTTCAGATTTTGTATAGACTCACTAAAAGCCATCATGCTTTCGATTTTTGTATCAGCACTACTTTATCTCGATTTATATATATACAAACATTTTGGTGATTTTATACATTTGTGTTCCATATGAGATCTTGTTTATATGTTTGCTTATGTGATGAACTATTTACATGTTATGTCTGCTTTTACAATTCATGAATATGCTTATGTGTGTGCAATGTACCAATCTAGGATGAAGTTGGCCATGGAGTCGGAAAATGTGTTCATGTCTCGTGGAATGTGCAGGTACTGAATGGATTCAAAGGATCTTTCTAGAAGACAAACTCGTCTGTAGAGATGGAGTAGGGTAGGGTTGCGGATGGCGTAAACCCGGTTAAGATGAGATACCACCAGTTGAGAGTCCAAATGGATGAAGACGTGGTCCATACCCAAAGAAATAGCGTTGGTTAGGGTTCTAGTGACTGCTTGATATTCTGCAACATTATTGGTTGCGAAACCTAGACACATTCCTTCTGAGCTGATAAGCTCGCCAGTGTGTGAATAGAGCACCCAGGCTACGGAAGCAAGGTTGCAGCTATGCCGGCTGGCACCGTCCACGAATCTGTAGCAAGTTTCCATTCTACGCATGCATATAAATCATGGTATAAGTAACGAAACAAGACCTAATCATGCAAAAAGCAAAGCATCACACCACATAAAACACATGCCATGTATAGTATATACAATGTACTCATGCATGAAAGGTTCAGGCATAGTACCTCTTCAGGTAAAGCCCATTACAAGGCTCACCTAAAGATATCCCGTCATAATCTTCTATCCCATAGGCTCCCTTATCCAAAATGTGCTTCACTATGTAGGGTGCATGCCACATGGACTCAAACTTTCCTGCCCCCAGCTTATCATGTCTTTGGTCATATGTGAGGACAAAATCACCTTCGCTATAGACGTGAGGTTCTACCGATTTGTCATACTACGCTTTGATGCATCTCTTATGAGCCTCGTTGGCAAGAGCGGCATCGCGGCGAGTCTCGTCGAGTTTTTCCAGGTAGAGGAAGCATTCTTCCTCAACAGTAGTGTTACGGAGAAGTTCAACTACGAGTTTGAGGGATGGAATCTCGCACTCAATCGGTAGGACATCCTCCAATCCATAAACTAATTGAAAGGGGGTAAATCTAGTGGCAGTCTTCACGGAATTTCGATAAGCCCATAGTGCGGAGAAGAGCATGTTGTTCCAGTTGGACTTGTGCATACCCACCATGCGGTTGATCATTGTTTTCAAGACCTTGTTAATGGCCTCTACATGTCCATTGGATTATGGGTAGTACGGTGTTGAGTTTTCACGGAGGAAACCCAATCTAGTGCTCAATTCATCAACCATGTGGTTCATAAAGTGAGAACCATGGTCGGTAACTATAGCTTGAGGAACTCCAAACCGCGCTATAACATGATTGAACATGAAGAGTGTGGCGGTTTTTCCGTCATCCATGTATGTAGGCATAGCCTCGGCCCACTTTGTGAAGTAATCCATGGCTACTATTATGTAACCATGCCCCCAGTCAAGGTAGGCTTACAGTGCATGAAGTCAATGCCCCATTTAGAGAAGGGGCCAATGGCAATAGCTGGGGGTAACGAGGCGAGGTGGGTGCGCTTCTTAGTTTGGAAGTGCTAGAATGGGGGAAATATTTTTGACTGCCTCGATACAATCTTTAAAGACAGATAGCCAATAATATCCTGCGCGAAGTATTTTATGGGTTGTAGCCATCCCAGAGAGGTGACCGCCACACGCCCCAGCGTGATAGTCATTTAAGACGTGTTCATCCTCTTCATGAGTGAGACAACATCAAAGAATAGAATCAATACCATGGCGGTACAAATTATCACTGATGATTAGATAATACTTTGCATGGTGGTTTATTCGACGACGGTATTCCCGCAAAAGTTGGGGGCTGAAACGGTGGGTCTGAAGATATAAAGTGATAGCTCCATACCACGGATCATATGTGCTGATGAGGAACAATGATTCCTATGGAAGAGAATCATTGGGCTCAAAATCGACATCATCCTGGGGAAGATCACATATCAGCTCGACAAACACCAAAGACTTTTTAGACTTAGCTTTTTTGAATAGGAGATCAAATTCCTGCGGTATCACGATCCAACGTGAATACCTGCCCCCAAGCACCTGACATGTCAAAACGTGGTACATGTGGTTCGAATCGACAATGATGGTGGTGGTGCGGAGCAATATGTAATGTCGGAACTTTTGGACGGCAATGACTGCCGCGAGAGAGAGCTTCTTGACATTGGAATAACGAGTTTCAGAGTCAATGAGACCCTTACTGAGGTAGTAGATCACATGCTCTTGGGTGATGTTGTCTTCTTGGACCAAGACCATGGCGATCGTGGTGGCAGAAGCAGCAAGATAAAGGATATAATCCTTGTAGTAATTGGGCGGTTGGAGCACAAGGGCGTGCTTGATAGCATGTTTGAGACTATCGAAAGATTGTTGGGCTTAGTTGTCCCAAATGAACGAGATGTCTTTCTTAAGTAGTCTCATGTAACCCTGCATTTTTTGTGCGAAATTACAGACAAAACGCCTTAAATAAGTTTCCTTCCCTTGCAAACTTTGAAGTTCTATGATGTTAGTGGGAGGTGGGAGAGCGACGATGGTTGCCACCTTCAAGGGATCAATGCAGATCCCATCTTTCGAGACTATGAAGCTGAGGAGGCATTCAGACTCGACGCAAAAGATACACTTGTGAGGGTTCAAGCAGATGTTATACCGCCTGCATCTAAGGAATACTGCCGTCAGATGGTCAATGTGGTATTCGCATGCCGTGAATGGGTAGGTAGATTGTCCAAGTAGGGTTCCACAAAGTCCTTCACGTCATGAAAGGCGTATGACATGGCCCGCTGGAATGTGGCCCCAACATTTTTAAGGCCAAAAGGGAGCTTGCGATAAGAAAATGTACCCCAAGGACAGATGAAAGCTATCTTGTGTTGATCATCCAGGTGGATCTCAATCTGGTTGTAGCCGGAAAAGCCATCCATAAAAGAGAAAATGAAACTTCCAGCACAATTGTCAATGATCTGGTCGATAAAGGGAGTCGGGTATTTGTCCTTAGGACAAGCCTAGTTGAGATCCCGATTATCGACGTAGAAATGAATCGTACCCTACTTTTTAGCTACATGGATGACGTTTGAGACCCATTCTGTCAATGGGATAGGGTAGATAAAACCATCTTTCAAGAGATTTTCAATATCTGCCTTGATTGCCACAGTCTTTCAGGGGTGTACCGACTGCAGTTTTTGTCGTACTGGTTTAGCATCAGGATAGGTTTGAATTGTGTGTGAAACAATAGCAGGGTCTATGCCGGGCATCTCCTTGTAAGTCCAAGCAAACACGTCTCAAAATTGATTGAACACAGCCATGAACATTGTAATCTCTTCAGGGGAACACTTCTGGCCTAGACGAATTTGTTCCACTACACCAAGAGTAACTGATATGTCGACCGAAATGGTAGGCTCAATGTTGGCCAAGTTTCCTTCAGAGTCAGTTTGACACGCGAGTATCAATGACTGAGAGAAAGGGTAGACATCCAGTGTAAAGATGTTGGTGATGCTATTATCCACAATGTCCAATGAAGGAAGGAAAGATGACCGATGATGGAGGTCTTCCCATGGAGGGTCATCTGCACTCATGATTTCCATAATGGACTCATCAGAATGAAAAGTCTAGAGCAGAGGATCAGGTAGGGATGATGTCCGTTGTAGAGAACAGGAGGTGGAGGCCACAGCTAAGTGGTCCTCCGGGGCTAACTGGATAGCCTCGTAAGTGAGTTCGACGGGTGAAAGAGGCATAGTGTCTCCAATCAGGTGTGTGGTGGCTTCATCAAGTACAAGCCATTGATCAGTAGAGTTGGGAATAGATGAGATCCGAGAGGAGATCATGTTCACTGTGGAAACATGATTTGGGGGATCTGAGGTTG
Organism: Larix kaempferi; assembly: GCA_027924585.1. Lineage (NCBI taxonomy): Eukaryota > Viridiplantae > Streptophyta > Pinopsida > Pinales > Pinaceae > Larix > Larix kaempferi. Next base: position 6,392,321 of record BSBM01001483.1, on the reverse strand, counting down.
GAAAAACGCCCATAAGGGATGAGTCCTTGATGAGGTGAAGCTCCACGCTCTCATAAGGATGCAAAGATTGTCCAAGTAATGGAACGTTATCACCCGGATGAGTAGTGGTGTTAGGTGTACAGAAATCCATTTGGTAGACAATAACAATTCGTCCTTGGTGGGGGAATTGTACTATGCAGAAGACAAATGATGCGACCGCAGTCATGGCGTAAAAAAAATTACGACTAAGTAGAATATTATAATCTGATGCGGCAATGACCACTTCCACATTAATGGTTGTTGTCTTGCCCAACTCAACTACTAAAGCTTGTAACAGACCATGAGGTTGAAAGCCACGTCTGTCGAATCAAGGTGGTAGGAGAATGGTTCAACTCAGGAGAGCCAATGGCTGTCCAACATGAAATCTACATGACTGAAGTAGAGGAACCTTCGTCCAAGGCGGTACGATGGATTTTCTTCCCAACAATGTTTGTGGCAACTTGAAATTCCAACTGATGGGAAAGCCTCGGTTTAAAGTATTCCAGCCGGAACATGATGGTATTCGAAGAATACAGATTAGCTACGTCGATGGCAGTGAGGAGAGTCTTGCACTGGTTAGGATAGTTCTGCAAGACTTCAAGCATCAATATAGCACAAGGAGCTTGTGCCAAGTCCTCTACAATATTGTAGTTCTGAGCAGAAAGAGCATTGGGATTGAAAGCAACTTTTTGAATCATGCTCTTGGGCGGACGCAACACTAACTCTAAAGAGGGCTTCTCAATGGTGAGAGAAGTGTGTTGTATGGTGATGTCAAGAATCAAAGTGGAAGCTTTTTCAGCATTACTTCCAATGGGTTCCTTCAGCGGAATGGGGTCATATGAACGGGAAGGTGTGTTCAAGTTGACGGTCTCACTATGCATCATGAGAACATGTGTGGTGGAGGATGCTTCTCCTTGGGAAGGAGAGGTGTTTATGATGATTTGCTGGTTTTGAGTGGGCAAGGGATCGTTGAGAACTGCGGTAGTAGAGTTTCCTTTGAGAAACTTGTGAACTTCATCTTGGTGGGGACATTCTTTTGAGAAATGCTCTCCACCGCACAACAAACAAGGATACTTCGTCTTCCTCTTATGTTTGGTGTCTTCCTGAGTGGGTTTGGGCTACTGTTGGTTAGAATATTTCTTAGGTTTCCCCTTGTTCTTCTTCTTACCACCAGATTTCTGAGATGAAGCAGAGTGCACAGAATTCACCTCTTCGGTGGAAGCAGGAGTGGTGGACTTGGTAGTGCTATTGCCAGCCTGTGGTGGTGATGGAGAAGAACCTTGGGGGTTCGACGAGCCACCAGTTTGAGTAGAAGGATAGGAGGCAAGGGAACCAATGATGCCATCAGCTTGTGGTCCCTTGGGTGGTTTCATGAGATCATACGTAGGGCGAGGTGCATCAGGAACAATTTCATACAATGTGCCGGATTGAGCATAGACCAAGTCTAAGTAATGGGCACGGGAAATGCCCTGTTCCTTAGTGACGACTCCTCCCATGGATACATCTCGAGCTATGATGGGTAAAAGTGACTTTGTGAACCAGTCAGCTAAGAGTTGGTTTGGAATATGGGCCTTAATGAGACGTCAACTTCACCGCCATTCATGAATATGATCTGAAATATGAGTGGCAGTGTTCTGGGGAAGGGAAGTCAATAAGTCTGTACCAGTCTCATAGCGAATGGGAAACTAGAAGTGGGTCAAAAACGACATAGCAAGAGATCGGAAATATGGAAAGCAATTGGGTGGTAGTTCAATATACCACTTGGCAGCTGGGCTAGTGAGAGTCCATTGAAATAACCTAAGACAGATCGAGTCGTCCATCAAGGAATTAGATGAACACCATAAGTCGTATGTCATCACATGGTTTTTGGGATTCTCACCAGGGTTTCCATCAAATTTGGGGATATCTGATAGTAACTTAACCAGAATGGGTGGCCAGTTATGCCCATGGAAAATGTGATCATTCATCAGACAAGATAGGTCAGGTAAGTCCAAAGTAGCCAAAAAGGGAAGCTGTTGGTTCAACTGCGGGTACTGATAGTAATGATAAGGCATGTATGGACCGGTAGGACCTTGAATTGATTGATTATAGGGTGTTCCCGGAGGAAACTGACAGTAAGGGGGTGTTCTGCTTGGACCGTAAGTAGGTCCACCACCATAAAAGGGTGGTCCATTACAATAATAAGGCGGCCCGTTACAATAAGGTGGGGGCCCACCTCCACCACCAGGAGGGGGTGGGCCACCTCCAAATGGTGGGGGTCCTCCACTACCACCAGGATAGGATGGACCTCCACTGTCTCCGCTGGGAGGAGCTGGTGATCCACCGCTAACACTGGGATAGGGTGGGCCTCCACCACCTCCGCCGGGAGGAGGTGGTGGTCCACCGCCGCTGGAAGAGTAAGGGCCTCCTTCGCCACCTCCACCAGGGTAGGACGGTCCTCCACCACAGCCACCAGGATGCGATGGTCCTCCACCACCACCACTAGGATGGGATGGGCCTCCACCATAAGGTGGAGGTCCGCCACCACCCGGGGGGGTGGCCCTCCACCTCTGCCTAAAGGGGGAGGGCCTCCACCTATGTCTCTAGGGGGGGTGGGCCATGATAGCCGGAATGAGGTGGTCCTTCGCTAGAAGGTAGAGTTCTGCCTCCTCCAAAGTTGTGTGTGTGCCCACCGCCTCCAATGGGAAGTGGGGGTGGACCAAAAGGGGGTGGTGGGACTTGAGGGATTGTAGGTGGGGGTCCATGTTGTAAAACATTTTGCTGCCCCCATAGAGTGTGTGGATTTCTTGGGTAGGGTACCCCATATAGTGCATTTCCGGGATTAAGTTGTCCGAACACAGGGTTAAGATAACCTGGATACACTTGACTCCATGGTGGTTGGATTACATTGGATGGTCCCCCAACATGAGATAATCCCGTAGTGGAAGGTCCAGGAGGTAAGGAATTTCCAATGAAAGGACCGATGGGAACCCCTCCTCCAGTATTATGGTTAAGAGACGGGGGTTTCCCCTAGCAACAACTTGCTGACCACTAATCAAAGGTTGACCCAACATGGGTTGTTGATTATCTACTATAGTATTAACATTATCGGTAAGGAAAGTAGGGGGTAAAGAGTATCCTCCCCATGAGTTTTGGGGTGGGGGAGGAGCAGGTAATGTAACCGTGGTAGTAACAGGTGTGTTGGACTATTGTCCTTCAATAGGTTGAGTCATTCGACATGTATAACTGGTCTCCTGTCTGAGGGGTGAATGTGCAGGAAGTGATGGTTGACCAAGTTCAGAAGTGGTCATGTGTTGTGTGGATGATTCTAGTGAATCATAAGATAAAAAACGACTTGGGAGTGGTTGATAAGGAGGTAACGTCGGGTCTTCAACCCTTCGTGAAAGAATTTTTCTTCGAAATTCATCACCCATGGTACGTAATCGATCCAAGCGATCACGAATGGGTTCAAAAATCTCCTCAGGAGTATCCCAAATGCGTGGGGATGAAATGGAAAAATGAGCCACTGGGTGGCCTAGAGATGAGGTCCAATAAACTGCTGCTAGACCAATAATTGTTGCAGAGTTGTCCCTGGGTTGATTTAACCATTACACCGATCTAGGTTCTCCTGGTAAAACGGAAGGTAGTTCTTGTGAAGTGGAATTTTGCACCTCTTCACCCTGTGGGGGGTTGGAGGCAGGTGAATCTGGAGGGAACATATGTGCTCCAATATTCAAAGTAGGATTTTTTACTTTAGGTGACACGACCATGGCTTGTGGGTCCATCCTTACCTTCAAAATTACCTCCTGGTTAAGGGGATATTCGGGCGGTAAGTTTTGAATCGTACTAGACCTTCTCCAAGGAAAGTCAGCCAAAGTGACTGAAACAAATTTTTCTCCTAGGGTAAGCTAAAAAAAACAAAAGCAATCCAGGAAAAATCCTACACAAACTAAGGCCGCAAGCAAACTTATGTGATGGGAGTGGATTCAAAAGTCTGGAACCTCACATGATTGTCAAGGCTTCGCAAATCGCTATATAACGTAGGGTCCAATAGTAGAAGACGACAAGGAGGATTGGGACCATACCCTTGCCTGAATACCCGACTACCTGGATAGTACTGCGTAGTAATCTCCCCGAGTGTTGTTCTCGGTGTATTGCTCTGCCCAGATGGCCAAATGGTTAACTCAGTTGGTTTCAGGAATCCTAATGATGTCTCCTGATATACGCAAGGTACGTGGGAGATCAAATCCGTATTGGTGCTATCTAATGCACAACCATACAGAACAAGACCTTCCTATATACTACCAAGTATGTGAAACACCTTTCTATATATGGCAAGTACATGAAACATGTTTCGATATACACCATGTACGCAAAGTACTTCATGGGTACATGAAAGAGCTTCGATATACCTAGTTGGTATGTGAAAGATCTTTGATATATCAATAAGTACGTGGAAGAATACAATACCCCCAGAATACAGTGCTAGAAAGTAACGACAGCTGCCACATTTTACGACGCTCGAACACATCTCTAACTTAACATACAAGTTATTAAATATTTTACCCTAGTTCTACCATTAATTTTATCTGGACAGTTAGGTGAATGCATGAGGTGAGTACATAAATGTAAACATAATGCAAGCCCTAACTACATGCAAAAAATGTACTTTTCTTTTGATGAACTCTATATATGGGAGGGAGAAAATTCTTTCCAAGTGATTTTACCAAAGCAACCAAATGCAACACAATCCCAAATCTATCAAATTTTATAACAAAAGTATTATTTTCGTTTTTTCCATTTTTCCAAGTAAAACACAAAAAATCAACAAGCATAACAACCGAATCCAAACATTTTCTTTTGTCTTTCCAAATCGAAACTTTGAGAGATGAAAAGAGAGAAATTTCCTATCTAGAGCACTCTAACTTTTCAATTTCACTATAATGGCTTAAAGGCATCAAAAACCAAGAATGCATACAATTTCTCCAAACATGGAATCACTTTTGTAAAACCTTGATCTCGCTCAATTTTTTCAAGAAAAGGAATGATTCATAATTCCCGAAAAGTACAAATGATTAATTCTTTCTCTCAAACTTTTCCAAAAGACTCATGAATGACCAATTCCAATGCATGAAGCAATTTCTACAATAATTTTCAAATGTACTTGAAAACAGTAAAAATGATGCACCTTTAATTTTCCACTGACATGCCAAGATTACAACTTGATAACAATGATATTTTTAAGCACAAAAACTGAAAAGAAAGTTAATTTGCAGCACTCTAAACACTCAAGAAATTCTCATAAAATGACAAGCACTCATGTGAATCGAAAACACTTCAAAACACTCAATCAAACAACTGAATGCAAACAAAGCTAAATGACAAGTGCAAAAAGAAGTTTGGGGTTAGATCCAATGCAAAGATCAGATCAGGTGAGGAGAGGAGGGAAAACAAGGTCAAGTGGATGAAGGTGGGGGGAACCAAAGTGTCGACCACTACCAAACTTAAGCTTTTTGAATTGGGACCCAATACAAATCCACACAAAAAACCAAACACTTTCAACACACAAATAAAAAAGGGTCTATGAATGGAGCTTGCAGCACAGAGGGGGTCTGCACACCAAACCAAAATTCAAATAAAAAATGGAGAGGGGATTCCCTTGTACCAAATCTAACAGATCGGTGCAATCTGTGTTCAGACAGAGACCGACTGTCGTAGGTCACCAATGCGGGGGTTACGACGATGTCGCAGAACACTAGTGGGAAAACTGCGACGACAGAGAAGTAGAGTGCAAAAAGAATGACTGGTCGATGCTCTGGTTCCACTGCCCAGGTGCAACGGGTGAGATCCAAACTCTAGGATCAATAGATATCCAAGAAATGAGCAATAAAATGGTCTAAATATTATGAGTGCAGACTCATAGGAGGACAACAGACTCTTAAAAGTGAAGATTTGATGGTGAAAAAGACTTTGGAGGAAAATGAGATGGCTTGCAAAAAAATCAAATGAAAATGGCATTCAAATTGAAAACTAAAACAAAATTACTCCCCAGTATGGTTGCTAGATTTGTTTGATGGACAATCTACCAAGAGTGGACTCAAGGCCAGATCTCCCTAGCTTAATGTAAGACTAGAGCAAATAGGACATAATATAGAATACTTTCCTAGATCTAATTAGAGATCGAGTGGCTAGACGCTTTACCTTTCAGATCATAGATCCTTTCTCCTTGATGTTTTCTCCAAGCTTGATGGTCTTTAAATCTCAGCTGCAAAACCTATCAAGACATATAGAACAACACAAGTAGTAAACTACATCTACACAATAACAGATCTAAGTAAGTAGTTAAGCAGGAAAAATACACAAGCATCATCAATGCAATAACATTTGGTGGAAATCATTTGTATTACTGTATAAAAGGGAAGTGTGGATCTCCAACCAAGCCAATTCCAAAGCCTCCAAAGGAAGTGTGGATCTCTCAAGGGATGAGTAGAGATCTCTCCTAAGCTAATTTCACCAACATGTAGATACTATAGACTTTTTCCCTTTGGAATGGGAATGAGCTTCACTTATATAGGACAAAGAGGATAGGATAGGTTGATATATGGTAGGAGAGAGTTAGGGGATCTCACCAAAGGGATAGGGAACCGAATGACAACTTCCCTATAGGCTAGGGATAGGGATCCACATCACTCAGCTTTAAGAATGGGCTCGAAGATTCTCTTTTATCCAATTAACTGACATCCTTGCATGCTGCATTAGGACAACCTATGACGTCGCAAGTCGTACAAGGGTGAACTGCGGCGACCTATAAAAATGGGTCAGTTAAGCCCTCCAGTCATAGGAAACTTTAGGGATGTTTACACTAAGTCTCAGGGTAGCAAGGTTTAGGTGTAACAGTAGGGTTAGAGGGACGAGGAGGAGCAGGATGAGGTGGGGGTGAGGGGGGAAAGGAGGAGGGGGAAATAGGGGGAACTAAGGAAGGGGATTAGGACATGGAGTAGATGGGGGGGAGGGGGGAGAAAGATGAGGGGGGGAGCAGGGGATAGGGAGGGGGAGGAGGAGGAGGAGGGAGCAAGGGGTAGGGATGGGGAGGAGGAGGAGGAGGAGGAGTGGTTGGTGGGAGGTGTAGGGGTGGGGGGCTAGTATAAGTAGGAGGGGGGGAGGGGGACGAGGTGGAGGAGGAGGAGGGAAAGAAGATCATGGAAGGCAAGGGTGAGGAGGGGGTGGTGGGGCATTGAGGATGAGGGCTATGGGTTTGTGAGGATGGGTAGGGGGAGGAGGTGCTTGACAAGGGGGGGAGGGTGGGGGAGGGGGAGGTGGAATTGGGGGAGGGTGGGGGAGGGGGAGGTGGAATTGGGGGAGGGTGGGGAGGATGGGGGAGGAGAGTGGGGGGTGTAGGGGAGGTAGGTGAGATTTGGAGTTGGGGGAGGGAGGACAAGTAGGAGGGGGGGGAGGGGAGGGAGATGAGGTTGTATATTTTTAGCATATATATGTAGATACTAAGCAAGATATAAATATTGTTAAATAGATCAATAATCTACAAATTCATGGAATAAATGTGCTAAACATTAATCATCACACCAAAAGAGTGAAGTCAATAACATGGGAGAAAGAGAATGGTGGATTACATTAACCTCAATGAATCAAGGTAAATAGTCTAAATATCAATGCAATTTGAGTTAGGTATTTGGAAACCCTAATTAGTCCTTACAAGATCAAATATATCCCCAAGATAGCATGTTCACACCTTAGGGTGAGTTAACTAACCCATCACTACCGCAAGTGAACCTTAAGACACACTAAGTTCATGATATAACTCCATGAAACCTCATGTGGCAGAGTATAAATGCATACATGCGATCTAGAAGCTCTAGAAACTCATCGTGTGGATGAGGCTAACTAGGGATTTGGAAGTGAATAGGTTGATGCATTAACTCATATTGAACTAACCTCAACTAAACTAAAATGAATTGAACTAAATTGAGTTGAATTGAAGGAGTGCAAAATTTAGGTTGTGCATGTCAATGAGGGTTCCATTTAGGCCATGCATGTCAGTATTAGGGCCTTGAGAGATCATGGTTTAGCTATAGTGTTCTTAGGATGGCCCAAAAGGGCCAAGAAACTTAGGATTTATGGTCTAGAGAACTAATTAGAGTATTATTTGCTATAGCATGCCCCCCATAATCCTAAATAGGTAAAAATAAAAATAAAAAATGGGTCCTAGCAATTTGCAACCATATTAGGTATGCATGCAAAAAAGATTCTCTTAAAACTGAGTAAGTGGGAAAATGCACATGGTAAATGAACCCCCATAAAAGAGAATGTAAAAAAGAGTGTGAAAAGAAGGATTTAAGTAACCTCCTTAGAATATTCCTTCACTCCCAAAGAATCTCTCAACTGAGTGAACTACTTCTTGATGAAGGGATTTATGAATATCCCTACAAACATTTGTGAACTGCTACTTCTTTTGAAGTGCATGTGATCCCATTCACTACATCCAAACACTTGGAAATGCTTGAATGATGGTTCTTGACCATTCCTTACTTTGAATGGAGGAAATACCTTAAAGCTTTTGTGAAAAACTTGGTTAATTGTAGGTGAAAAAGTTGTAGATACGAAGAATAAGAACACATTCTCGAGGTATTATTCAATATGAACCCGATTTGGAACAATTTATCTAATGTATAGTACAAAAAATTTGATCACCTCCTCTTTAGGGCATGTAAAAGGGTCTTACTCAACTAAGTCATGCATCATGGGTGTACATATGTCCTCGTAGACCATATCTTGCAAAGCATCTGGGGCCTCTTTCATCCTCTCAATGGATGTGAATATATCCTTGTAGGGAATATGTTGCAAAGCTTATGGGGACTCCTTCAACATCCTTCAATAAGACTGGATCCCTATAGAAACTAGTATTCTAATTATTTAGCACCCTTGTATCTATGAAACCATGTAGAATTTGAGCTTACTGGTCTAGATGCTAAACAGGAAAGAAACATTGTGAAGGAGATGAACAATATACAAAGTCTTGCAATAAGTGTACTAATAATTAATAATCACACAAAAAGGACAAATCAATACATGAGAGAAAGAGAATGGTGTATTACATTAATCTTAATGAATGAATGCGAACATTATAAATAGAAATGAAATTCGAATTAGGTATTTAGGAAGCCTAATCAGGCTTAACTGGAGAAAATATATCCCAAATATAGCATGCACACTCCCTAGGGTGAATTAACTTCCCCATCAATACCCTAAGTGAACCCTAAGACTTCTTAATTGCATCATCCAACTACATACAAGCTCATGCAACTGAATATAGCTCTACATGTTATCTAAACACTCCAACAACTCGTCTAGTGTGCATGAGACTAACTAGAGCTTTGGAAGTGAACTAGTTTATGAATTAAATCATACTAAACTGACTTGAACTAAGCTTAACTGAACTAAACTAAACTAAGTTAAGTTGAATTGAAGGAGAACACCATTTAGGCCATGCATGTCAGTATTAGGGCCCTTTGAGCTAAGGTTTTTTCTCTATGGTGGTTAGGATGTCCCAAAAGGGCGATGAAACTTAGGAGTCATGGTCTAGATAACTAGGTAGAGGGTTATTTTATCTAACAAGGGGAGGAAGATGATTCAGAAAAACAAGGGGAAGAGGGGGGTAAGGCAGAGGATGGGGGGGTCTACGGGTTGATATATTGTGTGAGTGTTTCTTAATTTTTTCCCTAGGGTTTTCATTGTTTTCCCTATATATGGTTTTTGGAGAGCTTGGAAATTGTACCAACTTTGTAATAACATTGTAGTCTACACATGTACTTAATTCATGTACATATATATGACTTTTCTTGTTGTCTAATACTTGTGTAATTGCAATTTTTTATCTTTCATTGTCTTCTTTATTGGGTAATTTCCAACACATATTGTTCATAATGATTTTACATATTTAAGTGCTAAAATTATTGATTGATTTGGAAAACATCTTGAAGATAAAAGGGAAAATTTACTACTGTAAATATGTAGTAATTAAATTGATTTCACATCACGAGATGTAGAACAATCGATAGTAGGTGATGATTACGTAACCCCTAAGCTGAATGGTCATTGGTTCAAAACACCGTGGATACCAAAAATTTATCCATGTTAAGGGCTAGTGCAGTCCAAGCCAGGTGCAATCTCTTGATTAAGTTGTCATTGATGCCAAAAGTGTATAGTCATTGATGCCAGCATGTCTTGGTGCCCCTTGAGGAGCCCCTGAGGTTTAAGTAATTGTCAGTGTCTAAGGAGACCTTTTGATCTTGTCCAAAACCAAGTTTGAAGCCCTTGGAGCCCTTGAGACAATGAAAAAAGCCCTGAACACCCTATAGAGTGTTTAAGTACCGCAAAGATGTTTTACGGTTCCCCAGTTGTTTCTTTGGTTCACCAGTACCACAACTTATGCCCCAGTATGCTACAAAAGTGTTGAAGAAGTTGCAAGAGTCCAAATGACCCTTTCTGTGGTCATTTGTGTTTATTGAGGTCATGGTACCCCAGGAGAATGTCTAGCAACCCCACAGTTGATGTCATGATGGATCTTGACCCTTGGAGGTATCCCGGTGTGGTTGAGGTGGTTGAAGAAGACTATGAAGCCCCTTGCTTCATGAAGAAGTCCTGGAGAAGTCCTTGAACCCACATTTGATGGCTTAATGGTCCTTGTCCCCTTAAAGGTGATGATGTGGTCATTAATGACTTGATGAAGACTTGGAACCCTTGATGAAGATCTTGATGCCTGTGTATCCCTTGTTTGGGTCATGGAACCCTTGAAGATGGTCATTATGCATGAGAAGGTCTGGCACCCAAATAAATGGCAGCATGATGACCCTTGGACACTATATGATCATTGATGGTGCATTTGGAAATGATTTGGGTCTTGGAATCCATACATATGGTGGTTTGTAAGCCCATGATTGTTGGATCTTGTACTTTTGAATTGAACCTGTGGACCTGTCAGCACCAATCCCTTAGAAGTTGTTGATAAGGGAAGCTTGTTCTGAAGAGGATTTATGGTGTTGTTATCAATGACAAAGGGGAGATTGTTGATTAAGTTGTCATTTATTCCAACAGTGTATAGTCATTGATGCCCCTTGAGGAGCCCCTAAGGGTTAAGTAATTGTCAGTGTCTAAGGAGACCTTTTGATCTTGTCCAAGCCTAAGTTTAAATCCCTTGGAGCCCTTGGGACAATGACAAAAACCCTGAACACCCTGTAGAGTGTTTAAGTACCCCAAAGATGTTTTACGGTTCCCGAGTTGTTTCTTTGATTCCCTATTACCACAACTTATGCCTCAGTACGCTACAAAAGTGTTGAAGAAGTTGCAAGAGTCCAAATGACCCTTTCAGTGGTCATTTGTGTTTATTGAGGTCATGGTACACCAGGATAAGGTCTAGCAACCCCACAGGTGATGTCATGATGGATCTTGACCCTTGGAGGTATCCTGGTGTGGTTGAGGTGGTTGAAGAAGCCTATGAAGCCCCTTGCTTGATGAAGAAGCCCTGAAGAAGTCCTTGGACCCATATTTGATGGCTTAATGGTCCTTGTCCCCTTAAAGGTGATGATGTGGTCATTAATGACTTGATGAAGACTTGGAACCCTTGATGAAGATCTTGATGCCCGTGTATCCCTTGTTTGAGTCATGGAACCCTTGGAGATGGTAATTATGCATGAGAAGGTTTGGCACCCACATAAATGGCTAGATCGAAAACATACCTTGATTTATATATGGAATTATTCTTTCATGAGTATTGCAATGGATGGCTTTGTGACCATAGTTGTTACACTTGTAGCAGTGACCATGGAACATTATAGGATATGTCTGAGCAAAAGATCTTTCTTCTATATAACTATTGGTCTCTTCTTCTTTTTCCTTGAAATTCTTGCTTTCTTCAATGTTCTTTTCGATCTTCAAATTTGTTTTTAACTTAGCAGTTGTATTGTCCAGATATTCCTTCAGAGAGAGGATCTTCAATTCTTTCCTTTGACAAATTTCTATCTTTTCTTGGAGTTGTCTTGTTAGGTCTTCTTCTATTTTCTTGACTTCTTCTACCTGTCTTTTCAAATCACTAATACTGTCTTCCATCTGTCCTTTTGAGTTCTGATCTTCCTCATGAGATTTTTGCAGTCGCCCTTTTAGTACTTGATTTTCTTTTCTGATCTCTGTGATTTCTTTTTCAAATTCAAAATTTGGCAGACATACCTTTCGTAATTCTATCTTTAAGGATTTGATTTCAATTTCTTGTTTTCTTCTTTGTTTCTCTTCAATCTCATGACTGAACTGGATTCCTTTTTTATCACTTGAATCTCCTTTCTGACTGGTGGTACTTTCCTTCTGCAATTTTTTAAGTAAGTTACTGATCTCAGTATATTTGTCTTGAAGCTTGCGAGTCATTTCTTTCTCCTTATCTTCTCGCTGTCTTTTGAGCCTGCCAATTTCTTCTAATTTCCCTTTATTTTCAGCAGCTAACTTCTCAGGTTGATCTTTCAAAGAGTTTGATATGGATTCTTTGATTCTGGTAGCTTCTTCAACTTGGAGATTTAGATCAATTATAGTCTGTGTGGCCTTCGCACATTCTTCTTGATTCCTCTTCTCAGATTTGTCTAATTGCTCTTGCAATACCTTGTTCTGTTCACAAAGTTTCTCAACCTTTTGCATAGCATTAGCAATATCATTATCTAAACATTCATTTCTATCATTTGTCAAGAAACAATGGGATTCATCACATTTTGAAGTATTAAAATCTATGAATTTAGAATAGCGCTTATCTTCTATACTTGATAAACATATTTCTTCAAAAACATTACAAGTAGGGTGTTCAAGAGACTTACCTTCAAACCTACCTGGATCTTGTACTGACCTTTCTATGGAGTTGTCTTTGGCTTTCTGTTCTCCAATAGAGTAGAGTTGATCTATCTTTAGTGACAATTCTTCAATTGAGTTGCACTTTCCTATTTTCTCCTTTTGGAGATCTGTCAGATCTTTAACCATGAATTTCATAACCTCTTCTTCATGTTCTTTAGTGGAGTATAACTATTCTAATTTGATCCAAAATTAGAATAGTTATACATATGGTACATTCCTCTTCTTAATTCCATTGAATTATTTTTCCTTGCTTCCTTCTGAGCTGTTGTTTTCACTTTCTTTGGATGATTGTACCCTGTAAGCACTGATTGCCATATTCCAATACCTTCTAATTCAAGATAAACTTGCATTCTTCTTTTCCAGATCAAGTAATTTGTCCCACAAAACAATGGTGCTCCATTCATTGAGAACCCCATGGTGTGTCAAGGATCTCCTTCAAGCTGGTAAGGATTTCTGTGAAGGCCCGCTCTGATACCAATTGTTGTACACACCAATCACACTGAGAGGGGGAGGTGAATAGTGTGTGTAGCTTTTATTACTTTTTCAACTTTAACAATCATTGCCATCTTTTTCAATATTATGTAGAGTACGTACTTATCACATTATCATTATATCATCATCAACATTATTAACAACTACAACTCATCATCCCATATCATCATATCATCATCACATAGGAAGCATTGCAAAACACAAGACACAATATTTTTCTGTGGAAACCCAAGTCCTGGGGGAAAAACCACAGAAGCCTTTATAATAATAATTTACCAACAACAACTGGAAGGAGGCAACAACCCCCTTTGTTACAAAGATTTCAATTCTCCAGCTACAGCTGGAAGGAGGATACAACCCCCTGGTTTACAGGCTACAACCTGAAGGAAGCCTTAGCTCCCTAGATTTCCTTGCCCCATCCTGCCACCCTGATATGAAGATAGTAACTGAAACTATTGAACCACAAACTTCACTGATCCTGCAGACTTGCTATCCAATACTTGTACCACACTACACAATCTGTACCACACTGCACAACCGCTGTCATTGCTCATCAACTGACCATTTCTCATCAACTGTTCATTGCTCATCAACTGTCCACTGACCACTGTAAAACAACTCTTCCACACTACTCATCAACTGACCAATCAATCTGTTGTTCACATCATCCGAATCAGTCAATCTGAGTCTAACCAACTGCACACCAAACCCTAAATATGCTACTGATAACCTCTGCACTCTTATCACTACCAAATCATCCCTGTATACCAACAAGTCATTTTACTGCCATACATTGCTCATGTATATTCTTGTACACCTCATCATACACAGTCACTGAACAAATAATCCTTCTATGCTTCAACTGAACATAAGGCATGCATCGTCATGCATCATCATCATAGGTATGCATCATCATCATAGGGTATGCATCATCATCATAAAATATGCATAATCGTCATCTCAGTGTGCAATGTGTATGCATCATCAACATCAAGTGTACATCATAATGCATAGGAGAGCATCATCACACTATGGTATGCATGTACATCATATTGTATAGGAGTGCATCAACATCATAAAGTGTACATCATTATCACATGCATTATCAACATAAAGTGTATAATATCATAGCATAAAGGTATGCAAAATCATCATCATATCCTCCATATTGACTTCAAATATATATACCAATATATAGGCTCACATACTAATATCAAAGATGAACTCTATCCATGACAAACATGTGCCATTACAAGAGAAACCTAGAAGCATGAGCCATACCTTTTTGAATATCATAAGGTCAAGAAACAATAGACAAACCAAAATAAACTCTATATCATGTCATCACATAGCCCTCATAACAAGCTTTCCAACGAGCCAAGAATTTTGTAATTCCGATTCCGTATGAGAAAGTTATGCCAATTTTAGTGAAGATGCCCAAAAATTTCTCCTCCACAAAATTTCGCACTTTTCTCCGACAGTTGCGAAATTACAATTGATAAGCAAATGAAATGTTTGATATTCTATTTATATAGGTCGTGGAGGAAAGTTATTACCTCAAACTGGGCTGACATGCAATTCAAAATTACAAATAATTAAATTTTCTTTTGTTTGGTCGGCTCACCCAAAAAGGTGGGGCACACTAACTTCAAAAATTCATATCTCTTCAACCGTAAGGAGTTAGAAGATGCTCCACATATCAATGGAAATGGCTTGACGAGGACTATCTCCCTATGATGGGTTTATTTGCAAATTCTTGGTCTAATACCCTTAAATTATTCAATATGTCCAGGACGTCAAAGACCCCATACATGAGGTTGCCAAAGACCATACCACCAATTACAAGAGTTTTAAAGTCTTCTTCAAAGTCTTCTTCAACATATCAAGGCATGTCCGTGAGCTCTACCTCCATCTACATCCCAATAGCCATATAACCACAAATAGGACCATACATCACCATGGTTCAAGACCCAAGGAACCACATGCAAGGGTTTCAAGGACTCTTTCAAGGATATCATATAATATTTAAGCAAGAAACATTCCATGGAATTCAAGCGCATCACATAGGACTCCATCGCCAAGTGATGAGGGCATCATGACCAAGGATTCTATCATATCAAATGATCCAACAATCATGGGCTTACAAACCACCATATGTATGGATTCCAAGACCCAAATCATTTCCAAATGCACCATCAATGATCACATAGTGTCCAAGGGTCATCATGCTGCCATTTATGTGGGTGCCAGACCTTCTCATGCATAATGACCATCTCCAAGGGTTCCATGACCCAAACAAGGGATACATGGGCATCAAGATCTTCATCAAGGGTTCCAAGTCTTCATCAAGTCATTGATGACCACATCATCACCATTAATGGGACAAGGACCATCAAGCCATCAAATGTGGGTCCAAGTACTTCTTCAGGGCTTCTTCATCAAGCAAGGGGCTTCATAGGCTTCTTCAACCACCTCAACTACACCAGAAGACCTCCAAGGGTCAAGATCCATCATGACATCACTTGTGGGGTTGCTAGACCTTCTCGTGGGGTACCATGACCTCAATAAACACAAATGACCACTGAAAGGGTCATTTGGACTCTTGCAACTTCTTCAACACTTTTTTAGCATACTGGGGCATAAGTTGTGGTACTGGGGAACCAATGAAACAACTAGGGAACTGTAAAACATCTTTGGGGTACTTAAACACTCTATAGGGTGTTCAGGGATTTTGTCATTGTTCCAAGGGCTCCAAGGGCTTCAAACTTGGGCTTGGACAAGATCAAAAGGTCTCCTTAGACACTGACAATTACTTAACCCTTAGGGGCTCCTCGACGAGCACCAAGACATGTTGGCATCAATGACTATACACAGTTGGCATCAATGACTATACACTATTGGCATCAATGAAAACTTAATCAACAATCTCCCCCTTTGTCATTGATGACAACACCATCAATCCTCTTCAGAACAAGCTCCCCTTGTTAACAACTTCTCTTCCCCTTTGGCATCAATGGCAAGGGGAACTTCCTTTTACAACTCTGCTCCCCCTCAGAGCATGCTCCTTTTGTCAACAACTTCTCTTTGTTTTTTTACTCTTGAAAAACCTTTTCTTCCTTTTTGCATTAATGGCAACGAGAATTTCCTTTGGTAATACTGCTCCCCCTATCATTGGGCATTGCTGCTGATCGATAGTCTTCAAAATGGTATTGGGTTTTTCCCAATATTTTCATCATTTCTGTTTTGAACAATGGTGCAATCTACTGAATTTCTTTTCCATACTTTGGTAGGCTGATCACTGTTCATGACATTCGGTTGAACTTGCTTTCTTCTCCAAAATTTAACTTCTCCCTGCATCCTACAATGTTTTGCAAAATGACCATAATGATAGCAATTCTAACATTGAATGGAAAACATACCTTGATTTATATATGGAATTAGTTTGTCATGAGTTCTGCAATGGATGGCTTTGTGACCATAGTTGTTACACTTGTAGCAGTGACCATGTAACATTATAGAATATGTCTGAGCAAAAGATCTTTCTTCTGTATAACTATTGGTCTCTTCTTCTTTTTCCTTGAAATTCTTGCTTTCTTCAATGTTCTTTTAGATCTTCAAATTTGTTTTTAACTTAGCAGTTGTATTGTCCAGATCTTCCTTCAGAGAGATGATCTTCAATTCTTGCGTTTGACAAATTTCTATCTTTTCTTGGAGTTGTCTTGTTAGGTCTTCTTGTATTTTCGTGACTTCTTCTACCTGTCTTTTCAAATCGATAATATTGTCTTCCATCTGTCCATTTATGTGGGTGCCAGACCTTCTCATGCATAATGACCATCTCCAAGGGTTCCATGATCCAAACAAGGGATACACGGGAATCAAGATATTCATCAAGGGTTCCAAGTCTTCATCAAGTCATTAATGACCACATCATCACCTTTAAGGGGACAAGGACCATTAAGCCATCAAATGTGGGTCCAAGGACTTATTCAAGGCTTCTTCATCAAGCAAGGGGCTTCATAGGCTTCTTCAACCACCTCAACCACACCAGGAGACCTCCAAGGGTCAAGATCCATCATGACATCACCTGTGGAGTTGCTAGACCTTCTCTTGGGGTACCATGACCTCAATAAACACAAATGACCACTGAAAGGGTCATTTGGACTCTTGCAACTTCTTCAACACTTTTGTAGCATACTAGGGCATAAGTTGTGGTACTGGGGAACCAAAGAAACAACTGGGGAACCGTAAAACATCTTTGGGGGTACTTAAACACTCTACAGGGTGTTCAGGGCTTTTGTCATTGTCCCAAGGGCTCCAAGGGCTTCAAACTTGGGCTTGGACGAGATCAAAAGGTCTCCTTAGACACTAACAATTACTTAACCCTCAGGGGCTCCTCAAGGGGCACCAAGACATGTTGGCATCAATGACTATACACTGTTGGCACCAATGACAACTTAATCAACAATATCCCCCTTTTTAATTGATGACAACACCATAAATCCTCTTCAGAACAAGCTCCCCTTTCCAACAACTTCTCTCCCCCTTTGGAATCAATGGCAAAGGGAACTTCCTTTGACAACACTGCTCCCCCTCAGGGCATGCTCTCTTTGTCAACAACTTCTCTTTGTTTTTCAACTCTTGAAAAACCTTTTCTTCCTTTTTTCATTAATGGCAATGAGAATTTCCTTTGGTAATATTGCTCCCCCTATCATTAGGCATTGCTGTTGATCGATAGTCTTCAAAATGGTATTGGGTTTTTCCCAATATTTTCATCATTTCTATTTTGATCAATGGTGCAATCTACTGACTTTCTTTTCCATACTTTGGTAGGCTGATCACTGTTCATGACATTCGGTTGAACTTGCTTTCTTCTCCAAACTTTAACTTATCCCTGCATCTTGCAATGTTTTGCAAAATGACCATAATGATAGCAATTATAACATTGAACAGAAAACATACCTTGATTTATATATGGAATTATTCTGTCATGAGTTCTACAATGGATGGATTTGTGACCATAGTTTTTACACTTGTAGCAGTGACCATGGAACATTATAGGATATGTCTGAGCAAAAGATCTTTCTTCTGTATAACTATTGGTCTCTTCTTCTTTTTCCCTGAAATTCTTGCTTTCTTCAATGTTCTTTTCGATCTTCAAATTTGTTTTTAACTTAGTAGTTGCATTGTCCAGATCTTCCTTCAGAGAGAGGATCTTCAATTCTTGCCTTTGGCAAATTTCTATCTTTTCTTGGAGTTGTCTTGTTAGGTCTTCTTCTATTTTCTTGACTTCTTCTACTTGTCTTTTCAAATCAATAATACTGTCTTCCATCTGTCCATTTATATGGGTTCCAGACCTTCTCATGCATAATGACCATCTCCAAGGGTTCCATGACCCAAACAAGGGATACATGGCATTAAGATCTTCATCAAGGCTTCCAAGTCTTCATCAAGTCATTAATGGCCACATCATCACCTTTAAGGGGACAAGGACCATTAAGCCATCAAATGTGGGTCCAAGGACTTCTTCAGGGATTCTTCATCAAGCAAGGGGCTTCATAGGCTTCTTCAACCACCTCAACCACACCAAGAGACCTTCAAGGGTCAAGATCCATCATGACATCACCTGTGGGGTTCCTAGACCTTCTCCTGGGGTACCATGACCTCAATAAACACAAATGACCACTGAAAGGGTCATTTAAACTCTTGCAACTTCTTCAACACTTTTGTAGCATACTGGGGCATAAGTTGTGGTACTAGGGAACGAAAGAAACAACTGGGGAGCCGTAAAACATCTCTGGGGTACTTAAACACTCTACAGGGTGTTCAGGGCTTTTGTCATTGTCCCAAGGGCTCCAAGGGCTTCAAACTTGGGCTTGGACAAGATCAAAAGGTCTCCTTAGACACTGACAATTACTTAACCCTCGGGGGCTCCTCAAGGGGCACCAAGACATGTTGGCATCAATGACTATATAGTGTTGGCATCAATGACAACTTAATCAACAATCTCCCCCTTTGTCATTGATGACAACACCATAAATCCTCTTCAGAACAAGCTCCCCTTGTCAACAACTTCTCATCAGTTCAAAACACCGTGGATACCAAAAATATATCCATGTTAAGGGCTGGTGCGGTCCAGGCCAGGTGCAATCCCTAGGTGATTTTGATGGCTTAGATGCTCCTGGTTCGTGGTTTCTTAGCCAAATGAAAATCATGTAAGTAAGTGGTACCACTTTCCAACAAAAAAAAATTTGATTTCAGATCAAGTTTGTGCTTAGAAAATTATGCGATAATGGATTAAACATATTGATATACATTATATATATTTTATCTTGGATTGCTTTGTGTTGGGTTCAAGTGAGATGAAATATTGTCTATTATTAATGTTATAATTAATGTTTTAGATCATCTCTAAGGATGAATTTCTTGAGGACTTGATATAGTAAACCTTTGGTGTGAGGTGGAAATTTTGAATTTCCAAAAAAATCACAAACACAAAAATTTTAACATGTTATCAAAGCTATTTTTATATAATAGCTCTTTGCATGAACAATGAGTTTTTATTTCAAATAAATTCTTCCTAGAAGTGTTACTTTATCTTATTGAGTTTGAGCAGGTGGTGAAACCCTAGTGTGCTTGAAATGAGAACTTGCACTCGTGAAGCGTTTTATGGGTTGAAACATTAGTTAATCCCGTGATGAGAGCATAAATTTACTTGTGATGCAGGACTAGTAGATGTACTACATGGATGATTGGCATAGATTATTTTCAATAAGTATGATTCCTAGGTTAACCTATTGTAGGTGGTTTGATTTGTTTCAATGGTTTGCAATATGTTTTCACAATTGATAGATGGTGGATCTATGCGACAATTGGTTTTTATGGAGTCACGTTCAATGGGTGAGATGCCAATGAGGACCTGTAATGGTTGGTTTATTTTTTATAGATTATATTGGTGTCCTATAATTCATTTATGGATTGCATGTACTTATTGTTAACAAGTGAGATGCCCAAGAGTAACTTTCATAGGTGGTTGATTTTTTCTAGTAAATATGAATGTGTTTTCATCCATTACAGTTCAAGTATCTACTTAAGTAACATATGGTACATGATCTATATTTCAACATATATGATGCCCAAGAGGATTTATGATGTGTAGTTAATGTATTCTAGTGGATGCAATGGTTTTAAGTAGATTGATGCTTATCATAGGCATGCTTGGCCATTCTTGTGCTTGAAGATTTTTGGATCTTAAGATGGGATAATTCATTCTATTATAGATTGATGATTACTGATCGATATATTTTGTTTGAGTTCTAATTCAAGGGTTTATAGAAATGGAAACATTGGTCAATTTCAATGATTTTCATAGATGGAGGAATGCTAAGTATCATCCTTGAGGATAGTATAGAATGTACTACTTGTACACCCATGGATAGGTTCACCTTTTATATGATAGCTAGTTGGATGCTAGGATATTGGTGATCTTACACATTTGATTGGGAGTTGAGCATGATGATACTCTTTTTTCTAGTTTATCTCAATGAGAGGGAGGTTCCCTTATGGCCATTATTGATTTAGTTTTTGAAGGTTTAGATGTGCATGAGAGGGATTTCCATGCTCATAGTTTCATTGCTACGAATATAAATGGCATATTAAATGAAACAATAGTTCTTAATAATTTAAGTAGTTCACTATTAATGTGAAGGGACATAACCCTTCACTATGAATGCTCAAGCCATATAAAAGGCGAACTATATTGTAATATTTAATCATCTTCTTATCTATTCAATCAATACAATAATATTTTATCTTTTATTCAAACATGGATTTCGTGTCCTAAGTTTGCTGCTGCATTTGGTATCAGAGCCCCTTCCTCGGGCATCTGATTCTGGTTTTTAACCATCCAAGTAGAGTTTCTCTACATCATTGGTCCTTGAAAAATAATACAGTCCCTTGGCCTCTCGTCCACCTATTATTCTCCCCCGCTGTTTTCCATTTGGTGCTGCTACACACCAACCTTGCATGCACTCGCCCCAACCCTACACACTTTCCACATTTTGCTACACTCCATTCTTCTTCATCCACTCTCATTTCACCCTTCATTCCTTCTTTCTCCTGTACGACCTCCCTTCTCCTGCTCTCATGCTACGATACATAGCTCCCCTCCCATCACACCCCACCATTCCTCCTCTCGAGCTCCCTGTCGCCTGCCCCTCAGCCGTCAACTCCCTCACACCCACCACTGCCGCCACCACCAACTCCAATGCACACCCTTCATTCCTCACACACCCTCTCAAACCTCATGCAGTCCCCTCTCCCTCCACACTCCACCTTCTCCACGCCTTCGCTGCCTCCACACTCCTCTAGCTCTCCACCCACACTCCTGCCCACGCTGGGCCTCGTGCCCACACTCTCCCTCCACCATCACAGCTCTTCCCTTCCCTTCCATCCTCGTCCTCCCCCTCGCCTCACCTTCACGGCCTCGTAGATCTCATCTGTGCCTTCTCGTTGCACGCCCCTCCCCCTTTCCATCCCTCCTACCCTCGTCACACTACCTACCGCTCATAGCCCAATCCGCGCCTCGTCCACCACTCCACCATTCCACCTTCCATTCCTCCCACATGTTCTCCCACCCTACAAAACCTACCCTTCCTCTACTCTGCGTCCTTCTCCCTCGTCAACCTCACATCCAACTGCATCCAAATCTCTCTCCCCGCGCATTCTGCTCCTGCACCTCTCTCTTCCCTCCCCCCCATCCATACATCCACTTTAACCCCATTACACACACTCAGCTCCTTGTTGCTACGACCCACACATCCCCATTCCACACATGCAGCCTCCTCCCATCATGCCCCTACCTACTCGCACCCCATTTCCACCTTACGCCCTTCACTCCTTATCATCCCACGTCACCCATCCTCTCCAACACCATCACACTGCCATTCCCACATCTCCTGCACCATCCATCCTCCCCCCCCATCTTCAATGCCTCTTCCCTCCTACTGCACCCTTGTAGACCTCCCTCTACCTCTAAGCCTCCATGGCCACCTCTTTAGCACCCCTCTGCCATCCCTGCTGCTCCACACCATCTTCATCCCTCCTTCACATGCATCATCCCCACGATTAGGTTTAAAAACCTATATTACAACCATTTCAAAAAAAAAATTATAATAATAATATTATTATAATAGTTAAAAGTTCAAAAACAATTATAATATTACATTATTATTAGTATATTTAATAATAATTGTATTTATTATAATATATAATAATTGTTATTATTATTAAAAAATAATAATACTAATAATAATAATTATTATTATTTTTGAAAAAATCATTATTATTATCTCAGTTAATCATTGTGTAAATCATTACAATTATTAATTTTAAAAAGGGAAAAGAGAAATAATATTATTATTTTATTAAAATAATAATTATTTTTTTGAAAAAAAAAAGATAAGAAAGATCGAAGAAGACAAAATCAAGAAAAAGTCAAAGAAGACAAATTGAAGAAAAGAAGTGAAGATCTAGCACAGACTATCCATCGTTGGAGAAGTCAAGTCAAAGGAAGACTAGTTAAAGAAGTCAAAGACCCTCTATCATCGAAAAAGTTGAGGACTATCTATCACTGACGAATCAAAGAAAGATCATCGATCACCGAAGAAGTCAAGACCTTGGAAGCTGGTTTGCGATTACAAATAGAGAAATTAGAAGCAAAGTTAAAGAGTTATCGAAGAGACAATGAAGATTTACGTGACAGGAATTAAAAACTGGAAGTAATAAATGAAATATGTAAGATACAAGAGAAATCCAAGGAACAAAGAATTTCCAACCAGAAAAATCGTATAGAAAAATTATGTGCGCAAATTGAGGAATTAAAAGACGAAAACGATTTCATCAGAGATTGAAAAATTAAGATATAAATAAAGAAATAAATAAAGAAATAAATGATTATGAAGCAGAAATAATACGCTTAAACAAAATTGTTTGGAACAAGGATGAAGAACTAGCACAGATATGAAAGAAATTAGAGGATCAAGAATCAGTGATCGACCAACATCGACAATGGATAAAATTTCTTCAGCAACAAAATGACGACTCTAAAAAGACACATAAGTCAAAGATCGCAAAGGGCAATAAAACACCATCCAACAATTCTGAAGAAATTTTCAGATTAAGAAATCATAACAAGCCACTATTCACAAAAATTAAGAAGTTGAAAAATAGTCGGAAGACAGAACAATCTACGGAAGACATTGAAGGAAAACTTCTAGACAAGCAGAAAGAAAATAGCAGCATCAGAAGTCATAACGAGGATCTTAAGGAACAACTTAAGAAGTCTGAAGATGACCGAAAATTGCAAGTAGAAGTGATTAAGAAGTTTCAAAATGATAACATGCAGTTAGAAAACAAGTTGGAAAAGATACAGAACAAAACCTTAAAGCCTCAAGGGACGAAAAATACAACTTCCAACTCAGATCAATACTCAAAAGACAACACTCATAAAAGAAAATGACATTGTGAAAATACCCTATTGACACCCCAACCATAAAAACCGATATTCTAAAAAGTGGGAAATGTTGAAAAATAATGGTACTAATGTGATCAAAGCTCCTGACGACAAATTAGTAGGGAATCCCAGCAGTCAGAAACAAATCAATTTGGGATGGATTGACCCATCCACTTATCGGAAGTTATGCTCTACACTTAGCAGTTCATATCGACATGTTTCATCAGCCATGACATCGCAAAGAACAATGCGACAAAATTATAAGGCTTTGAGGACAAAGCCTTTCTCAGAGAGTGGCAATGCTAGGAATATAATGGCATATTAAATAAAATAATAGTTGTTAATTATTTAAGTAGTTCACTATTAATGTGAAGGGATGTAACCCTTCACGATGAATGCTCAAGCCATATAAAAGGCGAGCTATATTGTAATATCTAATCATCTTCTTATCTATTCAATCATCAATACAATAATCTTTTATCTTGTATTCAAACATGGATTTCATGTCCTAAGTCTGTTGCTGCATTCATTATGTCCCTTTATGGTTCGGTGTGACTTCTCCCCTTGAGCTTTATATACAAGTATAATGAGTTAATACATATGTATATTTATTTTTTTCTTTTGATAGATCTAATTAAGTTGTCTTGGTGGTGTTGGGGATGTTCTTAAAATTGTAGTATGTTCTAAATATATATTGATATGGTACCAATAGAGTTTGGCATGTAATGTTGACTTTAAGTATGCTGAAGTTTTGATAAGTTAGTGTTGAAGGTTTCCTTATTCTAGAGTGATTTCTAAGTTGGCAATGTTCGAGGATTATGCTCCTTTAGGTTCATAAATGGCCATTGTTCTTTTGGATCCCTCAGTAGAGGGGATAAGGGAGAAGCTTGGTTTGACGGTGTAATGTAAGTTGCATTGCTATATTCTTCTTTCATGTTCACCATCAGAGGTGATGTTGTATCATTTTATCGGTTGATTTCTTGGCAGAAGATAAGTTTGTTAATTTCTCCAAAAAGAATGAAATTTAGGTTGTGATTTCTAGCTGTTATTGTTCAAAATAACCCTTGATATCAAAAAATGATGATTAGTTCTAGATAATGGGAAGCTAAAGAGGGATTCCAATGTCACCACACAACACTCTTCTCACTTTATTTTGTCTCTCCTCCAATAAAAGGAGTGTGTCCCTAGGATAGGTTTATGGAGAAAATAGATAGATGAGGGTTAGTTGATGTGAAGAGTGGTGTTAGTGAAATAAGTTTGTATGGAATTTATTAGGTTTATTTCTAAGTTGTTTGATGTATAAAGACTAGTGCCAAACATCCAAGAGGGAAATGGATTCATAAAACAACAAAGTGGGATGCAAGTTGGTAGTAGATGGGATTAGTTATTTTTGTTACAAACTTGAAAAAAAAAATTAGGTAGATTTATATAAGTAGAATTTAAAAGAGAAAACGGGGGCGGCAGGCGCGGGGGGGGTCATCTATGACCCCGGAGGAAATAAACTAGTGGATTTCTCTTGGGGTCTTGGACTCGGCACCAACAATCAAGCTGAATGGCTTGCCTTGTTTCACTCCCTAGAATTAGCAGTCACCCTCAACATGAATCGTCTTCAAGTTTTTGGGGACTCCAAGCATGTTATACAGGCAATGATCAATGGCGCCCCACTAAAGACAGACAAAAACCGGAGAATACAGAAAAGAATAAAGCGCCTCACCCTCCCAAAAGATACACTCTACTTCCATGTGCTAAGGGATCTCAACGGCTATGTAGACACTCTCGCCAACAAAGGAGTCAAGTTAGATTTGGGGCATGTAATTCTAAACAATGTCTCTTCTTATCATTTTATCCCTTAATGAATTTTTGGTTTAGCCCTTATACACCTTGGCATTGTCATAGGCACGATGGCCCTTGGTTTAACCCCCCTCAACCTTGGATTTGCTATGGTCATGTTAATTTTTGTTTTAAACACTCCCTTCCACGCTCCCGCGGCGTTCCTTGTCCTGGACTCCACCCTCTCCACCGCCATCACATGGCCCGAGACTCCCAGCAAACTCCACGTATCCCACTCCACGTGCCGGGTACTTCTCTCACGCCCGGGCATTTATCAACGAATGCGAAGGTGGTTGATTTCAATAGCACGATGGCCATTCTCCCTCTCAACGCTCCCGGCTCTGCTCTGCATCCCTTTCTTCAGCATTTCGCAGAGCTGTTTGCAGGTACTCTCCCGGCTGATCACGAGATGGACGGGGTCAGGCAGGCGATTGTCACCTTGAGCCGCCTCACCTCAGACATCAAGGTTTATCTGTCCAGAACCTATTCTGCAGTCTGTAATACCGATAACAAAATCGATGAACTCGTGGAGGAGGACAAATTTATTCACTCCAGGCTCACCAGTTTGGAAACA
The DNA here is from genome assembly GCA_027924585.1 of Larix kaempferi. Lineage (NCBI taxonomy): Eukaryota > Viridiplantae > Streptophyta > Pinopsida > Pinales > Pinaceae > Larix > Larix kaempferi. The sequence continues at coordinate 6,366,018 of BSBM01001483.1, read as the reverse complement.
CGAATGGAAGGCATTGACAGAAATGTAATTGATCTCATTGGGAAGATTGACAGTGTGAAAAACGACCTCTCTGTTCTAGTTTGCAAAACGCAGCTCAGCTTTGCACAGGAGGCTCCAATGGCGAATCTGGAAACGGCAGAGGCGACTTCAGTTAATCAACAGAACTATGGATAATGGCACTTATCTGGTGCAGGTTCCTCCCAGCTGTCTGTTTTAAATGTTTTTTTGCCTTAAATTATGTAACCAGTTTGTGAGGATTTACCCCACTAGCTACAGTAGTTTTCTTATGAATTTTGATAGTAAAAGCTTTCAGAGGACAGACTTTAAAAACCTCTGCAACTTTCCTTTGTTAAATGCAGAATATGAAATTTTGATAATGTACTGAATGGCTGTGCACAGCCTTTGTTAATATCAAACCTTCTTCCCTGTTTCTGTTTTAAAAAAAGAATTTAAAAGAGAAAGACCCATTCAAAAGGTGATCATGTATGCTCATGCAAATTAATAACATGTGATCCGATCAGTAGCTCAAAATTGACATGAAATAATTCATCTAAATGGCATAACATAGAATCATATACTTGGAAGAGAAAATAACAAGAACCTTGTAGTGAATTCACCTCATCCAATGCTCGCAATCCTATAGGTATTTCATCTCATCAAATTCTCCCATCCAAGAGACATGATTAATGCATGCTTGAAAATGTTATTGTAGTATAGTTAAATTAGAGTTCCAACAACATAAATCAGAAAGTAATGAAGGGATGGAAAACGAAACAATAATGAATACTCCACAACAACATAGCTCAAAATATATCTTCAATACAAGCCTAAACCAATGAAGAGTCGTCTCCTCAAACCATCAACAACCATTACAATAGGAGGAGCTAATATTATATAAATGAATATCTCAAAACCTCATCCAATAGAATACTATTATCCAATGCAAAACCTTAGATATAACCTAAGGAGGATTAAACAAATGATATACTCCAAATAACAAATGATAAGTCATAAACCTTGACGATAATATAACATAGTAAAATTAACTAGATAGTATGGGTTCCACTTGTCACATCCCTAAAAACTAAGTATACAATATTCAATGTTATTGAAGGGAATCCCTTAGGCCACATTGTGTCATGAAAGTGTCAAAAGGAAGATAGAAATCAAAGGGTTACCCTAACATACCAATAAGAAGGAGATGCAATATTTTTTTGAAATGAGAAATTTCTTAATATGGTTAATTCTTGATTTTGATCAAGTCATCAAACCAATAAATTAGATAAGGAAGAAAGATGTTGGGCTTAAATGGAATCCTCATACATGTTAATATTTTGAAGTGTTTGTTTACCGTTAACCAAAAAATGCTTATCGTTGACCAAGAACCATTTACGATAGATGAAAAGTGTCACGAATTTGATCAATGACTCAGATCCCATCACTAGATAAGGGTAATCGAGAAATAAAGGCAGTGGTTCCAGTGTTTGTTATTAGGTGACAAATATTAAACAATGGTGTTGATATTATGCATCCAATTATGCAAAATCAAATGATATATAAAAGAAACCAAGGGTGCTTACCTCGACTTACCCTATAGTGGCCATTTACCGTTAGCCAAAAACTACTTATTGTTGATGGGAAACCATTAATGGTAAATGAAAAGTGTCACAAATTTAATCATTGAATCAAGTTTAATCATTGGGAAATGGTAATAAAGAAATAAAGGCAGTGGTTTCAACGTTTGTTTTTAGGTGTGTGAAATTAAAAAATGGAACCAATCTTATTCACCAAATTGCACGAAATAAAATGATTTATATATAATAAATAAGGAGGGCATTTCCCTTGACCCTCAGTGTAGGGGCCATTTATTGTTAAAAAAATCGTTATTACCACCTTAAAAAAATATTTTTATTAATTATTGACGATAATATATGTACCTAGGAGACATTGAGTCTTAATAATGATAGTGTCCTCTTACAAACTCGTTGCATCTACTTCTCTTTTGTTTTAAATGCACTATTTATAATGTATTTTTTTGACCCCATGTATAATTATATTTATAACTATATTTATATATAATTGTATTATCATTTTCACTATTTCACCTTATAATAATTGACAAACTTGTATATAATAAACCCTATATTATACGTTCTTATTAAGATAATAGTTTCAACAAAACATTAAAACAATTATTGACATAATGTTTTTAAACCAAAGCATTATGAACTTAACTATTACTTAAAGTTTTATATCTCGGGTGGTGTGGGTACAAACTCTAAGGCTGAAATCATGGGTTTGTGGGGGTATATTAAAGGTGATTGCGTGGTGTGGTTTGTATTCCATTAAGATCTTTGGTGACTCCGTCTTTATCGTAAATTAGGAAAATGACTTATTTGGCATGAAATATATCCACCTCAAACACTGGAGTGATAGAGTTAAAACATTAATGGATTGGTTCCAGGATCTTACTATAGATCACATTTACAGGGAATTCAATGATGCCACTAGTTCGTTATCCAAGCTAACACTGGATGGGGAAGCAAGTATATTAAATTGGGAAGAATTGGACGAAGACATGCTCACACAAAAAGGCTCTATCTGATTTTTTGATGATGTTACTTAATTATGGTTTTCTTGCTATGTATTTGGTCATTTGAGACGATAGCTTAGAGTTTTGGATACTATGTGTCTGAGATTATGTATTTTGGACTGTCTGTCACTATGAGTCATTATGCTGGTTAAGAACATAATGATCACGTTATGTATTATGATGAGATTGTACCTTTTGATTCTATGAAATAACAAAACTACTGGTTTTTTTTTGCTTGAAAAAAAAACTATTATAATAATATTATAACATATATATAAACCTACCATAATCCTACCTTGGCCTTCGACCTACCTTGTTGAGGCTAAAAACATCTACTTGGCTATAATGTTAGTGAACTTGTCATCACATATAATGCTTATATGGTTGGAGCGGGGGTTCGGCCTGCGATGGGGTCATGGCTTACTTTGCATGGATGCAGCTAACCCAAAGTTCCCTTATACGTGTTATGTGATGTATGGATGTGGGGGGATAGATAACGGGGCCAAGCCTAGCAATCAAGACCTCTCCCACCACATGGTACACACTTGTAATCATACCACGCACGTGTTTAAATGTTACAATTAGGTTATAATTCGCTCTCCCACCTCCTTTCCAGCTCCAAGCATTAACTATAGAGGTGACGTGTTGGTTGGAGGTTGGGATAACTCACCCTTTGTCCTCCCCTTTGTTAAGATCCTGGTGGGTGGCCTTCACTAACATCTCGAGGTTTTAGTGTAACGGTTCGTATCATCTGGTATCAGAGCACTTTCTTGGGCTCACTGGGTGAAATTTCTGCCAAATTTTTTTTTCGCATCTGTTGCAGGTTCGGATTTGGGAATAATCCCTATCCGCTTAATTGTGGGAAGTAATTGGGCATAAGACCTAAAACTCATTGTGAGGAGTACCACAGCAACCCCGAAGTAGCTGGCCCATTGAGAGGACCTGCCAGCGAAAAGGGCAACGACCCCTACCTGATTGACTAGTTCCCACCCGTGAGGTAAACCAAGAGCTATCGTTTGTGGCAAAGCGGTTATCAGTTTTACCTGAGCCGTGGAGTGAGGGGTATTGCCCCAATACGCAAGCCGTTAGACAGCATTGGTGGCCGAGTGAAACCCTTGAACTGTTAGGAAGCCGCACATACCTGGGGTCCATATCTACTTTTAGCTGAACTATTGTCGATCACTGCTGCGCCATTTCAGATCCATTTTGCAAGCCATTCCAGATTCAGCCGTTTTCAATCCATTCGGCGCTGTTCCAGATCCCTTTCGAGCCGTAGCCGCTCCAGTCTGATAAAAATTAAAAAAAAATTAAAAAAAATAAAAATCAGTTTTTTCTCCATATCTCCCTTATTTTCACTCTATTTCCCTTGAAATTTTCGGGGAACCCCTGTCATCCCATTCTGCATATTTCAGTCCTAAGGACCCTATCCCCAATTCCCCTTCCCAAAGCCCGAAATCCCACATTTGTCTATTTTTAGGGTTTGTCATAACTTCCTCAGATTTCACCCAATCACCTTCAAATTTTACCACAGAGTTCCTTTCTGAATTCTGCTTCTTTGTTCCCCTCTGCCAAATTTTCCCATTCTTTCACCCCGCTTCTGAAATCCTCATTTTTGCTTCCCTGTCTATCCAACAGTGTCCAAAACCTAGTCAAACCCCAATTACCCTTCTGATTTTTTCCCAAGTCCAGATTTTCCTTTACTGAAGTAGTTTCTGTTTCTATTTTCCTACCCAGTCAACCGAAAACAAAAAAAAAAATCCTGGTTATGGTTGTCACCCGTGCAGGAGCAAAAACCATGGAGGACGCACTTGCAGCCATCCAAGCCAAACTCCAGGATCTGGATGAAAAATTTCTCGGTCTCCATCTTGAACATTTAGCTATGGACAACAAACGGCAATTCGAGTCTTCAGCAGACAATGGGTTCTCTTCTTCCAGCAATTTCCGTGGTCCGAAGCTTGATTTTCCTCGCTTCAATGGTACTGATCCAACTGGATGGATCTATCATGCAGAACAGTATTTCAGTCTGCATAATACTTTTGATGTCAACAAAGTTCCGTTGGCATCCTTTCATTTGGAACAAGAAGCTCTTCAATGGTACCGTTGGTACATCAAGGCTCATCCAAAGCCCAAATGGCTAGACTTTTGCCAGCTCCTTTTGCAATGATTTGGTCCTAGTGCTTTTGATGACTTCACAGGAGCCCTCACTAAACTTCGCCAAACTGGCACTATGAGAGAGTATCAAACCGAATTTGAGAATCTAGCCAACCACACCGAAGGATTGTCTGATGACTTTTACCGGAGTTGTTTTATCAGTGGTCTAAAGGATGACATCCGCTCTGAGGTCAAAATGTTCTGCCCCAACATAATGATGGAAGCACTAGGGTTGGCTAAGTTAGCAAAAGACAAGATTGCAGCCCAACAACGCTCCAAGCCCACTTTTGTTCCCTTCCGAAATATGGGTTCTCAGCGACCACCTATACCACAAGCTCCTCGACCGACTCCTATCAAGCGTTTGTCTAAAACAGAGATGCAAGCATGCAGAGAAAAGGGGCTTTGCTATAATTGTGATGAGAAATTCACTTGGGGACATAGATGTGTTCAGCAAAAGCTCTATCTCTTGGATGTGGAGTCTCTGCCTGCCTCTGAAATTGGTGACGAAGATCCAGAAACACTGGATGCTCCGGTCGACATGCATAAACTGCCTATTGACCCTCCGTCTTAGGATGACCAACCAGAGATATCTCTCCATGCTTTAGCTGGAATCACCACCCCCCAAACAATGCGGGTCAGGGGTTACTTCAAGAAGCTTCCTCTTACAATACTCATTGATTCTGGTAGCACTCATAATTTCATTGACCCTCGGATCGCCAAACAAGCTGATTGTTTTATCCATCCTTGCTCCAACTTTGAAGTCATGGTTGCCAATGGGGGCACCTTACTTTGCAAAGGGAAGTGTCGAAATGTGTGTATCTCTATGGGAGATTATAGCTTGCACTCTGACATGTTTTCCTTGCCCTTAGGCGGATGTGATGTGGTTTTGGGCGCTCAATGGCTACGCACACTTGGCCCTATCTTATGGGATTTTGCTGAACTTTGGATGCAGTTTTCCCTCAATGGACACAAACACACACTAACAGGATTACAACCAGTTTCTCTCAGCATCATCAATTCACATTGCATGGAAAAACTCCTCAAGAAGAATTCACATGGTGTCATCGCTCAGATCCATTCCATACAGATGCAACCATCAGCGGTCTCCACTACTCCTTTAGATCTACAACAAATTCTGGATCGATATACAGGTGTCTATGCTGAACCAGTGGGATTGCCACCTTCCAGGCCAGAAGACCATCAAATTCAGCTCCTTCCTGGCAGTGTTCCTCCTAACATCAGGCCCTATCGCTACCCATTTCACCAAAAGACGGAGATTGAAATGCTCGTTCGGGACTTATCGAAGCAAGGTATTATTCGCCCAAGCACTAGTTCCTTTTCTTCTCCAGTTATTCTTGTCCACAAAAAAGATGGGTCATGGCGCCTCTGCATTGACTTTCGAGCACTTAATCACCTCACCATCAAGGATAAGTTTCCAATTCCTGTTGTTGATGAGCTTCTTGATGAGCTTCATGGGGCTCACTTTTTCTCCAAGTTGGATCTTCGTTCTCGGTATCATCAAATTTGGGTTCATGAGGATGATATCCCTAAAACAACTTTCCGCACACATGATGGCCATTATGAGTTTTTGGTCATGCCCTTTGGCCTCACTAATGCTCCTTCCACATTCTAGGCCTTAATGAATAAAATATTTCGACCCTACTTGAGGAAATTCATTCTGGTATTCTTTGATGATATCCTCATCTACAGTAAAACATGGGATGAACATCTCCAGCATTTGGATCTTGTCATGCAACTTTTCTCTGACCATCATCTCCATGCCAAGCAATCTAAATGTGTTTTTGGACAGAAGGAAGTTGAGTATCTGGGGCACATTATCTCAGCACAAGGAGTTCGCGTGGATCCTGCCAAAATCGATGCCATGAACAATTGGCCACATCCTCAGACACTCAAGAGCCTTCATTGTTTTTTGGGGTTGACTGGCTACTACTGCAAGTTTGTTAAGGATTATGGGAAGATTGCAGCTCCATTAACTGCTCTATTGAAAAAGGATGCCTTCACATGGACACCTGCTGCTCATTGTGCATTTGACAAACTAAAACAAGCTATGTGTACTACACCTGTGCTAGCTATGCCCGATTTTTCCAAGCCCTTCACTATTGACACTGATGCTTGCGGCAATGGACTTGGTGTTGTTCTCCTTCAAGATGAACACCCCATTGCGTTCACCACCAAAGCCCTTTCAGGTAAGAATCTAGCTACCTCTACCTATGAGAAGGAAATGATGGCTATTTTGCATGCAGTACAGAAGTGGTGCCCATACCTATTAGGGAATCATTTCTGCATCAAGACCGATCACCAGAGTCTGAAATATTTCTTGGACCAGCGTGTCTCCTCCCCGGCACAACAGAAATGGGTTAGCAAACTCATGGGTTATGACTATGAAATCACTTACAAGAAGGGTAAAGACAATATTGTGGCAGATGCTCTTTCTCGCACATTTGAGGCCCAAGGTTCTCTTTCAGCTATTTCTAACCGTTACACCAAAACCTCGAGATGTTAGTGAAGGCCACCCACCAGGATCTTAACATCCCACCACGCTCTACAGTCCAGACTCTGGGCTGGATGTGCGCCCGTACGGTGGTGTCCCCTTTGCGCCGTACGAGCCCCGGACGAACACTGCAATGCCGGTGTTGCCACCCGCTCTGTGACTTGAACCTGGGTGGAGGCTCTGATACCAGATGATATGAACCGTTACACCAAAACCTTGAGATGTTAGTGAAGGCCACCCACCAGGATCTTAACACCCTTGGCCTATGACCTATCCAAAATTTAACATACATTATGGTCCTCGAGTGAAGGGAATCAAGGGTTAAGTACCGAAGAATTTCACTGTGTTTTCATTTGTTGTTCTTGAGGAGGCTCTACCTTAGTATGAGGGTTTTTGGGGCCTAGCGCCAACCTCCATGCTTCTTGTTGGTATTGTTTTGGCCTCTTAGACTTAAAACAACTATTTCTACACTGAAGTGAAGTGTTGTAAAGTTTTTTCTAGCCAATGAGGGTATGAATGCTTTTTCCCATGGATAAGTTTTGGTGTCCTCATCTTAACATAATAACACAAGGTAAATGTTTTGTCACGGTCTTGGCATCATCACTGTGTTTAACATTTTGCATCATTAATTATATTGGCTTCTAATTTAATTCCTGTACATTGTATATATTATATCGACTATTTTCTTACACTACTCACAGGTTTTATCGAGGAACATAAAGGGTTTCTTCCTACGGTGTCAAGATACAACACGATGGGAAATCATGCAGCTCCCATTCGGGTAAGAACATTACCCTCAAGATACAACCCCCGTCCAGGCTTAAAGGGGTCTTGACCCTAGCACAAGCGTGCTACTGTAAATGTTTTAGTTCTGGGCGGTGACGACGTGACTTCTATTCACGGGATTGGGCTTGGCCCAGACACCGATTGTTAAATGTATTTTGTATTTGGAACAAAACAAGGTTATTAAAGACACTCTTTTGTTTACAGGAAATTGCCTCTTGTATTTATTTAAATGGGTGTTGAATCTTGATATATGATAATCGTTGGCCAAACTTGGGATTTAAATCCTAACTGATTCATTTAACTACTATGTAATTCAGCCTTGTTTGGATATTTACACGACATGACTTCTACCGTGTCTTCTTATAGAAAGCATATTAGTTACAATAATTCTCTATGTTATTTTTGTGTTTATAATAATGATGGTCATGTGGCTTTCCTAGATGTATTCACTAATAGAATTGTTGTTAATATGTTTGAGGCAGTTCATTCTAGTTTATTTTACAATATATTATACATAAGGTTTATCTTATCCATCAAAATCATAGCATTGTAAGGATTTCTTAGATATATTCACTAATAGAATTATTGTTAATATGTTTGAGGCAGTTCATTCTAGTTTATTTTACAATACATTATACATAAGGTTGATCTTATCCATCAAAATCCTAACATTGTAGTATAGTTTGGTTTATTATTTATGGAATCAATGCTTAAACATATAGGATGACTCCCTAGGATTCGATCTAGTGTTGTTTATATTATTAACTTGTTATACCCTGAATGTATATTTGTGTTTCAAACCCATATATCGGGTTGAATGATAGTTGATAGTATACTGTTGAAATATATAAGTTGTATTTGTAATTACATGAGTTCTGTAATGATATAATTAGTTATTTCCAATAATGTGTTGGTATATTAGAAGGGAGTAGTTATGAGGCTCGACCATGGGTTGATATTGTTTATATACATAGTTTTTGTAAGTTTTTAGCATGGTCATGAGCTCGACCTAGTGTTTAACTTGTTATGATATAATACTTGATTTAGTACAGAATGTATTTTATTATGTTAAATATTATTTACTTTATTATTATATATATTATAATTACATTATAATGTTAATACATTTGTAGGATAAGGGGTTAGCCCTGGATTCAATATTGAATCCTCTCTTACCTATGTAGATCCTATGATATTTCTCACTAGGGTTTGAAAATCCATGATATCAAGTAAATAATATTATATGTGTTTATAAATACTTATCATATTGTTATTTGTAGTTCAATTGTGTGACTTACTTGCTCTTATAATATGTAAATATGATTTCTATCATGCTGTTACTGTTCCTATTAATAATTAACAATCACATTAATTAGAACATATTTACAATAGTTTCCAATAACAATTAACTTTTACATCAACAAAAACAAAGTCTCTTCCTAATAAAAGTACTACAATTTCTCCTAGGTTAGTAGGATTTTAATGAACAGTACTAGATTTTGAGTCATATAAATCGTTAGAGTAGAACATATTTAATGGAACTAAAAAACAGAAAAAACAAAGCTAGAATATAATTAATAAAAGAATAAACCTATTAAGAACATGATTAAAATCATTTAAACAATTTAAACAAATATAATAATATAGGTCATGAATGGGTAGGGTCAGAGTTAAAATTAAATGAACAATTTTTAACAATTTATAAATAGTGTCAGTAAAAAAATTATATCATTCTAACTCTTCTTGAAAAGAGAATAAGCCAACTCATTTATGATAAATGATTCTATCAAAGAACAATATCTAAACTAAAGATAAAATATAATAGAGATAGGAAACTTATCAAACTTTAATGCATCCAAATGTTTTCAAAACTTCCACTTTCCTCCCATCCATTGACCTTGAATAGGTCAACTACTCATTCCATGGGTCACCCTTGAGCCATACCAAGCACACTAGAAAATTCATAACCTAGGATTATGTTTTCTATCATTCTCACTACTGCAGAGTATTCACAAGGTTTTTTACCGACTCTGTGTAAATCTTGTAATCTATTTTCCCTTAACATCGTTCATATTGGACAAACCACATACTATCCACATGGCTACTGAATTCTCAAGGAAATACAAATGAAACTTCTACTAAACTAGGAACCATCACCCAATGTAATGTTCACTCTCTGCAACTTTCTTTTTAGGAAGGATCATGTTTAGATTCATGTTGCTCTCTCTTAGTTAGGGAGATAAAGTGTGTTTTTCATCTCTTTGTTCTCTTTTATTCTATTTTCTCTCCAAGAAGTAGTTAGGTTTTAGTTTTTCTCCATTTATTTTTATTTTTAATTTATTAAATGTATTTTTCCTCATATTCTAATTTTTCATTAACTCTGTTTATGTATTAATTAAGAAGTCATCCCCCCTCCTAGTATGTTTGGTCCCTCTTTTAAGTGGATCTTCCCCAACAAGTTAGAAACATTAAGTAGATAAGTGATATAAATGATCATGAAATTTATTATTCTCAATGCTCTATATTATCCATATGAAAATCAAATTCACAGGAAGATATTCAAAGGCAAACAATTACTCTCACAAATTGCCTTGCAAAAACTAGTCAAAGAACACATGAAACAGTCATGAATTTGATGCAAACAATAAAAATATATTGAATAAGTCTACATCAGGAAAAAAAATAAAATAAAATAAAATAATAAAATAAAATGGGAAATTTAATGTATTTCCAAATATTTAATTACATAAAATATTTGAAATCCAAATAAGGCATTTGAAATCCTCACAAAAGTAGGCTTACTAAAAAGATGAAAAAACCCCTAGGTGTAAAAATCACTATCCAAATCACCTATAAGGCTCACAAATTGGAAAGTTATGAGCTGGAAGGTGATTTATGATGGAAAATAAACCTAGTCACAACTTTGAGGGAGAGGAAAAATCATGGAGGTTGATTTGGGCAAAAAGATGATGTTTCCTAGTTAACTAGCTTTTAACTTTTCACCAAAAGCAGTAAAACACAGTGAGGGTGCCTTGTATTCCAGGATTGGAAATAAATATAATAGAATATCAAGAAATATTATTCATAATATCCTCAAGTGTTACCCAGTGACTTGGGATGGCATGTGGTCCACTAAAAGACAAAAATATGGCCAACTACCTAGTCAACACCCAGGAAATTAATCAAAATGACTAATGTAATGTATCCTAAGTATGTAATGGGTATGAATTGGTTTTTAATATTCTAACACCCCCCCTTAATCCTGAATTTATGTATAATATCAGAAATATAGGGCCCAACTTACTTGGCATGGTCACCCTTTTTACATACTACTTTGTCCACAAAACAAGGAAAGAAGGAAAACCTCACGGGAAAAAAACTCCCCTCGAAACATGGACATGAACAAAAATTGAAAATTTTCTTTTCAATCCTTCTTCTTCTCCACTTGTTAACCCATCCCAAGCAGTGATCTGATATAGTTGAAAGTATTCTCTGGAAAATCTTTTGTGAATATGTATGCAACTTGCTCATATGATGGGAAAAACTGTAGATCAATGATGTGATCATGCAGTAGATTTATGATGTAGTGCATATGAATATATATATGCTTGGTTCTTTGACTCTATATTGGATCAGTTGAGATCCTTATATCACTTTTATTCTCTCAAAATATGACCATAGGAGTGATAAAGTAAATCCAAAACTCAGAAAGTATACCTTGCAACCACACACACTGAGTTGCAACATTGACTGCTCCTTTGTAATCGACCTCCGTTGAAGAGAGTAAAATGGAAATTTGTTTCTTAATTGAACATAAAATAGTTCCTCCTCCAAGCACGAAAAAATTTTTGGAAGTAGATTTTTGATCTAAGCTATCACCAGCCCAATCTAAATTAGAAAAACCAAGAAGATCTAGTCTATAATCAACAACATAGTGAATACATTCAGAATTGGTGCCTTGCACATAATGCAAGATTCTTTTTGCAGCCCTCCAATTAATCTCATATGGTTGATACACGTATCTTGATTCCCCACTCATAGCATAATCAATATCGGTTCGAGTATGAATCTAGTACAACAAGCTGCCAACTAGTTTCCTATACAAGGTGTTGTTCACCAATGGTGTACAATCTGTTTCTTCAAGTCTAAATCCTGAAAGGAAGGGAGTCTTTATAGGCTTGAATTTATACATATTGAACTTATTTAGCAGGTATTATGCATACTTTTACCGAGATAATTTAATTCCATAATTGGATTGAGAAATCTCAAGCCCTAAAAATTGTTTAAGTATTCCCAAGTCAGTCATGGAAAAAGCTTGATGCAATGAGGTATTCAATGAAGTAATATCATCAATGGAGCTTCCTGTGATTAGTATTTCATCAATATATAATACTATAATAAAAATAGAACCATTGATTAGCTTCATGTACACATTTAGATCATATTTGCATCTACTGAAAGATTGTGACAAGAGAAAATTGTCCATTTTGGCATACCAAGATCTATGAGCTTGCTTAAGCCCATATAAGGACTTCTTCAACCTACACACAAGGTTAGGATCATAAATATAACCCTTTTTCTACTGAACATATATCTCATCCTCAATATATCCATGGGGGAAATCACTCTTGACATCCATGTGATGCACTGCCCAATGCTTGGATGTATAAATTTCCAGAACTAGTCTTATCGAATCCATCTTTGCAAATAGTGCAAAGGTATCATTGTAGTCAATTACATGGACATGGGAGAAGCCCTTATCCACAATCCTTTCCTTGTACTTCACTCCTACACCATTATAAACAAAATTGGTTCTGAAGATCCACACACACTTTACCAATTTTTTGCCTAATGGAAGCTTGACTAGATCCCAAATTCTATTCTTTTGAAGAGAATGAAAATCCTCATCCATGGAATCTTTACATCTTGTGTCATGTGAGGATTTTTCATATGATTTAGATTCTAATTCAACCATAAAAAAAAATTCTCATGTAGGAAAGGATCTTTGAGAGAAAGAGCATTCTCAAATCGAGATGTAGTCCTCCTAAGATCCTGAGGATTTTCCACAAGCTCACCAACTACTTCAAGAGTCTTAATAACCCAATTAGGACTTGTAGGTGAACTTGGATCTGAAATAAGATGGAATTAATAATTATAAATATCAGAATAATAACTTTCATAAGAAACTTCACTTACTCTAATAGGTGGTGGTGCAGAGGATTCTCCACTTTCCACTGATTGCAAAGGTTCTTCTTCGAATTGAACACTCCTTTCAATGAAGTATTTTTGAGTGTTCATGTTCAACAACTTGTAACCATTGGAGTCTTCTAAATATATTAAAAATATGAATGGTTGTATTTTGTTCTACAAATCCCTCCTCTTCTCAAGTGGAATTCTAGCCCAAGCGTTGGAGCCAAAAATCCTCAAATGAGACACATCGGGTTTATGCCTAGTCCAAGCTTCAAAAGGAGTGACTGCTCTCAATTATTTATGAGGCACTCTATTCTGAATATAGGATACACAGTTGATGGCTTCAACCCAAAATCTTGGAGACAAAAACTTAGACTCAAGCATGCATGTATCCATCTCATTGAGAGATGTGTCATTTCTCTCAGCAACACCATTCTGCTGAGATGTATAAGGAATAATGTGTTGCATATGAATGCTAATAGTGCCACAAATTTGTTGAAAATTAGATTTGATGTAATCCCCACAATTATTAGATGTGATTACTTTGATCTTTCTTCCATACTAGTTCTCAACTAAAGCTTTGAATATCTTGAAACATTTCAAAAATTCAGACTTTAATTGGAGGAAAAAGACCTAACAAAATCTGGAAAAGTCATCTATGAAGGTTAGGATATGTTGTGCATTGTTCAAATACACATGGGAAAGTGGACCTGATATATCACTGTGAATGAGCTCAAGGGGTGCTTTGGTTCAGTCAGAATTGTCTCTCTCAAACTTATGCTCAAGGTGTTTTCCTAGAATGCAACCTTGACAGACTCCTTTAGAAAATTGGATATTGGGAAGCCCTATGACCATATTATTCTCATGTAATTGAGAAAGGTATTTGTAATTAAGGTGACCAAATATATCATGCCACATTTTTCTTGCTTCATTGGCATGAGTGAGGAGAGTAGAGGGTGATGAGAAAGGCACAAAGTGAGAAAACTTGTAAACTTTTGAGATGGAAACAACTCTACTTGTGGAAATATCATAAATTTCCACATCATTAGGTGTGAATACAACCTTTTTGGGAGACCCGGTATGAGTGAGCCGATAAACTGACAAGAGATTAACAGAAAGACCTAGGACATACAACACATTAGTGAAAGGACCATGATCTAGATCAATACTGCCTTTACCTTAGCAAGTAGTTTCAGAGTCATCACCCAACACAATCATTGGACCACTAGAAGAATCAAGAGAATAAAAATATTGTCTTGTGGACACCATATTCCTTGAAGATCCTGAATCTATGATGAAAGAGGATGATTTGGATGTGATTTCCATCAAAGCATGTACTCTCTCCTTGTCTTCAGAATTTGATCCTCCTTCCTTCTTCTTTGTGCCATATGGAAGAAGGATGTTTTTTTTCTCAAGGAGTTGTGCCATTTGAGAAATGGTATTCTTCATGCAGTAAATATCAAGATAAAAGCCCCTATTGGAGTATGCACACTTGCTCCTCTCTTTCTTCTTCTAAGGATTAATTTTGGAGTTTGAGGAGTTCTCTTGTGCTTTTCGCTTATCTTTCTTCTAATCTGGTGTCTTTTTGGTGTTATCATTCTTCTTTATTTTTGAATTCTTTGAATCTCTAGCATCCAAATCATGTTCCTTTTATGGATTTTTTATTGTTTCCATCAAGACCATCTTGTCTTGCTCCTGAGTGAATGATTCCATGAATTCTTCCAGTGAAGGAATCTTCCAATTTCGAATAGTGATTTTGGTAGCATGGAAGGTTGAAACAAATACTGAGTATTCAGGGCCCAATTTTGAAAGAATGGCCACGATCAATTGCTCATATTTCTTATCAATTCCACACTACTTCAATTGAATAACAAGATATTTAAACTTGGAGAAAAATTCTTGGAGGGTCTCGAAATTGCTTGGACTCAGTGAAACTAATTCATTCTCCAGTTGGTGGCCCCTTAATTCACCAGTCTTGCCAAATAAAGTTTGGATATTGAACCAAACCTAATTAGGGTTGGTAAGAACATATAGATGGAAAAGATCCCTGGATGTCCTGAGACACAAGAGACCATAAGCCCAATCTCTTATGTTATGCCACTTTTCCTTCTCTATGAGTGCAGTAGGCTCAGTTTCAGTAGCCATAGTCACCCTACAGAGGCCTTTAATCCTCAAAAATATATCCATATGCACCTTTCAATCAAATAAATTGAATGGAGTGAGTATGAGTTTTTGTTACTGGTCCATGTCTGCTCTGAATTGTGCCCCTGGAATGTTTGGTTGCACCCCTGAGATGCAGAATTGTGCCCTATGGGAAACTCAACTGCACCCTTCAAGTGACTGTTTCGATCCTATAGGAAAAAAGAAGGAGAATACTACATATTGTATTATATTATACCATGTGAAAATAAAATTCAAAGGAATATCTTCAAAAGGAAATAATTACTCTCACAAATTGCCTTGCAAAAACTAGTCAAAGAACACATGAAACAATCATGAAATTGATACAAACAGTAAAAATCTATTAAATAAGTCTACCACAAAAAAAATTTGGCAATGTAATAGATGTCCAAATATATAATTTCATCGTATATTTGAAATCCAAAGAAGGCATTCGAGATCCTCACAAAAGCAGGCTTACTAAAAAGATGAAAAACCCCCTAGATGTAAAAATCACTTTCCAAATCATCTCTACGGCTCACAAATTGGAAAGTTTTGAGTTGGATGGTGATTTATGATGGAAAATAAACCTAATCACAAATTTTATAGAGAGGAAAAATCATGGAGGGACAGCTGGCCAAAAATATGTTGTTTCATAGTCAACTAGCTTTTAACTTTTCGCCAATAGCAGTAAAAAGCAGTTAAGGCACCTTCTATTCTAGGATTGGAAATAAATATGATAGAATCTCAGGAAATACTATCCAGAATCTCCTCAAGTGATCCCTAGTGACTCAGTATGGCATGTCATCCACTAAAAGACAAAAATATGGTCAACTGCCTAGTCAACACCTAGGAAATTAATCAAAATGACTAATGTAATGTATCCTAAGTATGGAATGGGTATGAATGGGTTTTTAATATTCTAACACTCCCATCTCAAAACCAAATAAAAACATTTGATTCTAAGTATTCTTGATGCTCCAGAGTCTCCTAAATCAACATCAAATAAAAACATTTAAGTCTAAGTATTCTTGATGCTCTAGAGCCTCTCGATTCAACATCAAATAAAAACATGTATGTCTAAGTATTCTTGATGCTCTAGAGTCTCCTGAATCAAAATTAAATCAAAACATTTAATTCTAAGTAATCTTGACACTCTTGACATTTATCTATGTAAAGAGTTACATATACTTTCAGTTTGGGCCAAAAATAGTGTTTCTTAATAGGAAAAATCATCTTTTGATAACCAGGATGTCCAGAATAGGGCTATTTATGAAATTTAGTTAAAATTTCATATCTAATATTTGATATTTATGGTACATACAAACTCTTTTTGGACCATAAAAAAGCTATTTTGTCAATTCTGAAATATTTTTGTTGCTGTCTAGCTTATTTTCCTAAAATATTCTACCGATTTCAACATAAAATTTATCATTTTCAATTGCTATCCTATTTCTATCATATAAATCAGAGCTAGTTTGGATGGATGTTAGATCATAAATAAAATGTATTCATTGACTAAGTGCATCAAATACTTTATTTTCTTTGCATTTGATGTGTTTAACTTCGAAATTATATCCACTAAGAAAAGATAGCCACCTAACATGTCTAGCATTTAGATTATGTTGTTCAAAAATGTACTTTAAGCCCAAGCTATCTATTTTAAGAACAAACCTTTTTGCCATTAATAATTCATCCACATTCTTAACGCATGGATGATGGAATCCCAATCTAAGTCATGGGAAGCATAATTTATTTCACATTCTTTAAGTTTTCAAGATTCATAAGTGATGACATAGTCATTTTACATAAGGTCTCCACCTAGTCCTTCTTTACAAGCATCAACACAAACAACAAAATCCCCTTCCAAATCAGTTATTTTTAGGATAGGAGCATTTGTTAAAAAATGTTTAGTTCGACAGAAACTTGCCTCACACTTCTCTCTCCACACCAACTATGACTCCTTCTAGAAGTATTTCATGGGACATGCTACCCTGGAGAAGTTATCAATGAGATTCTTGTAGTATCCCGCAAGACCCATAAATGACCGAATATCAGACACGTTGGTAGGAGTAGGCCAATCCACGATTTCCTTTATCTTTTATGGATCCAAAACTATACTAGATAATTCTTCCTATGGATATTTAAATCCTTTCATGGTATTAATAAGGTCCCCATACATGTAACTCAAGACATAAAGAAAAAAATGGTTATCTACTCTCCTAGATCTAGCACAATACATAAGCATAAAAGAGTGAGAAATAGATGTCGAACCTCTAGTCTATAGGCTCTCCTAGATCTAGCTCTAAGATTGATGTCCAAACTAGTAGATATGCAAATATCATAGGAAACAAACCTTCCAAGCATACAAATGTACTTAAACTAGTTCTAAACACAACATATCATGCATCAACTAAATAAAAAGCATAATATGGGACAATAGGCCAAGTTATCATTAAGAAAGATAAAAGAAGCTGATTACAAACAAGTTATACCTGACTCGTAGTTGATTTGGGCTCCTCCAAATCTCTTTCAATATTCCTTCAAGACTTCTAAGATCATAATCTCCACCTCTCAAGTCTTCTCCCTCCTTGGCATAGATAGGAGGTCCATTATATAGGTTAGGGAGGCCAAAACGAATAAGAGAGATATTTCGATCAAAGGAGGATGAAGCGTATCAAGGGATATTGAGCCTCCTTAGTTTAGTAAGAGGATAGGATTCGAAGGATAACTCAATCCCACAAATATCTCCTTGAAAAATGAGATCCAAAAAACATTAAACTACCTCCCGGTCAACATTATTGCACCCTAGAAACATAGAAACACACAATGAAGGGGTATTTTCGTCTTTGCAAGGAATGAAAGGCGTGAAAATCAAGGAATTTTTGTGCTATGGTGAATTGTAGGGGCGCGAAAAGTGCTCCTTGGTCAATAGGAAAGGCAAAAAAAAGTATCTTAAGAGGCTCAATGAAATGGGGTATGAGCTAGATTACATGGTTCAGATGACATGGAAGGTCCTCGGGATGATTTGTGGACTGAGGAACTAACCCACACTGTGTTCTAACCTGCTTAGGGAACACAAATTTCATGATTTTAGGAAATAAAGGTTGCACGTGACAAAATGAGGTGTAACAGGTGCCCCCTAAAGTGCAAGGTTAGAAACATAATTGATGGATGAGGAACTTTACCAACTCATGAATGAAGGATAAATGAAAGAGAACCGAAGAATATCTTGCACAACCAACCATTGACAATATACCAATCCTGAGGTGGGCATCCCCATGCTCGAAATGGATTCGACTCAAAGCATGGCTTCCGACCAATACATTGCAGATCCATGAGTGAAGATGAATGAAGATAAATCATGGCTACTAAAAGACAAGAATAGATCCATGATGAAATAATGACACAACCACGACTAATACAAAGTGTGTTGATGTATTTGTAACTTCGGAAGTATTCACTTGTATATTTTATATTGTATTTGTATTTTATTGTTGTACCTCCGATGGAGATGTTTATTCCTCTAGTAGGAGAAGTCATTATTGTACTTGGGTCATGTAAAGTCATTGAGGTCCGTCCTCCCATGCATGACGGGGCATTAGACCCCAGAGGTGTGTCTTTCATGGGTTATTAGACTCCCCCAGTGGGGTCGGCCCAGTGACAAGTGGTAATGGGTTATTAGACTCTCCTAAGGGAGGTCGGCCCAGTTAGAGTAAAAGGCAAATAAAGGTAAAGTATAAATAGTGTAATGTCTCCATTTTGACCCCCTTTGTATTAAATCGTAAATGATGTAAATATTGTTATTTGATCATGGTGAGGAGCTCAAGGCCAAGGCCCCACCATTGATTTAACATTTTATGTACCGGCAATTAAAAATAGATGCCTATTGCTCTTGTGCTAGATAGGCACAATGTAAATAAGACATCATGTAAATACGAATTTTAATGAAAGTACCCACAACTAGCTATGCAATGCAACAAAGAGATGGGGCATGATTCTACAAGGAATAGGGAGGAAAATTATTCAAACCCTTGAGCCAATGGTGTTAATCCATGTGTCCATGAAAAAAACCCATAAACTACCAACTACCCATTTTGGGTTATGGACCCAATCATTTAATTCTTCCAAGAATTGGTTGAGGTAGTTAATGCCTTGGGAATGAAGAGGTATGGCATCCAATTTCGTGTATGGGCAAGCCATCAACCTGGGAAATCGTATTTTGTCTCCTTGGGAAAGAAAACACCCACGAAATGGTGCCCAAAGCCATTTTGAACCCACAGTCTTTCCTCCCTCACGCAGTATGAACTACTTGGTCTTTCCCCATCACGTTTTTCACCATTTTTCCTGCATTTTCCCATGCATGGGAGCTCGTTTTTGCATATATAGTAGCTGGGAGAGAAGGGCCACGATTTGGCACTTTTATGGAGGCCATTTTTGCCCCAGAATGTCCATGGACGTTTTTCTAAAAATGGATTTGGCTGCCCAGGATTGTTCTCCATCTTCCAGTTTCGTTTTTGGGTTTCTCACGTTTTTCTGAAGCTAATGAAAACCCCATCCTTGGGCATCTCACTGTAGAAATGTTTCTTCATGCCCAACACTTATACTTCTGCTGTTATGTGCATACCTATTTTGGTTTGAATCTGTGAGCAAGATTTTTGGAGTGGTAGTGGATAGAATTGGCTTGATAAACCTAGTGGGGAGAATAACCTCTCAAGAAGATCAAGAGGGCTGGCTACTCTTCTATGCACACCTGGGACACACTAGAATTGGAAGGTATGGCCCGAGGGACTGTGAATTGGTGAAGGGAATACTTCCTTGAGTGGGGTGTGTAGGCATTGTGGGTGCCAAGCTAAATAGAGCTTGTAGGGCTATCCATAGCTCTGTGGTTGAGCACACTAGCTTAGCAATTCTTCCTTTCCATTTCCTAGCAACCTGATAAACCCAATTGTAGATTGGCTTGGCTCATCTTGGTGTATGCTTGGCTATGTGTGAGTCTGTTGTTCCCTGATTCCTTGTAGAGATCATGCCCAGCTCGGGGGTGGCAGTTGCATGAAGAGGTTGATAAGCACAACTGGACTATGGTTGGGTGGAATGTTGCAGAAGCATAGCTGGTTTCTTGGGACTACTTTGTTAAGATAAGTATTCTCTTGTGTTATCTTTGCAACTATTATTTGATGAAATCTGATGAAAATCTTGAAGGTATGATGGATGTGTTATTGATATTATTTTCGCTGTGTTTTTCTTATAATTATACACTCCATATGTCTTTTATATTATGTGAATGCTTAGTTAAAAGCTCATGGGGCTAGATGCTCGGATTTAGTGTCACGTCCTCTCTATCATGCTGGTTTGGTAGGAGGGGATGTTACATTTTGGTATCAGAGCTACTGGTTGCAGCATTGGGCCTCTAATGGGCCAAATCCAATTACAGTTACAAGGGAAGATCCCTTCCTAATCACCACAGGTACTAGCATCAAGACTAGCTGGCTGAGTTGGATAGTTGCAGAGGTAAGGTTACCTTCTGCTGGGTAGCAGTCATCACAGGAAGAAGAAAAGAAGGAACTCGAAAATTGTTTTAAGTGCTTTTTGAAAATTTTTGTTTAAGTCTGTTTCGAGAAGAATTCAGGAAGTCGTCCCGAAACTACGGAAAGATTCTGCAAATCACTCCGCAACGTGGAAGAGTTCGGGAAATCGTTCTGAAATTTGCGGAAGAGTTCCGCGAACCGCCCCGAAAATGTGGAAGAAATTCTCTTCCAAAATTGCGGAAGGAATTATCTTCCGAAACTGCGGAAGGATTCCGTGAGTTGTCCCACAACGCGGAAGAATTCGGCAAACTGCTCCGAAACAGCGGAAAAAAATTTGTAAGTGTTCGGCATCGAAAGGAAATTTTCAGAAGGATTTCTCTTCCGAAATTGTGGAAGGAATTCTCTTCCGAAATTGCGAAAGCATTCTGCAAGTCGTTCCGCAATGCGGAAGAGTTCTGTTAATCGTTCCGCAACTACGGAAGACTTCAACGAATCTTCCTGCAATTGCAGAAGAGTTCGGCGAATCTTCCGGCAACTGCGGAAGAGTTCTGCAAATCTTCCCGCAACTACGGAAGAGTTCGACGAATCTTCCCGCAACTGTGGAAGAGTTCCGCGAATCTTCCCGCAAATGCGAAAGAGTTCGGTGAATCTTCCCGCAACTGCGGAAGAGTCAAGGGGTCAAGCCCCCTTGACCCCCCTTTTGTTTCCCCCCCCCATATGTCATTGATTGTGAGAAAATTAGATGATTTGACAAATTGTCAGTATAACATTTTTTCCACATGCATGAAGGTAATTTATGAATTCTTGAGAATATAATGCAGCTAACAATTGTGTTGATGAACACATTTTACAGAATCACAGTTACATCAGGGCAGCACTCTAGATAGTACAATTGGGAAGTTTTGGATTTTGGTTGGGCCAAGAAAATCAACATCATGGATGATGCACAGGATCCCTATCAGCCTGAGGAAGATGCCATGGGGGAGAACATACATGTTGAACATGCTGAAACAGAATCTAATGGGAGAAGAAATCATGAGAAGCCTCAGGGTGGAGTTGCAAAGCTGTAGAGAAGATAATGAAAGGATGATTAAAGCTCACGAAGAACAAAATCAGTTGAATGCAGCCATGCTGCAGAGTTTGACAGACATCCAAAGGAAAATAAACTCTGGGCATCAAACATCAAACCTAGAAAGGGGTGGGAGTAGTTCTAGAAGGAATTCCCGTAAGAGGGCTAGTAGCTCAAGAAGAATTTCTACAGACCAAACTTATACTCCAGAAAACTCTTCTAATGAATCATCTGACTCTGAAGAATCCATTGAGGGTTCAAGCTCTTCATCTCATAGAAGTAAGAGGAAGAAGCACTACAAGAACAATTCACATGGGGAATTTAAGAAGGAAAAACCTCCTACATTTGATGGAGAGGTAAAGTCCGGTCAAGAAGCTGAAGCTTGGCTTGTTGGGATGAGAAAGTATTTCCAAGTCCAAGACTACTAGAGAAATATGAAGGCAAGGGTATCCATCTTCAATTTGAATGGAAGAGTATCTATATGGTGGGAACACATCAGGCAAGTAAAGAAGATCAATGAAAGGAAGATTGTGTGGAAACAGTTCAAGAAATACTTCAAGCAGAAGCACCTCTCTGATAGGTACTATGATGATAAGATCAAAGAGTTCCATGAACTGAGATTGGGACAATTGACCATGGAAGAATATGCAAACAAGTTCTTGGAGCTGCTGAGGTATGTCAAGTACATTCGAGATGATAAGGTGAAAATTCAGCGTTTCCTAAGTGGATTTCCCCAGTCATATAAAGATAGAATTGAGTTTGATGAACCTCGAACTCTAGAGGAGGCCATAAGAAAGGCCAAGTATTGCTTTGATCAAAACAGAAGCAAACCAGAATTCCATAAGGCATGGAAGGATAAGAAAAATGAAAAGTTTGATCAAAGGAAGAAGGGGTTCAAGCCTCCTCAATTCCGGAATCAGCAAAGGCAACCATCACAGGTTGTGACTAAGCCAACTAGGATAATGGGAGACAAGCCAAGAGATCCAAAGGAACCAAGAGAACCACTTCAATGTTGGGGTTGTGGAGGAGACCACATGCTTAGGAACTGTCCACATAGGAATGGGAATGCAAATCAAGTTCACAACATCTAGGGAGCTGGAACTGTGGGTCAAGTGGCGAGGACAATCCCTAGAATCTATGCAGC
This sequence comes from Larix kaempferi, assembly GCA_027924585.1. Taxonomy (NCBI): domain Eukaryota; kingdom Viridiplantae; phylum Streptophyta; class Pinopsida; order Pinales; family Pinaceae; genus Larix; species Larix kaempferi. Next base: position 6,342,885 of record BSBM01001483.1, on the reverse strand, counting down.
ACTAGATGACCGCCAAGCAGATCATCAGTCAACTATGGTTGAAATTGAAGGTAAGATTGCTAAGCAATCTGTTTCTATTTTGATTGATCCTGGATCTACTCATAGTTATGTCACTCCTAGAATTGTTGAGGTTTGTGCTTTCAAGAAATTAAAGCATAGTAAATCATGGTTAGTTCAACTAGCCACTGGAACCAAGAGAAAAGTTAGTGAAATAGTGGAGAAATGTTTATTAAAGATGGATGGGCTATTCACTTATGCAAATCTGAATATTTTACCACTGGGTTCCTATGATATTCTCATTGGAATGGATTGGTTAGAAGCACATAGGGTTAAACTTGACTGCTACAATAAGACATTTGAATGCATGGACAAAGAAGGAAACCTGAGGGTTGTAAAGGGAATTCCAAAGGTGACTTCTGTTAGACAGGTTTCCTCCATGCAGCTGAAGAATTTTTGTAGGAAGGGATGTCAATTGTATGCAGCTCACATTTTTGAGGCAGCAGAGAGTGAAACTCTCAAATTGGAGGACTATCATGTATTGCAAGAATTCAGGAATGTTTTCCCTGATGAGATTCCAGGACTTCCTCCAAAGAGAGACATTGAATTTACAATTGAGCTTGTGCCAGGAGCGGCACCAGTGTCTAAGAGACCCTATAGGATGAGTACACCGGAATTGCTAGAATTGAAAATGCAATTACAAGAGTTGCTAGAAAAGAGATATATTAAGCCAAGTGTGTCCCCGTGGGGAGCACCTGTTCTATTTGTGAAAAAGAAAGATGGAACACTCAGGTTATGTATTGACTACAGGCAGTTGAACAAAGTCACTATGAAGAACAAATACCCATTGCCCCGAATTGATGACCTTTTTGACCAAATGAGAGGAGCAAAGGTATTCACAAAGATTGACTTGAGGTTTGGCTACCATCAGGTAAGAATCAAAGAAGAAGATATGCATAAGACAGCCTTTAGAACGAGGTATGGACACTATGAGTTTGTAGTGGTACCATTTGGTCTCACAAATGCACCAGCTACATTCATGTGTCTCATGAATAATGTTTTTAGCAAATATTTGGACAAGTTTGTTCTTGTATTCCTAGACGACATTCTCATCTATTCTAAGAATGAAGAAGAGCATGAAGAACATTTGAGAATGACAATGCAATTGCTAAGGGAGCATAAGCTGTATGCAAAGTTGAGCAAATGTGACTTTTATAAAGATAGAATTCATTATTTGGGTCACATCATCTCCGACGAAGGAATATCAGTAGACCCTGAGAAGATTGAAGCCATTATGAACTGGCCAACTCCAAGGAATGTGACCGATGTGAGATCTTTTATGGGCCTTGTTGTTTACTACAGGAGGTTTATCGAAGGATTCCCCAAGGTTGCAAACCTGGTCACTTCTTTGAAAAAGAAGGGGATAAGGTTTGAATGGTCACTGAGATGTGAGGAAATTTTTCAACGGTTGAAGAATCTTCTTACAAGTGCACCAATTTTGAAAATTGTAGACCCAGAAAAAGATTTTGTGGTGTGTACCGATGCATGCAATCAAGGACTTGGAGGAGTTCTTATGCAAGATAACCACGTGATATGCTATAAGTCAAGAAAGTTGAAGGAGCATGAGAAGAACTATACTATTCATGATATAGAACTTGCAGCCATAGTACATGCTTTAAAGATGTGGAGGCATTACTTAATGGGAAGAAAATTTGAGTTAAGGACAGACCATTGTGGTCTGAAATACTTGTTTGATCAGCCAACTTTAAATGCTAGGCAAGCTAGATGGTTGGAATTTTTGTGTGAATTTGATTTTGAAATCTAACACATAAAAGGGAAAGAAAACAAGGTGGCTGATGCACTCAGTAGGAAGGTGCATGAAATGCATGTGGCAGTGCTTAGTACTTGCCAACCAGATTTGAAGCAGTAGATTGCGAACCATATGGTTGAGGATGAAGTGTACGTGCAGATAAAGGACAAATTGCAGCAGCAAGACCTTGGCAAGAAGTATGAAGGCTATCATTTGGAAGGAGACAAACTTCTTACTTATAAAAACATAGTCTATATTCCAAATGCAGCAGATTTGAGGAGGATTGTTATGGATGAAATCCATAAAGCTCCATACTCTGGTCACCCAGGATATCAGAAAACAATTGCTACAGCAAGAAAATATTATTTATGGCTAGGCATGAAGAAGGACGTCGTTGAATACATTTCTAAGTGCATGGAATGTCAGCAGGTGAAGAGTGAACACCAACATCCAGTAGGTTTATTGCTCCCAGTGCCAATTCCAGAATGGAAATGGGAAGTAATATCCATGGACTTTATTATAGGATTGCCAATGACTGTGAGACAACATGATTCCATCATGGTTGTGGTGGACAAGTTAACAAAGGAAGCACATTTTATACTGGTTAAGTCCACACATAAAGCCGATGCCATTGCAAATATTTTCATGAAGGAAATTTTCAGATTACATGGGTTGCCTAAGGCAATAATTTCTGACAAGGATACCAAGTTCACTTCCAATTTTTGGAAAGGTCTCTTTGCAAATTTGGGTACACAACTAAGCTTTAGTACCGCATACCATCCTCAAACGGATGGGAAAACAGAAAGAGTAAATCGGGTGCTTGAAGACATGCTCCGCATGTATGTAATGGACAAACCATCCAAGTGGGAGGATTATCTACACTTGGTAGAATTTGCATATAACAATGGGCAACAAGCATCGTTGGGAATGAGTCCTTGTGAGGCTTTGTATGGCAAAAGGTGTAGGACACCAGTGACTTGGGACAATCCAGTGAACAGAATTGTACTTGGGCCAGAATTGCTTAAGGAAATGGAACAAGAGGTTGCAAAGATCAGACAGAATTTAAAAACAGCCCAGGATAGACAGAAAAGCTATGCAGATAAGCATACAATGCATAGGGAATTCAATGTTGGGGATCATGTGTATCTTAGAGTGAGATCAAGGAAGAGTTCCTTGAAGCTTGGGAGTTGTGCCAAGCTATCACCTAGATATTGTGGGCCATTTGAAGTGCTTGAAAGAATAGGACCAGTTGCATATAGACTTGCATTTCCTGCTAGCACTAAAGCTCATAATGTTTTTCATGTCTCTTTGCTTAAGAAATATGTACCTGATCCTAACCATGTGATTAATTGGGATGTGATCTAGGTGGAACCCGAGGGAGAATTCCAAACCGATCCATTGCGCATCCTAGACAAGAAGGTAACATTGCTCTGGAACTGAGCCATCGGATAGGTAAAGGTGCAATGGAAGCACTACGGTCCCGATGAGGCTACATGGGAGCTGGAGGATGCCATGAGGGTGGCATATCAATTTTTGTTCAATTTTGATGAGCACTGAGGACAGTGCTAATGTAAGGGGAGGGGAATGTAATGTCCCCATTTTGACCCCCTTTGTATTAAATCGTAAATGATGTAAATATTGTTATTTGATCATGGTGAGGAGCTCAAGGCCAAGGACCCACCATTGATTTAGCATTTTATGTACCGACAATTAAAAATAGATGCCTATGGCTCTTGTGCTAGATAGGCACAATGTAAATAAGACATCATGTAAATACGAATTTTGATGAAAGTACCCACAACTAGCTATGCAATGCAACAAAGATATGGGGCATGATTCTACAAGGAATAGGGAGGGAAATTATTCAAACCTTTGAGCCAATGGTGTTAATCCATGTGTCCATGAAGAAAACCCATAAACTACCAACTACCCATTTTGGGTTATGGACCCAATCATTTAATTCTTCCAAGAATTGGTTGAGGTAGTTAATGCCTTGGGAATGAAGAGGTATGGCAGCCAATTTTGTGTATGGGCAAGCCATCAACCTGGGAAATCGTATTTTGTCTCCTTGGGCAAGAAAACATCCACGAAATGGTGCCCAAAGCCATTCTGAACCCACAGTCTTTCCTCCCTCACACAGTCTGAACTACTGGGTCTTTCCCCATCATGTTTTCCACCATTTTTCCTGCATTTTCACATGCCTGGGAGCTCGTTTTTGCATATACAATAGCTGGGAGAGAGGGGGCACGATTTGGTACTATTATGGAGGCCGTTTTTGCCCCAGAATGTCCATGGACGTTTTTCTAAAAACGGATTTGGCTTCCCAGGGTTGTTCTCCATCTTCCAGTTTCATTTTTGGGTTTCCCACGTTTTTCTGAAGCTAATGAAAACCCCATCCTTGGGCATCTCACTGTAGAAACGTTTCTTCATGCCCATCACTTATACTTCTACTGTTATGTGCATACCTGTTTTGGTTTGAATCTGTGAGCAAGAGTTTTGGAGTGGTAGTGGATAGAATTGGCTTGATAAACCTAGTGGGGAGAATAACCTCTCAAGAAGATCAAGAGGGCTGGCTACTCTTCTATGCACACCTGGGACACTCTAGAATTGGAAGGTATGGCCCGAGGGACTGTGAATTGGTGAAGGGAATACTTCCTTGAGTGGGGTGTGTAGGAATTGTGGGTGCCAAGCTAAATAGATCTTGTAGGGCTATTCATAGCTCTGTGGTTGAGCACACTAGCTTAGCAATTCTTCCTTTCCATTTCCTAGCAGCCTGATAAACCCAATTGTAGATTGGCTTGGCTCATCTTGGTGTGTGCTTGGCTATGTGTGAGTCTGCTATTCCCTGATTCCTTGTAGAGATCATGCCCAGCTCGGGGGGTGGCAGTTGCATCAAGAGGTTGATAAGCAAAACTGGCCTATGGTTGGGTGGAACGTTGCAGAAGCATAGCTGGTTGCTTGGGACTACTTTGTTAAGATAAGTATTCTCTTGTGTTATCTTTGCAACTATTATTTGATGAAATCTGATGAATATCTTGAAGGTATGATGGATTTGTTATTGATATTATTTCCGCTGTGTTTTTCTTATAATTATACACTCCATATGTCTTTTATATTATGTGAATGCTTAGTTAAAAGCTCATGGGGCTAGATGCCCGGATTTAGTATCACGATCCTCTCTATCATGCTGGTATGGTAGGAGGGGATGTTACAAATAGAGAGGAGCACCTCTCTATTTATCCATTCACACACTCACTCACTTCGTATTAGTGAAAGAGAGGAGGAGTGCGCACAAGTGGAGGAGGAGAAACTGCTAGGAGACTATCTCTTGTTTTGGGGTTTTGTATTGGTGTTCATTCTATCTCTTAGGAAGTTGTGGGGTTTTCTCCTTTATGGTTTCCTTAGTAAAATGCTTTGTGTCTCTTGTCTCTTGTCTTTTATGTTTGATATGTTGTACATGTTGTTCTCTCAGTTAAGATCCTAGATCATATTGAATTAAATGATGAAAAACTAACATGGTATCATTGCTTGCCTGATGGAAGGCATTGTATGGCATTTACGACACTTGTTGCACTTGCAACAAATTGGAAGCTAGGGCTTGGTATAGTAAAAACTAGTCATCATGGCACTTTCGCTATAAATCCATTTTGGCGAAGGTTCAGGATCTGAAATTTTTATAGGCCGAATATTAGACACAGATGTACCCTGTCTAAACATTTCAGTCTCAGATTCGTTGTACTTTGTGAGATATGATATGTACAAGTTAGGGTTTCTACCTCTTCAAGAATGCATCCCTAAATAGGTGACCTAGGCACAAAGGTCATATCTCGGGATAGGAAGACCCAAATTGAATTCCATCAAAATTTTCAGTTAGGGCACGGACTGTAGTTTCACAGGTCCGATTTTCAAAGTCCAAAGTTGAAACAGTGACACGTGGCACTCCGTACAAGTTCACTATTCGGTTTCATCCCATAAACAAGTCATGTTGCGACACTTAGCATATCTCTCTCATGGAGAATCCATTGAAGCTTAGATCTGTGGAGTTGGAAAGATGACAAGTCATTCTACCACAGGCCGATGTTTCAGACCCTGAGGATCTAAAATTTCAGAGATGCATCAGGAACAATATTGCATACCTTTCTGTCAAAACAAAATTGGATTCTGAGCACTTTCATTTTGGCTTGTCACTACTATGGGAAATTAGGGATTTTGACAGAAGTGGAATTTTGGAGTGCTCTCAGCACAGAATTTCTCTCCTCAGCAAAATTGAAATTTAGAGACCAAGATCGAAGTTTTTGGTTGGGTAGAACCTCGGGATCTATCAAACCCTAGTTTATTTTTTGGACAAGAAAAACCAGAAAACCAGATTTTGATAGAAGTTGCAAATGCGAAATTCGTAGGTCATTTTTGGAGTTTTCAAAATCTGAGCACACGAATTTGCTCACCTCAGTCAATTGCATTTCCCTGTCTAGACAAAAATTTTAAATTCCAAGTTTGGATTTTTAGGGTTTCTCTGCCTAACCCTAGCCAGCTCCAGATCCAGTTTCAGCAAATCAAAGTGTATAGGATTTGGTTAATCCTAGAAGAGAATTAATTGGACACCCACATAAGTGAAGAAGTTCCAGTTCCAGAGGGAGATGAGTCTAAGGCCTTACATAAGAAGACTACAAGCAATCTTGATAGGTATGACTTGAGGAGATACAGGTATGTTTTGAAATCTATTCATGATTAAGTTTATAATATGTTTGTCTTCATATTATTGAGGTTAGTACAATCTTAATTAATTTTAGACTTGTCTTATCACCTTAGTAAAAGTATGAATGCATGTGAATGATAGAAGACATTCATTGATTAGGGTTATGACACTTATGAATTTACTAATGCACTGTGGTGTTGTATGAGGATGATGTTGTCTGCTAACATGAAAGGTACGTCAAGAAATACAAATCAAGTTCTAGATCAAGAACATGTGACCATGCTGACATGAAGAAAAAGACTCATCCATAGACATTGATCACATAGAATCTCTACTTACAAGGTATGTATAATTTGGTTCTACAATGCTTAACTTATGAGATATGCAAGTTACTAGCACAAGGTCTCTAAATCATTGAAGAGAACAAAGAAGACATTGTTTGGGTATGTTAGACATAGCTAGCAAACATGATAATCCAAGTATGTTTTTCCTATATCAAGTTAGAATCCTAGCTTGTGTTAGGATCTTATATAAGTATACTTTTTGTATGATTGATAATGATTATTCATGAAGTTATAAGTTTGAGTAATCACAGGTTTATGCATATTATGCTTCTTACTTTGATTGATGATATGAAAAACCAGAAGAGTCCTATGGTCAAATAAGAATATGCATGAGTAAAATAAGTCCTCCCTGAAACCTTGAATACTAACGCTTGTGAAAAATTACCTGTGTATGAAATGACCATGACCATACATGTTTAAGATTATTTAGAATCATAATGTTTTGATAGTATTGAGATTATACTAATGAATGTATGATTATGTATGAGATCTTGAGGATGACACAATGATGACACTAGTGCACACTTAAGCATGCATAGTGGTCCAGGATGGATATAAGTTCAAGGATAGATAATCTAGGAAGCAAAGATCAAGAGGGAGCACACTTCAGTAGTTCCTGCAACGAAGCAAAGATTGATGAGTCCACCCAATAACCAAACAAAGATAAGTATTTGAATTGTCATTTCTTGTATATATGATTACTTAAATGATGTTGTTCAGTCATGTACATACTTATGTTCCTAGATTTAGGATGTATATTATGCATATTAGAAAAGCTGCATTAATGAACAAGATACTACTAATATACAAGTAATGGATAAGTGGCCTATGGTACTGTACAACATTCCATTGCTACTTATCTAGAATGAAACCTCTTTGCTGACATGTTGGGAGTTGTGCACACTCTTAACAATGTTCTGGTAGAGATGGAAGGCATCTAGAAAGTTACGGGATAAGGATAAATGTTGTATTGAAGCATTGGCTAAGATAATTGCATGACTGTATGACATATGTCCTTATGTGTAAGATTTTGTTCTGAAAACTATGGGAAGTTTCTAATCATGCAATTGAATTTGACTTGTATGAAAGATCGTGTACAATCACCTACAAAAGAAGGACAATGATATTTGTTCCAGCGACGAAGTTCAAGAAAACTACCTATTGAAGATATTGAAGAATTTGAAGTTCCCAGGATCAGGGATGCAGTAATGGAAGGATGCCATGATCAAGGAGTACCAGTCAATCATGAAGAATGATGTCTGGGATGCGGTCCCGAGACCAGAAGGGAAGTCTGTTGTGAATTCCAAATGGATTTACAAGATCAAGCATGTTGCAGATGGTAGCATAGAAAAATACAAGGCAAGATTTGTGGCACGTGGCTTCTCCCAGAAAGAAGGGATAGATTATGAGGAAACATTTGCACCTGTAGCTAGATACACTTTCATCAGATCAGTACTTTCTCTGGCTGCAGTAATAAAGTGGAAAAGGAATTGTATGTGGATCAACCACTCGGGTTTGAGACACATGACAGGGACACCCATGTGTGCAAACCGAAGAAAGCCTTGTACGGTTTGAAACAGGCACCCAGGACATGGTACGGAAGGATAGACAACTTCCTGACTAGTCTGGGATTTACCAAGAGTAAAGCAGATTCCAACCTTTACTACAAGGTTGAGGAAGGAAATCCAGTGATATTCCTACTATATGTAGATGACCTGTTTGTGACAGGTGAGGATGGATTGATTGCTGATACAAAGATGAAGCTTGCTGCTGAGTTTGAGATGAAGGACTTGGGTATGATGCACTATTTTGTAGGCGTGGAGGTGTGGCAAAGTGAAGATGGAATCTTCCTTGGACAAGGGAAGTATGTAGTAGAGATCCTGAAGCAGTTCGGGATGATGGACTGCAAGGCCATAACCACACCTATGGCATCAAACCTGAAGCTTTTGAGTGATGCTTCATCAGAGTTGGTTGATGCCACGATGTATCGTCAAATGATTGGGTCTTTGATGTACCTGAAGAACACAATACCAGATATTTTATTTGTTGTGAACACGTTGATCCAGCTCCTGACAGATCCTATACATGTTCACTTGATTACTGTAAAGCATATTCTGAGGTACCTAAAGGGTACGGTTGATTATTGGCTCAAGTATGATGCGAATCAGAAGATTAACCTGGAGGGTTATGTTGATTCAGATTGGGAAGGAAGTGCCATTGATATGAAGAGAACTTTGGGGTGCTGCTTCAGTGTGGGATCAGGTGTGATATATTGGTTTAACATGAAGCAGTCCTATGTAGCACTGAGTATAGCCAAAGCAGAGTATGTCGAAGCTTATTCGACCAGTTGAGAGGTAGTAAGGCTTAGGAAACTATTGTTAGATTTATTTGATCTCTAGTTGAATGCTACTTGTATCTTTTGTGAGAACCAGAGTTGTGTGAAGTTGTCCGAGAACCTGGTGTTCCACGAAAAGTCGAAGCATATCGAGATCAAGTATCACTATATTAGGGATATGGTGCAGAGAGGATTAGTGAAGCTCCTGTATGTTGTGACTGACGAGAAGATAGAAGATGTGTTGACCAAACCACTAGCCAGGGTGAAGTTCGAGTACTTCAGAGAGAGGCTTGGTGTTCTTAAGATTGAAGATACTTCCAAGAGGAAGTGATGGGACACAAATGCATAAGCCTTTCCAAGCATGTAGGTAGGAGGGTCCTCTCCATGGATGTGGATGTAAGTGTTGTGTGATGAGCATCCGGACGATGCTCCGTTATGAACATATGTATGATGTTCTATATGATGATGATCTGTATGATCATGTGCATCCGGGTGATGCACTGTGTATGATGGTGAGCATTCGGGTGATGATCCGAGGTCATGGCCTTTGATATCTTGTCACGTTGTGCGATAGCATATAATAGCATCCTAGGATATTTGTAGATACTCTTTCGAGGTTTTTCCTATGGCATATAATATCTCCCTGGGAGATTTGGTAGATGCTCTTTCAAGGTTTTGCTTGGAGGGACATATAATAGCTCCCTGGGAGATCTTGCAGGTTGTGCTTTGCACGTAATCAATCCTGGGATGCTCTTTTGAGGTTTTTTCTGTGGCATATAATAGCACCCTGGGAGATCTTGCAAGTTGTGCTTAGCGCGTAATTAGTCCTCAGATGCTCTTTCGAGGTTTTGCTTGCCTGCATATAATAGTTCCCTGGGAGATCTTGCAGGTTGTGCTTTGCACGTAATCAGTCCTGGGATGCTCTTTCGAGGTTTTGCAAGATGCACATAGTCAACCCTAAGATTCCAATGGATGGCCCACTCATAGATATGATGAAGACCTACATGGAGGCTAGGCCTACATCTAGCATGAAAAAGGGTTGGCTCTGTAGAAATTACTATGACAAGAAGAATTGAGAGATAGCACCAATGATCAAGATGACGAGTACAACAACAGTGACGATGATGCTTCAGTGATCCAGTGATTGATGATCCAGATCGAATACTGAAGACTTGTTCCTATATGTATTGATTCCTATGTCAAGAGAATACCTTCCTAGTTAAGAGGGAGTGTTGATGTATTTGTACCTTTGGAATGTATTCACTTGCATATTTTATATTGTATTTGTATTTTATTGTTATACCTTTGACGTAGATGTTTATTCATCCAGTCGGAGAAGTCATTATTGTACTTGGGTCATGCAAAGTCATTGAGGTCCATCCTCCCATGAATTATGGGGCATTAGACCCCGGAGTTGTGTCTTTCATGGGTTATTAGACTCCCCTAGTGGGGTCGGCCAAGTGACAAGTGGCAATGGGTTATTAGACTCTCCTAAGGGATGTCGGCCTAGTTAGAGTAAAAGACAAGTAAAGGTAAAGTATAAATAGAGAGGAGAACCTCTCTATTTAGCCATTCACACACTCACTCACTTCATATTAGTGAGATAGAGGAGGAGTGCGCATAAGTGGAGGAGGAGAAGCTGCTAGGAGACTATCTCTTGTTTTGGGGTTTTGTATTGGTGCTCATTCTATCTCTAAGGAAGTTGCGGGGTTTTCTCCTTTATGGTTTCCCCGGTGAAATGCTTTGTGTCTCTTGTCTCTTGTCTCTTATGTTTGATATCTTGTACATGTTGTTATCTCAGTTAAGATCCTAGATCATATTGAATTAAATGATGAAAAAATAACAAAGTGGATATGTGTGACAATACATCAGTGAAGTGACCAACATGATTTCCATGTGGGTGTTGGAATATTCTCACCATCATCATTTTTATTTTCATGCATGCATGCATTAGTATGGTAGTCTCCCAGCACCTAGTCCCCAGTTTTTATCCCCCAAGAGCCTGTTTTTAGCCATTGGTATCGCTCCTACCTACCTAGTGCACATTGTTTCCATCATATGGATACTAATGCGCCCTACTACACACTTCTGGGATCACATCAATTAGTTCATGTATTGATTAGTCAATTCTTAGATTGATTGCTCAGTTAAGTGACTTTAGCTTCCAGTTGTTTATATCATAGTGCCACTTGACTATTGATAGTCTATCATGCACCCTTGGAGTCTCCTTCCCTTGATTAGTGCTCACATGCATCAGTTAGGCTCAGTTAGACTCACATTTGACTGACCTTTGACTATCAGTGGCCACTACTACTGATTGGGTGATGTTTCTAATGCAGTCCAAGCCATGCCATGAGGAGAATTTGAATCACCTCCACTGATATCAAATTCATTCTATTGTACTTAGATATTTTTTCTAGCATACAGTTGATGAATGAAATTACAACAGTTTTCCACATTCTTTGAGTTTCAGGTGTGAATATTGATCATATTCTTTCTCTTCTTCTCTGCAATTCTTTGAGTGAAATTGTGAGGTTTTTTCTAGCTAAAGTGATCTTCACTTGTAGAATTTTGCATGGTATCAGATATTGTTACAGCTATTCGAGTTGCAGCAGTTGCAACATTTTAATGAACAATTATTTTTCAATAGATCACCAGAAGCCTCTGGATTTCCACAACAAATCCTAGTGCCATTGCATTGAATTCACTAGAGAAATCTAGTGAGGTATATCCAGGTGTGAAGGATCCGAATAAAAGTGCTCACTACCCTAAAGAATTGTTCTTTACATTCTGCAACAAACCTCCAGCAAAATTTCCTTATTTTATTGCAGGTTATTCCATCTTCATCAGATTCGAATTCAACAGCTACTATGGATATCCATTGTTTTTGCAGGTTATTCGAATTTTCTGCAGTTGCAATAGTTTCCTACAGTTGTAGCAGTTTTGAAGTTTTCTACAGTTGCAACAGTTTTGAAGTTTTTTGCAGTAGCAACAGTTTTCTATAGTTGCAGCAGTTCTCCGTAGTTGCGGTAGTAGATTCAAAATCAGTAACTACTATGGATCTCAAACTCACCTCCTTCAACTATTTCGAATGGAAAGTAAAAATAGAGATCTTCATGAAGTCCAGAGGTCTCTTCAGAGTGTCACATGGGACAACATTCGAACCTACTGATGCTACACAGAAACCCAAATAGCTGATAGAATTGATGCAACAATTGGATTTCTACTCCTCAGTATTTCTGATGATCTACATTTCATCTTTCTGGTCTCAAAAATCCCAAGGAGGTTTGGACAAAGCTTGAAATTGTGTTTGGACAAAAGGATGATTTGAAAGAGCATCAGCTGGAACATGAGTTAATCTCTCTGAGCCCCAACAATTTCGACTCTATTGATGAGTTATTCACCAAGCACAAGAACTCGATTGTGCAGATGAAGCAATATGGAATTGAGAAAGATGAAGAAGAAGATACATAAGACATTCCTTTCTTTGTTACTCTAGAAGTTGAAGACAATTTTGAATTGTCTACTTCCCATGTAGCAAAAGCAGATGAAAGTAACAAACTGATGGAGTTGATCCGTCTTCTAATTCTAATTCTGAGCAAGATATGTCAGCTACTACTCTAGAAGTTGAAGAGACTTTCGAAATATCTACTTCTCATGAGCCTACTAATGTGCAAGATGATGATATACAGAGTGTTTTGGGGGTAAAATCATATTTTGGAGGTGATGCATTCACCCTCATTGATCAAATGCTTCCTATGAACTTCTACTTTGTCATTGGCACATGTTTTCAGAGTTTCTCCGAAGATGGAAGACACTACCATTCGCTTGGGTTCAAGTCTCAGGCATATCCTTGTGATTTTTGTTTTGATCTCACCCCTCCCGGTTCAAAGGAGATCATAAGGGACCATTTATCAATTCTTGGAGTTCATTTGCAATCCAAGATACCATCATCATATCATAGGTCATTTGGTTATGATCTCACCTATCTTTGTTCAAAGGAGATAGCAAAGAACTATATACACATTCTTGGAATCGATCCTACCTCAGTTGGTTCGAATCACATGTTCCAGAATGATCTTCATATTTTTGGATTTGTTCTCACCATGTTTGGTCAAAAGAGAAAGTTCATGAAGCCTCCATATTCGCTTGCATCAATTGAAGGAGAAGTAAATCACATGTTTTTGGAGCATGATCCACTTCTTCCCAAGAGGAAGATACCTCCATAAATTGAAGACAACTTGCCTACCACACCACCACTGCTTGTTGAGCAAAAGAGAGAAGCTCCATCTCAAGATATTTTAGATTCTGACTTTGAAAGTGATGAAGAGTGAATGCTAGATCTAGATCCACAAGAAACTGAAGATCTAGCACTTGGCAGTGAAGATGAGCGAATGTATCCAGATCCACAATAACCTGAAGATGCAAGTCTTCTTCCTAGATGGGATACCACAAATCTTAGATCTGTCGGTGATCTTGTTGGAGATCCACTTGATCCAAGGAGAACCAGATCTGATTTTCAGAATGGAAGGTTTCCACCTTCTCACACAAATCCATTACTTGCTGACAGAGTTATTCTTGGTGAAGAAGTTCACTTACCTTCGATCCCTTCTTGGGGTGAGTGATGCACATGCTTGATTAGATTTTTATAGTCTATTTTGAGGGTGGGATTTCTTCCCACTGGGTTTTCCCTCTTTCCTCACATTTTTACTTAGATTGTTGTACGGGGTGAACTTTGGTCTCAGTTACCAGGGCCATATTTTTTCAGTTCTACTTCCTCATAGTCCATCTTGCGGGGGGTGTTGGAATATTCTCACCATCATAATTTGTATTTGCATGCATTGCATGCATACTACATGCATCCATTCATTAGTATGGTAGTCTTCCAACACCTAGTCCCCATTTTTTAACACCTAGGAGCCTATTTTTAGCCATCAGTAGCACTCCTACCTACCTAGTGTGCATTGTTTTAATCATATGTATACTAATGCCCCCTACTACACACTTCTAAGATCACATCAGTCAGTTCATGCATTGATCAGTAAGTTCTTGCATTGATTTCTCAGTTAACTGATTGTAGCTTCCAGTTGTCTATATCAGAGTGCCACTTGACTACTTACAGTCTGTCATGCGCCCTTGGAGTATCCTTCCCTTGATTAGTGCTCACATGCATCAGTTAGACTCATTTAGACTCACATTTGACTGACCTTTGACTATCAGTGGCCACTACTACTAATTGAGTGATGTTTCCAATGCAGTCCAAGACATGCCATGAGGAGAATTCGAATCACCTTCACTAATATCGAATTCATTCTATTGTACTTAGATATTTTTTCTAGCATATAGTTGATTAATGAAATTACAACAGTTTTCCACATTCTTTGAGTTTCAGGTGTGAATATTGATCATATTCTTTCTCTTCTTCTCTGCAATTCTTTAAGTGAAATTGTGAGGTTTTTTCTAGCTAAACTGATCTTCACCTGTATAAATTCACAATGGTAACCTACTAAAAAATCTCCATCGTAACTTGGATATTATAAATAAACTTCAGAACCATCCAGGTTCTTCTACCTGATCCTGAATCGATACAAATCTAACCATGTGATTACAAGGTGTTCAAGTCGAAAATGGTAGAAACCACTTGATTATTGGTCAATGATGTAAATCATTAACAAGTGCATGGGAAATCATCGATCAATGATGACAATGATCCCCAAAGTATAACCATTACTTTCCAACGAATATGAATAGATGTTTTAATGTCAAAAATTCGCAGACCTATTCAATTAGAGTTCAATAATGAAAACCTACTATCGGATACGAGGACACCTGTCATTGAGGTATGCAGGTACTAAGGTGGTTCCTAAGTATTATTCCTAGATGATGTGTTGAATTCGATAGGAATATACTCATCGGACGAGGGAAATGATGAATTCCACATCAACGACACAAAATCGACAATAAAGTGATGCAAGATAGTGGATTTGATGAGTGTGGAATGACACAAGGATGTACAGGCCTAAAATATTGCATAGGATGACTCGGCTAAATACTTACCTTGAACATTTAATGGCACGACAATAAGTGACTTGGAAACATTGACTCAATGAGTCAAATACTGATACATAATAAAACAATGGCTGAGGCATTCTTAGGATGACTCGAGGGAGTAAGATAACTCGTGAACTGGTGTGACTCAGAGGAAAAGCAGATTTTCCAACTGTATGACAAGACATAAATAGGTTCCATCTTCAAGGGTGACACAAGTTGCCATAAAGCTCTTTAGAGGTAAACTTGGCTTATTTCTCCCCAACCCACATCATGATGGATGAGTACCCCTTTGTATTTTAGCGAGATTGAGGAGGATAAGATATGCTCGGTATAACTCATCTTATGATGATTCAAATATCACATGTTTTATGAACTTGAGAAAGGAGGGGTTTGGTCACATAAGGGCCCTTCAATGTTCAGTTTCATGAGTTAAAATAAGGAAAAAATAGGTGACATTTCACATTTAGAGAGTCTGAAACAGTCAAAAGAACACTCTGAAATACTTTTTCGTGAAGTTAGTCGCCTAATCTCGAAAAAGTATAAAATAATGCAAAGGAGAATTCTTCTAGTCAATGATGGACTAGAGTCTACCTTTTTCATAATTAATACTACCCATCCTGAAAAAGGGGTAAACCAAAACTTAATAGATGCCCTTTCAGAAACTTTTACGAGCGTGAAAGGAAATAAGCTCGCTCGACGATCTTTTCACATTTAAGGAGTTTGAAAAGAGCTTAAATAAAACTCCATCAAGTTTATTTTCGTATCATAATCATTACAAGGCCCAAAAAGTAATAAAACCATCTTCATAATGATGACCATTTCATGGTTATAATGTGCTTGAAACAGTCAAACCATGCACCCATACACAAAATCATAATGATCCTACAAAAAATATCGAAACTAGTCGCAAAAGGGATTAGATATCTAAGCAAAACTTAGTAAAAATGGATTAAAAGATCCAAAAAGGAAAACCCCAGTGTGAACACAAGTCAAATAACTGGTTCCAAGATGGTTAAAAGTAAAAATAGAAATAAAGAAATTACAGTTTACCTTATTTACCTCTTCGAGTGATTTTTTACCCCTTTTGGAAGGAAATATTCAACAGTTGATTGCAGGAGATCTAGGGCATCATTTCGCGAACTGTCTATTCTAGGTAATAAATTGGGCCATTCTATTTCTTTTCATTGTGATTTTTTTCCATTTCATGAATATTTTTCAAGGTTTTGGGGCTTTGGGGGAAACCATTTTTCTCCCATGTAGATCATCGTGCCCCCCATATTATGAAGCGCAAAAAAACATGATATTTTCATGATTCTCGTAGTAGCTAGGGCGCTAAAAACTGATTTTTTCGCTCTGTATCACACTGCAGGGGTGCGATGATGTGCAACCAAAGCAAAATTTAAGTTTTATTGAGTGGATTAAAGGAAAATATTGGCTTCTAGAGTTTGACTAAGTGTTTCTCTTGTCTATTTCAGGTGTTTTCAACTCTCAAAGAGAAAAATGATTCACTAGAACGAGAGAAAACATGAAACCGATGATCGGGTTTCCCTAAATGAACAAGCAACTTTGAATGCACTAAGGAACTGTGGCTTGTTGAATTTATTGAGGACATAAGTGATGAGGAAGAAAGGGGCATTATTGAACCATCTCATAGAGATGTGGGATGTGGACAATAAATATTTTAATGTGGGTCCACATGTCCTAGAGATCGAAATAGAGGAAATCTATTTCTTGATGGGTCTCTGAAGGAGAGGTGCACTAGCTGTGTTGAGTGGTCACCAAGGTGGTAACAAGATTACTGACAACCTCATCAATCAGTTTTTTTCCCCAAGAACACATAGAACAAGCGGAAAAATTCTGATAAAGAATGTGGTTGAATTGCCTCTATGCACTATCTTGTTCACGATTGCTAGGGTTGCAGACAACATAGGATCTCACCATGCCATCAGGGCATAGATGTTGTGTGATGTAGAGTGCATGGAGCATGCGATATTTAACTGGTGTGGAGGGTTGCTGGTCAACTTGAAAGACCAACTCACCAAGTGCAGGAGTGGAAGACATAAATAGTTTGGGTATGGGACCATTTTGGTCACATTATTTCTAGAGAGGGTGCCACTAATCCTCCCTTAGCTTGATGTATCGATACATCCTCCATCCAAGCCATGAATGGAGTTGTGGACTAGTTTTGCAGGATGTTTGGGGGGAACAGTGGCTCAAGTATGACATTGATTTCTTCTTGTGGTGGAGGCACAAGATCCCTATGATATAAGACTATTCCTATGCAAGGATGGACTTCCGTGGAGATCCAAACATGTTTCTTCCCAAAGAAGAGAAGTGGGATGCTTCAGGCATGTCCTTATAGAAAGAATGTATTTTTTGAATTTGTGTTTAATACTTAATTTTTTTGGTGTACAATGGGGATTTCATGTATGTACATGTTATGCTGCATATGTTGGGGCTACATGAACAAAGGGGCCTTCTCCTCTTCACCGTTGAGGAGAGATATTTGTAGTAGATGAGGAAGATGAGGGTGGACTTCGTGACGTAGAGAATAACCTGGAGGGACTAAACATGGGAATCCCAGTGATGAGGGTGCATGACGTACCCTATCGGATCCAGAGGCACATAGTGGGGTTCCAGAGAGGATTAGTCGACTTCTACTTTGAGTGGCCCGAGTGGTTGTGTGCTATTGTGCTAATAAAATCTCTCTACGGATAGGTAGATATCCCCTTGGGATTAGAAAAGGTCCCTAATTTCCTACCCAAGACAAAAAAGAAACAAATAGACACTAAAGTCCTCCTATATCTAGTCCATGCATAAATTAGCAAGCTATGGGAAGACAAAGCAGGTAGATGGTGTACCTTTCTTTGAGGGTTGTCCTTGGTATTCCTATGTTGCTCCAGCTCGAGCCTTTGATCACAGGCTTATAGACCTGTTCACGAAAGAAATACAACACCTTATGCAAAGCCATATATGTATAAACAAATATCTAATTATGACAATAAAGGCAATTTTATGCATTTATCATTAGAACATGAAAATGGGAGGAATAGGCTAAGTTATATTAATAAGAAAGCTGTCAATACATGTACATCAAAATGTATTATACTTGACATTGTTGCGGCATGATCATCCTCCAATATCTCTGTTATCACTCAGGATTCTTCCAGGTGCGGCATAAGGGATCATTGAAGTAACAATTTCAACTACACTCTTGTGGATGGAAACTAGCCTTTCCAAACACAGAGAGGGATCTCTCTCTCACAACTCTTTCAACACACATCACTTGAAATGGATGGTTGTGTATTAATAGTGATGGATAGACATTCAGATAAGGGTATTAGGGATTTCAATTGGTTGGGTTGAGGATAGGTATATCATAGGGCATGGAGTCAAACTTTCATGGGTTTTATGTCACAGATGACTGATTGGAGTATAATTTTAGAAGCAAAGGAAAGGTAAATGAAGTTTTTTCAAGTCAAAGAGGTATTAGCAGGTGGTGGCAAAAAGGGAAACAAGATCCATCACATAATTAGAGCATTATGAATGAATTCTAACTTGCGATTTCAGAAGGAGAGGGTGGAGTATCTAATCATATGAATTTGAAGCATCAAATGGTAGATGAATTTTATACCATGTAATCTTCATTTAAACACTTTAGAAGAAGACAATCGATGGAAAATACTAGCAAGGAAAGCATGCACAGGAATTACATACATCAAAACATTCATTTCAGGAATTTCTGATCCAAAATTAAATCTTCGCATTAATCAAAGGATAGGTTTAATCACATACTCATAGTTTTCTTATCTCAAAATCCCAACCCTTGGGTCTTATTCAAAACCTGCCTTTATAGGCTTACAAAAATAAAAAACTTCTTGACTACTTCAACCATATGTGGTTGTTCATTAAATTGGAAACTACAATTGTTTGTAATACCTCTGATCTAACTATTAGTCTTATGTACTATTTATTAAAAATAAAAGTAAAAAACTGTAAGTGATGTGGTGGTCTTCTTTCTTCACTCGAGCTGTTCGGATCAATATCTTGTTCTTGAACTGGATATGAGCTGATGGGGTACCTTTAGTGCGCTACCAATGTAAACTTGAACTGTTGAAACTACCTATTGTCCTTTATATTGATCCCTTTCAGGATGATTTGTAGGGATTGACTTCATATTGCATTTTCTTATGCCTTCATATCAAATCCCAGTCGCGGAATAGTTTTTTTATGCAGTCGAATATTCCATCTTTTTCTCCTGTTTTGCGATTTTACAAAGATGCAATTTATTTTAAAACGTCAACTTTAGTTCGCAATCCGAAATATGCAAGACACAATGAAGGAGTCAGAAGTCGACACCCCAACACACAAATTCAAGAGATTACACCTCTGAATTCTGCAATCCAGAATCCGAAATACGGGCGTTGTAAAGTCAGAACACCTTCTACATAGCTTCGAATAAATCACTCCTCCTACTTCTGCAATCCGAAATGTGGGAGTTGAAAATTCGAAACACCAAATTGACAACTTTGAATAAATCCTTCCTCCGACTTCCGCAATCCACAATGTGGGAGTCAGAAGTCGGAACCAAATTCACCGGTTCGAAGAAATCATTCCTCCGACTTCCGCAATCTGGAACACGGGAGTCAGAAATCGAAACCGCAAATTCACTGCTTCGAAGAAAACACGCCTCCGCAATCTGCAATCTAACATGCGGGAGTTGGAATTCAGAACTCCAAATTCACAGCTTTGAAAAATTTACTCCTCCGCAATCCGCAATCCAAAATGTCGGAGTCGGAAAGTCAGAAAATGGACATACAACTTCAAAGAAATCACGCCTCCACAATCCGTAATATGAAATGCAGGAGTCAGAAAGTTGGAACCCCGACGTACAACTTCGAAGAAATCATGCCTCCGCAATCCGCAATCCGACATGCGGGATTCGGAAGCTGGAAATCCAAATTCACATCTTTGAGAAAATTACTCCTCCAACTTCCGCAATCCGCAATGCAGGTTCAAAAATTTGGAACCTCTGCAAAATTTCTCTACAGTCGTCGATCCAATCGCTCTCTTTTTTCCTTTGGCACCTTCAGGGGAAACTGGAATCGATCCTTTTTGGCGTCAATTCTGCTTTTGTGGAGATTAGGTAAAGCACCGATTCTATTTTCTTTATCATAAATATCAAAATGGATAACTCCTCCATTGTTTCGGCTGAACGCGGATAAATCCTTCGATCGATGTAAAACGGATAACTCCTCCGATCGGGCTCCTTTCCTTTGTCCTCCAACCATTTCGGTGGAACATTCAATCTTGCTCCGAACAAAATTCTCCCCAAAAGTCTAAGTTTTTTTTTTTTAAGTAAGGGTTTTTTCTTTTTCTTTTTTTCTTTTTTGGAATGAATGCAAATAGAACTGAAGAATATCTGAATGAAACTAAAAAAAAATGGTAATGTACAGTGAGGATGGGTTGATAGACTCATTTTTTCACTGGAGATAGTGTTTTAATAATTTCCCGTTGACTGGTCCTTGACCTACTGGTTCACCCTCTTTGTCTAGAAAAATGAAGGCATTGTTTCCATGGTAAGCAATGACTGTATGAGGCCCCTTCCAGAGATGATAAAAAATTTGGGCTTGTTCTTATCTTCTAGCATCCCACTTCAGCACCAAATCTCCCACCTGCAAATTATCCTCCTTGGTTCTCTTGTCAAAAAATTTCTTGACTTTCTCTTGAGACAATATAGATTCAGCATGTACCTTGTCTCTGGTTTCTTGTACTTCAATCAGTTGATTGGATCTCCTTATATCAGGGTTTGGTTCTTCTTCTTGTCCTTGTAATTGTCTCATTGCATGTCCCTTGAGGGAATCAAGAAATATTACCTCGGTTCCATATACCAATTTGAAAGGAGAAGTCCCAATAGATCTCTTGGAGGAAATCCTATCATCCCATAGAGAAAAAGTCAGCTTGGTGTGCCAAATCCTTTTATTTTCTTGCAGCACCTTCTTGATGATCCTAACCAGACTTTTGTTAGATAACTCAGCCAATCCATTTCCCTGGGGGTATTAAGCAATAGAATGGCCCAATTTTATGTGAAATTCATTACAAAATTTGACCATCTTCTTGGATTTGAAGGCTTGCACGCTATCAGTGATTATTTTAATAGGACAACCAAACCTGGACATGATATTTTCCTCCAAATATTTGATGATGACTATGTCAGTGGCCTGTCTGGTTGGTACTGCTTCAATCCATTTGGTGAATTAATCGGTGGCAGTCAATATCAACCTGTGTTGTCCATAGGATTTGGGAATGATTTCACCAATGAAATATATCCCCCACTGCTAGAAAGGGGCTTCTACAGAGATTGGTTTTAAAGGAAAGGGCGGGAGATTCCTTTTTCCTTCAAAGATCTGGCATTCATGGCAAGTATCTAACTCTTTATATGCATCATTGAACATAGTGGGCCAATAAAATCCTTCCCTCAGAATCTTGTTGACAGTGGCCTTCCAGTAATGGTGTCCTCCACAGACACCTTTGTGAAACTCTCTTATGGTCATTCTGGCTTCATCTCCAACATGCAGTTCAATAAAATACCTCCAGGATCCTTCCAATAAAGGCCTCCATTTTGTTGGAATATTTTATATTCCTTGGAAGGTAATAATGTCTTTGTATTATGTCGGAAGATATCCACAATCTTATGTAAAAGAGTAATACATTATATCCCATATTCATTATGCTAAAATATACTCTTGATATTCATTATTATATAAAGAGATGTTATTATGGAGAATTATATTATCCCACATCTAATATGTGAGAGTAATTCCTCCTCATCTCTTCGTATATAATAGAGTCAAGGGAGTCACATCACTCACACATTATATTTACCTATTCACACAAGTATTGCTATATTGTATTGGGGTTATTGGCATTTATCTCTTGTAAGCTTGAGGGAGATATTCTGGAGATAATAAAAGACTACCTTCCCATGGATGTAGCCCAATTGGGTGAACCACGTATATCTAATGTAATCTTTTCTCGTGTTCTCTTTTTTGCACTTATTGTTGATATATTATTGCTTTGCATAGATAGGTAAGCTATTTTACCTAGATCCATATCTCTGGCACATTTAGTATGCAAAAATTTTCATCCTTGATTTTTATTGACCTGGCTTTGCTCTTTCCCATATTAGGGGGTGCTTGTAAGTTCTACAAAAAATATATAATGTCATATTACCAAGGAGAAGATAATAATCTTTCTGATACCTACAACAGTGGGTCTTGAGAAGTTCCTTCCAACATGTGTGATACCAAGTTCACACTTAGTGAATCCCAATTTGCATCGGCCATGAGTCTGGTCAGCCCCTTCCGTTTGACAAGCTTTGTAGGATTGATTTCTAATTCATACTCCAATAGTACATCTATCCATTTTTCCCTTCGACCTTCTGGATCAAGCTGTGTCAATATGTCTTTTACAGCAGCATTAGGGACAAAATTAATAACATGAGAATGTAAAACATAAAATCCGAAATCCTTTAGGGTTTTGAACATGGCATAGGCATGTTTTTCCCTAATATTTTACTTGAGCTCAGCATCTCTAAGAGACCTACTGAAGAAAGCTATGGGTTGCTCAACTCCTTCTTGATTTTTTGGTAGAAGAACTCCTACTCTGGAATGCTCTCAGGAAAAATAAAACATAAGAAATTATTTTTCAATATCAAGACTGATTAGTACTAGTGCTTCAAACATGTTATACAACTTGACGAGAACCCGTCATTGTTCTCGTTTTTTGGGGGGTCAATTTTAGTAGCTTTTTTTACCTTCATTTCAAAAAGTCTGTATACTGGTAGCATCATTTTTCATTTTGATCCATTTTTTTGTGATTTTGAAACTTCTTGGTCATAAGAAAACTATAACTTTTATTTACAAGGGCCTTTTTTCAAAGTTTACAAAAAAAACTACATTTAGTAGCTTGTTATAATGAAAAAATACACACTTTTTTGAATTTTTGTTACTTTTAAAAACCATTTAGAATGAAATATATATATATTTTTGAAGTTTTTTTTAAATTTTTCTCTCAAATGAATCATTTGATAGGCAATTTTATCAACAAAAAGAAAAACAAATTGTCATTTCATACATTTTTTTTATGCATTTTAACCTTTTTTTAGAGTAGAACTAAATATATTTATTTATTTTTTATTTTAAATTGAAAAAGTATCCAAAAGCGAAAAAAAAAAAAAAAAAAAACTAACAAAACTTAAAAACCAAAAAAAATTAAATAAATAAAAATAAAAATAAATAAAAACTCTAAAGTTTAAACTAAATTTGAAAAAAAAAACTATATAAAAAAAATTCAAAACAAAAAAAATCAAAATCAAATTATAAAATATATAACAAAAATAATCATTATTAAAAATTTAATTAAAAAAGAAAAAAACAATAATTCCAAACCCCATCCCCCTCTCGCTCTCCCCTACCTCCTCTACCCTCCACTCTACTCTGCCCCTCCCGCCGCACCTCCCTACCCCCTCTCCTCCCCTCCCCTCCCTCTCGTCCCCCTCCCCTCTCCCCTCTCCCCCCTTCCCTCCACCTATCTGCCACCCCCCACGCCCTCCCCCACCCCTGTCCCCCTCCCCTCCGGTGGTGCAGTGCCCAACCAACCCCTCTGATGGGGTGGTGCAATTCTTAGAATCGCGCCACCATGAAGAGGCGGCGCTTGGGAGGAAGAAGGAGCAGTGTCGCGGGAGGGGCGGAGTAGAGGGGAGGGTAGAGGAGAGGGGGTAGCACGAGGGAGGGTAGAGGAGGTAGGGGAGCGTGGGAGGGGGATGGGGTTTGGAATTATTGTTTTTTTTTTTTAATTAAATTTTCAATATAGTTTAAAGGTTGAATTTTCTTTGAATTTTTTTTTTTTATACAGTTTAAATTTTGATTCTTTTTTAAATATAAGTATTTTATATAGTTTTTTTTTTAAATTTGAATTTTTTTATAGTTTAGGATTTTGATATTATTTTTAATATTTTTTTTTTTTAATTTAGTAATTGGAGTAGTGTTTTTTCAAAAAAATTATTAAATTTTCTTGATATTTCAATTTTTTTTCTTTTTAAACGTAAATAATTCTAAAAAAAATAATCGAATTGAATTTTTTCTTTTAATTATTCAAACATGTTCATGGTTTTTAAGTGTTTTTAAATCTTAATTTTTTCGTTAATAAATTTGTTTTGTTTTTTTTTAATTTTTGTTTTATTTTGATTTTTTTACAATTTTTTTTTTATATATTTATCTTTTAAATTTTTTGTTTTATAAAATTTTTTTTAAGGTTGAAATTTTTATTTTATTTTTTATTTTTTAATTTGCTTTTTGAATTCTTTTAATAAATTTTGCAATTTTGAATTTTCACTTTTTTTATTTTTTATTTTTTAATTCCAAGAGGACTACTTTTCAATCCAAGGGGCAATTTAGGGTTTTAATTAGAACGATACCACCAATGGTTCATTTTCAGGTTGGTTTTTGGTGCTTTTGATGCAAAAATAATATTTTTTATGGAAAAAGTTCTAGTTTGTTATATATAGTTCTTGTTTTAGAGTATACTGCATTTCCTCTTTCTCCCTTGTGGACCTAATTATCATAACTTTCACATTTTATGGTTTAATATATGGTTTTATTATGAATAATATTATAAATTCTTGTATTTTATATGAAAAGAGTGGTAAACTTATTTATTGAATAATTTGTGTTTAACTCAATGCATTTTTTATACAATTTTCCTAATAGATTAAATAAGCACAAATTTCAATTTTGATAAAATCATATAAAGATGCCATTTTTTGAAAAAGTGTGCTACCGGTAGCATCAGTTTTCAATTTAGAGCTTGATTTTAAGGTTTTTGCAAACAACAATAACAAATGTTTTGGTCCATTTCTATATTTTTCACCCCAAATAAAAAAGTGGTGCCCATAAAAACCCATATTTTTGCACAAAAACACCAAAAACCAACCCCGAATCAAAAAGTGGTGCTACCGGGGTTGTTTTTTGGTGTTTTTGTGCAAAAATATGGGTTTTTATGGCTAGAGTTCTCGTTTTGAGTATATAGTTCTTCTCAAGTTGTATAACATGTTTTCAACTATTGCCTTCTTTATATCTCCAAATGCTTGCTTTGCTTCAATAGTCCACCTGATCTGATTATCCTTTTTAAGCATGTTTGTAATTGATTTCATGATTTCTCCAAAGTTGGGGATGAATCTTCTTAAGAATTTTACTCTGCCAAGAAAATATTGGACCTCCCTTTTGCTCCCGGGGAGCTCAATTTTCTGTATGGTGTCATCTCTTTCTGGGTCGATTTTAATTCCATATTTAGATATTACATGACCCAACAACTTACCTTCTTGCATGGAAAAGTTTGACTTCTTGGGGTTCACAGAAATCCCAAACTTTCTACATTTTCAAAATACTTGGTGTGGATGTTTCAAATATTCTGCATCAGATTTGGAATACACAGTAATATCATCCATATATATAACCACGAACTTATCTCTTTCTTATGCAAAATCTATATCCATAGCTCTCTGAAATGTGGCTCCCGCATTTGGTAGACCAAAAGGCATTTTAGCATAAATGAAATTTCCCCAAGGTGTGGTAAATGTTGTTTTTTCCTGATCTTCTATTAACACTTTTACCTAATTGTATCCTAAAAATCCATCCAGCATGGAAATTCTTGCTGCCCCTACAAATTTTTACAAAATATTATCCATTTTGGGAACGGGATAATTATCTTTTAGGGACACTTTGTTTAGATTTCTGAAGTCTATACATAATCTGGTTTCTCCATTTTTCTTTCTTACTGGGACTATGTTTGCTACCCACTTTGAGAATCTTAATGAGACTATGATTTTGGCTTCATATAGTCTCCTCACTTCCTTTTCTATGAGAGAGAGTAGCATAGGGTTCATCCTTCTTAGCTTATGCTTGAATGGTTTTTCACCTGTCTCTACTGGTATGGTGTGTTGTATGATAGATGTATCATATTCCTTTAAGTATTCATAACACCATGCAAAAACATCAGAAAAATTTCTTGTTAAGTCAACATAATCATATTTAGTACCCGGGGATAGGGATTTAGATAGCTTGACCATTTTAGGTTCCTTATCATCCCCAATGTTGCAGTGTTCTACTTCACTGTGATTTGGAACAACTTCAGTGTTTTTGGCCACATCATTTTCATCGAAAATATTTTCTAATGGTACTTAACCCTTTGGCAATATAGTTTCTTTTCAACTGAAGGATCTCTCTCTCCCCCAACCTTGTTAGGAACTTTGTTGGATCAGGTTCCCATTCTTCATTTGCACAATTTTCTTGATCAATATGGGTATTGGAAAAATCCTCTGTCATCTCTAGAAATTTCTTTATTTGCTGATCATCTTCAAAAAATTTCCAGTGTCTGTTATTTTCAAGGACATAAGGCTTATTCTTTATATTGATCATATAGGTTCTGGTGGGATAAACAGGGAGTTGGAATCTGCTAGCAAAGCTAGATAAGGTATCTGTTGTTGTGTTATGCTCTCTAGGGATGAAAGAAATATTGTGTTATGTAAAGAAATTATCGAACATATCCCAAAAAACATTCCTATAAGCCCTCATTTTGGGGTGTTTGGTATCATAAACCCCATTTACTTGTTGGATTATAAATTCCGCATCTCCATAGAATTTTATTTTTTTAGATTTCAACTCCCTAAACACATTCAACCCTAACAACAAAGCTTCATATTCTGCTACATTGTTTGAGCAGTCAAACATCAGTTTAAAGGACTGCAACCTGGAGAATTTATTTCCTTCATCTGGGAGGGTGATCCATACTCTTGTCCCAACTCCTTCCTTATTTATGGCCCCATAAAATCTCATAGTCCAGAGACCTTCCTTCTGGGCCATAGTTGTATCTTCTAGTTCTATTTCTGACTTATCATCGCTTCCCCTTTCTACCTGCTGAGTGTCGTCTTGTTCGCTTCGAAATCTTCCAATGCATTGTGAGTCTTTCTCGATGTCAGTTCCATCATTTGTTTCATGGAAGTCAAATATTTTCATATCTTTTTATCCTAAACCAAGGTCATAATAGAAGATCAAAGAGCCTACATCAGTGTCTACACCAAATATGGTATGATTTTCAGGTTTACTTTTACTGCTTACTACATAGGACAATCACCATTCTCTATATAGTCTTTTGTTTTCTCCAAAAATAGGGATGGTGGCATAAGACATATCCATCTGCAGTGTTCCCTTAAGTTTAGATGTCCAAGATATCAATAACAACATTCCAAATTTGGGTGGAATTTCTTCCACTACTACATCCATTACCGCATTCTTCTAAGGGATTTGTGTCAGTGATACAACCATACCTTTGATCAACCCCAGGCACTGTACTCTTATGAAATCAAATGAGAATAATTATTTAAAAGGTCCAGTGATTTATAATCCTATACTTTCTACCACTGATTTTGGCATGAGGTTATGTGAGGCCCCAGAATCTAACATATCATTATGTGGTATATGATCATGTATACTCAGACTGACATAAAAAGGGGGAACATCATCTTCTTGAGCTCTTTCATCATCATGTAAATTAAGAGTGTTTGGTTGCTTCCCTTCTTCTCCCTTCACCATTTCCAGAATATGATTCTTATATTCTGTATTTTTTAACAACTCATTGAAGGGGATTGAGATCTTTATCTTAGATATTTAATTTTCTAAACTGAAAGAAGAATGGGTTTTCTCTACTGTTTTCACATTACTTTCATCCTTCCCTTCTGGGACCCTTTTAGGAGCTTCAACATTCTTTTAAGTTGTTTTGTCAGGGATAAGGGACTTTGGATCACCCTTCTTAAGGGTTGCATTCTACTGTGGCTGATAAGTAGATGGCTCTATTGAATCCTTTCCTTGGTATACTGTTACCTTTCTATTCCTCAAATTATGTTGTCTCTGAAATTCAAAAATTGCATTTTGGAAACCTCTTTGATATTGTTCAGATTCTAACTCTTCTAGTTTGTTATCTAACTGCAGAGATGATTGATCATGTTCTTCTTTAGTCAAATAAAATTGGGGCTGCATCTAATCAAAGAGGTGGATTTGATCTTCAGGTTGTCCATCTTCCTCTTCTTCTGCTATCATCTTTTCAACAAAATATGGTCTAATTGGCTGATTTTCTGCATTCCTAGGGTCCCTTTTCTCTCTCGGCCTACCTTGTGGAAAAGGAGGTCTCTTGTGGTTCATGCTCTGAGCTTGAGGCTCAGGAGTTTCTCTACCGGGGGGATTTTTATCTAGGGACATCTTATCCACCAGTATTTCCATGGTTTTCATCATCTTTTCAAACTTGGTGTCAATAGATTGGGAGGTGGAAGGTTGGCCTATTTCATTGAATCTCTTTTTCTCAGTTTCAGTTATGTGCCTTATTTTACCCAAGGCCATCAGATTAGATTCTACTTCAACAACATGTTTCAACATATCAGGAAGGGTAGAAGATCTCCTTTCTCTCAACATGAGAGCAAATTCATTGTCAAAATAGTTAGCATAGTGAATTTTGGCTACAACCACAGGGTGTTTGATGTCCACGGGGATAGAATTGTACATTTTCAAGAACCTGACTGAAAATTATTGGACGATCTCAATGTTAGTTTTCTTCGTGTTTTCATATTGAGTGAGAATTTGGAGAGGATTTTGTTTGTCCTGCCATCTGGCTAGGAAAGCTTGTTCCAACCTCTCATAGGTAGCAATACCTCCCTTTGGAAGGGTTTTGAACCATTTCTTTAATTCCCCTTAAAACATTTGGTAAAATAACCTAATATTGACATCATGTTCATCTATCTTTTCAAGATATATGAAGTCATTAAAATGGTCCACGTGTTGCTATGTAGTACCACTCCGTTCCCCATCATATATTATGAGGCGTTGGGCATAACCAATAGGTAGATCATGGAGGTTGGAAGGGAGGGATAAGGGAGCAAAACTGGAAGCCATTGATCTTAGGGTTTGCTTGGAACTAGGAGGAGTATTTGAAATAGGTTTAGAAGAACGACTAGGTATTAAAATAGTGTGACCTGGAGTAGGAGGGGTGATCAGGATATTGGTCGTCTTGCTAGATGCTTTAGTGAAGAGGAACAAGTCATTGCTTCTTCTTTGGCCTCTAAAATCTCCCATAAATAAGGAATTCTCAAACTTTAAATCAAAAGAGATAGTATCTATAGTCTAGGATTCTTCTCCAGGTAAAGAAAAAGATCTGGTTAGTGGAGGAATACCTGTTTTTTCTTTCTTCGCTTTCTAGATGATATTTTTTGGATTTGATACAAACTGTGTTGGTTTAGGATCTGACTGAATTCTAGTAGATATCCTTTGGGAAGCCATAATTATTTCAAGAAACTCACAAAGTGTTTCTTGTGGGACTAAAAATTTGAATATTGGAGTTGCTAGGGAAAATATCACAACCTTTATGTATCTGATCTTATGTTTTCCCTCAGAGATCTATTTTGATTCCTTGTAATTCTTTTTCTGGGGTAAGGAAGTTCTCTGATTCCCCAGTATGGTCACTATATGTTATCACTCAGGATTCTTCCAGGTTGCGACAGAAGGGATCACTGAGGTAACAATTTCAACTACACTCTTGTGGATGGAAACTATCCTTTCCAAACACAGAGAGGGATCTCTCTCTCACAACTCTTTTAGCACGCAAATTATCACTTGAATTGGTCGGTTATGTATTAATAGTGGTGCCTAGACCTTCGGATAAGGGTATTAAGGCTTTCAATTGGTTGGGTTTAGGATAGGTATATTATAGGGCATGGAGTCAAAATTTCATGGGTTTTCTGTCACATATGACTGATTGGACTATAATTTTAGAATCAGAGGCAAGATAAATGAAGCTTTTTCAAGTCAAAGAGGTATTAGCCAATAGTGGCAGAAAGAGAAACAAAATCCATCACATAATTAGAGAATTATGAATGAATTCTAACTTGATATTTCAGAAGGAGAGGGTGGAGTATCTAATCATATGAATCTCAAGCATCAAACGATAAATGAATTTCATACCATGTAATATTGATTTAAACACTTTAGAAGAAGACAATCAATGGAAAATATTAGCAAGGAAAACATGCACAGGAATTATAGATATCAAAACATTCATTTCAGGAATTTCTGCTCCAATATTAAATATTCACATTAATCAAAGGATGGGTTTCATTACATACTCAGAGTTTTATTATCTCAAAATCCCAACCCTTGGGTCTTTTTTAAAACCTTCCTTTATAGGATTACAAAAATGAAAACCTTCTTGACTACTTCAGCCATATGTGGTTGTTCATTAAATTCGAAACTACAACTATTTGTAATACCTCCAATCTAATTATTAGTATTATGTACTATTTATTAAAAATAAAAGTAAAAAATTGTAAGTGATGTTGTGGTCTTGTTTCTTCACTCGGGTTGTTCAGATCAATCTCTGCTTCTTGAACTGGAGATGAGCTAGTGGGGGACCTTTAGTGCGCTTCAAGTGTAAACTTGAACTGTCGAAACTACCTGTTGTCCTTTAGATTGAGCTCTTTGAGTCTGATTTGTAGGGATTGACCTCATATTTCACTTTCTTGTTCCTTCAGGTCGACTCCCATTCACGGAACAGTTCATTTATGCAGTCGAATCTTCCATCTTTTTCTCATGTTCTGTGATTTTACATAGTTGCAGTTTATTCTGAAACGTCAACTTCAATCTGCAATCCGCAATCCGCAAGCCACAATCTGCAAGACACAATGCAGGAGTCGAAATTCGGCACCCCAACGCAAAAATTCAAGATATTACACCTCTGACTTCTGCAATCCGCAATCCAAAATTTGGGCGTCGAAAAGTAGGAATGCCTTCTCCATAACTTCAAAGAAATAAATCCTCCAACTTCCGCAATTCAAAATGCGGAAGTTGAAAATTAAGAACCCCAAACTTACTACTTTGAAGAAATCTTTCCTCCAACTTCCGCAATCCACAATGTGGGAGTTGAAAATCGGAACCCCAAATTCACCACTTCAAAGAAATCATGCCTCTGACTTCTGTAATCCACAACGCGAGAGTCAGAAATCGAAATCGCAAATTCACCACTTCTAAGAAAACACGCCTTTGCAATCCGCAATCTGACATGCAGGATTTAGAAGTTGGAACTCCAAATTCACAACTTTGAAAAATTTACTCCTCTGCAATCCACAATTCAAAATGCAGGATTCAGAAAGTCGGAACCTAAACGTACAACTTCGAAGAAATCACGCCTCCAAAATCCACAATCCGAAATGCGGGAGTCGAAAAGTCGTAACACCGACGTACAAATTCAAATAAATCACACCTCTGCAATCCGCAATCTGACATGTGGGAGTCACAAGTCGGAATTCCAAATTCACAGCTTTGAGAAAATTACTCCTCCGACTTCCGCAACCTGCAATGTGGGTTTAGAAAGTCGAAACCTCTGCGAAATCGCTCTATGGTCATCGATCCATTCCCTCACTTTTTTCCTTCGGTGCCTTAGGGGGAAACTGGTACCGATCCTTTTCGGCGTCGATTTTGCTTCAGTGGAGATCGAGTAAAGCATCGATTCTATTTTCTTCCTCATAAATCACAAAATGGATAACTCCTCCATCGTTTTGGCTGAACATGGATAAATCCTCCAATAGGCCTAAAACGAATAACTCCTCCGATCGGGCTCCTTTCCTTTGTCCTCTTATCGTTTCGACAAAACATTCAATCTTGCTCTAGAATGCAATTCTCCCCAAAAGTATAATTTTTTTTGTTTGTTTTGGTAATGGGTACCCTTTCCATCCCCTGTGGGATTTTTCTTAGGGGTGTTAACACTCTCCTTCACCACCCTTGCAATAATCTTAGAATCGTAGGTTTGACTCTTAGGATGGACTTCTTCTTATAGGATTTGTGAGGCCAACCACTTAGAGGATATTATGGATCTAATTGAGGAAGATGTGGATTAAGGATCTAAATCATGCCAAGGATCTTGGGAATGTGAGATGGGATTCGAAGGGGGTCCTCATCCCATGAAAATATCCTCGAGATCCAAGATCCAAAATATATGTAAAATGGCTATTCAGGGATTTTCGCACCCCCATAACTGAGCAAAGCACGGAAATGTTGTAATTTTTGTGCCACCATAGGCATGCAGAATGCAAAAATGTTGGAATTTTCGTTCCTTGCACCACTAGCAGGGCGCGGAAATATCTCTAGGAGGCTAATGAGTGAGTTTGGTCAAGTGGTTATCGACCTCTAATTTGTTGGATGTACTTCCATGTGTGACTAGGGAAGAGACCAACATAATGAAAAAGGGTCCTAACACCCCTAGGAGGCACAAACAACATGTTTCTCATGGTGATATGACATGAAGACTTTCAATGGTACACAATGTGACAATTTGAGGTATAACAAATGCCCCCTAAAGTGTGAGGTCAGAAGGAATTTGATGGCCGAAACACTTTACTAATAAGTATGTTTGCAAGGATATATGAAAGAGAATATGAGAAGAGCTTCAAGAAAACATCAACAATGTGTCTAATAACCTCAAGGCGGGCATACCCATGCTCGGAACAACTAACTCGAAGCATGGTTGTCGACCAATACATCGCAGATCCATGATAGTATGGACTCAACACATGACTGAAATCATGGCTACTAGATCACAAGCATAGATCCATGATATGACAACAACACAACCATGACCAATACAAGAGTGGATCTCTATGACAGTACATCAATGAGCTCCAAGGTATTTTTTAAGGATTTTAATATTGTACTTACGTATAGTATTCTAGGCGATTATTTTAGATTGAAAAAAACATATATATATAGATAGGTACACGAATATTAAATATGAAACATACATATTACTACTGAAACATGTAAAGTTTGGCGAATATTATGATAAAAAAACATATTTTATGTAAATATAGGCGATATTAGAGACTAAAAATGACCAATTAGAGAATTTATTTTTCAAAACAAATCCCCAAAAATAGCCAATTGGCAAAATTTCGCCCCTAAAAATTACCCTGATGAGGTCACCAACATAATGTTGAGTATAATTGTCATTGATCCCAAAAGTATTCATTAATGACAAAGGATATGATGATATGGAATATATGATGATGTGGCATGTGTGATGAGTGTAAAAATCCATTTGATGGTGTTCTAGTAGCTTCATGATGTCATTTTACAATTTAACATCATTATATAAAGGTTTGACAGTTTGGTGAAACTCTAGAAATTGACTAAGTATTGGAAAATTAGTCTAAGTTGCTCTAGGAAAATGACCACTATATCTCATAGGTTAATGATGAAAATTATATAATAGTGTTAGGATGTATCTTGTTGACTTGTGCATCTGACCATGGTCTCAGTTTGCTTAAGAGTGTTTGAGGGGAAAGATACAGGTTTGTAAAAACAAGGGTTCATGCTGTTTTACTGGTTGGAAACCCAGTTCAATAAAATGCCTGCCCAGGTCAGAGGATGATGAATCTGAAGGTGAAACCAATTGTGATGAGATTAGTTAGATGGATACTATTTTTTGGTATCATAGTTTTAGTGTTTTGGTGAAATAAAATTTTACCTTGAAAATTGAAGGATTTGGCTAAGTATAAACTCTTTCAGCAAAACTGCCTAAGTAGCCTCATGAAAATGCCCGCCACGTTGTGTATTTGATTGATTAATTAATTCTGAGGATATAGGAATGTATATTGTTGGTTTTTGCATCTAACCATATGATTAGTTTTCCAAAACAATCATTGAGGGTGAAGATGTTGGCTTGCCAAAAATGCCCTCTAGCATGATTTACACTTTTCCAATAAAATGCCCGCTAAGGAGAGAGGATGAGGTTGCAGAGGATGGAATTGAAATGGATGGAATATGCATGATGTCCCCCATGTTGTGGATGCTTCATATTTTCAATATTGGTGAAAATAAAAATCACCTCATGTTGACTTAGGGTTTGATAAAATTGTCTAAGTGTTAAATCAGGGGTTTAAGAGGCCATTTGAAAATGCATGCCAAACTCTCTCTTTGTGTCAATAAATTCAACAAATGATATGGATATGTTGTTTGTTGAATTTTCTATCCATTCATGTTCTCTGTTTTCCCTCTGGTTGTGACACGTGTGAGAAATGGACCCGCCAAGTTGAAGAAAAATCATGTATGCACAGTGTATGGAAAATGCCTGCACAAAGCTTGGGTATGCCTGCACAAGGGTTAATATATGCCCGCAAAGGAATTAATAATATCTCCGCACAAGGATAAATAATATATTCTCACAAGGTTTATGAAATTCCTACACAAGGCTTACAATATGCCTGCAGAAAGGAAGCAATGGAGTTTCTGTGTGTTTCTACAGAGATGTTGCTCACGATGAAGGATGACATGATATGATAAGTTACAGGGATAATATATAGGATTAATTAATATGTCATGAAATAAATAAAACTAAATATCATAAGCTAAGTCAATTAAACAGAGATTTAATAAATAGAGATATAAATAAACAGAGATTTAATCTATTTGGAAAGACATGATTGTGAAAATGATCAAGTTTTAGAATGAAGAGATGAGACTATAAAAGGATAAGATACATGATGTTAAATATATATAAACATATACTTGAAATGGAAGAAAAATGTCTTAGTATTCAAGATCGAGTTAACAACATGAAAAGACAAAGACCAAGAAAATGAAGAATAACAAGTGTCAAAATTGAAGAAATAAGAAGATATGGCAATATGATAAAATCAAATAAGGGTGGTTGGGAGGTGCAAGGAAAGGTGGCAATCCTATAGGAGTTCGTAGCCTCCTTCCAGTTTTTGCTGGTAAACAGGGTGTTGGTGCATCCTTCATTCGTTGCTAAAAAATTTGGCTATTGGTGCATCCAACAAGTTGGTGCTTGCAAACTATTTTTAAATATATTTTTGCAGTAATAGAAAGTATTGGTGGTTTTGCCAATTGGGATTCCACAATAATATTGTTTGTTTTGTCTTCATTGTTGATTCTGTTTTAAAGTGATAAAAATTTAAATAGTATCCTAATACTAATTCACCCCCCCCTCTTAGTATTACTTGATATTCTAACACATAATGTCCATGCAGGGACCTACTCAAAAAATCACCATCGCAACCTGGATGTGCTAAATAGACTTCAGAACCATCCAAGGTCTGCTACCCAATCCCAAATCGTTATGAATCTAACCATGTGATTAGAAGGTGTTGAAGTCGAACATGGTAGAAACCACTTGATTATCGGTCAATAATTTAAACCATTAACAAGTGCGAAGGAAATCACGAATGATGATAATGATCCCCAAGGTATCACTAGTACATTCCAACAAATGTGAATAGATGTTTTTTTGTCGAACACTCATAGAACTCAATAAGAGGTCAATTATGAGAACCTACTGTTGAATACGAGGAAAATTTCCATTGAGGCATGAAGGTACCAAGGTACTAAGGTGGTTCCTAAGTCTAATTCCTAGATGATGTGTTGAAGTCGAAAATAATAGAATCGTCAAAGGAGGGCCATAATGAATCCCACATCATCGGTACGAAAAAGACAAGATGAAGTGATGAATCAGATGAGTATGGACTAACACAAGGATGTAAAGGATGACGATATTGCAGAAAATTGACTTTGGATAAGACTTTCCTTTGAACATATGACGACATGACATACAACTTGGCAGCATGGACTTAAAGAGGAAAGAAAAAAAACGTGATATGACTATAACTGAGGTGTTCTTTGGATGAATCAAAGAAGGAAGACGACTCACGACTTTAGTTATGAACCAGAAGCATACTTGAATACCTGACTGCAGGACAAGATGCAACCATATTCCATGTTCAAAGGTAACGACGCATTGACTGCCAAAAAAAATTAAACTTCGTTTCTTCCCCCCATTTCCCCCCATCATGTTTGACACATACCCCTTTGTTCTTTTTTAACGAGCTCGAGGAGGACAATAGATGCTTGAAATAGCTCATATTTAGATGAGTCTAATCTTGCACATTTCACGAACCCAAGGAAGGAGAGGTTCGGTCCCATAAGGATCCTTCGATGTTTAATTTTGTGAGTCCAAAGAAGGTAAAATCGGTGATTTTTCATGTTCAGGGAGTCTGAAATAACCTAAAGAAGACTCAAGATTTGAATTTTTCGTAAAATTTAGTCCCCAGACACAAAAAGGTATAAAATAATGTCTGGAGGAACTCTCCTAGTCAAAATTTGACTAAGGTGTGCCTTTTTCGTGGTCTAAACAGTATGAAAAAGGGATAAACTATCACAGAATAGACGACCTTTCAAATAATTTTGCAAGTGTGAAAGAGACAAGTTCACTTGGCAATCTTTTCTTATTTCGAGAGATTGAAAAGAGCTTAAAGAAAATTCCATGGGGTTCCCTTTTCGTGAATCAATCACGCTAGTCCGAAAAAGAGATAAAATAATACTAGTTTGATACTTTCATCATCGTTTTATGAGCACGAGTAAAGAAGACCGAGCTTGACACTTTTTTACTAAATTTTAACAAGCATGACCCAAGTGTGAAACACGCTTGGAATCTCTTTCACATTTCAGATCTAGAGCACGAAAGAGAAAAAGTGAGCTTGAAAAAGGTCAACAAATGATTCCACTGGTATGAACACCTTTGATGAACCTGCCCAAACCTGGTAAAAAAACCTAGAAAATAATATTAGAAGATAAAATATGTGAAAATTGCCTTAAACAATGGTCACAAATGTGAAAATAGGTAAAAAATAACTAGTTCTATTAACATAAAAAGAAAGTAAAAATGTAAAACTAGTCATTTTTACTTTGTGATTATTACCTCAAGGAGATTTTAACCTTGTTGGGAGCCGATTTTCAACTAAATATATCGGGAGATCCAAGGGACCATTCGAGCCATTGTTCGAAGCAAGTTAGTCATCTTGCTCTACTCTTTCCTTTAATTTCTTATTTTTTCAATTTCATGTTGATTTGGGGGAAAGCAAACACCCTAGGGAAAAAACATTATGCACCCAGGAATTTTCGCGGCCTCACTATATCGCGAAGCGCAAAAATTCTGGTATTTTCGTGTTTTGGTGCATGGAAGGAGCATGAAAAACTGATAATTATCATGCTATGTATAACTAACAAGGCATGAAAATACACATAATCAAATTTTAAGAAGATTCCCCCCCCCCCTCCCTCATTTGGAAAAAATGGTTTCAAGATTCTAATCATAGGTTCCTTTGATGATTTTTAGGAGTTTCAAAGAGATAAGAGCGACAATGATCGATTGGAAAGAGATAGAGCATGAAGGGGATGAATGAGATTCCCTCAATGATGATGGCACATTGTTTGCATTTAGAGAGTGTGGATTACTGAATTTCTTCAAGACAAGAGGCATTAGGAAACAAGGGAAACTTATGAACCACATAATAGAAATGTGGGAGCCAGATCTACAAGCTTTCCTTGTAGGGGAGCACATGATCGATATAGAGCTTGATGAAATATACTTCTTGACCAATCTCTCTAAGATAGGGGCATGAATCAATCTAGTTGGACATAGTAGCACCGAGGAGAGTACATAGGACTACATAGCTCAATATTGCAGGTAAGCATCCAGTAAGAAAAGTTAGAAAATACTCATTGTTGATGTGATAGATATTCCCATGAGGACGATCTTATATACCATTGCTCGAGTGGCTAGAAGTGTAGGGCCTCATCATGCTACCAAGGTCCAAATGAATTATTCCTTAGAATGCCTTGAACCAAATTTATTCAACTGGTGTGAGGGAGTCTTGGTCAACATCAAGGATCAAGTCACCAAGTGTCACAATGGACAGATCAAGCGGTTTGGATATGGCAGTATTCTCACCTTCTTCTTAGAGAGGGTGCCACTACTACGCCCACAGATAGAGAGACCTCTTTGTCCCCCATCTGAGCTACAGATGGGGATATGGAGTGATTATGTTGGTTGGATAGGTGGGACACAAGTTTTATCATTCGATGCTAACTTATTTTCCTGGTTAGAGGAACAAATTATAATGATCAAGGATTATCCTTATGTCGGGGTAGAATTCCAAGGTGACATTGACTTGGATTTATCATAGGATGACGACTAGGATGAGTCATGTATGTGACCTTTAAACATGTTTTTTTATTTTTTTAAGATATATATATATATATATATATATATATATATATATATTGTTGCGCAAAAGACCTAATATGTACATGTGTAATGATGCATATCATGGACCAGTGAGGCCAAAAGGATCTTCACCACTGTGGCACCAAGGAGAGGAGTATCAGGAAGAGGAGGATGAGGCAGGTGGATTTCGCGATGTAGAGCGACATCTCGAGAGCCTGACCATGGGTGTCCCCCCAATGAGATTTTTGGATGTCCCTTATCACCTCCAAAGGCATAGCGTAGGTGTGCCAAAGCATATTGGCAGATTAATATGCCGTGTTGCTAGGGAGGTAGTATGCTATCACGAGAATCGTGCTCCTCATAATTAGATCTAAGAAGTATTTTTTTAGTATTAGCGGCATTTTACATGATGTATAGGTGATAGTGCCGATTTTTGTACGAGCAATGATCCCGATTTTGTCTTTTTGACGCATTTTGATACTATTTGTGACATGATCAAAACTTTTTACATGATATATACATGGACCTGTCTCTACCATTTATCTATGATGATTCATATTTTACATTTTTTACATTTTTTTTCATGGTGATATTGATTATGTATGAGCTAGATGCCAATTCAACATGTAGTTAGCTAATTAATTAGCCACTATGTTCAATTTCCTTGGTATGTGTTGATATAAAATATAATCAAACGATATTTGAAGGAGGCATATCCTTTGATATAAGCGAAGTAATATGGGATCATGAACGGTGTAAATGCGATTTAGTTGAGAAACCACGAGTTGAGAATCCAGCTATACCATGAGATGGTTAATTCCAAGAGAGGATGCTTTAGTTAGAATCCCAATGACTGCACGATATTCTGCTATGTTATTCATTGCGGGATCTAAGAAGATTCCACCCGAAGATATCAACTCGTCATTAGGGACATATAGTACCCATGTTGCAGAAGCGATACTTTGGGTATGTCGACTAGCATCGTCTGCAAATCCAAAATACACCAACATCTGGGCATCAAAGCACAAATCAGGATAAATAGTCGTGAACGCGACAAGGTCGTAGCACACAAAAGGAAATAAAAATCACACCTTAAATAAAGTATATACAAAGTGTTCACGTAGGATGTTCCTACGCATATAATCTCTTCAAGTAGATCCCATTATGAGGATCTACCAAAGGTATACCATCACAATCAACTAGCTTGTACGATTCTTTATCTAACACTCGTTTGAAAATGTAGGGACCATACCACATGGATTCCAACTTTCCTTTGCCTAGTTTTTCAAGCCTTTGATCGTAAGTCAAGACTATGTCACCTTTATTAAAAGCACAAGGTTGGACGGATTTGTCATATTGAGCCTTAATTCGCTTTTTGTGAGCCTTGTTAGCGATGCGTCATGACTAGTTTCATCAAGCTTGGTTAAGTATAGGAATCGTTCTTCCTTGGCATGAGTGTTAGGAAATAGTTCAACAACCAGTTTGAGGGATGGGATTTCAGATTCAATCAGGAGGGTAGCTTCCAGGACATAGACCAATTGAAATGGCATGAAACCGGTTGCATTTTTTATGGAAGTCCTATAGGCCCAAAGAGATGAGAATAGTGCTAAGCGCCAATTTGATTTATGGGTCACCACCATGCGTTGGATAATTTTTTTCAAGAATTGTGTCGATTGCCTCTACTTGTCCATTTACCTAGGAGTAATATGGGGATTATTTTTCACGACGAAAACCCAATTTGGTACTTAGTTCATCCATAATATGATTCTTGAAATGGGAACCATGATCAGTTACAATGGCTTGAGGGACTCCAAACCTTGCAATGATATGATTGAACACGAAGAGTGTTGTTGTTTTTCCGTCTTCAGCATATGTAGGCATAACTTCATCCCACTTGGTAAAATGTTCAATTGCTATGATGACATTGTTAAATTAATGTAACATCAAAGAATATTATACTTGTACTTTATTATTGTAACTCCGTCAAGGATTTTTTTGTAACATCCCAGAAAAATCACAAAAATTTAAAATTTTTCTATGTGACAATAAATGATATTTAATATATGCGGAATACAACAAAGCATTAAAAGTTATCCTGCTGTAATAAATACCATGCTAGCTTATTAAGTAAGAATTTGCAACAAACCAATTTCAGCTTATGTCTTGATGTTATCCAATTTTAGTTGTGCTGCATACAATTTCTACTGTTGTTGTTTATGAATAATGAAACATCTGTTTGACTAATGTACTTTTGTTTGATTGATGAAGGGGTCCTTCGGACGCCTCGAGGCTTACTTAGCATTCGTGCTAAAGCATGTGATTTGTCATTGTGACAGTTTACAGGTAAGGGTTTGAGGTTTTGACAAGTAAATAAACAGTTTTACTGTGAATCTTTTTTGTCAATAATTGAAGAGATAAAACTGTGGACATTCTTCTGGTGAGAATCTTTGTAAACTGTAATCTTGTAATTAATTCATAAGAAGATCTAGAAAGATTGTATCTCAGCTCTATACTCAGATTTATGTTTTATTTCCATTCATGTTGAACTGCATGTAATTATCTATCTCTCATGTAACTGTTTTGCTAACTGGCCTAGGGTCTATACTCCTACCATGGTTATGATAATTTAATTTATCAACAAGCCATTTATTTCACTATATAGTAGCATGCCTGTATAAACAATCGTCTTTGATTATTTATATAACCTATTTAAATAGTGCTTGGAATATTATCTAACACTTACCAACAATAAATATAACATATTATATGTAGTGTGTTGTGTCAATAGTGTGGCCCCATGTGATATTACGCCACCCTAGTGAACTATGCAAACATAAGGTGCTATGCAAAATGTGTGACTATACCAACCTTATCGATACTTTGTGTACAAAATCTACTATGTGTTCATACGTTACTATAAGAACTATAGAACTATCCTATCCAACCATATACAAAACATGTTGTAACAAGGTGTAATCTTTCGACTATATCATATGCAAATCCAATGTAATGATTATTGTGATGTGAACATTGATATGCACTACAGGTTGGCAGCTGTAAACATAACCTGGACATTGAATGCAAACAACTGCCAAGGTAATGGAGTTCCGATGTGGAACTGCTTAGTGTGCTCGATCATGTGCTACCACCATGATTATAGCCCTTAATATGTTGAAGTGTAGACATGCATTTTTACTTGTTGATGAGCTGGCTCCACCATGGCTCCATCGTGGCTCATCGTGGCAATTGGAATGATGTAACATTTAATAGGGTAGATGTCTTGGGATTTCGTGATTCCATTCGGTGATCTACACTGTCGATCTGTCGAGAGTTTCAAAGCAAGTGATTAAACCTATCTTTGTTGTGTTTTGATGAGTTTATTGTGTTCAAGTCTTTTGGTAGTGGTGGCTCTGCGCGGCCGACAAGCTGAGGATTTTTAGCCTCATTATTCTGCCTGTAGGAGTGTAGTTTCTGAGTTTTGAACTCGTAACCTCATAAATTTATAGAGCCGAGCTCTCAGTTCTTCGTACAGTAGTTATTTGTTAAGTTATCAATTGGGTTTATAACCTTGTTGAGGTTCGATCATCAGACCTGTTGTGGTTCTTGAATTTCGATTTGGATGTGAAACCAACCCTTCATTATAGTTATTCCAGGTCTTGACAATGTTGAGAGTTGATGGTTTTGATAATGGATCCGGTTACTCCAGCATTCATCGAGGTAGGGTTTCGTTGCAGTTGCAAAAGACTTGGCGTTCGTTGCTACT
This sequence comes from Larix kaempferi, assembly GCA_027924585.1. Taxonomy (NCBI): domain Eukaryota; kingdom Viridiplantae; phylum Streptophyta; class Pinopsida; order Pinales; family Pinaceae; genus Larix; species Larix kaempferi. Next base: position 6,300,717 of record BSBM01001483.1, on the reverse strand, counting down.
ACGACTAGCATTTTGAAAGGTAATGTATTCGATTTCCTTCCCTGTATTGTGCATATGATGATACTAACCGTTATTTAAATTTCAATACTGTAATCTCTTCTTCTTGGTTACTTTTTTAACCACGTTCTATACGTTCTTGCAGGTGCATTATGCAATGGCTCCTCAAATATGGCGTTGAGGGTTGGAATAGCTGTACCAACCGGTAAGCCTTGGCATTTGTCTTGAGACCCTGTGTAGATGAAGAAGATGGCCGACTGGTGTGATGTCTGTGTGTTTTTGTTTTTAACTTAGAGAGTTTTGTAATCTTCGTAGGGATAGGGTTTGTAAACTTTTTGAAAGTATGGGGAGGATATGCCTCGACCCATAGGGCAACTGCCGTGTTTGGAAGTAAAATGTAATTCCTGTAGGTTAAGTTTTGACGTCTGTTAAGTTGAAAATCTGAAAAGGAATGTTTATAGCCCATGTCGTTGTAGTTGTGTCTTTTCGTCGATTTTGGGCTTGGCCTGCAAACACGATCTGTAACTCGTCGATGATATGAGAAATTACAATATTTTGGCAACCTCTGTGTTTAACTTGGTTATAAATCGATGGGTGAATGTTTTGTGAAACAATGATACGACTGTTTGTTTAATAGGAACAATAGATAGATGAAATTGTTGATGAGGCTTATGGCCTGTATGCACTTCGTTTAAATATAATAATGTTGCTGCGTCTTAAAAGAATAGGAAAGTATTTCCAATGCTAGGGTTTAGCCTTTGTTTTGGAATATAAAGCTTAACAATGCTTTTAGTTGAGGTCTCGGCACAAGCCTGTGTTCACTATTTTGTTTGGAAATCTCTTATAGTCGTTTTGATAATTCAATGTTAACTAATCGATCTACATGCATGTTTATGGTGTAAGCATTTGGTTCTTTCCTTTGATCTTGATACTTCTATCTAAAATGGTTTGTCTATTATTAATAGAAATGAACACCAGAATGTTGTCCAAACCGATAATATTAACCAGGTCTTCTACTGTGAAATGTTGAGATTACATCTTGATCCTGTTTACATTGTAATGTTTTTATAGGGAAAGAGAAACAAAGTTAAACTTGTTGTTGAAAATGGAAATATTTACTATAGGCTAGTGAATGATAACTCTGTTTAGGTTTAAAGCAAGGAATGACAAATGCCTTGATTTTCACTGTGTAGTTATGGTATAAAACCATGTATGAAAGTATGCATGAAATAATTGGAAATTGTTATTATCTAAAGAAGAAATATTACTTTGCTGTAAATCTATAAATTTCCTAATATAAACATGAGCATTATAACTATTGAGTATGGATAAAAAATCTTGTACTGTTAGAACAAAAATATAGTTATTTTGAAAACAAAGATATTTATAAAGAGAAATATTGTATATAAATTATGAATACAGCTAGCTAAAAATAGTTAATAATAAGGGTACTGAAATGTAAATGCAGGAATTAAACAGAAAGTAGAAACTTGAGAAATTTATAATAATTTAATCTTCTGATTCACTTGGCTATCTTCCTATCAGACTTATTTATTTTAATCTATCTCTGTACTAGAGTACGATGTTGTTCCTTTTTGCATGGGGAAAAATGCAGAGATCATTTATTCAATCATTTCGATTTATACAGAATCATTAAAATATTCATAATAACTGAAATGAACTTTATGAAATAAATAGTAAAAACTTAGTAGATGACAGAACTTTAAAATACACATAAATAGATAACAAAACTTGTAAATAAAAATAGATAAGACGATAGAACCTGTAAAAGATGATAGGCTGACAAACACCCAAGGAGGCCTGTTCCTCCCAACCTGCTCTAGAATAAGCAGCTCAACTGCTGACTTCTAATAAACCCCCGAGCCTGATTACTGATCCAGTAAGTGGGTGGAATCTATGTAGAAGCAAGGCACTCAAAATACCTTCTCCACTCGGTATCAACCTCTTGAAAAATTCCTTCTCCACTCAGCATCAACCTCCTGAACTCATTAAGAGTTTGGCAGACTCACAACATGATCAACAATGGCATATCCCCTCATCAAATCTCTTGGGTGCAAACACAGCAAAACCCCAAGGTAAATTTCCTCATCAGGAAAAGTGATGAACCTCAGTTCAATATTTGATGGCTATTATATAGACTGCCTAGGTCTTTTAGTGGTCAATTTGGAATAAATGAGCCTCAAGCTCCAGTCCCATCTTTCAGGGCACTATGACCACATTTCAAGGGAGTTGTCCCATACCAACAACTAATTAGTTGCATCATGATGCTGCCACTTGTCCATTGCCTTCTACCCCAGATTCCATTCCACCTAGTGGATTAGTAACCACTCTTTCAACAGTCCTCTTAGGTGTTTGTCTCCTATTTTATTTATTAAATAATAATATATTGTGCAAATTACAATCATCCTTGGACACCTATCCAACACAAACTTTACAATAAAATTTATCATAATGTTTCTTAACATAAAATGTTTTCTAGCTTAAAGGGTATGTTACAAACACCCCCTCTTAAGCTCAACATCGTCCTCGATGTTGCTTATTCATCATCAAGTTCCTCATGGAACATAACTGGATATGCTACCCGCATATTACTTTCCAGCTCCCAAGTAGCTTCATCAGGGCTAAGGTGCTTCCATTACACCTTTACCTACCCTATGGTGCGATTTCGAAACATAATTTCCCTTTAGTCTAGAATACAGTCCGTTTCCACCTGAAAATCTCCTTCGGGTTCCACCTATATGTCATTCCAATTCAGGACATGAGTAGCATCGTGCACATACTTTTTTAAAACAGAAACATGAAAAACATTGTGGATTTTTAAATAGTATGGCAATGCCAATTGATATGCAACAGCTCCTATCCTTGATAGGATTTTGAATGGTCCACAATACCTTGGTGCTAATTTAGCACAGCTCCCAAGCTTCAAAGAACTTTTCTTGGGCTTTACCTTTATAAAAACATGGTCTCCTACCTGAAATTCTCTTTCTGTGCGTTTCAAATCAACATAGCTTTTCTGCCGATCTTCGGCAACTTTTAAGTTACCTTGAACCTTTTTCACGGTTAGCTCCATTTCTTTCAATAAATCTGGTCCTAACATCAATCTGTCTACAGGATTATCCCACGAAATTGGAGTACAACATTTTCTTCCATACAAAATTTCAAATGGACTTAACTTAGCAGATGCTTGATAATTATTATTGTAGGCAAATTCTGCTAAGTGCAAGTAATCTTCCCACTTAGATGGCTGATCTTTAACATATAATCTTAAAATATTTTCCAAAATCTGATTTACTCTTTTTGTTTGACCATCAGTTTGTGGGTGGAAAGAAGTGTTGAAATTTAACTTAGTATTTAATTCTTTAAACAGTGCTGTCCAAAAGTTACCGGTGAACTTAGAGTCTCGATCTGAAATAATTACCTTTGGAATTCCATGCAAGCGAAAAATTTGCTTCATGAAAATATCTGCAATGTTAGAAGCCTTGACAGTAGTTTTAAGGGGAATAAAATGAGCAGCTTTGCTAAGTTTATCAACAACAACCATAATTGAGTCATTATGGTTCTGATTTTTAAGCAAACTTGTAATAAAGTCAATGCTTATCATTTCCCATTTCCATTCCAGAATTGGTAAGGGCTGCAATAGCCCAGCTGGATGTTGATGTTCAGCTTTAATATTCTGATAGTCAAAACATCTAGCTATATATTAAGTAACTTCACTCTTCATGTTCGGCCGAAAGTACTCATTTCTTAACATAGTTATCATTTTCTGATAACTAGGGTGCCCTAAATAAGGACTCTTGTGAACTTCATCTAAAATCAACAACTTAACCTTCGAAAAATTAGGCACATAAATTTTGTTTTTGTAAGTTAAGAAGCCTTTTTCATTAATATTGTAATCTGTTATAACATTTTCAGATGAATTTTCAGCCACTTTATCATGTAATTTTTTATAATTTTCGTCTTGCTTAATTCCTTCTTCGATCTCATTTTCTAGATCAGTTTTAAAAGTATTGATTGTTGCCACAAAACTCAATCTAACGTTTCTGCTCAATGCATCAACAACCTTATTTTCCTTTCCATTAATGTGATGGATCTCAAAATCGTACTCGCTAAGGAAAGCTAACCACCTAGCTTGCCTTGCGTTAAGATTTGTTTGATCCAAAAGATACTTTAAGCCCTTATTATCAGTCATTAAGATGAATTTTCTTCCGATCAAGTGAAGGTGCCACATTTTTAAAGCATGTATCACGGCTTCCAACTCAAGATCATACGTTGCATAATTCTTTTCATGTATTTTTAACTTCCTTGACTCAAAAGCAATTGCATGACCTTCTTGACTTAATACCCCTCCAAGTCCTTCGTTGCATGCATCCGTGCATATGATGAAATCCTTATTAGGATCTGCAATTTTTAAGATGGGTGCAGTGGTTAACAATTCTTTCAACTTATTAAAACTGTCTTGACACTTTTGATCCCATATGAATTTCTTCCCTTTCTTCTGCAAGGAAGTGATGGGATTAGCAATTCTAGAGAACCCTTCAATAAACTTTCTATAATACCCCGTTATTCCCATGAATGGCTGTACATCAGTTACATATTTTGGGACAGGCCATTCATTAATTGTTTTAATTTTATCAGGATCAACAAAAATACCATCCTTTAAAATTATATGACCCAAATACTGAATTTTATCTTTATAGAAATCATACTTACTGAACTTAGTGTAAAGCTGGTGATCTCTAAGTACTTGTAAAATGATTTTTAGATGTTCATCATGCTCTTCTTTAGTTTTTGAGTAAACCAGGATATCATCAATGAATACCACTACAAACTTATCCAAATATTTATGCAGAACGTTGTTCATTAAACACATGAACACTGCCGGTGCATTGGTTAGCCCAAAAGGCATAACTACGAACTCGTAGTGTCCATAACGCGTTCTGAATGCAGTTTTGAATATGTCCTCGTCTTTTATCTGGACTTGATGATAACTCGACCTTAAGTCAATTTTAGTGAATATCTCTGCTCCGCGTACTTGATCAAAAAGATCATCTATGCAAGGTAAGGGATACCGGTTCTTAATTGTCATTTTATTAAGCTGACAGTAGTCAATGCACAAACGCATGGTACCGTCCTTCTTTTTAACAAATGTTACTGGTGCTCCCCAAGGGGACACACTGGGCCTTATGTAGTTTTTATCTATTAATTATTTCAGTTGATTCTTTAACTCATTTAACTCCAGAATATTCATCCTATAGGGGGCCTTTGAGTTTGGTACCGCACCGGGTACTAACTCAATGGTGAAATCAAGTTCTCTTTTCGGAGGTAATCCTGTAATTTCTTCCGGGAGTACATCAGAAAAGTCCGTAAGGATGGGAATATCCTCTAGTTTTAACTTGTCTTCTTTAGATGTACATTCATCATTAACAACATTAACAACAAACAATTTACAACCTTTTTTGGCAGCTCTCTTTACTTGTAAGGCAGAAATCTGCCTTACTGAAATCTGCCTATGAATTCCTTTTACTATTTCTAAATTACTTTCATTATTTATACATGTAAAAGATTTATCAAAACAATTCAGTATAACTCTATGCTATTCAAGCCAATCCATTCCTATCAACAAATCATATGACCCTAAGGGTAAAACATTCAGATTAACTTGCGTTTTCAGCTGATTTAAAAATACTTCACAATTCTGGACATAATCAGTAACCTTCCTTTTAGTTCCTGTTGCAAGCTGAACTAACCATGCATTATCAAATTTCTCTGTTTTTAGCTTGCAACAATTTACTAAAGTAGGTGAAATATAACTTAGATTTGCACCCGGATCTATTAAAATAGAAATAGACTCATTTTGTATCATACCTTCAATTTTGACCATGGATGTTTGATGGTCCGCTTGACGGTTCTCCAATGTTGCATTTATCCTGGGCATTTCTCTTGCGATATCTCCAACTATAGGTTCTGCTTGCATAGTATGTATGTTGTTGCCTATCCTCTTGTTGCGTGGGCAATCTGCTCTCTTGTGTGGTCCGCCACATTCATAGCACTTTATGGGTCCCTTCTACTCAACATACCTGTTGTTATTGTTATTATTATTATTGCTGTGATTATTAGGTACATTTCTTGCAGTAGTAGAGTTCTGAGATGTATTATTCCGATAATTATTAGGAAAATTTCTGTTATTAAAATTTTTCTTAAAACCTCCAGCATTCTGATTAAATTTTTTCTTTTTATAGTCATACTGATTAGTCTTACTGCTCTTCCAGCCAGTTGTTCCTTCTCTTTTTCTATTTTGGTCAAAACAAAAATTTTCCTTCCTCATGGCCTCTTCCAAAGTGGAAGGATTATCATACTCAATATGATCTTTTATATTAAACAGTAAACAACTGAGAAACCTTTGCACTTTAGGCTTTTCCTCAACCATGTAGGGTACGTACCTTAGCAAGCTAAGAAACTTGCTGCACAGTTCTTTCATGTTCATTGTACCCAACTTTAAATCGTAAAAATCCTTTGATTTATCCTCAAAATACTGTTCAAACAAGAACTTCTTTTTAAACAAACTTTTAAACATAGTCCAAGTCACTTCTTTTTCTTTTATGCTCTTGATTCTTTTAAGATCCTACCACCAGATATCTGCCTTCCCAGTCAGATTGTAAATAGCCATCTTGGCTTTCAGTTGAGAAGAGTAATCATAAATATTAAAGTACTTTTTCAGTCCAGATAGCCAAGCTTCTGCTGTCTCACCCTTTTCACTTTCGCCATTAAAAGTAGGTGGCTTAATCTTTTATAATTTCCCAGTAATCTACTCATGATGCTTATGTTTTCTCTTTTTAGAACAGCATTCATTGTTACTGTTGTCATAATTTATATCATCATTACTTGAATCAGACTTAGAGGATGAGTAACTGTTCCTTTTATCATTTCTTGTTTTCTTATGCTTATGTTGGTGGAACATTATTTCAGAATCAGCTCTTAATTCTGATTTTCTGCCTCTTTCATCACTGTGACAGTTTCCTTTTAAATTCTGTTGTAACTCTTCCTGTTCCATTAGGATCCGTTCATTTTCTTCTTTAACAGCTTTTAACTCAGATTTTAAATCCTGTACAGTGCGTAAAATTTCAGAAGACTGGTTGTTTAACTCAACATAAATTCCTTCAGTGTTATTAGGATTAATACATTCATTACGAGGAGATCTGTCCTCTGCTGATTCCTCTGGTATTTCCATACCTACAATTAAAGGTCAATCTGTTCTGTGCAAAAATAAAATTAAAATACAAAAGTTAGTAACATAAACTTTCTGATTTATTTTTCTATTTGCGCGCATGAGCCTCATTCAAGCCTAGAGTTTGAACTTGCGCTTTGATACCACATGTAACATCTCGGAAAAATCACAAAAAATTAAAATTTTTCTACGTGACAATAAATGCTATTTAATATATGCAGAATAGAACAAAGCATTAAAAGTTATCCTGCTGTAATAAATACCATGCTAGCTTATTAAGTAAGAATTTGCAACAAACAGATTTCAGCTTATGTCTTGATGTTATCCAATTTTAGTTGTGCTGCATACAATTTCTACTATTGTTGTTTATGAATAATGAAACATCTGTTTGACTAATGTACTTTTGTTTGATTGATGAAGGGGTCCTTCGGACGCCCCGAGGCTTACTTAGCATTCGTGCTAAAGCATGTGATTTGTACTTGTGACAGTTTACAGGTAAGGGTTTGAGGTTTCGACAAGTAAATAAACAGTTTTACTGTGAATCTCTTTTGTCAATAATTGAAGAGATAAAACCGTGAACATTCTTCTGGTGAGAATCTTTGTAAACTGTAAGCTTGTAATTAATTCATAAGAAGATCTAGAAAGATTGTATCTCAACTCTATACTCAGATTTATGTTTTATTTCCATTCATGTTGAACTGCATGTAATTATCTATCTCTCATGTAACTATTTTGCTCACTGGCCTAGGGTCTATACTCCTACCATGGTTATGATAATTTAATTTATCAACAAGCCTTTTATTTCACATTACAATAGCATGCATGTATAAACAATCGTCTTTGATTATTTATATAACCTATTTAAATAGTGCTTGGAATATTATCTAACACTTACCAACTATACATATAACATATTATATGTAGTGTGTTGTGTGCAATAGTGTGGCCCCATGTGATATTACGCCACCCTAGTGAACTATGCAAACATAAGGTGCTATGCAAAATGTGTGACTATACCAACCTTATCGATACTTTGTGTACAAAATCTACTATGTGTTCATAAGTTACTATAAGAACTATAGAACTTTCCTATCCAACCATCTACAAAACATGTTGTGACAAGGTGTAATCTTTCGACTATATCATATGCAAATCCAATGTAATGATTATTGTGATGTGAACGTTGATATGCACTACAGGTTGGCAGCTGTAAACGTAACCTGGGCATTGAATGCACACAACTGCCAAAGTAATGGAGTTCCGATGTGGAACTGCTTCGTGTGCTCGATCATGTGCTACCACTGTGATTATAGCCCTTAATGTGTTGAAGTGTAGACATGTGTTTTTACTTGTTGATGAGCTGGCTCCATTGTGGCTCATCATGGAAATTGTAATGATGTAACATTTAATAGCGTAGATGTCTTGGGATTTCATGCTTCCATCCGATGATCTACACCGTCGATCTGTCGAGAGTTTCAAAGCAAGTGATTAAACCTATCTTTGCTGCGTTTTGATGAGTTTATTGTGTTCAAGTGTTTTGGTAGTGGTGGCTCTGCGCGACCGATAGGCTGAGGATTTTTAGCCTCGTTATTCTGTCTGTAGGAGCGTAGTTTCTGAGTTTTGAACTCGTAACCTCAGAAATTTATAGAGCCGAGCTCTCAATTCTTCATGTAGTAGTTATTTGTTAAGTTATCAGTTGGGTTTGTAACCTTGTTGAGGTTCGATCGTCAGACCTGTTGTGGTTCTTGAATTTCGATTTGGATGTGAAACCAACCCTTCATTATGGTTATTCCAGGTCTTGACAATGTTGAGAGTTGATGGTTTTGATAATGGCTCCGGTTACTCCAGCATTCATCGAGGTAGGGTTTCATTGCAGTTGGAAAAGACTTGGTGTTTGTTGCTACTACGACTAGCATTTTGAAAGGTAATGTATTCGATTTCCTTCCCTGTATTGTGCATATGGTGATACTAACAGTTATTTAAATTTCAATACTGTAATATCTTCCTCTTGGTTACAATTTTAACCACATTCTATACATTCTTGCAGGTTCATTATGCAATGGCTCCTCAAATCTAGTGTTGAGGGTTGGAATAGCTATACCAACCGGTAAGCCTCGACATTTGTCTTGAGACCCTGTGTAGATGAAGAAAATGGCCTACTGGTGTGATGTCTATGTGTTTTTGTTTTTAACTCAAAGAGTTTTGTAATCTTCGTAGGGATAGGGTTTGTAAACTTTTTGAAAGTATGGGGAGGATATGCCTCGACCTATAAGGAAACTGTCGTGTTTGGAAGTAAAATGTAATTCCTATAGGTTAAGTTTTGAGCTCTGTTAAGTTGAAAATCTGAAAGGAATGTTTATAACCCATGTAGATGTAGTTGTGTCTTTTCGTTGATTTTGGGATTGGCCTGCAAACACGATCTGTAACTCGTTGATGATATGAGAAAGTACAATATTTTGGCAACCTCTGTGTTTAACTTGGTTATAAATCGATGGGTGAATGTTTTGTGAAACAATGATACGACTGTTTGTTTTATAGGAACAATAGATAGATGAAATTGTTGATGAGGCTTACGGCCTGTAAGCACTTCGTTTAAATATAATAATGTTGCTGCATCTTAAAAGAATAGAAAAGTATTTCCAGTGCTAGGGTTTAGCCTTTGTTTTGGAATATAAAGCTTAACAATGCTTTTAGTTGAGGTCTCGGCAGAAGCCTGTGTTCACTATTTTGTTTGGAAATCTCCTATAGTCGTTTTGATAATTCAATCTTAACTAATCGATCTACAGGCATGTTTATGGTGTAAGCATTTGGTTCTTGTCTTTGATCTTGATACTTCTGTCTGAAATGGTTTGTCTATTATTAATAGAAATGAACACCAGAATGTTGTCCAAACCGATAATATTAACCAGGTCTTCTACTGTGAAATGTTGAGATTACATCTTGATCCTGTTTACATTGTAATGTTTTTATAGGGAAAGAGAAACAAAGTTAAACTTGTTGTTGAAAATGGAAATGTTTACTATAGGCTAGTGAATAATAACTTTGTTTAGGGTTAAAGCAAGGAATGACAAATGCCTTGATTTTCACTGTGTAGTTATGGTATAAAACCATGTATGAAAGTATGCATGAAATAATTGGAAATTGTTATTATCTAAAGAAGAAATATTACTTTGCTGTAAATCTATAAATTTCCTAATATAAACATGAGCATTATAACTATTGAGTATGGATAAAAAATCCTATATTGTTAGAACAGAAATATAATTATTTTGAAAACAAAGATATTTATAAACATAAATATGGTATATAAATTATGAATACAGCTAGCTAAAAATAGTTAATAATAAGGGTACTGAAATGTAAATGCAAGAATTAAACAGAAAGTAGAAACTTGAGAAATTTATAATAATTTAATCTTCTGATTCACTTGGCTATCTGCCTATCAGACTTATCTATTTTAATCTATCTCTATACTAGAGTACGATGCTGTTCCTTTTTGCATGGGGAAAAATGCAGAGATCATTTATTCAATCATTTCGATTTATAGAGAATCATTAAAATATTCAGAATAACTGAATTGAACTTTATGAAATAAACAGTAAAAACTTAGTAGATGACAGAACTTTAAAATACACATAAATAGATAACAGAACTTGTAAATAAAAACAAATAAGACGATAGAACCTGTAAAAGATGATAGGCCGACAAACACCCAAGGATGCCTGTTCCTCCCTACCTGCTCCAGAAGAAGTAGCTCAACTGCTGACTTCTAATGAACCCCCGAGCCTGATTACTGATCCAGTAAGTGGGTGGAATCTGTGTAGAAGCAAGGTACTCAAAATACCTTCTCCACTCGGTATCAACCTCCTGAAAAATGCCTTCTCCACTCAGCATCAACCTCCTGAACTCATTAAGAGTTTGGCAGACTCACAACATGATCAACAATAGCATATCCCCTCATCAAATCTCTTGGGTGCAAACATAGCAAAACCCTAAGGTAAATTTCCTCGTTAGGAAAAGTGATGAACCTCAGTTCAATATTTGATGGCTATTATATAGACTGCCTAGGTCTTTTAGTGGTCAGTTTGGAATAAATGAGCCTCAAGCTCCAGTCCCATCTTTCAGGGCACTATGACGACATTTCAAGGGAGTTGTCCCATACCAACAACTAGTTAGTTGCATCATGATGCTTCCACTTGTTCATTGCCTTCTACCCCAGATTCCATTGCACCTAGTGGATCAGTAACCACTCTTTCAACAGTCCTCTTAGGTGTTTGTCTCCTATTTTATTTATTAAATAATAATATATTGTGCAAATTACAGTCATCCTTGGACACCTATCCAACACAAACTTTACAATAAAAGTTATGATAATGTTTCTTAACACAAAATGTTTTCCAGCTTAAAGGGCATGTTACAGTTTTACCTCCGTTCGGAGATGTCATTATTATATCTGGTCATGTAAAATTCATGAGGTAAATCCTCCATTGTAAGTTGGGTCATTAGTACCCTAAAGAATTTAATATAATATTATTTGAGTCTTTCTAGGAGAGGTCTGCCCAGTCAGTTAAAGTGAGGTTGATCTAGCTGGGATAAAATTCAAGTAAAAGGTAAAGTATAAATAGAGAGTGAGTTCCTCTCATTTGTACCATCACTCACTTGTGTAATTCGCATTAGAGGAGATAAAGATATATCTGCGAAGGAGGATGGGGAATAGCTTAGGTATAGAGTTTGATCTTTTTGTCTCTCTTTTTTGTGAGACCTATTTTGGGAATTGTACTTTGATCATCTATATTGAGGAAGTTCTTGTTGGGTTTTCTTCCCCTTGACGGTTTCCCAGGGTATATTGTTTTGTGATTTGTGATTCTGTATCTTTCAGAGATCCTTATTATGCATCTATTGTGAATAATGTATTGAATGCTAATGAAGTTGGAATATAGTTTATAGTAGCATATAATATTAGCATGGTATCAAAGCTAGCCTAAAAAGAGCAACTTTCACAAGGTAAAACTCTCTCTCTCTTCAAGCATAAAAATTAGGGCTTCTCACATAAGTGGAATTCTTTAGTGCAATTGGCATAGGGAAGTGCGCCTCTCCAAGATTGAAATTTTGGCACCAATATCGAAGTTTTTTAGTGGGTGAAACTCCTGGAAATTCAAACCCTATTTTGACTCTAGACCAAAAAAACCCAGAAAACTAGAGAAAGCCAGAAAACTGTAGATCAAAATTTTGCAAGTCAATTTTCAAGGGTGAAATTTTGGAATCTTCAGAAACCAAGTGTACTAGCATACTCACCTTAGTCAAGCATATCTTTTGGTGAGTTCAGTTTTTTATTTTGAGGAATTTTTATTTTTGGTTATTCCCTACTCTCCGGGTTAAGATGGCACCAATCACTAAGCTTTATGACAAGTGGTAAGGAATAGAGAACATTAGTGCTTGGAAGTATAGGATTGGACTCATTCTATAAGAGAATGATCTTTCAAATTTTATTAAATAAGTTGTAGCAGAACCTGCAGAAGCTAAAGCCAATGAAAAACATAAGAAGGATATGATTAAATCTAAGAGGATCATAGCAGATTCCATCAAGGATCATTTGATTCCACAAGTGTCCTCCAAGAAAACCCCAAAGGAGATGTTTGATTCCCTATCAAGAATGTATGAAGGGAGAAACATAAATTGAACGGTGAATTTGACAACCCAAATTAAAAGAACGAAGATGAATCCAGGTGAATCTATCCAAGATTACTTTACTAGGGTTTCTCAATTCAAAGAACAACTAGAAGCAATTGGAGACACCCCTGATGAAGATGAGTTGGTGATGACTGCTCTCAATGGTCTTACTAGACCTTGGGAGTCTTTTATCCATACTATGTGTCCAAGAAAGAAAAGTCTACTATTTGAATTAGTATGGGAAGAATGTGTCCAAGAGGAGGCTAGAGTGGCAAATCGAGAAGCACTACTCAGAGATGATGATCAAGATCTAGCTACCCATACTAAGAGAGGAAAGGGAAAGCCTCATTTCAAGAAGGAAAATCATAAGGAGTTCCATCCTCCTAAGAAGTTTCAAAAGTATAAGAAGAAGAGACTTCTATTCTTATCAATGTTTCCGTTGTGATAAGATGGGACATATTGCCAAATATTGTCTAGAAATAAAAGAAGAATGTAAGAAGAAGAGAAACAAAATACATCATGATCATTTTGCTAAAGATGAAGAAGAAGAAGTAGGACCTCCCAGGAAGCTACCAAATGAAGAAATCAAATATTATGTTTTTTAATAGTGGTGCTTCAAAGCACTCTCTCAATATTTATTCAGGAACTCTGATGATGGAGTAGAGTTCATTCTAGTAATCCCTGCAAGGAGACTAGGATCAAAAGAGATCATACCAAACAAACAAAGATAAGTATTTGAATTGTCAAATTGTTTAAATGATATTGTTCAGTTGTGTACATGTTTACATTCCTAGAAGTATAGTATGCATTTGCATTAATATGTGATGGTTAATTAGCCTATGGTTCTATACAACATTCCATTACTACTTATCTAGAGTGAAACCTCTTTGCTGACATATTAGGAGTAGTGCATGCTCTTAATAATGTTCTGGTAGAGATGGAAGGCATCTAGAAAGTTACCATATGAATGTGGGATATGGATGAATGTTGTGTTATTGGATAAAGATAACATTATGACAGTGTGACCTATGTTCTTATGCATATGTTTTGGAAACTATGAAATGTTTCTAACCATGCTACCAAATTTGACTTGTAGAAGTATCGTACATGATCAACTACAAATAAAAAATGATGTGACTTGTTCCATAGAACAAGTGACAATGGTTCAACTATAAAAAAGACTAATGAAATCAAGCATAGGAAGTTGACTATGAAGAGATGTTGCTCTAGTAGCGATACCCATGGTGTAATCAAAGTAGAAGAAGATATAGAGAAACCTCCAGGACTCAGAGAACCACATGAATGCAGATTGAAGAAGACTTCATACGGGCTCAAAAGTCACCCATGGATAGAATGATGAGATCAAGGATCACCTAGAGTGATGAGACATCAACCTTTTCTACACGGTTGAAGATGAGAAGCTCATAGATGGGTGCAAGAGAGAACTTGCGAGAGAGTTTAAGCTCTTGGTATCCAATGACTTACAATGATGAAATGAATGGATATAAAAGATGGAAGCATTGTGACTTGTGGATTCTTTCAAAAGGAAGGAATCAATTATGAAGAGAAATTTTCTCCCGTAGTAAGGTACACTTCCATTAGAACCATCATGGAATTTGCAGCCATGATGAAGTGGAAGTTACACCAGATGGATCTGAAAAATATATTTCCTGAATGGTGTCATTGAAATATAAGTGTACATAGAACAACCGCAAGTATTTGAGGTTAAATACAAAGAGACACATGTATTCAAACTAAGGAAGGCTCTGTATGGGTTGAAGCAAGCTCCAAGAGCTTGGTATGGAAGAATTGATAGTTTTCTGATGAGCTTGGGCTTTACCAAGAGTAAAGTTGATCCTAACCTTTACTTCAAGGTTATGGATGATGAAACTTTCATTTTATTGCTATATGTGGATGACTTATTCCTGAAAGGAAATGAGAAGCAAATTTTAGAGTACAAGAAGAAGCTTGCTGCAGAATTCGAGATGAAAGACCTTGGCTTGATGAACTATTTTCTAGGTCTCCAAGTATGGTAGAGCCCAGAGGGAATGTTCCTTCACCAACGGAAGTATGCAGTAGAAATATTGAAAAGATTTGATATGTTGGAGTGTAAAGCTATGGCCACACCCATGGATACTAACTTGAAGTTATTATCTGATACTTCTTCAGAATTAATGGATGTGACTCTATATAGGCAGATTATTGGGTCCTTGATGTATCTAATGAATAATAGGCCAGATATATGCTTTTCTTTGAACACCTCGAGTTAGTATCTAGTTGATCCCAGACGTGTTCACCTTGTAGCTTCAAAGCATGTGATGAGGTACCTAAAAGGTACAATAGACTATGGTATCAATTATTCTAGATATCATGAGTTTAGAATGTATGGCAATACATATTTTGATTGGGAAGGAAGCGTCATAGACAGGAAGAGAACTTCAGAAGGATGTTACAGTCTGGGGTCATCCATGATCTCATGGCTAAGCATGAAGCAAATCCAGTGTTGCTCTCGGCACTGTAGAAGCAGAGTATATTGCAGCCTGTTCTGCTAGTTGTGAAGCTATATGGCTTCGAAAGTTGTTATAAAGTCAATTTGATCTAGAGTTAGATAACATAGTGATTCTATGTGATAACCGGAGTTGTATAAAGATGGCAAAGAACCTTGTGTTCCATGATAAGTCAAAACACATAGAAATACGGTATGTCTACATCCGTGATATGGTGTAGAAGGGAGCTGTAAAGCTCCAATATGTGCACACGGATTAGCAGGTTGCATATGTGTTGACTAGGCCTCTGTCTCATGTGAATTTTGAGAAATTTCGTGACAAGCTTAATGTAGTTCGTAAGGAATTCCCTCTGTTAATTTTTCGATAATTTCATTCAATATTATCTAGGATCACTAAGAGAATAACATGTGAAAGATATCAATCAAAAACACAAGAGACAATAGGCACAGAGTTTCCTCAGGGAAAACTAAGAAGGTGAAAAACCCTGCAACTTCCTCAGAGATAGAATAAGCCACATGTAGCTAGGGTTTTACCCCTAGCTTGTGCCAATGAGCACCTACTAAGGAGAATGGACTCCTTAGTAGCAGTTCAGTATATTAAACTAATTATGCAAAAAACAAAAATTAAATTATTTCTAAGACAAGCATGAAGCATTAAACACCAAAATGAAAGAATGACTTTGTATTGATGTTACCTTGAGTGTCAAGGTTGGTGAAGCCCTTTGCAGTGTCCAAGAGGATGCTCCAAGCTTCTGAATGCTCCTTCTCCTTCTCCAATGTTGGGGATGGGCCAAAGGTGGCTCTCAAGGCGAGAATAGTTCAAAGGTGAACTAGGGTTTCGAGAGAGATTTTGGCAGAGTAAGGGTGCTTGTGATTGTGGATATGGAATAAGGGATCTCCATCACCTATTTATAGTTTTTTGGTGGTGGAGTGCTGACCCATGGTTTTAGGAAACACATGGTTTTAGGCAGCTGTATAGGGTTTTTTCCTCCTTTTCCTCATTATTTTATATTTTTATTCCCTTTTTAGGGGATTTTTGCTATTTTTGGAGGAAAAGGGGGTTTTTTTAGCCTTTTTTAGGCTATTTTGAGGGTTTTATGGCCTTTTGGAGGCATTTTAGGCCTTTTGGAGGCTTTTTAATGGGATTTTTTGGATTTTTAATGGAAATATGGTAGGAAAATGGACAAATGAGCCATATAATGTGGTAAATGAGCTAGTGAGCACTTTTTGGGTGTTAACAGATTGCCCCCTGATGTGCGAGGTCAGGAGCTCATCGTCAACCCAAAGCTGCCGAGCTCGCTCCAAGTGTGGGCAAGCATGGGTGTAGTGTCCATAGACCCCGCAAATAGAACAAGGGTGGTTCGTTCGCAAATTGGGGTTTTTAGCCAGCTTGGGCGGGCGATCAGGGTTTTGATTAGCGGGGGCCGCATTGTTGTTGTCAGGGGGATTAGCCGGTTGACCAGCTTGGTCTGTAGGTTGGTTGTTTCCCCGATTACGGCCCTTGCCGCGGTTCTGTTGGCCCTGGTTACGTTGGTTATTCTGGTTTTGCTGCGGGTTATGTTGGGCGTAAACTTGCCCTTGGGCAGCAGGTGGATTTTGAGGTTGCGCAGGTGCAGGAGCAGGCTGCGGAGGATGATATGTAGGTTGAGGCTGAGCAGGTGCAGCAACTTGAGGGGGTTGCTGATAGGACTGCGGAGCAGGTTGTGGATGTGCCGCAGGGGCTGCCTGTGGCGGATAATAAGCGGGTGGGGCTTGTGGAGGCGCCGGAGCGGAGGCAGCCTGCTGATGGTAGTAAGGCTGAGGGGCGACTGGAGGAGCATAAGCAGGAGTCGCATACCCGAAGCACTGTGGTGGACATGAGGGACCATGGGAATGGTGATGTGTCATGGGAGCATATGAGTTGGTTGCTCCAGACTGTGAAGTAGCCCGCGACAGGTCGGGGCCAGGGGTAGGACGTGCTATAGAAAATGGTTGGGGATGCGAAGAAACACGGCCAATGATACCATCTGCAGCGTGGGATGCCCCCGGCGCATCATGATGGGAGGACTCGCCGCGAGGGGCGTCAGGTATAATGGTATAAAGGTAACCCGACTGGGCGTAAATGAGGTCGAACTGCTGTGCCTTAAGGATGGCCTCTTCTTCAGACTGGGGTCTTTCTGAAGCTACATCCTTAGCAATGACGGGAAGCAGGGACTTGAGGAACCAATCGAGGAAGATACGGTCATCTAGTTTAATCTTGCATAAGCTACGGCGTCTACGCCACTCATGGATGTGGTCCGTGATATGGGTAGCCGTGTTTTGTCTACAAGATAGAAGGATCTCAACGCCCGCGTCATAGCGGACTGGCAACTGGAAGAACTGCAGGAAGGTCGAGGCCAGGGAAGAAAAGGTGGCGTGGGTCCCATGAGGCTGCTCAATATACCACTTGGCTGCAGAGCCAGTAAAGGTGCACTGTAAGAGACGGAGGCGAACAGAGTCGTCCACTATGGAGTTAGAGGAACACCATAGGTGGAAAGACATGATGTGGTTCTGTGGGTCCTCACCGGCCTTACCCTCGAATTTAGGGATGTCAGAGGGTAGTTTGGTAGGCATATGAGGCCACATAGGGTCGTGTCGAATAGGATCGTTGGTCAATCTGGCCAGGTCAGGTAGGTTGAGGCTAGCCATGAACGGCAAACTGGAAGAAGGCTGTGACACAGTAGTGCTGTGGACCAAGTTGGGGCCAGTGCCCCCAAGTGGAGGGACAAGATTTAGGGTGGTGCCCCCAAGTGGGGGAACTGAGGTAGTGGAGGATGGTCCAGCACCACCATGGGTAGTGTGAGCCACTGATGTAGTGGGGATAGGTATTCCCGCTGTGGGAATAGGTACCGTGAGGGGAACGGTAGATGGTTTCCCCATGGAGGGCATACCAAAAACAGGTGTAGTAACTGGTGTAGTGGTGGATGTGCCACCAATGGTCCCTATGACAAATGGAGTGGAAGTCATACCAGCCATGGGGCTAGTAGGGGCAGTATAAATAGGGTTCTCAGACTCTTCGTCAGAATCAGAGGTAAAGTAAGGTGCGTCACTATCTGGTGACGGAGACCTACGTCGCTGACGAGTGGAGTCAAGTGACAAGGCTCTAGATCTGTGATGAGTGGTATCAACGGATAATGATCGGAATCTACGACGTGTGGTGTCAAGAGAACCGTGCTGTGGGGGCTCGCCCCTGAGGCGCCGAGAATGTCTCGGGGACTCAATGGTGACGGATGGTGTCTAGTCTCTGTGGGTTGAGGTGAGTATGAAAACAGCTCAAAAAATCCTAATGCCACCTAGTGTGCAGAAGGAGAGCTAAAAAGCAAGGCACTCAGGCCAACAACCAACTCAAAACACCCACTGCAACAGCTGTGCTACAATAGGTGGAGTAACAACAAAGATGGTCAGAATACCAACAAGCAGCAGGTTTCCTAAAAAAGAAAAATGGTGGACTCACTAGACCAAAGGGAGGTAAAGGAGCATGCAAACACCTAGCTAAAAGTATTCTGACTTAACTAAACATATCCTCTGCAAGGTGATGAAATCCAAGTCAGACAATATGAGTAGGAAAGCCAAGTGGCTATGATATCCCCCTACCGGGAGGGATACCGGGTAGTCAATCCTAGAAGAATGGCAACTAAGATACCCCGTTCATGACACGTCCAGAAAGGTGAATCTGCCGTTTAGTTCGTTGACCGCAATACCCCTATACAGGGATATCCCGCGAACCGCGAAAGGTAGCCCTTCGGTTACTGAATGGAGTGCGGTATTCCACTCAGGCCTCCGGAACCAGTCTCCCGACTTCAACCCTCCTAAGGGAGAGGCCCTCTGATAAACTGGTCGTGACCGTGCCAAAAAGTACTAGGGGATTTTGGTTCCCTATTTGGACAACAACTATGTCTCAAGTGAAATAACCAAGGGGTGTTATTGGAAGCCTATCCCCCTGATCCTACCTAACTACAATGATTCTTTTGTGTTCCCCAAGTGGGGTTAGAATGTTGGTTTAGTTAGGTACTTTTTAAGGCTCACTTGATTTAATGTGACAGAGTGTGTGCTCGTGAGGTGTTGAACCCAAAAACAGAAGTGCCACAAGGGAGGGCAACTTCCAATCTATCAATAATGCTGAAATTGATTCTTTTAATTTGCAAAATTTTCTGAAATAAAAATACTGAAATTTTAAAAAGATTCTGTAAAAGGAACAGAAATTATGTTGCAGAAAGGCTGTAAGGAAGTGGGCTGCAGGTGGGATAGAGGGCTGTTCAAATGCAGAAAATATTGCAGCAAGAGGGGCTGGGCTCAGAACAGGAAAAGAGCAGAAATCAGACCACGGGTCTGTGGCGGATCAGAACAGGCCGACCGCGGGTTTAAGGGAAACAGCGGCGGTCAGGTCGCGGCTATCGGGCCAATAGTGGCAGTCGGGACGCAGGAAACAGGGGAAAAGGCCCAGTCGGGTCGCGGCTATCGGGCCAATAGTGGCAGTCGGGACGCAGGAAAAATGGAAAAAGACACAGTCGAGTCGCGGCAAAAGGGCTAACAGGCGCAGTCAGGACGCGCGAAAGAGGCAGAAAGCCGCAGTCGCGACGCAGGAAAAAGGCCGACAGGCGCAGTCAGATCGCGGCAAACAGGCTGATTAGCCACGGTCGGATCGCAGGTAACAGTCGGATCGCGGGTAAAGGCCTGAAAGGCGCGGTCGGGACGCGACTGCAGAGGAAAAAGACGCGGTATGCAGCGGCCGAAAGGGACAGCCGAAAGAAAAAATTTAAAAAACGGAAACCAGAAATTCGAAAACTAGGGGAGTCGCCAAAACTGTAGCTAGGGTTTTACCCCTAGCTTGTGCCAATGAGCACCTACTAAGGAGAATGGACTCCTTAGTAGCAGTTCAGTATATTAAACTAATTATGCAAAAACAAAAAAAATTAAATTATTTCTAAGACAAGCATGAAGCATAAACACCAAAATGAAAGAATGACTTTGTATTAATGTTACCTTGAGTGTCAAGGTTGGTGAAGCCCTTTGCAGTGTCCAAGAGGATGCTCCAAGCTTCAGAATGCTCCTTTCTCCTTCTCCAATGTTGGGGATGGGCCAAAGGTGGCTCTCAAGGTGAAAATAGTTCAAAGGTGAACTAGGGTTTCGAGAGAGATTTTGGCAGAGTAAGGGTGCTTGTGATTGTGGATATGAAATAAGGGATCTCCATCACCTATTTATAGTTTTTTGGTGGTGGAGTGCTGACCCATGGTTTTAGGAAACACATGGTTTTAGGCAGCTGTATAGGGTTTTTTCCTCCTTTTCCTCATTATTTTATATTTTTATTCCCTTTTTAGGGGATTTTTGCTATTTTTGGAGGAAAAGGGGGTTTTTTAGCCTTTTTTAGGCTATTTTGATGGTTTTTTGGCCTTTTGGAGGCATTTTAGGCCTTTTGGAGGCTTTTTAATGGGTTTTTTTGGGATTTTTAATGGAAATATGGTAGGAAAATGGACAAATGAGTCATATAATGTGGTAAATGAGCTAGTGAGCACTTTTTGGGTGTTAACACCACAAACCAAGATCACAATGATCAAATCCAAAGATATGTCTCTAGAAGATACTCCTCTTCCTCCACTTGTGCACCACTTACTCTCTTAGCTATGCAAGCTTGAGAAGTGAGTGAATGAATAAAATGAGAGAGGAACACCCTCTATTTATACATTGAATTGACCTACCAATAAACCAATAGGGCCGACTTCCTAAGGAAGCCTAATAACCCAACCACATGACCTAACTAGGGCCGACCCCTCACTGGTGGTCTAATAACCCATCAATACAAATGATGACACTTACAATGTACCTTGTGACACTTGCAAATACAAATGACGACACATCCAATCAGAGGAATAATACATCTCTGTTGGATATACAATAAAGTACAAATGTAATATACAAGTGAATATGTTCTGAAGTTACAAATATATTAACACTCCCTCTTAACTAGGAAGGTATTCTCTTGACATAGGTCATCAATACATATCGGCACAAGTCTATAATTCTGGAGCTGGATCATCATCACCGAATCACGGAGCATCATCATCATCACTGCTATTGTACTCGACATATCGATCAGTGGGCTATCTCATGATTCTTCTCATCATAGGAAGTTCTACAAATCTAGCCCTTTTTCATGTTGGATGTAGGCCTAGCCTCCTACAGGTCTTCATCATCATGGGCCATACTGTGGAATCCTCGAGACTTATTACGTGCATCACAAAACCTCGAAAGAGCATCCCAGGACTGATTACAAGCTTAATGCTCAACCTATCAGATCTCCCAGGGCAATATTATATGTGACCACCACAAAACCTCAAAAGAGCATCCTAGGACTGATTACGAGCACACAGATCAACCTATCAGATCTCCTAGGGCAATATTACATGTGGTCACCACAAAACCTCGAAAGAGCATCCTGGGACTGATGACGAGAACACAGCTCAACCTATCAGATCTCCCAGGGAAATATTACATGTGGTCATGGAAAAACCTCAAAAGAGCATCCCAGGACTGATTACGAGCACACAGCTCAACCTATCGGATCTCCCAGGGAAATATTATATGCCATAGGAAAAAACCCTGAAAGAGCATCCTAGGACTAATTACAAGCTTACTGCTCAACCTATCGGATCTCCCAGGGAAATATTATATGTCCTCCCAAAGCAAAACCTCGAAAGATCATTTTCCAAATATTCCAAGGAACTATTACATGCCATAGGAAAAACCTCGCAAGAGTATCTGCAAATCTCCCAAGGAAAGATTATATGCTTATCGCACAACCTGTCCACGGCCACAGAGTATCATCTTGATACTCATGATCATACTAATCATCATCATATAGTACATCATCCTGATGCACATCATCATCGCATGATCATCCTAATCATCGTCACAGCATCGTCCTGATACTCGTCACATATGATCCTCATGATCATCACCATAGCATCGTCCTGATGCATATCATCTAGAGCATCATACTGATGCTCATCACATATGATCATCCTGATCATCATCATAGCATCGTCCTAATACATTTCATCACACATGATCCAACTGATCATGTAAAGCATCCACCTGATGCATATCATCAGATGTGATCATCATGATAAACATGAACCACAACATCATCCAAAGCATCATCCTAATGATCATCACACAGCTCTTAAATCCATAGCCATGGGAAGAATCCTCCTACTACCATGCTTGGAATGGCTCCTGCAAATGTGTCCCATCACTTCTTCCTCGAAGTCTCTTCTATCTGAAGTACACCAAGCTTCTCTCTGAAGTATTCGAACTTCACTCTGGCTAGTGGTTTGGTCAACACATCTGCAATCTTCTCATCTGTCGCAACATACAGGAGCTTCACTGCTCCTCTCTACACCATATCCCTGATATAGTGATATTTGATCTTAATGTGCTTCGACCTGTCATGGAACACTGGGTTCTCTGACAACTTCACACAACTCTGGTTGTCACAATAGATACAGGTAGCATCCAACGGGAGATCAAATAACTCAGACAGTATATTCCTAAGCCATATTTCCTCACAACTAGCCGATCAAGCTGCTACATACTCTGCTTCAGCTATACTTAGTGCTATGCAGGATTTATTCCTGCTATACCAAGAGATCACACCTGATCCCATACTGAAGCAACACCCCAAAGTGCTCTTCCTATCTGTAGCACTGCCTGCCTAATCTAAATCAACACAACCCTCCAGGTTAAACTTTTGATTTGCATCATACTTGAGCCCATAATCAACCGTACCCTTCAGGTACCTCAGAATATGCTTTACAACAATCAGGTGAACATGTCTAGGATCTGTCAGAAACTAACTCAAGGTGTTCACCGTAAAGCAAATATCTGGTCTCGTGTTCATTATCCACATCAAGGACCCAATCATCTAACGATACATAGTGACATCAACCAACTCTAATGAAGCATCACACAGAAGCTTCAAGTTTGATGCCATAGGTGTAGCCATGGCCTTGCAGTCCATCATCCTGAATCTCTTCAGGATCTCTACTACATACTTCCCTTGTCCAAGGAAGATTCCATCTGCACTCTGCCACACCTCCATGCCTAGAAAGTAATGCATCATACCCAAGTCCTTCATCTCGAACTCAGTAGCAAGCTTCATCTTCGTGTCGGAAATCAATCTATCCTCACCTGTCACAAACATGTCATCCACATACAGTAGTAGTATCACTAGATTTCCTTCCTCAACCTTGTAGTAAAGGTTGGAATCCGCTTTACTCTTAGTAAAGCCCAAACTGGGTAGAAAGCTGTCTATCCTACCATACCAAGTTCTAGGAGCTTGCTTCAAGCCATACAAGGCTTTCTTCAACCTACACACATATGAATCCCTGTCATGTGTCTCAAAACCAAGTGGCTTCTCCACATACACTTCCTCTTCAACGACACCATTCAAGAAAGTTGTCTTGACATCCATCTGGTGTATCTTCCATTTCATCACTGCAGCAAGAGCAAGTACTGTTCCGATGGAAGTGTATCTGGCTATAGAAGAAAAAGTCTCTTCATAATCTATCCCCTCTTTCTGGGAGAAGCCACAAGCTACAAACCTCACCTTGTATTTCTCTACCCTACCATCTGCAGCATGCTTGATCTTATAGATCCACTTGGAAGTCACAACAGACTTCCCTTCTGGTCTTGGGACCACATCCCAAACATCATTCTTCATGATCGATTGGTATTACTCGACCAAGGCATCCTTCCATTCTTTCTTTTCCACTGCTTCTTCATAATATCACAGAGCAAGGAAACATAGCTAGTATGTGACCTTGTCCTTTTCCTTTCTCTGTGTTCCTCTTCTGGTATACCATACCTTTCTGCATCCTGGATGAGCTCTCTATCCCCTCCAGGTTTCCTCTTGTGAGATTTCTTCTCACGGGGTGGATCTACAAGTTCTTGTGGATCTTCAATTTCACGATCTTCTTCTAGAATTGCTTCATTCATAGTGGTGTCTTGAAATCTGGTTACCTTTGGTTCTTCATTTTCTTCAACGGGTGTCTTCCTCGATTTGATATATGCTGAGTCTTCATCAAATGTTACATCCCTATTGATGTCAATCTTCTTGAACCCTGGAAAGTAGATTCTATATGCCTTAGAGCTTTCACTGTAACCCACAAAGATTCCCTTCTTTCCTGAAGGATCTAGCTTTGTTCTCTTTTCCTTTGGAATGTGTGTGTATACTGGATAGCCAAATATCCTAAGATGGCTAACTTCAGGATTCTTACCAGAGAAATCTTCTTCTAGTGTCTTGTTGTCAAGTATCTTGTGAGGTGTTCTATTCTGTACGTATACAGCTGTCCTAGCTGCTTCTGCCCATAGATGCATAGGTAGATCCTGGTCACGAAGCATTGCCTGTGCTGCTTCCATGATAGTTCTATTCTTCCTTTCTATAACCCCATTCTATTGTTGATTGTAAGGAGTGGTCAACTCCCTCTTAATCCCTGAATCACCACATAAATTCTTGAAATCTCCTGAAGTGAATTCTCCACCATTGTTGGATATGAAGGTCTTGATTTTATTATCAGTTTGATTTTCTATCAGGGCTTTTAATTCCTTGAACTTATCAAACACTTCATCTTTATTCTTCAAGAAGTAAATCCAAGTATTCCTAGAGAAATCATCAACGAAGGAGACATAGTATACATACCCACTCAGAGAACTGGATGGCATTGGACCACATATATCGGAGTGGATAATTTCCAAGATTCCTTTTTCTTTGATTTCACTGCTTGGAAATGCCTTCTTTGTGTTCTTTCCTTTTGCACACCCTTTGCAAATGCCTTCATGCTTTGAATGGATTTCAGGAAGACCTTCTACTGCTTTGCTTGCAATTGGTAGTGCCCTATAGTGCACATGAGAAAGCCTTCTATGCCAAAGCTCACTTGGCTCCATGGATTCATGTACCATGGCATGTTCAGGTTGTCTCTTTAATTTGTACAATCCTCCCTCTTGCTCTCCAATCACCAATCATCATCTATTGTCTTACCCTTTGGCCACATGAGTACTTGGACATATATAAATGAAACTCTCATTCCCTTTGCATCCAAAGATGATATGGAGAGAAGATTCTTCTTGAGTCCAGGTACATATAGAACATCTTACATATTTATAGACTTCCCAGAGTCTAGCTTGTAGGAGGCTTCGCCACTTCCTTTTATAGGATATTGATAGTCATCCCCAAGTTTCACCTTATGAGGTGACTCATGTTCAGATAGGTCTACAAAGGATTCTTTAAATCCCGTCATGTGTTTGGAATCCCCACAATCAATAAGCCAATCATCACATCCATCTGAGATAGTAACTGTGAGAGTAGAGATCAGCACATATTCTTCATCACTTGAAGAATCTTCACTTTATTCCCTTTTCTTATTCTTGGGAGGTTCATTATCCTCCGCAGCATGAGCATGATATCTTTTCTTCTTGTTCTTCTTCTTCTTGTTAAAGTTGTTGTTGTTGTTGTTCCTTTTGTTCTTGGGACAATCTGACGAAAAGTGCCCCTTCTCATTACAAGTAAAGCACCTCAAATCTTTCTTATCTCTTTGATAGTAGTGAGGAGCTCTCTTGTGATAAGATTGCTCTTTCTTGGGCTTTCCTTTCTTGGTATGTGCTGTGAGAGCTTGATCTTCATTTCTCATCTTTTCTTCTCGGGCCACAAGTCTAGCTTCTTCTTGTGAACATTCCTCCCACAATCTACTGAAAGAGATCAATTTCTTTCTTGCACAGATTTCTTGGATGAAGGAGTCCCATGACCTAGGTAGACCATTCAAAGTGGTCATGACAATTTATCCATTCTCCACTACTTTATCCACAACTTCAAGTTGTTCCTTGATTTGAGAGACCTTAGAAAAGTAGGACTGGATGGTCTCTCCATTCTGGATCTTTACCCCTTTCAATTAGTTCCGTAGAGTCATCCTCTGATTTATGTTCTTACCTTCAAACAACTTAGTCAAAGAGTCAAACATCTCCTTAGGTGTCTTTAGGGAAGACACATGGGGAATGAGATGGTCCTTAATAGAATCAGTAATGATTCTCTTGGCTTTGACCAAGTTCTTCTTGTGTAAGGCCTTATCCTCATCTCTGTCTAGAATTGGAACCTTTTCCTTTATGTAGTTGTCCAAGTCATTCTCTTCTAGGTTTAACCCAATCCTATACTTCCAAGCTTGGAAATTATCATCCCCTTCAAGCTTATCTTCAAGCTTTGTGTGGTGAGACATCTTAAAGAGTACTTCAAATGGAAATAGAAATTTTTAGGTCTTACCACTTAATTTGCTGAAAACTGGATCTGGAGCTACATTAGGGTTTGTCAAGGAAACCCTAAAAATTCAAAATTTGAATTTCAAACTTATGAAAGGACAGAAAGATGCGCCTTGTTGAGATGGTCAAGCTGGTATACTCCAAATTTGAAAACTGCAAAATTTGACACCTCAAAATTGCTTTTGAAACTTCTGGATTCACTAAACAGGACCCCGAACTAGGGTTTGATTTTACTGGAGCTTCACCCAACCAAAAAGTTCGATCTTGGTCTATAAACTTAGATTTTTCAGAGGAGCTTCCAGCTGTGGTCTCATATTTCAAAAATTCCAACTTTCTTTGAAACCCTAATTTCCCACAGCAGAGATAGGTCAAAAACTGAAAGTGCTCAGAATTGAATTTTGTCTTAATAGAAAGATGTGCCCTTCCAAGAAGAGTCAATCTAGCCTCCTGCCTTTGATGATCTGTGGAGACCAACCCAAATATTAAGATGCCCTAGCTTCCATAGCTGCATAGTGCCTTCTTCTTAGGTCAGCTCTGATACCATGTTAATTTTTCGATAATTTCATTCAATATTATCTAGGATCACTAAGAGAATAACATGTGCAACATATCAATCATAAACACAAGAGACAATAGACACAGAGTTTCCTCGGGGAAAACCAAGAAGGTGAAAAACCTCACAACTTCCTCAGAGATAGAATAAGCCACAAACCAAGATCACAATGATCAAACCCAAAGATATGTCTCTAGCAAATACTCCTCCTCCACCACTTGTGTGCCACTTTATCTCTTAGCTATGCGAGCTTGAGAAGTGAGTGAATGAGAGAGGAACACCCTCTATTTATACATTGACTTGACCTGCCAATAAACCAACAAGGCCGACTTCCTAAGGAAGCCTAATAATCCAACCACATGACCTAACTAGGGCCGACCCCTCACTGGTGGTCTAATAACCCATCAATACAAATGACGACAGTTACAATGTAACTTGCGACACTTGCAAATACAAATGATGACACTTCCAATCAGAGGAATAATACATCTATGTTGGATATACAATAAAGTACAAATGTAATATACAAGTGAATATCTTTTGAAGTTACAAATACATTAACACCCTCAAAAGGGGGAGTAGTGTTGATGATGTTGTGGTGCAGTGGGATTGATCGTCCCTAGACAGTGATCCCATAATTCTGAAACTAAGGATAGTATTAAATGTTGATCCTGAGTTGTGATGGGATTGATCATCCCTAGACAATGATCCCATAATTCCTAAAGGAAGGATCATCTTAAACGTTGATCCCGAGTTGTGGTGGGATTGATCATCCCTAGATAGTGATCCCATAATTCTGAAAGGAAGGATAGTCTTAAATGTTGATCCTTAGACTGAATCCCTAGTTCTGAAAGGAAGGATTGTTGTTGAGAGGGCCATTTAGCCACCTTTTGGTATCATCCAGTACTAATGTGTGTTATTGTATGCATAACAAATGAGCGGTTGGAGCAGGTGTAACCGCTCCAACATCTCCACTTATTGTATAAATACTACCACAATTAACAAACAAACTGACTGAATGTTATGTCCATTTCGTGATCTTCTTGATGGTTTATATGTGTGTATTCTTATGCTGTGCTTGAATATGTAGTGAATCCAAGCATTCAATAGTGGCATCGTTTCCATTCTCTTTTGGCTGGGTGACAGCAGTAGCAAAAGGGAAGCGGTCCGAACCTGCATAGGATCCTTGAGGTCAACAAACCTGTAAGAGATATTGAAATATGATTATACACCCTGGTAAAGACTGCGCGATCATCAAAATAACCTACAAGAATTCATGCTCGTGCCTGGATAAAGATAAATGCTATTAAAAGTCGTGCGCCAAAGTGTCCTGTGGAATGGTAGCTACCTGCACACCTTTCAGACGAAGATATGCTAAAGATATGCATTGCACCAGAAATATATCTGTTGGTATCTGGACACTGCCGGTCGACTTGCTGACAGCCATCAAAAGGTAAGGTGAATCCAACTCGCCGCGTTTTATCTCTTTTCAAGCAATATTGGCTCAGCCTAAGTCTCTCAACCTTCAGCTGTTAGACAAGTTTCATATATTATACTAAGCCGACTATGCCCGTCGGGAGTATCGACTTGTCGACTATATGAACATAAATTTTAAGGTTGAATATTTCGCTAGTTCCATGGAGATGAAGTGGGCGGGGCCTGCGGTTGACGCATAATGCAGCGGACGAAGGCGGAGTCAACGTTGTACACTCGACCGCCAGCACTTCTGAAGAGTTTGGAAGGTGCCCTGTCGGCCTCGACTGATGTCCACCGACTATTTTCCAGCCAAAAGAAAAATTACCGACCAGAACTGGGATACCTATCGACAAGAATAAGTCTATTCGTCGACCGACCGTAGTAAATTGCAACTTCAAAAATGTTGAAATGTCTGAGCTGTGCCTAAGCAAACCAGTTAGTGATTGGTTGAACATTTTCAATATCAAAAGTTGGTTGCGTAACCACATCGATCGACCAAAGTTTCAAATTTTTCTCATTGAAGTTTGTGGAAGCTCGCGATCGACTCCACATTTGGTTGACCATCCGCTATCAAATCTATTGATAGCAGTCGACAATCAAAGTTTTAAACATTATGCTAATGGAGATCTTAATCACTTGACTGAATATGCCATAACGATTGGAAGTTGACCCGTTGGAGGAGATGAGCGACTATCTTATCTGCCGACTCGTTGTTGAATAAGGGCATATGCTCGACAAAGAACTCCATTATTATCCTTAATATCTGTTCGTCAACCATTATTCACGGATCATTATTCAACATCTTATTCATCACCGACTTGGAATAACGGCCTCTACCACAGATTGGAACCATTGAGACAATTCAACGTTGAAGATGCATCCCAACCATGTAGTTATTGATTATGCCCTCGACCAGAAGACACTTACAGTGGTGGAAATGAACATATTGGCAACTAGTTGACTATTATGACAATCGACCATCTTGAAACATGTGCGACCATCTATTGGATTTGACTAGTTACAACTGTCAACTGAAAAAGCTTATGTTATCTGACCAGTTTTTCAATTAAAACTACCATCTATAATAAGCCTACTTTCTTGCTTAGAGAAGTCGTCCAATTCACTTCACAAACTTGGCAGCATGATGTTTAACGGGTTATTGTTTGTGATTTCTATAGTTCACCTTTTTCTTGCTATATAAAATGAAGAACTGCTTGTATGAAATCGGTTTTCACATTCTTATGTGGTCGATGCTAAACTACTAGATGGTCATGGTATTTGGTCGAAGAAGCCTTAAGTCGGTACTTTACTTGGTTGATGGGTTTTGGTAGACTCCTTAATCTAGTCGACGTGGTTGGGTCCTCGAAATTGGTCGGCTGGTCTATATTACTTTTTTGGTCGATGCTACTTTATACTAAGTGTTTACAAGTCAGTATCATATGTGCAAAATTTGATGCTTCAACCTAGTCGATATTCACATTCTGTAAATTATGGTCGATGATACTTGAGTATGGTCGGTGTAGTTGTGTTTGTCAATTATGGTTGATGGTTGTGTAATAGTCAAAGTGGCCAATTGAATTTAATTGTGTCCATTGAGTCATGTATAATCCTAAGTGACTTTATTAAAATTTTGAGTCGAAGGGGATGAAAATTACTTCAAGGAAGGAGATCCCCTTCACCTGTGTAAATCAAGTCGATCTATAGCCGACTTAGTAAGTTGAATCGAGTCGGACACAACCAATATCAGTCGGTGTCGACCAAAAGCAGCAAACCATTCATAAACTTGCAGAAATCCTCATGACAGATGAAGTCGACGAGGACCATATTCAAGCAGCATCCATCTTACGTCAGACACAAGAAAGACCTTAATGATCACATGATGATGCCACAAAGAACACCTGAACTGATTGAGCCCCCCGGTGCTGAAATACAAAAACATTTCTTCAGTGTGATTTCAAAATTTTGAAGGGAGTTGGTGAGATGGTGTAAAGGTAGAGCGTGGAATCCATCGTAGTTTTTGAACCGATGGATATGTGGGTAGGAAGGTGAAAGGGTGAGGCTCGATTGACCACTACCAGACTACTGACGAAGGATAAAGAAATCATGACTCCTGGTTGTTTTTGCATGTCTTCTTTAGGACGAAGAAGTGTTTTGTTGGTGGGGGAGATGTTGAGAGAGACATTTAGCCTCCTTTTGGTATCATCCTGTACTAATGTGTGTTATTGTATACTTAACAAATGAGCGGTTGGAGCAGGTGTAACCGTTCCAACCTCTCCACTTATTGTATAAATACTACCACAATGAATGAAAAAACTGACTGAACGTTCTGTCCATATCGTGATCTTCTTGATGGTTTATATGTGTGTATTCTTATGCTGTGCTTGAATATGTAGTGAATCCGAGCATTCAATAATTGTCCATGATACGAGTTCTGAAAGGAAGGATCACCAATGTTGTTGGACTGAATCCCTAGTTCTGAAAGAAAGGATTGTCTATGATCCCAGTTCCAAAAGGAAGGATCACCAGAGTTGTTGGATTGAATCCCTGGTTCCAAAAGAAAGGATTGTCCATGATCCCAGCTCCGAAAGGAAGGATCACCAGTGTTGTTGGACTGAATCCCTGGTTCTAAAAGGAAGGATTATCCATCATCCCAAGTCCGAAAGGAAGAATCACCAGATTTGTTGGAATGAATCCCTAGTTCTAAAAGGAAGGATTGTCCATGATCCCAGTTCCGAAAGGAAGTATCACCAGAGTTGTTGGACTGAATCCCGAGTTCTGGAAGGAAGGATTTTCCATGATACCAGTTCTGAAAGGAAGGATCACTAGAGTTGTTGGACTAAATCCTGAGTTCTGAAAGCAAGGATTGTCTAGGATCCCTACTTCCGAAAGGAAGGATCTTGTGTGTTACAGGTGGTGATGCTCCTAATGATATTCCAGTACTGTAGTTGAGGATTATCCAGTGCTACAGATGATGATGTTCCAGGATACTCTAGTAGTACAAACGTTCCAGTGCTGAAGATGAGGATGCTCAAATACTGCATATGTTCCAGTGTTGAAGATGAGAATGCTCTAGTACTGCAGATGCTCCAATGACAAATATGAGGATTCTCTAGTGTTGCAGATATTCCTGTGTTGAAGATGAGGATTTTCCAGTGTTGAAGAAGATGATAATCCAGTGGTGAAGATTAGGATGCTCCAGTGCTGTAGAAGATGATGCTCCAGTGCTGAAGATGAGTATGCTCTAGTACTGAAGATGACGATACTTCAGTTCTATACTGAATATGATGATGTTGTTGAAGAACTTCCAATGATTTAGAGATATATCAACCAATGTTCCAGAGGATGTTGATGATGCCCCTCATCCCTCCAATGATGTTGTGTAGAGTTACACATGCAGATGTTGTTGTCAGTAGAATACCCTTCTTGTTAAGGGGGAGTGTTAAATTAATGTAACTTCAAAGAATGTTCTACTTGTACTTTATTATTGTAACTCCGCTAGGGATGTTTTACCTCCATTTAGAGATGTCATTATTATATTTGGTCATGTAAAAGTGATGAGGTAAATCCTCCTTCGTAATTCGGGTCATGTTGAATGCCGGAATTGATCCATGCTTCAACACAAAGGATAAATCCCAACTGAAGGCTCCGAATAATCCTATGCAAGGATTACCATATCCTCAAGTTGTTTGGTATAGCTAAATCCGACGAGGTTTACAGCTCCGTTAGCCGCTAAGTGTTGGTTTCTCCTCAAAGAGGAGACTTTGAATCATGACTGAAACTAAATATTAAATGAAAACCTAAAATTAGTATGTAATTTATTAAATGTGATTGTGATAATCAGTTCATTTCAATATCCCAATCTATGATAAATGATAACAATAATCATCTAATAGAACTAACAGAATGAAAAAGGATAATATTTTTTTCATAAACTGATTATTGAAACGGGAAAAATATTAGTTTTAATTAGTATTCAATTGATTATTAAGATGGCAAATTTGATTCATATCAATTGGCGTGTTAGAAAACATTCGAGGTTATTCAATGAACAAAAATCAGGATAAATCAAGAATTCTGCTCATCGAAGATTGAAAATGATTCATGTTGCAATTGATTATAACTTCTGAGGTCTAAATATAGGCAACATAATGTGAATATAAGATGAAAATCAACATATTCTAAAAATAAATTGCAGAAAAAAAAACAAATTCAATTAATTAAATAGACCTATGAAAACCTTACAAAAGATCTCCATATCCAATGAGTAGCTTGTTGAAAAATCAGAGTATCATCCACTGATCTAAATCACCAACTGTATGCATACAAATGCATAACAATTCATATTACAGAGCAAGGAATAAATTTGTCTCTCTTGAGATACCCCCTATTGAGATTATAAAACTTAGGTATTTATACAAAATAAATGACAGGAGAAGATAAGATCAGTTTCCTCAATTGCTGAGCTAACTACCTGAGTTGTTCCATTAAGCAAATCCATCCATGAGAAAAATATGGGAAATTATGTTTTGAAAAACTAGTCGTATCTCCCAAATGAAGAAATTTTCGAGGATTCCAATCGAGTTCAAGCTAATAAGGCATATTCTGTAGAAAACCCATATCTCGAAATTTTGAGATTCATCTTCATCATTCCAGAAATCACATCCAAATATCACTTCTTTCCACTTGCATGTTTTGACCACTCAAAATTTGAGATGTAAATTCTTCAGTTTGACTCCTCCAAGTCCAAATCCACACCTCATCCTTCCTGCTTTCCAAGGAGCTATCTCGGGATTGATTTGGATTCATAAATCTCAAGATATTTCTCCCAGAAGTTAAGGCTCAATAGCCGTTGATTTCATTGTTGGTTGAATTGTGGCCATTGATCTAACTATTAAATCCATTATCCCATACTAATTATTTTCTGAAAGAATAAAACCAAAGAAAGAAAAACCAAAAGAAAAATCCAAAATCAATATTCCTAAAATATCGGAAATCAAATGTTGTGGAGGAAACTTAGGATTTGAAAAATGCATTTAAACAAATCAAAATCAGAAAAAATCAAAACCAAAATTAAAACTCTAAGTCAAAATGAAATTACCAAAATTTATGGACCCGAAATTAAATTAAAACATAGTATAAGAGAAACTTAGGGTCCGAAAAATCGGGTTGTGGAATGCGGAAATGAAAAATGAAAATTTTAAAAAGTGACTTCTGCAATCTGCAATCCGCATTTCCTAAAATTGCAGGAATGCGGAAATGAAAATTTGAAAAAGTGACTTCCGCAATCCATTGTGGAAATGCGGAAATGATTTTTCAAATATGAGAAAATTTTTACCTCCCGCAATCCACATTGCAGATTGCGGAAATGCAGAAACATTAAAATTTAACCATTAAAATTAAAGCTTCCGCAATCCGCAAAAAAATTATGGAATGATCTAAAAGTTTTTTTTTTTTTTTTGATATTGAAAGAAGTAAATTAGAAATCTAGAAATATTTAAAAAGTGAAAGAAAATCCAATTTACAAGTTAATTCTTAACAAAAGAAATGTTGGAAACAAGTTATGTGTATAGGAAAATAATTACTCCTATAATATAGGAGAGTTAATAAATCCCATAAATAGGTTTCTAAGATAATCATTTTCCAAGAATAGAATACCAAGAAAAGAATAATAATATTTCCTTTTGCACAATAATAAAGGAAAATCCTTTTAAATTGAAAAAGGGAAAAATATAAATTGTATTTTCAAGATCAAATTAACTTATTGAGAAGGAAAAACTTATCCATGATCAAACTAATTTTACATTGGTGAATATTGAACTTTTATTCCACTAATTTTGAAATAATCATAAAACAAAAAACTCATGGAAATTATAGAAATTAGAACTCATATAAACTAAAACATGTGTGTTTTTTAATTTTCATAAAATCAAATTGTGTATAAATTTAAAATATGGATTTAATAAAATACACAAAGAAATTTAATGAAAGCAAAAGCATGACCATGAATATTTAAAATATTTAAATAAACTTAAATTGAACATTAAAAATATTAAACTAATATAAGCAAACAAACCCAAAGACTAAAATTATTTACAATATTTATATTATGATTCTAGGCATGCAAACGTGAAAATAAAACTCCATCAAGCTCAAATATCAAACTAATGCAATATCTAAACTCATCAGAGAAGAAACCATAAGATCAATCAAAATCCCAAAATGAAGGTAATAACCAACCATCATCTCGAATGATCAGTTTATGCAGCGAAGACCAAATCTAGGCGGGGGATGTGAAGGACAACATGGTAAGTTAACCACCAAGATCATGGAACCAACTCAAATGAATCAAAAAGCAAATAAATCTAGAGATTACTAAAAATGGAAACAATCCAAATAATATAAGAGATCTAGGAAAATGATCAAGTCAATGGTGAACTACAAAAAATAGAAATCCAAACAAATAACAAATAAAAGGGGCTCTTATCTTATGTTTAAGATGAGATATGTTATGCATACAACAAATGGGGACTAGCTGGGCGAAGCTGTTATCAATGCCTTGAAAAGATAGCAGTTGTACATGTATAAGGAGATGAAAGATGAGGCTTTTAACAAGAAGAAATCTTTCCATGAAACATGTGTACCACATTAACAAGTCAACCTTTTAAATATTTACCCAGCTGCAATTGATTTTTAAGGATGCCCTTCTAACTATCAGTTGGAATGCAAAGAAAAATACTAATTGAATAATTTTCCAACAAAATATGTTCTTCATTGAAACATGCTCTAAATGAACAATTTGTGATGACAAGATGTTATCTTAATTTTTTACCTCTAATACCACAGGCATGGCCCTGCTTCCAGCAAGCCTCTATAGCCTCGATAAGGCTACTTTTTATTCCAATAAGTTGTTTTTATCCGATCTTATAGTTAAATATGTGAAGCTTATCAATCCTTGTTAAAGATTTGCATCCTTGGAAAGAAGTTGGAAATCACTGTCCTAACTTGGTGATCAGATTGAGACATTGTCATTCACACCAACTTATAGATAATGAGTGGGATGTCTCAAGATGAGACCCCCCATCTTGCAACCATTTTTGTGGCTACAAGATAGTATCCTAGCTTGGTGAACAGATATTGATAAAGTCATTCCATAAGAAGGTATGATCATGAACAGGTCGGCTTATAATAAGACCTCATTTTTCTCAACTCACTCCTAGAGATGTTAAAGAAGAGGATTGGGTTATGTTTAATGTTAAACTCTGACGCAAGTGTCCTTAGATGAGTAAGGTTCTTGCTTAATAATTACACACCACAGACATGTTCACATAGACAAGATGCAAACAACATGTGAGAAGTTGGCTTATATTACTTCTACCGAATCAGTTACAATGCAAACTGCAAGGAATGAAATAACTAACTAATTGTCAGCCTCAGCCGTTACAATACGGAAGTAACTGTTTTCTATCTTAGTGTGTCGACCGTTACCCTCCCTTGGTTCGCTGCAGAACTCTGGGTTATGGCTCGATCTTCTCTGCATTGGGAAGATGTGTGACTATTCTTTCCAATTTACCTATCTTCTCACCGAACTTTGCTCTGCGGAATGACCCAACTGATCTTCCTTCCTCGGCCTTCTACTCTGCTGTTGTTGTTCATGAGATCACTCCGATCCCCGAGACACACATCCTTTGTCCGTCGATCTCCTCATATCCTGCAAACATGCAGCTGTCAGCGCCCCAACCGAGCTACACAGCCTTTTCATGTGTTGTCATCTGCCATGATCCCAACCACCTTCAATAACTGCCACTAACTTCCTTAGCAACCCTGAACTATTTCCAAGTACTCTCCATGACTTCTACGTGTCCTTCTGATAGGCTATGTAGTAATCTGTCATGTAGGCCATACTGTCTGTCAGCTTCGACTTATCCTGTCGGCTCCTTTGCAACCCAAGGCTTCACTAATCCGCCCCTTCCTCCTCGCTTGGCTCATGCCCAAACCTGTCGGAGCCGTGGTTCGACACATGTCGACCATCGACGCCTTCGCTACACTCTGTCATCTGTCAACTCCCAACATGTCGACTCTCGACTTCTGTTGCATCTATCGGTCACATACCCAACTACCCCTGCTCGACCTATTGACATGGGAAAGCCAATTTGTTCATCCTCACTAGTGGTCATCATCACTCCCTCTGGTCAACTTTCCTTAGGTCGACTAACTTCGACCGATCTTCCTAGGCTCCGATGCTCCTGCATCAGACTCCCCAGGTGAAAAAGAATTCGACTGCTCCGTCAGTCTCCTGAAATATTCTTCAGAAATCTATGTCGGCTCCTGCAACTCATCATCTTTGCATCGCACTAAGTATTCCTTCCATCGCGAACTGCGCGTACACCCAACTTTGCGTTCCTCTATTACCTCTATGATTTCTTCCTTCTGTCGATCTGGAATCTTCTATCTACAATTGATCTTTGACACTTTCATGCTTCCACTTCTTGAACCTTCTTCAAACTTGTACATATCTGAGACATTGAACGTTGGTGAAATACTCAAGTCATTCGACAGCTCCAACACATAAGCGTTGTCCAAAACCTTCTTTAGAATCTTACATGGTCCAATTTTCTTTAGTTTCAGCTTGTTATATGTCCCCATCGAAAATCTCTCCTTCCGCAAATGTGCATAAACCAAGTCTCCTTCGCTGAACAACTGTTGTCTCTTTTTCTTGTCAGCTCTCAACTTGTATGCCGCATTACTCTTTTCTATGTGCTTTCACACATCTTTATGCACTTATTTCATATGCTCTACAAATGATTCTGCATCTACGCTTTTTCTGGTTTCTGTCGGTAACTCGACCAAATCCACCACTCCATGTGGGCTTCTTCCCTAAACAATCTGGAATGGGCTCAAACCCGTCAACCGATTGAAAGAATTGTTATATGCAAACTCTTCTTGTCCCAACACGTTCTCCTACTACTTGGGTCTGTTGGCCATCAAACAACTTAGAAGATTTCCCAAACTTCTATTCACCACCTCCGTCTTTCCGTCTGTCTAAGTATGATATGCCGAGCTAAAATGCAACCTCCTATCCAGTTTCTTCCATAGAATTCTCCAGAAATGTCCCATAAACTTGGTATATCTGTTTGATGTGATACTCTTTGGCAACCCATGCAATCTGACTACTTCCTTGAATAATATTACAACAATGCTTGTTTCGTCACTTGTATTCCAACAAAGAATAAAGTGTGCCATTTTCGAAAATCTGTCGACTACAACAAAGATTGAGTCGCTCCCTTGCTACATCTTCGACAATCCTAGCACAAAATCCATGCTCAAGTGCTCCCATGGGGTATTTGGTATAGGTAATGCTGTATACAACCCCGTGTTCTGTCTTCTCCCTTTTGCCAACCGGCATACTCTACATTTTCGAACCCACTTTCCAACATCTGCTGTCATTCCTGGCTAATAATACTTTTTCTTGACCAATTCCCTGGTCTTGTCGATGCCAAAATGACCTGCTAATCTGTCGCTATGCAACTCTCGGATTAGGTTCTCCCTCATGGATCCTTTGGGAATATACAACTGTTGTCCCTTGAATAGGTATCCCTCTTAGATAAACTAATCCAAGTATGGATTCATGTCGATGCTCCATGGTTCACGACAAGCTTCACATGTTTTCGAAAATCCTTGTCGTTCCCATACTCTATCTTCACCGACTCTATTCCCGTTGCATGAACTGTCGTCATGTTCAGCAATGCAACTCTTTGACTCGGCGCGTCACAACCTTCTTCATCTTTCCCGACTTATGTCGCAACATGAATGTATATCCCTGTAGGAATTTGACCCATTTCATGTGTCGCTGATTCAAATTCGACTGAGTATTCAGGTACCTCAATGATTATTGATCTGTGTACAACACAAACTCCTTGGGCAACAAATAATGCCTCCACTTCTTCAATGCCTGGACAATAGCATAAAATTCCTGGTCATAGACCGAATATTTCTGCTTCACATCATCTAACTTCTCACTGAAGAATGCAATTGGTCGATCCTCCTGGCTCAACACGGCTCCAATAGCTGTTCCACTCACGTCATAATCGACTTGGAAAACTTTGTCGAAATCTAGGAGTGCTAACACTGGGCTCTTAGTGACCTTCTCCTTTAACTTGTCGAAATCTCGTTGAGCTGCTTCCATCCACTTGAACTCGACCTTTTTCATGCACTCTGTCCAAGGTGCACAAATTTGACTGAATCCCCGAATGAACTTCCTGTAGAAACTGGCAAGTCCAAGGAAACTCCTTACACCAGTCGTACTTCTTGATTCCAACCTATCAAATATTGTCTTCACCTTTTTTGGGTCCATCACCAACCCTTTACTCGAGATTACAAACCCCAAGTACACCAATTCTTCCTTCATGAAGAAACACTTTTGTAAGTTCACCATCAGCTTTTCATCCTGCAATTTATGCAATACCTGTTGAATGTTCCCCAAGTGTTCTCCCTTGGTTCGATTGAAAAGCAGAATGTCGTCTAAGTAGACTACAACAAACTTTCCCAAGAATGGCTTCAGTACTTCATTCATCAACCGCATGAATGTACTGGGTGCATTAGTCAATCCGAATGGCATGACTAACCACTCATACAACCCTTCCTTTGTCTTGAATGTTGTCTTCCATTCATCTCCTTCTCTAACCTGAATCTGGTGGTAACCACTCTTCAGGT
This sequence comes from Larix kaempferi, assembly GCA_027924585.1. NCBI lineage: Eukaryota > Viridiplantae > Streptophyta > Pinopsida > Pinales > Pinaceae > Larix > Larix kaempferi. Next base: position 6,261,237 of record BSBM01001483.1, on the reverse strand, counting down.
CTATCTTCGTGAAGTATTTCGCTCCACTCAAGCAATCCATCAAGTCATCCATCCTCGGCAATGGAAACTGGTACTTGATTGTGATCTTGTTGATGGCTCTGGAGTCTATACACATTCTCCATTCTCCACCTTTCTTCGGTGCTAATATTGTTGGTACCGCGCACGGACTCAGACTTTCTCTGATCAATCCCCTGTCCAACAACTCCTAGACCTGTTGATTGAGTTCTTGACCTTCTTTCAGACTCATCCTATGTGGTGCTTTGTTTGGCAAACTCGACCCTGGAATCAAGTCGATCTGATGGGATATGCTCCTTGTCGACGGCAATCCCGTCGGCATCTCATCGACCACTATGCTTCGAAATGCGTCAGGCATCTTTTCGACTTCGACCAGAATCTTCTCCATTGTCGACCTCTCGACACATGATCCTTTCAGAATGATAGTGTAACACCTCAACTGCTTTTTCTCCTCTGTGAGGAATTCCTTTGTTGAACACATCAGCACTTGCTTCTCCCAAAATTTTCTCTCGCCGTGCTTACCATCACCTCGCTCCTCCAGCTTCGGCTTAAGAGTCCTTTTCATGCCATTTTTCCACACTGTGACTGTGTTGGATCAACCATCATAGATCATTTTCTGATCATATTTCCATGGTCTCCCTAACAATAGATGGAACACGTCCATTTGGATTATGCCGCATAGTACACTGTCTTCAAATCCTTCAACTCTGAAGTTAATCAGGCACTGTTTGGTCACCTCTACATGATTCCCTTTCTGCAACCATGAGATCTTGTAAGGGTGTGGATGTTCCCGACATTTCAACCTCGCCTTGTTGATCACCTCCGTCGACACAATATTATTAGTGCTTCCACCATCAACTATGGTCTTACAATGCCACTCGTCGATTCGCACCTTAGTTCAAAAGATCGGCTTTCGTTGTGCCGGCTCTTGCTCATCGCATCTGTTGTCCAAAACTAGTGTCTTCCTGGAGTTCATGGCTAGACTCTTTTTCTTACCATCCTCACTGTTGTCGGATGCCGATTCTTTCCTCTCGTCGAATTGCTCATCCCTTCGACATCTGGGTTTGGACTCTTGTACAACATGCAGGTTCTTTGAGCACTCATATGCCTTGACTCTTGTTCCACGACACTTGTAACAGGTTATGGTGGGTCTGTTAGCTCCTTTTCTGTTGGATGGACCACCTCGACCATACACACCGTCGACTGTGGTTCTCACGACCATTGCGTCTATTCTCTTGCGCTTTCTCTTTGGTCGATGTCCCTTCCATCCCTCGGTTTTCTTCGATAGATTCCTTCCTGTATCCACTACTTTGTCCTTTCACGGAAACAGTCTTCGCACCCCGACTAGTCATCCTTCCCAAGACTTGATTTTCTCCTTGCCCTTCTTGACTCTGTCAGCCTGCACATTGTCCCACCACAATGAGGCATGACCCTTCAACCTCAGACATGCAGTCTTAACCCATTTAGGATCCTGGATCTACTCTATCTCGAAGTATTTCTCCATCTCTCTGAACCAATCGATCAAGTCTTCTAGATACAGACTTCCGAATTGACATGGGGGACACTTATTGACCACTTCAATATAATATTTGAAGATATATGGCCAAAAGTATCACACGTGGAAAATCTTCTAGGTTGTAGCCATCCCAGAGAGGTGGCCTTCACAAGCTCCAGAGTGGCAGTCATTAATTACATGTTCGGCTTTATCTAGATTTAAGAATTGACGCAGAATGGAATCAATACCACGATTATATAAAGTATCACTAATGATGAGGTAATATTTGGCTTGGTGTCAGATCGACATCGCTCATCGTGATTGAGATCATACTAAAAGAGCTAGGTTTGGAGATATAAAACAATGTGTCTATACCAAGGATCAGTCGTTCCAATGAGGAACAATGACTCATCTGGAAGAGAGTCAATGGACTCAAATGCGTCATTGACATGGGGTAGATCACATATCATCTCAACAAAGACCAAATATTTTTTGGATTTAGCTTTTGCAAACTCCAACTCGAACTCTTGAAGGAAAAAATTCCAATAGGAGTATTTCCCCCCTAGCACTTGGCGTGTTAGGATATAGTATATGGGATTGAAGTTGGCAATAACTGTGGTCTTCCAGAGCAAGATATAATGTCAGAATCTCTGGACAAGAAAAACTGTTTCCAAATCCAATTTCTCCACATGTGAATAACATGTTTTGGAATCAATAAGACCCTTACTGGGATAGTATATCACATGTTCATGACCACTACCGTCTTCTTGTACTAACACCATTCCGATAGTGGAAGTAGAGGCTGCGAGATATAATATATATTCATGTGTATAGTTGGCAGGTTGTAACACAGGAGCATTAGTCAGGGCCTTTTTCAGGTTATCAAAATATTGTTGAGCTTCATTATCCCAAATTAAGGGGACATTCTTCTTGAGTAGTCTCATATAGCCCTGGGTGATCTCAACAAAATTATAGGCGAAGCGGTGTAAAAAGTTTGTGTGCCCTTGCAAAATTTGGAGTTATGGAATATATGTGGGTGAAGGAAGGGATAAGATAGCTTCAACCTTTAGTCGGCCGATGCGAATACCATATTTGGATACTATTAAACCTATTAATTTACCGACTTCAACACATAATACATATTTGTGAGGATTTGAGTGGATATTGAAGTGACAAAACCATAGAAATATGGAACTAAGGTTCCTTGGATGGTCTTCTCGCAAAGTAGAATGAGCAGGTAATTCATCCAGATAAGGATCGACAATATTATTGATATCGTGAAATGCATAAGACATGGCCCATTGAAAAGTAGCCCCAACATTTTTAAAGCCAAAAGGTAACTTTCAGTATGTGAAATTTGCCCATGGGAAGATGAAAGCTATTTTATGCTGGTCATCCAGGAGTATCTCTATCTGATTATAGCCATAGAAGCCATCCATGAATGAAAAGATGACACTCACGGCACAATTATCAATAATTTTGTCGATGAAGAGGGTAGGATAGTTGTCCTTAAGACAAGACTTGTTCATATCCCTATAATCAATGCAAAATCTAATCGTCCCTTGTTTCTTAGCTACAGGAATGATGTTAGACACCCAATATTTCAATGGGACATGATAAATAAAACCAACTCGAAGCATATTTTCAACTTCTGCCTTAATGGCTACAGTTTTTCTGGGGTGAACGGGTTGTAGTTTCTTCCGAATAGGTCTTGCACCGGGATACACTTTGATTCTGTACACCACAATAGAAGGGTCAGTTCCTAGCATTTATTCATAAGTCCATGCAAAAACATTGCAGAACTCTTTAAAAAAGGATTTGTAAAATTCCACCTCAATGGGTCTACAAGTTTTTCCTAGGTGAATATGTTCCACGATACCAGGTTTCACTGATATGTCTATAGGAAATGTTTCCATAATGTTAGCTAAATTTCACTCCGAAAAACGTTGTGAGTGAGGATGGGAGTTAGAGGATTTTTGACAACATCATGTGAAATGGTGGATTTGATATTGGTTTCTACCACTTGGATCTTGGGAAAGAAAGATGATTGATGATGGTGATATTTCCACAGAGGTTCATCGATGCTCATGATTTCCATGATGTACTGATTTGAGGGAAAATTATGTAGAAAGGGAACCAAAAGAGGGGAAGGATGAAACGATCCGAGACAGAAGAAGTTTAATTTTTGGTGCCACTGGATGGTGGCCAACAAAATCGATACAATTCGACGCAGATTCAATCACATGATAGGTTGCTTTATTTAAGTTAAAAGGCATGCAATTTCCAATAGTTCCGTATTCATGGGGACTCGGTACAACCCAATAATCATGAGATCCATGGGATTGAAAGGTACTCGAAGAGATTATGTTGATAGAATATACTAGGGGTGGGATCTCTGGTAAGACTCTGATAATGGAAGAGTTTTTCAAAAGGCCAACACCGATGTCTTCATAATCATGTTGATATTGTATCAATAGCGGGACATTATTGGTGGTGTTGGAATGAATATATGGTGTGCAAAAGTGTAGTTGATCAATGGTGACAACTTTTCCTTGACGAGGAAATTGTACCAGGAAAAAAACTAATGATGCTACGACGGTCATGGCATAAAACCAATTTCGACCAAGTAGGATATTGTAATCCAACGGAGCATCTATTATTTCCACATAAATGGATACAGTTCCCCCCCCCCCCAGTTATATTGCTAGTGATGGTATGAATTTGTATGGTTGGAAACAACAACCGTCGAAGGCCTTTAAAGTGGTAGGAGACTGAGTTACCTCAGGATATGCTATATATCTCCAACAGGACAAGGACATGATAGAAGTGGAGGCACCCTCGTCCAAAACAATACGATGGATGTTATTTCCACAAATCTTAGTGTGAATTTGAAAATCTAATTGGTGGGAAAGCCTTGTCTTGAAATATTCCCAATTAAACATGATCACATTGGAAGTCTTAGGTTTGAGGAGCTCCAAGTGCTGACAACAAGGTTCTACGTTGACTAGGGAAATGTTGTAGAACTTTGAGAGTTGACATTGAGTGGGGTGCTTAAGCTAAGTCCTCAACAATTTGTAGTTCTGAGCAACTCATGCACTCGTATTTAATGTCGCTTTTCAAATGGTGGATTTTGGCGGGCACAACACAGTTTCAGAAATAGGTGTTTCGATGTAAAGAGGGCCAGTAGGTGGAGGAGTGGAGGGAGGATCTTCCAAAGGGGACTTATCTTTTGAACTCCCATTTTTTTTCGAATTTGGAACAAAGTCATAGGTCTGAGTCATAGCTCTTTGTCCTGGTGGATAAATGAACAGTCTCGTTACTCATCATGAGTATATCTATGGTAGAATATGACTCTGGTTGATTGGATTCGTTTGTAGTGCTCCCTTGTGGAGGAGTGTGTGTGATCATTTGATGTTGTTGAGATGGGAAAGGGTCAGTTAACACTATTGGGAGGGAAGAACCTTTCACAAATTTGTTGACTTCCTCACGGTAAGGACAGTATTTTGTGTAATGGTCCTCCTGGAAAATAAGGCATGGGAACATAGCTTTCCTCTTGGGTTTATTGTCAGCATTAGTTTGTTGGGTTTTTTTATTTTCCTACTGAGTAGAAGGTTTCTTGGATTCCCCTTTATTGTTCTTATTTTTCCCTCTATATTGCTATGATGAGGATTGAACTACATTCACGTCAGAGATTTGAGTAAGAGAAGTATTGTTTTTGGATGCAGCCTAATTTTGAAGTGGAGTTGAAGTACTCTGTTGTTCACTAGTTTTTGATGCAGATTGAGCCTTCACGGAACCAACTATGCCATCAATAGGAGGTTCGGTAGTGGGCCTAGATGGATCGTTGGTGGGGTGAACAGGTTGTATTTTCTTCCAAACAGGTCTTGCACCGGGATACACTTTGATTTTGTAGACCAAAATAGAAGGGTCAATTCCTAGCATTTATTCATAACTCCACGCAAAAACATTGCGGAACTCTTTAAACAAGGATTTGTAAAATTCCACCTCAGTGGGTGTACAAGTTTTGCCTAGGTGAATGTGTTCCATGATACTAGGTTTCGCTGATATGTCTATAGGAAAAATTTCCATAATATTAGCTAAATTTCACTCCAAAAACACGTTGTGAGTGAGGATGGGATTTTGAGGATTTTAGACAAAATCATGTGAAACGGTGGATTTGATATTGGTTTCTGCCGCTTGGATCTTGGGAAGGAAAGATGATCAATGATGGTGATCTTTCCATGAAGGTTCATCGATGCTCATGATTTCCATGATGGACTCATCTGAGGGAAAATTCTGTAGAAAGGGAATCAAAAGAGAGGAAGGATGAATCGATCCAAGACTGAAGAAGTTTAAGGTTTGGTGCCACTGGATGGTGGCCAACAAAATCAATACAATCCAAAGCAGATTGAATCACATGATAGGTTGCTTCATTTATGTTAAAAGGCATGCAATTTCCAATGGTTTTGTATTCATAGGGACTCAGTACAACCCAATAATCATGAGATCCATGGGATTGAAAGGTACTCGAAGATATCATGTTGATAGAATAGACTGGGGGTGGGAGATTTGGGAAGACTCTGATAATTGAAGAGTCTTTCAAAAGGTCAACACCGATGTCTTCATAATGATGTTGATATCATATCAATAGCGGTACATTATTGGTGGTGTTGGAATGAATATCCGGTGTGCAAAAGTGCAGTTGATCAATGGTGACAACCTTTCCTTGACGAGGAAATTGTACCAGGAAAAAAACTGATGATGCTACGACGGTCATGGCATAAAACCAATTTCGACCAAGTAGGATATTGTAATCCAATGGAGCATATATTATTTCCACGTGAATGGATACATTTTTGCCCCCAGTTATACAGCTAGTGATGGTATGAGTCGTATGGTTGGAAACAACGACTGTCGAAGGCCTTTAAAGTGGTAGGAGACCGAGTTACCTTAGGATATGCTATATCTCTCCAACAGGACAAGGACATGATAGAAGTCGAGGAACCCTCATCCAAAGTAGTACGATGGATTTTATTTCCACAAATCTTAGTGTGAATTTGAAAATCCAATTGGTGTGAAAGCCTTGGATTGAAATATTCCAAATTAAAAATGATCATGTTGGAAGTCGTAGGTTTGACAGCTCCAAGTGCTGACAACAAGGTTCGATGTTGACTAGTGCAATGTTGTAGAACTTCGAGAGTTGACATTGTGTAGGGTGCTTAAGCTAAGTCCTCAACAATTTGTAGTTCTGAGAAACTTACGCACTTGGATTTAATGTCGCTTTTCGAATGGTGGCTTTTAGCGGGCACAAGACAATTTCATAAATAGGCCTTTCGATGTAAATAGGTCTATTAGGTGGAGGAGTGGAGGGAGGATCTTCCAAAGGGGATTTATCTTTTGCACTCCCATTTTTGTTAGAATTTGAAACAGAGTCATAGGTCTTTGTCCGAGTGAGTAAATGAACAGTCACATTACTCATCATGAGGATATATCAAGTAGCAGATGACTCTAGTGGAATGGAGTCGTTTGTAGTGCCCCCTTGTGGAGGAGTGTGTGTGATCATTTGATGTTGTTGAGATGGGAAAGGGTCAGTTATCACTGTCGGGCGGGAAGAACCTTTCACAAATTTGTTGACTTCCTCACGGTAAGGAAAGTATTTTCTATAATGGTCCTCTTGGAAAATAAGGCATGGGAACATAGCTTTCCTCTTGGGTTTATTGTCAGCGTTAGTTTATTGGGGTTTTGGATTTTCCTACTAAGTAGAAGGTTTCTTGTATTTCCCTTTATTGTTCTTATTTTTCCCTTTGGATTGTTATGATGAGGATTGAACTGCATTCACCTCATAGTTTTGAGAAAGAGAAGTATTGTTTTGGATGTAGCCTGATTTTGAAGTGGAGCCAAAGTACTTTGTTGTTCACTAGTTTTTGATGCAGGATGGGCCTTCACAGAACCAACTATGCCATCAATAGGAGGTTCGATAGTGGGCCTTGACGGATCGTTGGTGGGTTGAGGATTATGTGGGATCAATTCATATAAAGTTCCAAATTGGGAGTAAACCAAGTCTACATACCGAGCATGACTGATCGCCTGCTCTTTTGTAATGACCCCTCCCATTGAAACATCCCTAGCAATAGGTGGCAGTAATGATTTTGTAAACCAATCGGCTAATAATTGACAATGGATAGGATCCTTAATAAACCTTCGGCACCTCCTCCACTCATGAATATAATCTAAGATGTGAGTAGAGGTGGATTGTCGTAACGAAGTTAATAAGTCCATGTCAGTTTCATACCGATTGGGTAGTTGAAAATGCATCAGAAACTGCATTACAAGGGAGTTGAAATCTCAGAAGGAATGTTGTAGCAGCTCAATATACCATTTAGATGTCGTCCCACTAAGTGTACATTGGAAGAGCCGAAATTGTATGGAATCATCCATCAAGGAGTTCGAAGAACACCAAATATGGAATGTCATAACGTGAATTTTTGGGTCTTCCCCTCGTTTCACATCAAATTTTGGGATATTTGATGGTAATTTGGCAAGGATATGTGTCCAACTTGGTTCATGCCAAATGGGATCATTAATTAATATTGACAAATAGGGAAAGTCCAATCTTTCTAGAAAGGGAAGTTGTCTATTTGGTTGCGGGTAAGAATAGTATTGATGGGGTGATAGAATGCCCATAGGGCCCTGCACTGCAGGTCGTTGCATATTATCCCATATACGTTTTATGTGGGTTACTGTTGAAATTTCTGTGGGTTGGGGATGATAGGTTTAACCGATTGTTGATTCAGAATCATGGGATTTAGCGGTTGATTCAGAATCGTAGGATAAACTGGGTGCTGTAATTTCTACATTATGGGGTTAAATGGTGTAGATACAAGGGGTGGTGGGACCAATGTATTGTTTACAAATCCTTGATTAGGGGGATTAATCATACTTTGATTAAGGGGAGGCATCGGAGGAGGTGGAACCCATTTATTGTTTTTTCTACCTTGATTGAGAGGCAGTGTCGGGGGAGGTGGGATCCATTGATTTTTTGTGACGCTAGGGTAAGGTAACCCAAGATACAAATTGGGGTTGGGGAGATAAAAGGGTTGAAATTGATTTTCTTTCCCCCATAAGGATTCTAGTTACTTACTATATGGTGGTATTTGTTGTCCCCATGAAGCAGATGGTCCTAGCGGTGAAGGTTGGCCACTGGTCTGTTGTCCCCCCAACAACATCCCCTTCAATTTGCAAAATGAAGGCCCCCCCCATTAGAATTTTGTAAATATTTAGCTATGTTTTTAATTTTATCTTGCTTTGGTTTGGTATGTGATTTTATGCCTTTCCTTCCTTGATCTTTCACTCTTTGACTCTTTGCGATGCTTGCTTTTTGGCTTGGTTTTCATGGCATTGAGGATTTGGTTTCTTAATTTCTCAATAGTGATTGCATACTCTTATTTGAACTTATCCAAGTTGATCGTATGTCTTTCTTCACTTGAATTGGATCAATTTGATTCTTCGACAACCTTACGACACCCTTGGCAAATTTGGCCTTCACTTTACCAATAAGTAAGCATCTTGGCAGATGAAATTATTTAAGTAAATGCTTACTTCCAAGATTTTGATTCACATCGTGAAAGAGTATATATATTGGAGAACGGAATCATATATTTAATCCTAATTTCAAATGATCCATCGTATTTTATAAGATTTAAACTTTTAACAATGATTTTTCCTTTTGTGTAATTTCATAATTTCATGCTAAATTAAAGAAATTTAATTAAAAGCTTATTTATATTTGGTCAACACCTCTATGGGTTATCCTTTAAAGACTCAATATTATTGGTTTCTTTTCCAATTGATCAAAATTCCATTATTCTTATTTTTTTATTGGTATTATTTCTATTTTGTGCACACATTGATTTTTATTGAAAAAAAAAAATTGACTTAAATAAATTCTTAAATTTAAATTATGTTTTAAATTAAATTACATTAATAGAATTATAAGTCAAGAGTTTAAATTTTAGAACTTTTTACAAATGAAGATTATTTTTATAAATTTCTTTTACTATATAATTTATCATATAGTTTCAGTTAATGCCCAAAAATTTATTATTATTTTATCCAAGACTAAAATATGAAAACGTGAACATCAATTAAACCTTTGACTCATATATTCTTTATTTTATTATTTTTCACATACATAATACGAATTTCAATTTATGAAGTCGTGACTTATGACTTTAATAGGTGGATATTTCCTCTCATTTATCAAGCATTCTTTAATCAAATTGGAAATTTTACTTCATTCACTTCTTGATATCTCATCGTATGACTGGAAGTTGACTTACCTTTGGCTTTGGTTGTTATGATATGCATCAACTCACACAATTTACAGGAGTTCACAAGTGAAGATTGCAGCTGTAAAATTTGGATGAATAGATCATTGCAAGGTAGATATGATTCAATTGTAGATTTGGACGCCAACAAAACCGCTCTAACAGTCCATCAAAAATGGATTCGAATGCACTCAGATCATTATGGAGGATTAACGAAAGAAATGAACATAAGCCACTGTCAAAATCATGTGGAATTCAGTCCATTAAAAGATCTCTCGAATTGCTAGAAGAGAAGGACGTTCTTATACCAGATCGTGGGCAGTTTGGATGCTAAGATAAATGCACGCACGCTAGCACGATTTTACAGGATCAACCAAATATCTTTTGTTGCGAATTTTACATCGTATCTACAGAGAAGGGAAAGGATAGAAATATGCGTAAGATTGGATGCAATTGTTTCATGGAGGTTTACTGAATTACAGCGTGCCGTCTCAATAAACGTTACAAAGAATATGGAGATCATTGTGCAGGTTCAACGAACTGGATGAAGAGGATGCGTGCAGCGATTTCCTGTAGGATAGCTCATTCACAGAGATACCATTTTGTGGAATAATTTGAAGGCGTGAATCATGCAAAGATGAACCCTTCTATCTTGATTTCTGGATTAAATAAACATAAGATTACAAAACACAATCATGCACCTGGGGAGAGAGGCATAATTCGGGGTCTATTTGTGAGCAAACCGTTTCGAATCTGGCTAAACCGTCGAAAACCCACTTCTCAAATGGGCTCCTTTACCCTACTTGTGAGACTTTTTGAAATGTCTCAACATATATGGAGAAATGCATGCCCGAACAAAGGTGAATTTTGCATAAATTGGTTGCAGTCGGTTTGGTATCTGGTTGAACAAACCAAAGTTTTGGGTACTGGATTCTATCGTTCCCACTATTTTTCACTTGTATAAATTCAACCTCAGAGGACTGAAGAAGGGAGGTGGGAACCCTCCAGGAAACTGGACAAAATTGTTTTTTATATTTCTCTCTATGATTTTTCCTAGGGTTCGAGTAACTGAAGAAGATTGTCTGTATTAGGAGTCAAAACATCCAAGTGCTGAAAGAAGTTCTTCTTGATATTTTATCTCTGTTGTACTGTCATGCATTGTTTCGAGAAACTGGTATCATTTTGAACTAAGTTTTTCAAGACTACATATTATATAACTCGTCATGAATTTCTTCTATTATTATTTTATAACTTGCAATTATACTTGGATATAATACTGTGAATGATTTATAAATTACTCGAGCACTAATCAATTTTGATATTTTATTTATGATGTTGTATGAATCATATTTATTTAACTTTGTTATTTAAATTTGATTTTACAATATTTTATCATACCGGTTCACTTACTGAAAGATCTATGTTTTTAATAGATGTTTGATTAAGTAATCAGTTATTATGAATTTAAGATATTGGAATGATTAAGAGTTAACATGTTCTATGAAATTTATATATTTTAAAATGATAAACAATTAGTATTTATTATTATTTAAGTGTGAATGTAATCTTTTGAACTGAGTTTTTCTGATTTATAGATTAGTTTTTTCATTTTGTAATTTGGAGATGTTAATAACTAGGTTGGTTTATATTAATAAGATAACATAAAACACAAAAAACAGCTTAAAGACTCTTTTGAGAGCAAAAACCTAAAGGTAGCATGACCTTGAACCTGTGAGAATTAGCTAATCCAAACATACCAGGGGCTGTGTTAAGTGCCTTGTATGGGCTATTTCTCTGTAGTTAACCATAGTTAGAAAATACTACCAACAAATGGTGCTAGAAAGAGGGCCATGAGGTAAAACAAGTGGTTTTATTTTCAATTATTTTTAATAACCATTTATTCTCTCGCTCTTTGATTTTCAGCTTTTATATTTTTACTCTTATACGTCATTACACATGTGGTTAAGGGCTAGTTAGATGACAAGCTAGCCATTTTTAGAAGTCAGCTTTTCATTTCTTTAATATCTTATGACTTCTACCCCAATCCCCTCCTGGAAATCTGGTTTTCATGGTACAACTCATAGGATCTGCAATGAGGTATTATATCACTTGTCAAAAATCAAGTTTGAGGATTACGACGGTGAAGGGAAAATTTATATAGGTCAGCATGCTATTTATTGTGCTTGTGACTGTGCTTATAATAACATTACTAATATGTGTGTTGTGTGTATATTATTTTTTCTTACTCTCAAAGGAAGGATTCAAATTTGGCTCAAAATTTTTCCTCCTAAGTATTTTCATCACTTTGGACATTTTTTACGAGAATTTCTTAATTCTTTTAACAATTATAATCGTGATGGATTGTTGAAGGAACCGTGGAGTGTTCGCAGATCGAAAGAAGTTTCATTGGATGATTTTATTAAAAGGGTTGTAAGGGTTTATACTAGGATTCGTAAGAAAGACACATATTCATTGACAGAATTAGCAGAGGTATGTCATCTCCTTTTTTCTTATCCTTGTTTATAAGAAGAAAGTCAAATTAGCAAGGTAAATATTAGTCAAGTTACGAATGTTCAAGATGCGTCTGATTTTTACATTTCTACTCATTATGGTATTCCTCCTAGTAAAATTGAAAAATATATTTCTGAAAATAAACAATCTATTATCAAATCTAATCAAAAACATTTTTAGGAAGATGAAGATATGATTAAAAATCTTGATAAATATCTTCTAGGAAATTCCTCTAATCTATGTGAAGATTGTGAAAATTATGTGAAAATTGAGGAACAAAATCGATTCCAATTTTTGAAGATGCACTTGATTTTAAAAATTATTCTTACGTTGAAATTCCTCATGAAAATAGAAAAACTAATCGGCATGAGGAAATGGTTGAGATACCCTCTGAAACTAATCAAGGAAAATCAAAATTATTCAAAGAATTATCTAAGCATGAAAATGAAAATAAGTTTGATATTCATAATATGCATGCTGATAAAGATATCACCTTACCATATTCAAACTTAGATTTGAATTCTATTGAGTTAAACAAAGCACAACAACAAGAACAAGTTAGCAATTCAATTATTGTATTGAATAATGATTATAAAACTCTTGTTGAATTTAAAAGTGACTCGGTGTTTTTAAAATATGATGTCGAATATGTAAGTGATAGTCACATACATAGTAACACTTTGTTTTCTTCTCCTCTTAATAAAAAATACCCTCTTACTTCTTCCCAAGATTTATCATTAGATCATAATTCACCCAATATTGTTTCTCTTAAAACAACTAATCAAGAATATTATGATAATATAGAAGCATTTGACTTTTCACATTCTCAAAGTTATTATACTTTGTATCCTAATTTGTTTTATTGATCGTAGTATGTATTTTGATAATAATGTCCAAGTTGATATTCCACTACGGTTAGATTCTAATTTGATGCAAAGTAATATTTCTTCTAATGAGGGGGTTCTTTCTATTCATTTTAATAAATCTCAAGATTATGAAGAAGAGAATAGATTTGTCACTAACCTTATTTGTGAATCATATGCATCTAATGATGTTAAGGAGTCTAAGTCAAAGGATCAAATTATTTCTCATGACATCTTGGATATTGATGATTCTAATAGTTTTCATTGTAAATTAATTGATTCATCAAAATCACATGAATTTGAATGGGAAAGTAAGAATATTCAATCTAAGGTTATGTCAAAATCTGATTTTACCCTTAATGATGATGATATTTCCTTAAGTAAGTTATCCTCTGCTTCAACTCTTTTCGAATTTTCTAATAATTATCTTGACCAACCTATTTTTGATCACTACTTGGATGATTTTTCCACCGTTCGCTCTATTCAATCTTCACAAGTTTTAAATGACTTCCAATCTAATTGTTATGACCCAATTTATGCATGGTTGGAAGAATCATATCTTAAAATATTTCCATGTCATGTTCTTCTTCTTTTTGTAAATAGAAAATCTGATTTGATATTTCCAATTGTTAGACATCAAGCCTTTCAAATTTTGTTATTAATGTTTGACATATTTCATTTTGCAAGGTTGAAAATGCTTCAGTGGCTTCATTGGATATTTTTATAGGTAATTTTAGATTTAACTTAATTAGTTCATTTGGCACAAGTAGGTTGTTTTATTTTTAATAATGTGCAGTTAACAAGTGATGTGCCAATTTCAGGATGGAGACAAGCCATTGTTCAGGGAAGTACTCTTTACTCTCAATATCTTTTAATTGTTTTTGTCTTGCTTTGATTTTATCCATGAGTCATCGTGTTTTAAGTCTTATATTTAATAAGAATTAATGATTATAAAGGCCTAATGATGAAATTTTTACATATCATTGATTAACTAAAGCTTTAAATCAATAAATATTAAAAAATATTAGATGGTAAAGAGTTGTAATCATATATAATTTTTCTCTTCTGAATTGCAACGCATTCACGTTGTAATTATTTTTCATAAATTGCACAACTTAGAATCTATCTTTTTCATTTTGATTTCATTTTGTAAATAGTATGGAGGAAAAGGGTCTGATTCATTTCAACCTTTCAAACACGATTAAATGAAGTTTATCATAATCTTAGGGAAGGAAGAACAAATTTTATGTTAACAATTCTAAGATTTTTGAAGAGTTTTGGAAACTTGATGTCAATGACGAACTCATATCTATTTTGGTGTGTATCTTATATTCACATCTCCTATTTTTATTCATATTTGACCCTTTTTCTAAAATTTAATCCTTTGTATCGTCATATCATGGTCAAATTTAATACTAGGAGATTTCTTGTCTTCCTTTATGCATGTCTTTGCTATTTTTACATTATATGTATAGTTTGTCTCATAGATTATGACTGTATCATGATTTTTTGATTTTAAGTTCATTTACCTTCTTCAATGGTCAGTTTATGTTTCGATCTTTTTGCTTATCATTTAAGGTTTATCAATGCTTAATTCTTCTTTTATTTTGAATTGTAATACATACTTTTTGGTTGAAATTGTGATTTGATGAGGTCCTATATTGTATATAATTTTTTTAATGTTTTGGTTAAATTAGTGATTTTTATTTTTGCATTGTTAAATTTTAAGTTTGCTTGGTTGATTGGTTTCAGTAGTGAATTTGATATTTTGAGCTTTCTGGTTTTCTTCTTTGTTTTTAGTTTTCTTGAAGTAAGGGGGTATTGTATATAAATAATACTGTGGTGGCACACTGATTGGTTTTCATTTTTTTCTCTACTAATAGACCTGATCTATTTAAGGGGAACCATAGTGAGGAGTTTTCTTGTCATCTCAAATGTTCCTATTGTGATTGAATCACTCCTAGCCTTGAGATATCTTTAATGGACTTAGCCAATCAGTCAGTTGTACCCCTAGTTATTATTCTTAGATTTTATATTGTGAATGATATCATTAGCTTGGCAAGTTAACATCTTGAGAAATGTTTCTCTTAGAAACCATTTAATTAGTTGCATTAGCTATCATTAAGCCTTCCATGCTTTTCAAGGAATGTTATCTTGGTTATTCTTCCCATCCATTAGACAAATTTCCATTTTAATTTAAGGCCTTGGTTGTAGAATAGGAGGTCTCGTATGAGCCGACCTATCATGATCATAAGCTTTATCGGAATTTCATCACCACATCTGGTCACCAAGCTGGAGGGATGGCTCTTGGTCTCACGATCAGGGGAAAGGATGTCTCATCACGAGCCATTATTTTCATCTTCAATAACTCTCGTGAATGATGATGTCAATATCTAGTCACCAAGATAGGACAATAGTGTTCAACTTATGTCTCATCAATAACAATTTTTCATTGTAAATAAACATAAATAATTCAAAGGGGTTAACTGAGGAACATGAGGTCTCTTCAAGAGCCAACCTTCTGATGGTCATGGGTTCTATTAGACTGACATTGCTAATTGCTGGTTACCAAGCCAGGGTAGTGGCTCTCGGTTGAAAAATCAAGAGACAGGGAGTCTCATCACGTGCCAGCCTCCTCACTTCTAGTAGGATTTATGAATGACAATGTCATCATCTAGTTACCACGCTAGAGCAGTGGTCCTTAGATAATGTCTCCATTTAACAATATGTATAAAAAATTGATGAGAAAATGAGAAAAAACAAATTTTATCTTCATTTATTTGTATATGATGGATGGGGAATTTAATATTGATATGTTCGTAGGATGTGGAGGCCATATCTTTACGCTGATGTTTATTTGATTATCTTTAGCTGTTGAGAAAGCATTCTTATTAAGGTTTATTTGTTGTGCATATATTTAAAAATTATTCATCTTTATGAAGTCTCTGAATAAAAGTTGGGATAATTTATTTGATTATGAAAGCACTTGAAGTTCAAATTTTACTACATAGGATAGTGAGGCGAGGAATTCATGTGGTGTGAAATTTGATGTTTCGAGAAGCCTTTTATTATGTTTTCCTATAATATTTAGGTAAATATACAGAGATAATTGATTCTCCCAACATGTCGCCCTTTGTTGCCCCCCCAACAACTTCCCCTTCTGTTTGCAAAATGAAGGGGCCCCCATTAGAATTTTGTAAACATTTAGCTATGGTTTTAATTTTATCTTTTTTTGGTTTGGTAGGTGATTTTATGCCTTTTCTTCCTTGATCTTTCACTCTTTGACTCTTTGTGATGCTTGTTCTTTGGATTGGTTTTCATGGCTTTGAGCATTTGGTTTCTTGATTTCTCAATAACGATTGCATACCCTTATTTGAACTTGTCCAAGTTGATCGTATGTCTTTGTTCACTTGAATTGGATCAATTTGATTCTTCGACAACCTTACGACATCCTTGCCAAATTTGGCCTTCACTTTACCAATAAGTAAGCATCTTGGGAGATGAAATTATTTAAGTAAATGCTTAATTTCAAGATTTTGATTCACGTCGTGAAAGAATATATATATTGAAAAACATAATCATATCTTTACTCCTAATTTCAAATGATCGGTCATATTTTCTAAGCTTTAAACTTTTCACAATAATTTTTCCTTTTGTGTATTTTCATAATTTCATGCAAAATTAAAGAAATTTAATTAAAAGCTTATTTATATTTGGTCCACACCTCTATGGGTTATCCTTTAAAGATTCAATATGATTGGTTTCTTTTCCAATTGAGCAAAATGCCATTATTCTTATTTTGTTCTTGTTATTATTTATATTTTTGGCACACATTGATTTTTATTGAAAAAAAAAATTGATTTAAATAAATTCTTGAATTTAAATTATGTTTTACATTAAATTAGATTAATATAATTATAAGTCAAGAATTTAAATTTTAGAACTTTTTACAAATGAAGATTATTTTTATAAAGTTCTTTTATTATATAAGTTATCATATATTTTCAGTTAATGCCCAAAACTTTATTATTATTTTATCCAAGACTAAAATATGGAAACGTGAACATCAATTAAACCTTTGACTCATATATTCTTTATTTTATTATTTTTCACATATATAATACAGATTTCAATTTATGAAGTCATGACATATGACTTTCATACGTGAATATTTCCTCTCATTTATCAAGCATTCTTTAATCAAATTGGAAATTTTACTTCATTCACTTCTTGATATCTCATCGGAAGTTGACTTACCTTTGGCTTTGGTTATTATGATATGCATCAAATCGCACACCTTACAGGAGTCCACACGTGAAGGTTGCAGCTGTAAAATTTGGATGAATAGATCATTGCAAGGTAGATATGATTCGATTGTATATTTGGGCACCGACAAAACCGCTCCAACAGTCCATAAAAAATGGATTTGAATGCAATGAGATCATTATGGAGGATTACTGAAATAAATGAACATAAGCCGTTGTAAAAATCATGTGGAATTCAGAACATTAAAAGATCTCTCGAATTGACGGAAGAGAAGGACGTTGTACTTATACCAGCTCGTGGGCAGTTTGGATGCTAAGATAAATGCACGCACGCTAGCACGAGTTTACAGGATCAACCAAATATATTTTGTTGCGATTTTTACACTGTATCTACAAAGAAGGGAAACGATGGAAATATGCGTCAGATTGGATGCAATTGTTCCATGGAGGTTTCCTGGATTACAGCGTGTCGTCTCAATAAATGTTACAAAGAATATGGAGATCGTTGTGCAAGTTCAACGAACTGGATGAAGAGGATGCATGCAGTTATTTCCTGTAGGATATCTCATTCAAAGAGATAGCATTTTGTAGAAGAATTTGAAGGTGTGAATCATTCCCAGATGAACCCTTCTATCTTGATTTCTGGATTAAAGAAACAGAAGATTACAAAACAGAATCGTGCACCTAGGGAGAGAGGAAAAATCCAGGGTCAATTTGTGAGCAAACCGTTTCCAATCTGGAAAAGCAATCGAAAAATTACTTCCCAAATGGGCTCCTTTCCCCTAACCGCGGACCGTTTTTGAAATATCTCAACAGATATGAACAAATTCGTTCCCGAATAGAGGTAAATTTTCCATAACTGGTTGCGACCGGTTTAGTATCTGGTTGAACGAACCAAAGTTTTTGGGATTGGATTCTATCCTTCCCGCTATTTTTCAATTGTATAAATTCGACCTCAGAGGTCTGAAGAAGGGATGGGAGAACGCTCTAGGAAACTCGATGAATTTTTTTTTTCTATTTTTCTGTATGATTTCTCGTGGGGTTCTAGTAGCTAAAGAAGATTGTCTATATTAGGAGTCAAAACATCCAAGTGCTGAAATCATTTCTTCTTGAGATTTTATCTCTGTTGTAATGTCATGAACTATTTCGAGAAAATGGTATCACTTTGAACTAAGTTTTTCAAGAATACATATTATATAACTCCTCATGAATTTCTTCTATTATTATTTTATCACTTGCAATTATATTTGGATATAATACTGTGAATGATTTATAAATTACTTGAGCACTAATCAATTTTGATATTTGATTTGTGATGTTGTATGAATCATATTTATTTAACTTTGTTATTTAAATTTGATTTTACAATATTTTATCATATTGGTTCACTTGCTGAAGGATCTATGATGTTTGATTAAGTAATCAGTTATTATAAATTTTAGATATTGGAATGATTAAGAGTTAACATGTTCTATGGAATTTATATATTTTATAATGATAAACAATTAGTATTTATTATTCTGTAAGTGTGAATGTAATCTTTTGAACTGAGTTTTTCCGATTTAAGTTTCATGATTTTTCTTAGGTTATATCATATGACTTATGTTATTTATATTTTCATAGAACAGTTAGCAAAGATACCAGATCACTCTTGGTGAAGATAGGAATAATTAGATTAGATTAGATTTCAATTTATAGATTAGTTTTTTCAGTTTGTAATTTTGCAGCTCTTAATAATTAGTTTGGTTTAGATTAATTAGATAACATAAAACACGAAAAACAGTTTAAAGACTCTTTCAAGAGCACAAACCTAAAGGTAGAAGGACCTTGAACCTGCGATAATTAGCTAATCCAAACATACCAGGGGTTGTGTTAAGCACCTTGTATGGGATATTTATTTGTAGTTGGCCATAATCAAAAAATCTGGCCAACATGGTCCTGCTTGGGGCACCAATGAAAGGTTGGCCTCCAGAGATGGTGTAAATCATGGCTGAAGATTGAATTTTAGTCACAACCAAAATTCTAACAAAGGGAATAGATGATCTTCCAACTGAAACATCAGAAGATATTGATTGTGCAGTTTGGGTAGCTGCAATAGCAGTACCAAATTGCAAAGATGAATGTGCACCAAATCCAAATGTTAGAGGTAACAGAGGGATGTTATGATCCATCCCCTCACTAGGAACACTCCCTAAAGGGTGACCAATAATTTCACTTGGTAGGAATATAAGTGGGAAAGGTCGAAGGGGATTTTCTGGAGTTAACTGCATAGGTGCTGGAAAAGTGCGAAAATCGTTGAGGGCTTGGCCCAAAGTCACGTTCCGCAATCATGATGATGGATCAAAAAAGTTTTCCATTCTTGAGTCGTCAAGTAGAGGATGGTAATAGATCCAATCTGTGGGTGTAGATTGGCCTACAAACGAGAAACCATAGGTCGAATCACGGGAAGAGGATTGGGGAATTCTCAAATCATAAGGGTCTACCACTTCGGATGTAGAAGGCAATGAAAATTCTGAGTTTAGGGGAACCGTCTTTTGTGCAGCCTCATTTCTAAACATGTTCATTTCCGCATGTTCATGAGATAAATTAGTGAGTTACGCTCATATAGATGCCATAATTTCTTGGCCTATAGGAAGTTCATAGGTTGGCATTCCTAGGAGTCTTATACTATAGGATTCAAATTGATAGTGGGCATAACAGAGGTATTAGGGCTAACAACTTGTGTTACCAATTGTACAAATGGTTGGTTAAAAATTGCTGCTAATTGAAAAGTTGTAGAAGGGAAAGGATCGAATTCTTCAATATCTTCAATATACCCTTCGGGAAGTTCATCTTGTGATGGAATCTCTGGGGCTATACTAGTTTCTGGACTGATATTAACCTCCAGCGTGACGTCAAATTCTTGTGTGATATTACTTTTTGGTATGATGCTAATATCAGGTGCTACACTGACTTCTTGTGCTACAATGACTTCTAGTGCTACAGAAACCTGTGGTACTGTAGCAACTGGTGGTGTCACACTGGTTTGTCTCAAGACAACCTACCGACCAAATGGTCTACTAGAAGAGGGAGCTTGGGTGCATGGAGGTGGTGGTCAACTGATTCTAGGTGCAGATGGTTCAGGACTCATCGCTTGTTGTATCTGGGATTTCCTTAGATCCTCCATGGAACAAGACTAAGTGATGTGGGAAAATTCTCTCTAAAAAGAGCTCAAAAACCCTAAGGAAACCAAACGTGCAAAAAGGGGAGCTAGAATAAAAAGAGGCACACGGGCTAAAAAAAGGCTAGAAAAAATTTACTATAACCGATGCCACAACAAGCGAGAGATAAAAAAGAGGCCATAAAGCCAACAAGCAACACTAACACAAAAAAAATCCTCTACAAGGTAATAGAGCAAGCAACCTCCTATCTAAGATCTGGAGACCTCAACAGACCATATCCTCCACAAGGTGATGAAATCAAAGTCATACAATATGAAATGGGAGACTAATATAGATGAAGGGATATCCCTCTAGTGAAAGAGATCCCGAGTAAAAGAGCCCTAGGAGAATGGTCAATAGGATACCTCGTTCATGACACGTTTGGGAAGGTTTTCTGGAGCTTCTTCCTTTTGGCCCTTATACCACCAGTATGGAGGCCAAAAAATACAAGGAAGACAATGGATTGATGTCCTCAGTTACTAAGTGGAGTGTGGCATTCCACAAAGTCCGTCTGGAACCATTCCTTGATGCTTACCCTCGTGGAACGAGAGGCCCCCAACAAATTGGCTTATAACCGTGTCAACAAATAATAGAGGATTTTATCACCCTAAGAGGAAACAACTATATTTCATAGGTAAAATGACAAGAAGGAATTATTTGGATTCCTATCCCCGATGCCCTACCTAACTACACTATTATTTTATTTCCTCAAATGAGGTTAATGTGTGTTTAGTTAGGGTATTTAATTTTAGAGGCTATAGTTTAATCAAGGGGAGCGGAAGTGCAACTCGGTGGTGTGTAGACTTAACTCAAACCATGCAAATTTGGATGAATTATGCAAGTCTTTTTCTTCAATGAACTTCTAGCTAAGTAAGGAAGAGTTCTTTTTGTTCCCAAATTCAAAAACACAATTGCAACTTTAAAAAAAAAGAAAATATCTACTTTTTACTTTTATTTTTTTAAATTACATGCCAAATCAATCCATGAGACATTATTTCACACCAAAAGAATCCAAAAATTTTAAACAAGTCAAAAAAAAAAATCGTTTTCTTTTTCTTCACATGAGCCTAAAATGACAAGTTAAGGGAAAGAAACTTCCTTTGAATGCAAAATGTTTTAAAATCAAGTAAAGAAGTAAAGGAAAGGAAATATTTTGAAAATTTTCCAAGCAATTTTCAAAACTCAACAAAGCATAGGTTCTTCACCATCAAAGAAATGATTCTTTTGAATATGGAAGAGAAAGCCTTGATTTCCAACAATATTTTCAAATATGCAACTAGTGTGCAATAATTTCCCTTGTTTCTAACAAGATGCAAGAAAATAAGTAATTTTGAAATATTCAAATCAAGAAGCTAAGTAGAGGATCAAATTCTTCTTGTCACTTTCACTAAAAAATCCAAACCATATAAGTGTAAAATCAAACAAACCAAGCAACCTTTCAGACCTTCAAACTAGGAGTAGAGGGGATCGTAAGCTATCATACCAAACTAAAAGGTGTGAGAAAGTGATGAAATGGTAGGGGAGGCTATGAAGGTCCTACAATTTACAACATACTCCCAACACTTACAAATTCACTCCAAAGTCCAAAGACTAAATGAGGGCCAAAAAGGACCGAAAATGTAATGATCATAGTGGAATCACACCCAGTTGATCAGTATCTGATGGAAGAAACAAGCTAAAAGAAAAATCCAAACACCAATAAATAAATAAAATAAGCACTAGGACAAGTTATAGGGAATTTTCGCTCCCTAGTATACTACTCAGGCATGAAAATTAGAAATTTTCCCGTTCTGGACTATTGTGGGGGCGCGGAATTTTCAAAATTTTCACTTTATAATACATAGTGAGGGCGCGAAAATATCCTGCAGAGTGGGAAGGGAGAAGATACGGGATTAAATTTTCCAATATATCAGGTCTAAAACTCAGAGGGCCTAGGAGTGAAAACCAGGATGATAAGACAAGTCAATACTAAGTGGTTTGCAGAGGACAAAGATACAAATATCAAAGATTCAGTGGCTAAACAAACAAGGGAAAGGTCCCCATTGGAGTTTCTAGTTTATGTGCTAATAAAATGTCCTTATGGATAGGTAAATATCCCCTTGGGATTAGAAAAGGCACATAATTTCCTACCCAAGACAAAAAAGAAACAAATAGACACTAAATTCCTCCTAGATCTAGTCCATACATAAATTAGAAAGCTATGGGAAGACAAAGCAGGTAGATGATGTACCTTGTTTTGATGGTTGTCCTTAGTATTCCTACATTGCTCTAGATTGAGCCTTTGATCACGTGCTTATAGACCTAATCATGAAATAAAGACAACACCTTCTCCAAAGCAATATATATATATATGAAAATAAAGGCAATTTCATGCATTTATCATAAAAACATGAAAATTGTAGGAATAGGCTAAGTTATATTAATAGGAAAGTCGTGAATACATGTACATCAAAATGTATTATACCTAACATTGTTGCAACATGACCATCCTCCAAGCTCTCCTTCACCACTCTTGCAAGACTCTTAGGATCATAGGTTTGATGCTTCCAAGATCACCCTCCCCTCTAGCTCATGGATGGACTTCTTATTATAGGATTTGGGAGGCCAACCACTAAGAGGATATTATGGATCTAAGTGAGGAAGACGTGGATCAAGGATCTAAATCATGCCAACGAGGGAATGTGATATGGGATTCGAAGGGGGACCTCATCCCATGAAAATATCCTCGAGATCTAAGATCCAAAATCTAAGGAAAATGGTTATTTAGGGATTTTCACGCTCCCATAATTGAGCAAATCATGAAAATGTTGTAATTTTCACGCCCCCATAGGCATGCAAAACGCGAAAAATGTTGGAAGTTTCGCACCTTGTAACGCTACCAGGACATAAAAATATCTCTAAGAGGCTAATGAGTGGGTTAGGTGAAGTGGTTTTCGAACTCTAAGTTGTTGGATGTACTTCCAAGTGTGACTAGGGAAGAGACCAACATAATGACAAAGGGTCCTAACAACCCTAGGAGGCACAAACATCATGTTTCTCATGGTGATATGACATGCAAACTCTCAATGGTGCACAATGTGACAATTTGAGGTATAACAACTATCATGAGCACAACACCCCTCGTGATTAGAGATAGAGTCCAAGTTATCTGTAGGAATTAGTATTTTTGCAGAATTTATCTTATTTACAGTCCATAAGGCTCAACTTTTTCCCCTATTCTACTTTTTTGAACTTATGATGTGACTACAAACCTTGATATAGACTTTTGCTACAATATATATATAGTTCTTGTTTTATCTATTTGTTTTCCTAAAATGTGCTTATGTATATTTTCTATTTCGTGCTTTGGATGTGTACACTTCATTGTGAAATTTTTTATGTATGCACTAGATTCCAATCTAATACAAAATTAGCGAGAGAATCTATGATTATATTAAGTTGTCGTGGATTTTGTTGATACTAGATAGAGTCAAAAAATATTTCCAATAGACGTATCCTTTGATATAAACTAAGTAATATGGGATAATGCGGTTAAGTTGAGATACCATGAGTTTGGAATCTAGCTAAACAATGAGATGGAAAATTCCAAAGGAGGATGATTCAATTCAAAGTCCAATCACTGCATGGTATTCTATGATGTTATTCGTTGCGGGACCTAGGAATATTCCACCTAAGGATACCAACGCGTCATTAGGGGAATAGAGTACACATGCTACTAAAGCAAGATTCTAGGTATGTCGACTAGCACCATCCGCAAATCCGGAATACACCAACATCTGTGCATCTAAGAATAAATCAAGGTAAATGGTCAAAGGTGAAACAAGATCATAACACGCAAAAGGAATCAAATTCACACCATAAATACAAACTATATAAAAAATATACACATAGGATTTGTTGGCACGGGGTTAGACCGCATGAAGTGCAGAAGCTGACAACGACGAGAAGGACCACTCGCGGAAGAAAGGACCATTCACGGAGAACAAGGAGACGACGAAAGCGCAAGATTAGTTTAATTAGTTAGAATGGGTCAGTTGGACCATTTTGTAACTGCCTTAGTTGCCTATAAATAGGACTATGATTGTAATCCTAAGGGAATCATAGCATCATAGCATCATTTGATCAATGGGCGAGCAAATGAATTGTGTAATGTTTTGCTCTGCCTTCGGAAAGTTTTGTATGGATCCACGATAAGTTGTTTGGAACTATCCCTACGAAGGTTGTACATTAGATTTTTTATGAGTTAATGCATGAAGATGTTTGGATATGTCTCTTTTTGGTATCCCTATTTGTGTTGAATGATGAATGAGACCTAAATATTGTGTTATGCTTAAGTTATGTTTCTCTATAATTTCTGTTGATACGATCGCCAGTTATACCATGTTAGTGTGAATGTTGACTACACAATGATAATGCGAATGATGAATGTATGTTTGAATTGTTAAGCATGATGTGAAGATAAATCTTTGGTTTTTGTAGAAATAGAGTGAGAATATATGCATGTCCTCCCCCTACTGTGGAAACTTGGTTCCTGCATCCCCCTTAATCATCTCGGGTGAGACTTCACTCGCTCTGCGGGTGTTGCTGGAAAGGGTAAAACCTTTTTGGGCCAGTGCTTAAAAGTGTTTGGTTGGTGTTTGTTGATGGAAGTCCGAAGTGAACCCCTGTCGACAGAATTGTGTCAACAAATGGTTCTGTTGCTGGGACCTTGAAGAAGAAAGAAGAGGACATGCTGTGGCATCTGACAAAACCATAGATTCAGGATTGGTTCGATAGAAAGATACAAGAATTCCCGGAAGGAGAAATTCGGAACCTTGAGAAGATGACAAGTAGCTGGTCTCAAAATCATATCTATTCTGATATTCATGAGGTAATTTTCTATGAATTTCTGGTATTGTTGCACAAGTGGCTGGCGAAACTGACATTTTGAAAGAAAATTTTCCAAAGAGGTGAACCTGACCATTGGACTCCATAACTGATACAACAGTTAAAACGGGTCAACAATAGGGTATCAAGGGCTGTCGACTTTTGGGTAGACATTATTCTAGAGGGATACATCACAAAGCTTTCCATTGACAAAATCAAATCATACAATGACGCAGAAAGAAAATTTTTCAAAGGACCTAGAGGGAGATTTCTACTATCGTTGAAGTTGTGGATTAAGATGTCCGTCTGCGAAAAGGGTATACTGAAGATGAATTCCAACGAGTAGAGATCAGTGTGCGGAGGTTGTGGGTACCGCGTGAATGTGGGTCTGATAGAAAGATGCGGGGTAGATGGACATGAGTGACGACGAATTTCTAAGTGAGGTTGAGGAAGATTGTGGTACCTTGAGAAGTGGGGCGATATTCCGATGACCAGAGAAGAAGAGGAGGACTGAGAGAGAGTCCCCTGAGGTGACCGGAACAAAAAACTGCGAAACATGACCACAAGGGATGAAGCAACCTTATTGCGATGAAGAAGGTGACCAAGCTACCCTAGAATCCGAAGAGGGACAGACCCAAAGCTACAATGTACCTTAAACCCTGTGCACTACCCAGAACTTTGTAGGAAGAAATACAAATTGTTCGCAGGGCTATCCTATGTCTCAGAACAATAGTAAGAGTAGCAGATTAGTAAATAATAACAATAGGAGTGAAAGAATGGCAGGTGATGACGTAAAAATGCCAATTTTCCAGGGTAACAGGATCGAGGATACCAAACAGTATTGGTTTTTGTGTTAAGTAGCATGGACTATGAAGCAGGTCCAGGATGAAGATATCAAAAAGGGAAAACTAGCGACGACCTTCAGGGGCCATGCGCTAGACTGGTTTATGAAATTTACTAAGGTACCGACAAGAACTCCATATTAAACACTGCAATAGATTAGGGCGGGACTGATTGATGAATTTAGAAAACCAAAATATGAGTTGCAGTACATCACAGAGCTGATGGAAATAAAGGAGTTTCCAAACGAAACATTGTGGGAATTCAACCAGCGATATAAGACATTAATGAAGAGGTGAGTTTCAGGATGAGCAACATGTAGCATAAAGAGCGGTTCATCGAAGGATTGGTGCCACACATACTAGGACCGTTGATGTAATAGAAAGTAACATCCCAAGAAGAAGTGTTGGAGATTGCAATGAAACTAGAGGCTTCATCGATCGACAAAACAGGCATAGGCATAGACCGAATACAAGCATAGCTAGAAAATTTGATGATCTAGCTACAAGATATTAAGAAGGGAAAAGAAGTCCGCGAAGACATGTGGTAAAGTAGATGCAAAACAGAAGGACATCACAAGGATCAATGCCCAGAATTTTGAGAGTATTTACAGACGGGTGCACCGAATCCTCTCATTCAGGGAGGGATGCCTTGGTGTCACGTCTATTACATGAGAGGACATCGAAAAAAAGAATGTGTGTACCTACAGAAGATGGTGTCAAAGGCAGTTAATTTGTATTGCAAATTCTTTCGATCAGTTGGCCATGACGAAAAATATTGCAACGCTTATGACCTACTCCAAGAATGGATTGTAGATACATTTTTCATGAAGGGAGAGGAGAAATCGTCGGTATAGCAGCAATATAATCAGCAGCATCCTCACTATAATCCACAACCGCAGTATGATCAATCTTAGTATGGTCAACTGAAATATCAACAACAGTAGTATGATCAACTGTAATATCAACAACCATAGTATGGTCAACCGTAGTACTTGCCAAATGGGCCACCACGAGGAGGCTTCAGAGGGGGGTTCTGCGCAGGTCGAGGTATGAGGAGGAGCTTCTGGATAAGTTGGAGGACCAATCATATGTTATAATTGTGTTCATTCAGGGCATTACCAAAGGGATTGCCTGAATCCGACCCCACAGTGCTGCGGACCATGGTGTCTAAGACTTTCCTTAGCTTATCGCAAAGTGGAAAACTAACAACCTACCCCTGCCTCCACCAAATCAGAACCATAACCACAATCTACCACCAACGGTATAGAAGATATCGACAAAGGTAAGAGGTCGAACTACGACTGTTGGAGTAGTGACCCGCGGAGGAGCTGCGATAGGGGAAGACAGGCCATGGTCGAGCATCCAAGCATGACTCAAGAGTATGTCTATCATCTTCAATAATTAATCAAAAAGGAAAGAAAAAAATAGTTGTTAATTTTGGAGTCGTTACAATTGCTATCAAAGAAAAATTACAACACTTTTTCGGCCTTTGGAATTATCCATAAACTAGTTGTAAAAGTGAAAAACCTAATAGATATTTTTTCTCTACACATGAGATTAGAGAATGAGAAGATAAATGACAGTACCAGGACAAACACAACTATAATTTCGAAACAACTTCAAATTTTTTTTTTGTTTCTTCCGAGCCTTTTAACTTGGCAATAAATAAAACCAGAAACAAAGATGACTTGCAATATAAGCCATTTAAAAAGACAAAAATCTCTGTATAAAATTTGCAATAGAGACCAAATTGTAATTATGCTATATTCTATCAATAATAGGTTTTATTTATGTAAATGCTATATTCTAATTTGTTTCTTTTATTTTTTGTAAATTAAATTTCTACATATATAACTTTTTAATTATTTAAACATACTACATAAATACAATTTATAAACTTCATACTAGGTGTCCCCCCCAAAAAATTATAAAATGACTTATATATAATAATAATACTAATAACAAATTAAGCTTTCTTTCCATGAAAACACATCTCTTTTAATCAATCATTAAAGCTATAGTACCATGAAAGGGATTGTACATTACATTACTTATTAAGTAAATTCCCTTCAACCATGAATATATAATCATTTAGGTCTTGAGATCATTCAAGGTGCCACCATGGAAGAATAAAATAAAATATATAATAGCTTGCTAAGTTTTGAGATCAGTTGGTTTCAAGATGATACAGAAGAATATAATCTGACATGCGATCACAAAAACAACTACTCTCTGATTCACTATTAAAAAATGGGAGGTCATTGATTCGCTATTCAAAATTGTAGCCATTGCTCTACCAGATTTGCTATTCAAAATTGTAGCCGTTGCTCTACCAAAACCGCCATTCCGCTGCTCTCTGAAGATTGTGAAGATTGTGTTTCTGAACATCATTTCTTCTCTGAACATTCTCTATGTGTTTGTGTTGTAGTGTATGCTTTTTGGATGGCAGTTCGTGTGATCATCACCTGGTGACTAATCTTATAACTCTGACGAGAACTCCGACATGGATGTCAAGCAGATGGGGCGAATTCTATATCTTGTGATGCTTTACTTTTTCTTGTGGCTTTGCTCCTTCATTCTTGGCTTTGTCAAACATATGAGGGTTTGTTTTTCTTTTGTAGAGAAGCTTATGATGGGTCCCTTATTGTTCTTTTGTGAGGGAACCCATCAGCCACCGAGATGGTTATTCCAGTTGAGAGTGCCAGGGTTTTGGAACTGCTTAGCCCTAACCTCATTATGCAAAGGTAAGCTCGTTTCCACATTTTTCAATCTATATTTATTTTTGTATTCTTTGTCTTGGATAAGATGAGTATTAACGCATTTTATATTCTATGTAGGTTACAGGTCTACCTCCCTGTTAGGACTTGGGAAGCCTCCATGCACAACCCAAGTACTCGAGTTTCAGTCACATTATTCTTGCTCATGGTTTTAGCTCTTGACATTGCTTTAGTTGTTGGTTAAGGGTTTCCTTAGGGCATGGAAACTACTTGTCTGTGTTGTTGTTATTTTTATGGTAGCTTAAAAAATTAGTTCAAGCACTATGATTTATCCCGCTTATAGATTTATCCAAACTTGGCGTGCCCAGCCACCTCCGTGACAAAACGCTTCAAGAATTGGAAAGTGCATCCTGGGAATGGGGTTTCTTTCAGGTTGTCAATCATGGGATTTCAGAAGAGCTAATACAATGCCTACACAGCACAGGGAAAGAGTTCTTCAATCTTCCACAAGAGGAAAAGGAGGCCTACTCCAACAACCATGTAGTTGGGAATCTGGAAGGCTATGCCTCCTTCTCGCAGGAATTTTAATGCCTGGCCCAAACATCCACCCTCTTACATGTAATTTTAACGCCATCATTGTCCAAATCATTTTTTCCTTGTTTTTCCCTTTTCTTGATCCTGACTGATGAATCGGTGGCTGTGGCTTCCAGATCTTGAGCAATGGCAGATACAAGAGCATTTTGCACAGAACCGTGGTGAGCAATAGAAAATACAAGAGCGTTTCACAAGCGTGGGGAGCAATGGCAGATAAAGGAGAACATGCCATGTCCCCTTGAGTAGGTTGGAGCCTCTAATAAGTTTACGGAAATGATTTTTATTTTTTTATGTTTCGATTGTTTTTTAATGATTTTTTTTCAAAAAGTTCTATATGAAATTTTCTTTTATATATATTTTATTTAAGAGTTTTTTTAAATAATGGTTATTATTTATAAAATTGTTTTTTATATATATTAGGTAAGATTTTTGTTTTTAAATTAAAAAAAAATTGTTATTATTTTGAAAATGTTTTAATATTTTAATTCAGATTTAATTTTCTAAACTTATGGGGTAGGAGGGAGGGAGAGAGGGAGAGAGAGAGAGATGGGGTTATTGGTGGGGTGGGGTGGGATTATGGGTGGGGAGAGAAAAAAAGAGAGGGGATGAGGTTATGGGTAGGGGGAGCATATAGATGGAGAGATAGATGGGGGGAGAGAGAGGCAAGGGGTGGTTAGGGGTACGGGGGAGTAGGAGGGGGCTTAGGGGGAGAGAGAGAGAGAGATGGGTGGTGTTTAGTGGTAGGGGAGGTTAGGGGAGAGAGAGAGAGGGGGGGGAGGAGGTGGGGGGCTAGTTTAGGGTGAGGGGTAAGAGGGGGGTCAGGGAGAGAGAGTGGTTGGGGGTGTTAGAGGCATAGGGGAGAGAGGGGGTAGGGGAGGGAGGGGGGTGGAAGAGGGAGAGGAGGGATAGGGGTGGAGGAGGGAGAGGAGGGAGTGAAGAGGGAGGGAGTGGGAGAGGGGGAAGCAGGGGATGAGGTGGGTGAGGAAGAGGGAGAGAGGTGGGAGTCTGGGGTGCAGGGGAAGGGGTAAGGAGGAGGAGGGAGAGGGTGAACTAGTACAAAATGAGAGATAAGTGACTAGGTGACTAAAAAATTTAGTCACCACTATTTTTTCAAGGGATAAATGACTAAAATTGGGCAATTTTAAGTAAGCCAACTAAAAACGACTAAGATAAATGACTAATTTAGTCACGGGATAAAATATATGACTGGATAACAAGTGACTAAAGTAAAAATGACTAACATAAATGACTAATTTAGTCACGGGAATCTAAATATGACTAGCTAACAACGATTAATGTGAATTAGTCGTTTATGTTAGTCATTTTTAGTTGTGTCGACACACTAAGAATGGAAAATTGAAATTTTGATAATGAATTTGTACAATATTTTACTAAATTTTAGCAATGCAGATGGATTTAAATATCTTACTATGGGGTTCATGGTCCATGTGTGTGGTCCCAAACCACCATATTAGCCCTCCACAGAGGATATTTGGCCCGGAAGTGGGATGTGGTGCTCATTTTGAAGTTTAAAACACTAGATATGGTTTCTAACACCACATAAACCTATGGCCCTAAAAGAATCTTCTAGCCATCCAAGGCTAAGAAGATCACCTCAATCAACCATACATGGCCTCTTGAGGGTATCATTGGCCAATGATTGAGGATATTCATGCTATTATGTGGTTTTGAGAAGTATGTAGGTGTCTTAGGGCCTTAGGAGTGATGCTCTAGAGAAGAAGACCATGCCTTTGGCTCTAAAAAACCCATTGAGCCATATAGAACCATGAACAATGCCTCAAAGAACCACACATGAGTTTTCAAAGGTATCCATGGAGCTTTGTATCTAAGTATCGCGGCCTTGAGGATTTGGACATGGAAAATAGAAGAGACATGAACCTTGGGCCTTGAAATATTTTAGCCATCCAAGGATAACAGGGTTTCCTTTACCAACCACACATGGACTCCGGAGGGTATCATCATCCTATAATTAAATATGATGATTCCATTAGGCAAGTTTGAGAAATATGTATGTGTATCAATGCCTTGTGAATGACATTCTAAGGGAAATACCATGTCGTTAAAGTAGTAGTTTGCACGATATATGCTAAAGTTATGTCTCCTAATGTACAATCCATTATGTGAGCTGACATCCAATTCAGTACTTGGTAGGGCTTATGACTTGCAGAGCAACATAAACCCTTAGAAATCTTTGAACATTGATTAGTACAACACAACTTGATTCCTTTTCAACTATTCCAATTTGAATAGTGCCCTATAATATAGACCTTATATGCATATAGTGCCTCGCATTTAGTGATAATCAGTCTGTGCATGCAACCAATAAATAAATGAATAGAACAAGGAGTGCAATGACCAAAAAATCACATGAAAAATCCACCTTATGTCTATCATCATGTCCTTTTATTTTATTAGAAGCTGACTGCCTGAAAAAATATCAGGCTTTCATGGTAGAGTGCTCAACCTTCATCCTTTCTCTTTTATTATTCACATGTTTTTACATTGATTCCATAGATAATTATCCATCTAATGACAAATTCCTAACTGCTAACTAGTTGAAATTGGTTCTATTCTATTTTCTTCACTTGAAAAGTATAGCATAATACTCCACTGTTAGTTCCTTGCATTGTGGAATGGAATGTTATGTTATGTAATAGAATGCTTGAGCAATTACAACTCTTTGGAAATAGGCTAACATAATGGGAATAATATCACTCATAAATTCTACAACTTGAGGATAGAAAAGGGAAGACTGATGAACAATGTGCTTGTGACCATTGATAAATAGAATCAATGTAAAAAATGAGATTGATTGAGTTCATTTGTAATGATTTTGTGATAGTCACTTTGCATCCAGATTGCTTCTTCCCACCATTGGCCATCCCTTCGTTTATTACTTGATCTGGTTCAACAAGGATGGTCATCTCTGATTGGTAGACAACCACTATGCCATTACATTTTCTATTGGCTCCCTCTAGGACACCATTGACTGTGATGTTTCCCCAGTAAATTGTTCTAATATGTTCTTAGGAATTCCCTTATTAACATCAACGTCCAATAGTTTAATTGTTGAGTCAAATGAATCACTGGCCAAGACTAATTTCTAATTAGAATTGTTTGTACCCACACCAATGGGGTTCCACTATGAAAGAATGCTTACAATTTATTGTACGATGGATTTTGCTTCAAGTCACACTATTGCAGAGTTCCTGAATAGCCACCGCATTCTAAAGCGGGTTATGAAGCTTTCCTGTCAGAAGTAGGCTCATCTCTCCACTCTACTAGCAGGCCCTTCCTCCTATATGTTCTTCTTATGCTCTTTTAAAGCTTCTAAATCTTATAGGCCAATAAGCCATTATAATTTAGTATATCTGTTTAGTGGTCTACAAGAATCCCATGGTTGCACTTTCAATTGGTTTTCCTTGGGTTTCACTAGTGTCCATGCTTGTTTATGTATGGGTCTCGCTAGTTCCCCTTGCTTGTTTGGAGTGTTTACTTATGCATCTTCTTTTCCCACTGAGGTCTGTTGAATGCATAGGTCTTAATATGGATCAGTCATTCGCACTTAGAGAAAAATGGTCACCATTGTTCTCTTAATACTATAAGAACCCACTGGATGTGTGCCAAGCTCAGTGAACAAAAAATACGAAGCTTGTAGTGGCTACAATAAGGACCAAATATGTGCTATACAAGTGTGCACATTGATACAAATGTTTTAAACATTAAATAATTCTCGATGACCAATGATCTTCCAAAATATATGAATATCAATTATTTTGAATGGTGATGCAAGCCATTCTCAAATCAGCCAAGTTAATTAGTATTGGGGCAATGTACAAATATTTTGCACGGTATAATGGAGCTCAATATGAAAATGGTTAGTGTTTTATTTCTTACTTTATTATGTATATGGCCATTGTTGACACCACTGAAATATGCCACCCAATCCCTAAAACAACTTGTCGAATTGTTGGTACATAATTTATCCCCAAAATGCTAGCTTCAAGTGCCACTGAACATTTGTTTTACTACAAATACATTACTACAATGTTGTGGCTGCACAATGACACTATTGCAATTACATTTCCACATAGGTTGCTTCTAATTTCTACATAATAAGGATCTACATATTTCTACTACACAGGTTGTTGCACAATGTTGTTTTGCAAATTCACTGCTAGACGGTTCACTATTGCACATTGAATCTCTACAATTTTGCCACTGCACAATTTATTTTTGCACAATATGTTTGTATCCCTTCTTGTAAAACATTTCTCAATGGTACTGCATGTGACCTAGTCATCACCCCCATCCACATTAACATTGTTCACAAGTAGTTCCATAGCAACTAGCTACCTTGGATGCTCATTTTACATCTTATCAGAAACCCTAGGTACATTCTCTTTAATTAAGAAGAGGGTAAATATAATATTTATTGCACTGAAAATGTTTTTTGTTATGTTTGGCTAATAGGTTATATCTGTTTTTGTACAAGGCATTGACACCAAGAGATTTGTTGCTACTTAGTCACTAGAGAAGAGATCCCCTAACCTCTCAGCCTAGCTGGTTCTTTCAAAAAGGTGAGTGCATGTCAGTTTGTGGATGTGACAAATGATGTAATTAGGTTGTAATTTTGTGCACACAGAGCTGTAGACCCAGGGAAATGTAATATTTCTAGGATAACATGTTGTGCCAATATTGAAGGCCAATAAGGCAACGCTTTGACCCTATTCATGAAATGACTGAAGGTTGCTGCTATGAGTTTTTTAGTAAGTGAAAATTTCAATGTAGGGTTGGATACGTAGGTGTAATGGTTGAGAAAAGGGGGTAATATGGAAGAGGAAGATTTGCTCAAGATGGAGTGATGGTTAGAAGACTGGGTAGAGGAGTCCTTGTAACTGGAGGTGGCTTTTTTCATTTTAGGAATAATTCAAACATTTTCTTCTTAGAGATTGCTAATTCAAAATGGGGAAATATTTATGAATTACTTGAAGCAAATGTTGAATAACACTATCATATTAAATTACTAGTTCAAATGGCATATGAAGGTAGTGATTCCAATAATTGGATTGTGAGATATTGAGAAATATTCATTTTTCACTAAAGCTCACAATTACCATAGGAAAACTTTCAAATGAGGCAAGAAAATGACCTCTTTAGTGTGCTTTAATGTAGAGAATCACTCAACCATGTGACCTATAAGGTCAATATCCCCATATTAAATGGGTCCTTATTTTCACCACACAGGAATATGAGTATGGGCTGCTGCTACAGGAAACATGGTATTACATATATACGACTATTAGTAGCTAATTTCCAGTATATTATAGCGCGACTAACATTTAGTCGTATTTAGCTTAGTCATTAATATGTTATTAAGAATCTTTTCATTAATAATTTAAACAATAATATTATGAAGATCCAATAGCATAGAAAAGTCTGAGACACAAATGCTTACAGCTTGGTTGGAACCTAATTCAAGATGCAAAATCCCACTATGCTTTTATGGCTTTACAATTGGAATACATGGCTGTCTACTTGTCCAATTGGCAATTCCCAATAAGTAATCATTTAGTCTGCGTGTTCTCTGCTGCAAACTTTTGTTTACAGTTGTCATTAGTTTTGTGTTTATCAGCTTAATTTGTCACAGATTCTCATGATTGAGCATAGTTTTGTGTTTCAGAGGAACATTAATTGAAGAGCTAGGATCTCCATCACAAATATTCACTTTTGTGCTATCATTGAAATTTGATGAGGCAAGAAAAAGGCCTTTAAATTTTAAAGGTCTACTACTGATTCATTGACTTTTGGAAGATCTTTGACACTATTCCAACCTCCCAGGCACTTACTCATGTGGCGACTCCATGTCCTTGGGGTACCTG
Source organism: Larix kaempferi (assembly GCA_027924585.1). Lineage (NCBI taxonomy): Eukaryota > Viridiplantae > Streptophyta > Pinopsida > Pinales > Pinaceae > Larix > Larix kaempferi. Next base: position 6,225,639 of record BSBM01001483.1, on the reverse strand, counting down.
GTTTTGATTTTGCTGTGATCAGGATTTTTGAGACACCGGTGGGAAGTTTTTGCACATCCGACGGGATTTTTTGCCAATAGATAATAAATTTAAATATTCACTGATATACAAAGAAAAGCATATCAAGGGTCAAACCAAAATGGGAGTGATTTTCCCTTGCATTTTCAAGTAGGTTGTTTTGCAAGAATATAATTTCTCCTTCTAATTCATCTTTTGGTGCCATATTCAAAACCTCTATCTCCCTTGCCTCAGAGAGCTGCTTCCATTGAGAATCTTTTGAGATCATTTCAATATTGGGCGAGATAAAAGAAGCATCCATTTTTTCCTTGGTATCTAGCATTGCTGTATCTAGATATTTCAAATGTTTGAGCTCTGATTCTTATATATGCTCATTATTGTTGTAATGGAAAATTTTATGAACTTTTCTCGTAGAGAGTTGCCCAAAAGAGAAATATCTTCAAGGGCCTAGACTGGTTTGTCTACGCAGATAACATTCAAGTGGTTGTTGTGTTGTTATTTTGTACTTTTATTAGAGAAACATGCTCCAAATTACAATTGATGACTTACCTGGTCTCTTAGGTCAATATCTATCATTTTCCTTATATTAGTGTATCTGTAGTTAAATGCAATCACATTCATGGTATTACAATATCTAGTAAACAATAGTTTATTTTGCAAATACAAGTGGCTACTTTGCAATTCAATAGAAGTCAGAAGGCATCTTATATCTTCATATTACTTAGGTTCTTTGTATTTCAGGGATGGACAACCTTACAAATGACTAGGTAATTGACAATGCTAGATGGTAGACGACCGTTTTCTGCAAGAGAAATCATGGGCATCTTATTTGATATGTTGTCTGTTGCTGCTGATAAAGTTGGAAAGATTAAATCATATGACAGTGGAAAAGTGAGTAGCACATGTTCCAATCTCAGTTTCATTATTGTGATATGAAAATTTACTGCATATTGTGCACAACTGAAGGGTTGTATCTGATTTGCACCTATTTCATATTTGCATGTTAAAGTTTTTCTTATTTCCATATTTTTGAACTTGTTCTTGGTCAGGGGTACTTGTTTCGCACCATATACATTATAATATTTTCAATAATAATTTAAACAATAATATTGTGAAGATCCAATAGCATAGAAAATTCTGAGACACAAATGCTTACAGCTTGGTTGGAACCTGATTCAAGATGCAAAATCCCACTATGCTTTTATGGCTTTACAGTTGGAAGACATGGCTGTCTACTTGTCCAATTGGCAATTGCCAATAAGTAATTATTTAGTCTGCGTGTTCTAGTCTGCGTGTTCTCTGCTGCAAACTTTTGTTTGCAATTGTCATTAGTTTTTTGTTTATCAGCTTAGTTTGTCATAGATTCTCATGATTGAGCATAGTTTTGTGTTTGAGAGGAATAATTGAAGAGCTAGGATCTCCATCACAAATATTCACTTTTGTGCTATCATTGAAATTTGAAGAGGCTAGAAAAAGGCCTTTAAAGTTTAAAGGTCTATTGTTGATTTATTGACTTTTGGAAGATCTTTGACACTGTTCCAACCTCCCAGTCACTTACTCATCTAGCGACTTCATGTCCTTGGAGTACCTGGTTTTGATTTTGCTGTGATCTGACTTTTTGAGACACTAGTGGGCAGTTTCTGCACATCTGACAGGATTTTCTAGCAATAGATAATAAATTTAAATATTCACTGATATACAAAGAAAAGCATATCAAGGGTCAAACCAGAATGGGAGCGATTTGCCCTTGCATTTTCAAGTAGGTTGTTTTGTAAGAATATAATTTCTCCTTCTAATTCATCTTCTGGTGCCATATTCAAAACCTCTGTATCCCTTGCCTCAAAGAGTTGCTTCCATTAAGAATCTTTTGAGATCATTTCAATATTGGGTGAGATAAAAGAAGCATCCTTTTTTTCCTTGGTATCTAGCATTGCTGTATCTAGATATTTCAAATGTTTGAGCTCTGATTCTTATATATGCTCATTATTGCTATAATGGAAAATTTTATGAACTTTTCTGGTAGAGAGTTGCCCAAAAGAGAAATATCTTCAAGGGCCTAGACTGGTTTGTCTGTGCAGATAACATTCAAGTGGTTGTTGTGTTGTTATTTTGTACTTTTGTTAAAGAAACATGCTCCAAATTACAATTGATTACAATTGATGACTTACCTGGTCTCTTAGGTCAATATCTGTCATTTTCCTTAGATTAGTGTATCTGTAGTTAAATGCAATCACATTCATGGTATTACAATATCTAGTAAACAACAATTTATTTTGCAAATACAAGTGGCTACTTTGCAGTTCAATAGAAGTCAGAAGGCATCTTATATCTTCATATTATTTAGGTTCTTTGTCTTTCAGGGATGGACAACCTTACAAATGACTAGGGAATCGGCAATACTGGATGGCAGACGACCGTTTTCTGTAAGAGAACTCATGGGCGTCTTATCTTATATGTGGCCTGCTGCTGCTGATAAAGTTGGAAAGATTAAATCATATGATAGTGGAAAAGTGAGTATCACATGTTCCAATCTCAGTTTCATTATTGTGATATGAAAATTTACTGCATATTGTGCACAACTGAAGGGTTGTATCTGATGTGCACCTATTTCATATTTGCATGTTAAAGTTTTTCTTATTTCCATATTTTTAACTTGATCTTGGTCAGGGGTACTTGTTTCTCACCATCTACATTATAATCTTTTCATTAATAATTTAAACAATAATATTGTGAAGATCCAATAGCATAGAAAAGTCTAAGACACAAATGCTTACAGCTTGGTTGGAACCTGATTCAAGATGCAAAATCCCACTATGCTTTTAAGGCTTTACAGTTGGAAGGCATGGTTGTCTACTTGTCCAATTGGGAATTGCCAATAAGTAATCATTTAGTCTGCGTGTTCTCTGCTGCAAACTTCTGTTTGCATTTGTCATTGTTTTTTGTTTATCAGCTTAGTTTGTCATAGATTCTCATGATTGAGCATAGTTTTGTGTTTTAGAGAAACAATTGAAGAGCTAGGATCTCCATCACAAATATTCACTTTTGTGCTATCATTGAAATTTGAAGAGGCTAGAAAAAGGCCTTTAAAGTTTAAAGGTCTACTGCTGATTCGTTGACTTTTGGAAGATATTTGACATTGTTCCAACCTCCCAGGAAATTACTCATCTAGCGACTTCATGTCCTTGGAGTACATGGTTTTGATTTTGCTGTGATCCAGCTTTTTGAGACACCAATGGGTAGTTTCTGCACATCTGACAGGATTTTCTAGCAATAGATAATAAATTTAAATATTCACTGATATACAAAGAAAAGCATATCAAGGGTCAAACTAGAATGGGAGCGATTTGCCCTTGCATTTTCAAGCAGGTTGTTTTGCAAGAATAGAATTTCTCCTTCTAATTCATCTTTTGGTGCCATATTCAAAACCTTTGTATCGCTTACCTCAAAGAGTTGCTTCCATTGAGAATCTTTTGAGATCATTTCAATATTGAGCGAGATAAAAGAAGCATCCATTTTTTCCTTGGTATCTAGCATTCCATGAAAGCAATTTTCATTGGTTACTTCATCTCCTTCTGGATGATCTACTCCAAAAACACGAATCCAAGAAAGAAAAATCTCAATAAGCAGCATTTCAAAGATGATATTGTTAAAAGAAAAATGAAATGGCTGAAGAAAGAAATGCAGAATCTACCACTATAGTAGGTTCTTTGGTCTCCTTTTGAAAGGACCAAACCCCCCTTTTGGATTTGCAGAATCTTCTATTGTATGTAGAGATGCACATAGTACTTGGGTGCCTCCTTGCCACATCTGCATGTTGGTGATAGAAGTTTCAATGTCTTTGAATCAATATCTTGTTCTCCAAACATCAGTGGGTCAAAATACCAAAGGATTACATTTCACATTAAAATATAGAACAATAATGAGTGAGGATGATACAAACTCTACAGTTAGACAATTTATAATTTAAGCATGAGCACTTGCTTACTTCCTACTAGACTCTTCTGGTATCCTATCATTACAATTTTTTGCTTGATCTCCTACCAAACTTGAACCAACAATATCTCTTTCCATTAACACATCCAGCTCTTCCTTAATTGAGCATCCCTTCAAAGAAGCATTGCTGCAATCTGCTTCAGTATTCCCGAACTATGCAAGCTCCATACAATCAGACACCTTCATAGCCTGTATTTTGAAGGAAGCATGCTTTGAATTACTATGAATTACAAGCACCTATATTATACAATTGTGATGTTAGATGTTTGTTTGACTCCCTAATTTTAATTGTGTGTAATGGTGTAAACCTGTGCCGGCAAATCCTAATGAATCTGATTGAGATTCTACTTTTTCTATAATTCTATTGTTTTATGATAAAGTTAAGTGGTGATACATAATTCAAATTACATGTCGCGACTATTGGTAATATTGTTGATTTGAGACATGTTCCTATTGTTTATTTTATTGGGCATAACTGATATAACATTGGGAAAATACTTGTTTTTTCAGGTCATGATAGAGTGTTGTAACTATATACCTTGTCCATTCATTGCTTTGAAATCAACACTGTAGATGAACTCGCAAATTTTTATGGCCAAGTGAATTGTATATAGAAGTTTGTATTTTGCAAGCATATAAATACTCATGCCTATCATGTATTTATTTGAAAATTTTGTTGCATATGTATCGAACCTTCATCTATATTCTATTATTGTTTGCTTGTTTACTTGTGTGGGCATTAACGTATGACTTGTCTCTGTTCTAGTGACTCAGATATTTTAACATCAAATTTGATAAAACTCATTGATTGCATTTGAAAAGGGGCATTAAAGAACTACATCCCACACTCTACTTGTTATTCCTAAACAATTTCTTGTATGTCTTGTCTCCATAGAGCAACAATTCCAATGATTATGCCATTTTCAGTTCCTAAACCTGGACATTTTAATTTATGGGTTGCATGCATTCACATCACCAACCCTTCTTCATAACAATTTTGGTCAGGCTCCAAGCTTCCAAGCTATAAAATCTTGCAAGCATCTTGAGCATATCCATCAATATGCTCAAGATATTCATGCCCAAGTGAATTGTATCCAGAATTTTGCATGTTGCAAGCATATAAAATTATAAATACTCATGCCCATCATTTATTTATTTGAAATTTTTGTTGCATATGGATTGAACCTTCAACCATCATTCTATTGTTGTTTGCCTCTTTACTTGTGGTAGCATTACCATATGACTTGTCCCTGTTTGAGTGACTCAGATATTGTTCCCATGCAAAATTTGTTTGAATATCATCATTGTCAAGCAATAACAACTTCTTAAAGGGTGATAGCTCAATGGTAGAGCACCTTCTTAATTATAGGTAGGAGATTGGTGGTTCGATTCCTCCGTACCCTATAAAAAATTAGTGACTAAGAAAAAGACTAAATTCGCATGTATACGACTATTAGTAGCTAATTTCTAGTATCTTATAGCGTGACTAACATTTAGTCGTATTTAGTTTAGTCATTAATATGTTATCATCTAGTAGTTTATTTAGTCATATATTTGGTCATTAATTGTAACAATCAATGACTAAAACAGTGAGTATCATTGACTAAATTAATGACGAAATCAATGAGTATCAATGACTAAATCAATGACTTAATTAGTGACTATCAATGACTAAATCAATGACTAATAAGTCAACCAATTAATGACTAGTGAAATATGACTAGAGATAAGATAGTGGAAATCGGATACTATTAGTCACCGACTCAAAAATAGTCATTTATAGTCGAATTTTAGTCATTTTTTTAGTCATTAATTTCTCATTTTGTACTAGTGGTGGTTGGAAGGAGGGGGAGGGGGAAGGTGAGAGGGAGACGGGTTCAACGATGTGAGGCGGGAGAGAGAGTGGAGAGGGGGTGGGGAAGGGGTCGGAGAGGGAGAGGGAGGGAGGGAGAGAGTGGGGAGGAGGGGGAGATGGTGGGAGGTGGGTGAGGGAGAGGGTGTGAGGAGAGGGTTTGGGAGAGGGAGAGATGCAGGAGGGGAAGGGGGAGGGGATGGAGAGGGAGAGTGGAAGGGGGAGGAAGGGAGAGGGTGGGGATTGGGAGGGGAAGGGAGAGAGAGAGGGAGAGGGGGAACGGGAGAGGGATGGAGAGGATGTTTGGAAGGTGGGGCAGGGGACAGGGATAGGGGGAGGGGGAAGGTGAGAGGGAGACGGGGGTTCGGCGATGTGAGAGGGGAGAGAGAGTGGGGAGCGGGTGGGGAAAGGTTTGGAGAGGAAGAGGGAGGGAGGGAGAGTGTGGGTAGGAGGGGGAGATGGTGGGAGGTGGGTGAGGGAGAGGGTGTGAGGAGAGGGGTTGGGAGAGGGAGGGATGGGGAAGGGGAAGGGGAAGGGGAAGGGGGAGGGGGAGGGGATGGAGAGGGAGAGCGGAAGGGGGGAGGACAGGAGAGGGTGGGGATTGGGAGGGGGAGGGAGGGGTAGGGGGAGGGGGAGGGAGAGATGGGGTATTCTAGGGGGAATGGGATGGAGAGGGAGAGCGGAAAGGGGAGGGAGGGAGAGGGTGGGGAGTGGAAGGGGGAGGGGGAGGTAGTGGTAGAGGGATAGTTTGGGGGGAGGGTAGAGGGAGTGGGATTGGGATAGTTGGGGGGGAGTGGAGAGGGAGGGGGATGGATTGAAAGAGGGAGATCAAGAGGGGAGCGAGGGGGGGAGGGGAGAGAGAGTGTTGGGAGGGGGAGGTTGAGGAAGAGGGGGAAGGGGTAGTGGGGAGGGAGGGAGAGGAAGATGGAGAGGAATTGAACCTTGGTAGATAACTTGAAATCCAAGTGCCTTCACAATTAACCAAAGCCCCACCCCATATATTTTCAGTTAAAAGCAAGTTAAATATCATAATTTCTACTATTTAAAATATATTTCATCTACAATCTACATGCTACATTTTAATACAAACAATTTCCTCAAAGGGTTTTCCAAATTAGAAGCATATAATTAGTTATCAACTCAGAAGGTTGGTTAAAAAACTAATGGTGAGTCTATGTACCCCTAAAGAAACCCTACGTAAATATGATACATAGTGTTGAGTGCATTATGATGGAATTCAACACTATTACGTGTATATAAAATATTTACTAAGAATAGGAAACAATAATTTCATCTAAAATAATAAGCTTTCCCCATCCCATATATTTTCAGATATTACACAACAAGTTAAATATCATAATTTCTACTATTTAAAATCTCTTTCATCTACAATCTTGCAGACTACATTTTAATCCAAAGTGTGTATTCAAAGGGTTTTCCAAATTAGAAGAAGATAATCACTCAACTATAAACTCATAAGATTGGTTCAAAACCTAATGGTGAGTGTATGTACCCCTAAATAAACCCTACCTAAAGATGATACATAGTGCTCAGTGAATTATGATGGAATTCAACACTATTACCTGTATATAAAATCTTTACTAAGAAAAGGAAACAATAATTTCATCTAAACTAATAAGCTTGTACATATCGGGCATAAAAGAATACGTGAGATGAAAAACTCGCCAATATCCAGATTACCATTGCATGGGAGCAAGCAGTTTGCTCGTCTACATTTAATTTGTCATCGTAACAGCATAATAAATACACCTTTCTACCAATCATGCTATTTTACATGTCATTGGATTGATCACTTGGAAAAATTGTTAAAAATGAGAACAATGACAATTTCTTGTGTTCTCATATTTTTTAGATTTAATAATGAACATTTCAACAAATAAGAGCATAGACAAATCCAAAAAAATCAAATTATTGTTATAATTAGAAATATTGGCCAATGGTTTTACTAATTTTTGGTTTTCTATTGTCATAATTATAAATACCAACCAAGGATAAAATGGGTCATTTTACTGATGTCTTTTGGCCTCCGGAAGCCACAAATACAAACCTTTGTTCAAACCACCAAACATGGATTAGTGCCCTCCACCCTAATAATATAACATTTTAGTTTAGTACTTTGTGTTCTCATAAACCAGATAATAGTTGTGCAAAAAATAATATTTGATTGAAAAATCATCTGGAATCACATGTATCACAACAGAGGCCCAATGCTAAAAATTTTCCTTGGGCTTTCAACTGCAAGTCGAAAAGGAATTTTTTTTTCTAATAGATATGTAATATGAATGAGAAATTAGAATGACACATTGACCTGATATAAAACAAACAATACAAATTGTATAACTTTTGGATTTTTTTCTCTTCTCCATTACCTCTATAAACAGTAAGAGTTATATGCAAATTACAAAATTAGAGACAATATGAGGTATATGCAAATTACACATCGAAGAGTATTAAACAAGTTCCAATTAAAATGACATGGTTTTTAAAATTACATATATCTCCTATATGTAATATGAATAAGAAATTAGAATGACACATTGACATGATATAAAACAAACAACACAAATTGTATAACTTTTGAATTTTTTTTTGAGGTTGTGATAACTATGAATACATTGTCACAAACAAGTGTTGCAGGGCAACTTGGTCCCTGCCCAAATGAAAAACTTAAATAACTAAATTGCTTTGGAATGTTAAATTAACATTGAAATTGGTATGAATTGAGATCCAGCGGATATGTTCACTATGCTTATAAAAGGGTGTTCATAGCAAAGCAGTGGAGAACATTCCTACGTGCAGTGGCGATTGGGTATATGTTACAATTTGGAAAATGAGCTTCAATGGAATCAAATCCATGAAGGGTTCAATCTCAATTTGGACAATGATAAGATGATAATTAATTTTTACAATAAAAAATAATGTTTGGAAGCTTTAATATGAGCCCACAATATATTAAAACCCCAAAAATCAATAGATTTTAAACTACAAAGTTTCCAACGAAAAAAATAGTATGAATTTTTCCATGTTTGCACTCAATATAATCTATATAAAAACATATTTTAATCTGCAAATGAATATGTAAATATTATTGAAAAGGTCTTTTCACAATAAATTTCTAAAATTCTAAAACGCAAGGTTTCATCAATTCAATAATTCGGAAACAAAAATATGGATGCCAATATTCCACGTTATCGGGATAAGTCATAAACAACTTATGATTTGTTATTTCTTAACTTTTCAAAAATATAAGCATCGATTTGATTTTTTAAATTTATATATAGCGTTGCATTTCGCTCAATAAAACAACATTTTAAATAGTGTATTGAAGAAAAGACAAATTATGTTTTTAAAAAATAGTGTATTTAAGAAAAGACATTATGTTTTTTAAATGTATTTTAATGGAAAAAGATAAAGCAGGTTCCATTTTGCAGGATCGGGTTGACGTAGCTGAACCGATGGTGTGCATTAGCACCCCCCGTAGGCTACCTGCAACAATTGAAATTCAAGTTGAGTGTTGATTTGATCCTTGCTTAAATACAGTCCCCAATACCACCAACATAATCAAGTCCCTTCCCTTAAATACCACCAACATAATCATAGTTCCCAATAATTCACTGAAACATATGCTTTTTTTATTTAAATAAAAAGAATAGCTCCAATTTTAAAAAAAATTATGAAGTATATGTTCATGAAGGTTAAATTTATCAAAGCAAATTCACTTGACAATTGTATGTTGCAAGCTGAGGCTCTATGAGGTTTCGTGGTCGGCATGGAGAGCTCAACCACCTGGTTAGCCTACATTAAGTTGTGACCATGCCTATATGGGGCTTATGTCTCAGATGTTTGTACAGGTTTCATGGTCCATGCGCAATGGCAAACCACTTGGTCAACATGACTTAAGTAGCTACCTTGGCGCTTTGGAACTTATCTTCTATGGAAAGCTTAAAACCTAATTCAGGCATTGTCCAAGCTATTGAATTTAGGACATCGTCCAAGTCATTAGACTCAAAAATCATAGCTTCCCCTGACGAGAATCAAGAAAATAATGAAATTGGATGATCTGCAGAGGCTCATTTATATTATATGCATTATTGGCCATTTAGTTTGTAGGGGTAAGAAAAGTCCAAGATTTCATGTATTCTATGGCATTGCAAGACTCCATAATGAATTTTATCCATATTTTGGAAAAAAATTGTCCAAAAACATATAGGTAGGGAGGACTCGTGAGCATGAAGGGGTTTTGCATGGGCCATCAATAAAACTAGAGGTTGTCATATGCAAAAAAGTATTATCATGGTTTCTGAATAGGTAAGAACATTGGTCACTGATTCAATTCTAATATATCATCTTCAACCATTTCTCTCATGTTGATACAATCCATTGTCCTCAATGCCAAAATATCTGCATCGATGAAAACACCCAACACTAATAAATATGCACAGCTTGGCCAATTGCTTGTGATGCCTGCATGGTCTCAATCCCCTTGTCAAATTTGTAACTGCATTTCCTTGCAATACCCAATTGGATTTTCCCACCATAAATGCCTCATACATACTCTCAGATAAGTACTGAGCAGGAATGTTGTTCATAATGTGTTACATGTCATGATATAAAGTAGAATACATTGATTAGGAACAGAAGGCGCAGCCATGGCAACAAATTCTCTCTTGGTCAAAACATTATTTCGTTATTATTCACACAAAGTTTATATTTCAATTATTTAGCTTAATTAGATGGTAACTACTTCTCTTATATCTAATCTTTGACTATGTACATGGTAGGGAGAGGATTTTTTTGTTTTCCATGCTCTTTCATTGTAATACTAGCACCACCATTGTTGATTGTTAGAAACTTCATTGTTTAACCAAATATTGGTTACATAGCACACAAGACCTGTACTCTGTAGCCGTTATGTAGGGCCCCTCTTGTAGGGTCCTCAGGAATTGAACCTGTAACTTAACAAATTAATACAAAACATATTAGATACCATCATTGATAGAGAAATAAAATAAATTAACTAAATAACTTAGCAAATATAGACAAAACCATAAAGTAGCAGATTTGTTGAATCGTCTGGACTCTGCATACCTAGGTTTTACATATTTTGAATGTCAAGTGCACTGCATATGAGGACTAGAAACCATTATATGCTATAGATTATTTCTTTGGTCCAATTTGGTCAGCCATCCATCATCCCAACGAAGTTAATCAGACTCGTTTCCTGGATTATTCCATTCGTGATGGGTTGGTATAAGCTGAATCAGTTGTTTGTTCCAAAAACTTCTGGTCTCTTCGTCCTCATTAGTTTCCATCTTTATTATTTGCGTTATATTCCCTAATCTGGTAATTGATCTCATTAAATGGTGGATACATTTGAACCCTTTCTTGGGAACGCCACTAGGATATGACTAAGGATCCACTCGATTTAAAATTTGAGTACTCGATGCAGTGGTTGTGTTTAGAGTCAATTGACTTGTAGGCATAATCAGTATCAGGTCAACTGTAGTTTAGCAAGGCAGGTGAGATTAACAACTGTGATGTGTCATGTTAGACCAACTACGACGTGCCACTGAATCCAATGCAATATTTAATCTTCAATATTTCCAATCACAAATGATCTACCGGTTTCCACCCTACCATATCCAAAGGGTACTCCTCTTCCCCTGGACCCCGAACTACACCCTCCAATAGTCACCTAAACAAGAGCCACAACCCAAGTTGCCTCCAAAATTCTTTTTCAAGGAAGAGATGTCTGAAACTCCCTCCTTCCTTCTTCTTTTATAGCCACCCTTGTTTTATTTTCATGCCGCCTTTTTATTTCATTTTTTTAATTTCTAATTTTTATCTTGTCATAATAATTATTATTATTACTATTATTATTATCATTTCTAACGTTTATCTTGTTATTATTATTATTAATTCTATTATTATTATTATTTCTAATGCTTATCTTGTTGTCATTATTATTATTATTATTATTATTTCTAATGTTTATCTTGTTGTCATTATTATTATTATTATTTCTAATGTTTATCTTGTTGTTATTATTATTATCCATAATATTTCTAATGTTTATCTTATTGTTGTTGTTGTTATTATTTAGTGTTTATCTTGTTGTTATTATTATTATTTAGTGTTTATCTTGTTGTTATTATCATTATTATTATTATTATTATTATTATTACTTTCTTTCTTGATCAATTCATTTCAGTTAATATTTTATGAATTCATTTTCGCTTGCCCAATTATGAATTATTAGTTAATTAACCGTCGCCGCTAGGGATATCAAGCTGCCATGCTTCCTGCATGCCCTTGAGATATTCCCTAAGGTAGGTATAGGGTACGATGGTTGAGACATCATTAAATCATCCCGCCTGAGAGACTAGTGGTTCCTTGGGGAATAAGGACGAGTCCTTATTGCATGCCCCCCAAAAATATACCTCTTGAGTGACCGTAGTACGGCCAAACGTCACGACAACACGCATTTGATGAGTCGGAGCCTCTCTCGCTCTAGAGGAACTCATCGTGTAGACATTAGCTAGACTTATGTTGTATCAGGTTCAGCCTCGTTCCCTAATGTGGATCGATTAACAATCACATCCAACACCTGCACGTAAATACCACACGCATCAAATCTTATAAAATAAGATTTCAAATAAAACATGAATCATAACTTGACATCAGCTGTCAATGTATCTAACTCATTCTAAATCCATGCACATTACGTGCATCCAATATTTTTTCAAGATTTCCACATAATCACATATATAACCGGTTGTCAATACCTGTCAATGTATCCGACTCATTTCAAGTCCATGCACATCATGTCCATCCAATATTTCCACATAATCACATATATACCAAGTTTCCAATACTTGTCTTCTGTGACTCATTCTGAGGCCATGGCGTATCGATGCCTATTTGTGTCCCATGCACCTACTCTACATGTCACACTCGACAACTCATCAGAATACATGAGGGCAAGCGCACAAAGTTGCTCCCCAAAACTATTGCAACGGGGACGTTCTAGTGAGACTAAAACGACCATGTGCACACACCTAAGGCAGCACGCACGCGCTGCTAGGTTCGGTACCGAATCGAGGCGTGTGTGTGCTTAGAGGCGCATGTGCGCTTAGAGGAGTGCATGCGCTCCTGTTAAAAAAAATATAAAAAAATAGAGCAGAATGTTCCCATTCTACTCACCGAAGCCGAGCGCGACTTCCTCTCCACGTGTGCATGACTACAGCCACCAAATGAGACCATTTCCACTCCAAAACCCACCAAATCCATCCACCAACTCATCAACAAGTCAATTGGATAGGTAAATTCCAATTTTTTTGTCATTTTATTCATTGTTTGTGTCATTTTATTGATTTTTTTTGTTTATTAAATTGGTAATAATTCCCAAATTATTAATGCAATGGAGAAAACAAACGCGGAGTCCGGTGGAACAAAAGAAAACCCAAACCTTGGACCCAATGCCGAAGAAAATCGTCAACAAAATCCAAATGCCAAAGAAAATCAAAACCCCCAACCAAATTTTGAACAAGATGACCTTAACCATTATGTAAATGAAATGAGAGTGCACACTCAAGAACTAAGAAACATGGGGGAACCATCTCAAGAGTCTCTTGCCACATTTATTGAGAGCTCAATTGACTCCCTCATCCATGCACATCGCCAATTGACTGGCATGACTGAATATAGAGCTAGGATACGGGAGGATTACTCCACGGGCATTTCCAAAGAAGAAATAAAATATTTGAATATTACAAAGGCCCAATTATATAGTATGTTCACCATTCCAAGAACAAAACAACCACCAAACACTAGAAAGTCGCATGTCTGCATGGATTGGTGTCATTACCAACCATGGAGGAACAATTGGATGCAGAGGTGGTTCATGGTGTACGATAAACCTCCCTGCAATAATAGGGAGGTTCCACAGTACTTCCTTTGCAAACTGTAGGCTGAGTTTGTGCTCGGTTTACATGTCAATTATTTTGACATAACCAAGTTCTAGGGTGTTGGGCGTGGCTCTTCCCAAGATCGACCTGCTGCCAGGAGGAACCCATTGACAGGGCCACCAGCTCCTAGGCATGAACCTAACCCCTCTCCCCAACCATCTCAGTTACCCCACAGACTTGATCAGATCGAGGAGGCAATGGGGAATGTTGCACGTGGACTCCTCAGACACATCGCCTTTGTAGCAGCGACTGCAGTGGAGAGGTCAGTTGACCTTGATAGAGATTCAGGTGTAGGGCCTTTGCGACAGGGTCAGGATAGTCCTGTGACTGGTGGTAGCCATGCTGCGCATTCCAGTTTGATGGGGACAATGCCACATCTTTGTCCCCATTCTAGGCACACTTGCCTTGGCCCGAACAAGAGCTATTATATGGAGCAAGTTAGCAATTTTTTTAATGTGTTTTCAATCATAACTTGATAATTTGTAAAGTATTTTTAAATTATTTTTGTTTGAATTAAACTATTATTTCAATGTATAGTTATTTAGAGCTGAGACACCAACATGGGAGAACGTAGGATCTCCCAACCTAGATGCAGTAATGGAAGCTGCAACTGAAATTGCGGCACCTCACACGGAGGTATTTTCAGTACCTCACACAATATTGTTATTACTTATGGCATTTATATTACTTAAGTGTTTATATTTATGACATACACGTTGATAGTTCATACAATGTTTTTCAATATCTTGATTGCCTAAATAATGATTCGTTTAATATGTTCATAACATGCATGCATTTTGCTGTCCATGGGTGTTCCCTAACTACGATGATCAACCATACCCGCCATGGATTGGCAAATCACCATATACATAGGTACAATGTGTAGTTAAAAGCACACTTTTAATTTGAATTGTTACGACTTACTATGGTTTAATTTATAGTTTGTTTACTAAATTGTGATATTACAAATGTATATGTAGGTGCCACCAACAACTGCAAGTCCCCATTTTAGTCCTATGTTTCCAACCTCTCCCATGAGTCCCCCGCCTCGCTTCCATCTATACCCCTCCCTCCATTCACCCCCTCCCTTCCATTTAGCCTCCCCTCTCCGTCCATACTCCCCCCTCCATCCATCCTCCCCCACTCATCCATGCCCCCCAATCTATACATCCTCCCCAATTTATCCACACCCCCTATCTATCCATCCTCCCCCATTCATCCATGCCCCCCCTTCCTTCTAGATTCCCCTCTTCATCCACAACCTCCCTTTCGTCCATCCTCCTCCCTCTATCCAGGACTTCCCTCCCATTCATCATCCCTCAACATCCCTCCTATCCCTTTTTGTTTGATACCCTCTATTGTACAACTGGTAGGGGTTCATCGTTCATGACCTCCTCCTCCACCCTATACCACCATGTCTTCTCCCACCATATCTTCCCCACTTCCCGCCACTATTGTGGCATCTACTCTTCCAGTATCCTCATTTGTATCTCTAGTGGTTGCACCTGTAGTGGCTGCAACTACATTTACGCCCCCCCCATGACTGCATCAGAGCTGGTTGTCCAGCCATCTACTGCACCTACTAGCCCAGAATCCCATCCATGTCCATCGTCGGAGGTGTTCACGGTGAGAATCAAGCTAATTTATGAAAATATTTTGATGCATTAACAAAAATTAATTTAAGCAATTATTACTTTTCAATTAAATGATTGTGGTAAATGTTGTAGGTTGGAATTGCTGAGAGGCTCCGTAGATCCAGGACACCTGCCTCACGTTTCCCAGTCGCATCAGAGGTGATTTATTTAAGATTCAAATTCTACATTTGTTTTATAAATGTGGTAAATGTTACAAATGCTTGAAAATGACGGTATCTTATATCATTTGTTCCAGAGCCCGAAGAGACGGTCTACTCCTAGACGGAAGAATACCCAAGATACTAGTAGCTCGAAGAGTAGGAAGATCGACTTTGGAGATGCGCCTGGGAGTGACAGGGGTAGTCATAATGCTTGACACGCCATGTTATGTACATTAGCCATGATGTGGCACTTTTTTGCACCAGTTTCCATGTACTTTGTATCTACGGCACGAGTTGCCATGTATTTTGGATCTATGGCATGAGTTGTCACATTTTCTATAGGGCACGAGTTGCCATTGTATGTACATTGGGAACCATGTTCCATTATTTGCCTGAAATTGTATATGTTTGGATGAGTTTTGTAGCTTTGGTGTACATGGATTTTCAGTTATGTGATTTATATCGATGTTGTCTATATTAGTATCTTGTTGTCTAATGTTGTTGTCTCATGTTGTGTGTATCATGATGTGATGTTGTATAAATGTGGTTTTTACTTCTATCCGTCCATGGAATGCGGTCTTATGTTTTGGTACCAATGATGTCCATGCATTAGTTGATAATGTGAATCAACCTGAAGCTTACCTAGATCTTAGAAGGGAATTTGGATATCATAGTTCAGCTTGGTTTATCTTTCCACATATAAAAGCTTGTAATGGTATCTATGTTAAGAAAATATTATAAACGTAGGCTAACTCAAACAAAATCATGTGTGAGAATTAATCTAAAAAAAAACGGAATAAATGGATGGATAAATCACACCTCATGAAACATAAGATATATATTGGGAACTTGAGTACTAGGAAAAGAATACTTAAAAATAGAAAATGTCCATTGTTGTCAAAAGATTAAAATGAGATCCAACATGATTTTTAATAGCTCTACATAATGAGATCCAAAATGTCCATACTCTACATAATGAAATGTCGTCACTAGTATTTATATTGACCATTTTGTCTACTTAAGATCATGCAACAAATTAATAACCAAGTTATGGATGTAAGAACAGTAAACTCATAAAAATAACAAGACAAACAATGACCAGCATACAATAAAAGATCTGATAAATACAATGGATCTAATCAATAATAATAGAAAATATGCTATGAAAATCATACCTGGTTAGATGACCTAGGAGCTACCAATACCTTGAGAGCTCCCATAGTGCAACTGAAGGTGGGGGGACGACTCTCCACCCAACCAATCCCCAGCCAAAGGCTTAGGCCCCTGAGCCCCCAACAATTAACCCTATGCCAACACTATCTTGCTTTCCTCTCCTCCAGAGCTCCTCTTCCAAGATGGCCAAAGACAAAAGATCCTTCTCTTCACTTCTTCCCCTCCTTTTATATCCTCCTTCTCCAAATTTCTTAATTTCTTATTTAATTTCTTTCTTTATGGAAAATTTGCTTTCCGTTACTTCTTTTTCATGTTTCTTTTTTTTATTATCTTACATTATATTATTAAATATTCCCTATATTCATATATGAGGGTTGTTACAATGGAAGCATTTCTTAATCAATTGTCACCATACAAATAGGACAACCTTGAGCATAATGTATAGCTAGCTCATTAATTCTCACTCACAAAGATAGCCACCTTTGATTTGATGACCATCACATCCACTACCATTTACAATTAGGACTTCCTTAATTTATCATTATGTGATTGCGATCTAATATTATGTAGACACATTGACTTAAACGCATATAGTTGACATTACAATAAATGACTACTATGAGGTATATTTTTTAGGCTATATCCACCTCAACACACCAACTTGTTACCCCAATACCCCAACTGCTTTTGAATTCTGTCTGGAAGGGATTGAGGGGTATTAGGACATCCTAATTCATCTATTGGACACTTATACACTTGTTAAAGACATTTAGGACTTGCATTACATAAATGGAGTCACAAATACACCTCATCAAGTTGCATGCATCCATTAGTGCACCATCAACACTAGAACATGTAAGCATTACTATAGGTTGGACTAAGCTTTACTAATGTTATGATAATATTAGGTTTTCCATCCATTGAGAAGGTTTCCATAGGTGTGCATATCCACCATATAAAAATATTCATGGTACAACCAATTTCAAACCATTAGGTTTCTAAATTAGGTATCTAGTGGTAGGTGCAATGGTTTTCTAGTTGTATTCACCCTTGCTATATAGATGAGAAACTATGCATATATGTGTATAGTGATTTGGATTCAAATGTATGCACATGAATATATATGTACAATGAAAATGATTTAATTTTTATATGTATTATAATTTAGTGCTAGATCTTAGGATACATAATAGGGTTTCATTGTGATTAGAATACAAACTAGGGTTTATGCTACCAACTAGGGTTTTAGGCTAGGCTCTCATGTTTCTAGGCTAGGATCCAAGCTCTAGGGTCACCATCTTAATGTTTAATTCCACTATCATGACATCATTCTCACCAATACCATTCCCACTACTACAATCACCATCAAGCCTCTCAATCCCACTTTGTACATTTCCAATACTTCCAAGTTTAACTTTATAGGTCTTGTTGCTAAAATCCTTTCACTTATCTATTCACATAGACAAATCCACTTCCATGAAAGATTTATTGTAGCTTGTTATGTGCAAGTTCACATGCAATAATAGTTGAGAAATCCAAAACATCCTATACCTTGGAAAAACAAACTTATTAATCTTCTTTTGACAAAGGAAGGGGAGAACATCATAGTACAGTCTCAATAGGAATGTGTTTTTTAATGAATAGCCTCTATAAAGGGCATACTATATTTATCTGGTCTTTAAAGCCAAGTCATTTGGAATAAAATGTCACAATTTCAATTGCACCATTAATGCAACGTGTTAAAATTGAAAGTTTTGTTTTATCGAATTACAAGTGGCCAAACATTAACTTCCACAAATTATTCTTTAATAAAAAAAATTATTAAATGATATTTTTTTAAGTCTAAATTCATTGTTGAAGGGTTATTTTGTCACTAAAACTTCATGTGAAGGGAAAAGTAAAAACTCAAAATGTAAAAAAAAATTAGTTTGAAGGGAGGAGATGAAATGAAATTCCAACCCTGCATTCCAATCTTGCTCAAGGGGATCATTTATGATCCGAAGGATCCCCCATGAGCATGGCCCTCGTGAACACATCCACAATGGTGACATGCACGTGTGGGATATGATGAAACCCGAGTTCCCTCACCGGTTTGGGTTTCGTGCCCCCGGAGCAAATCCTCCAAGTGTCCGTGAATGGCCATGGGGTGCCTAACAACAATGCCCATAGCACCAAAACCGTGACTCCGATCATGAATCCGTCAATTCCGATGGATCTGGGACATCGAATTTCAGCTAGGGGACCCCCCCACACTGTGCTTGAATTCTTGGAAGCATTTCTATTGTGTCATCTCCGGAGCTAGGGTTTTGATCAGTGAAGGCCATTCGAATTTTCGTCAATGAGGTCATTTATGATCCGAAACCTCCCAGGCATGCATGGCCATCATGAACACATCCATAATGTCCATCTACACATGTGGGAGCTGATGGAACCCAGCTACGCTAGTCGATTTGGGTTCCATGGCCCCGAAGAAAATGAAACAAGTGTCCCTGAATGGCCACGGGGTGCCTGACAAGAATGAACCTAGCACCAAAACCGTCACTCTGATCGTGAATCTATCGATTCCGATGGATTCGGGACCCTGGGTTTCAGCTAGGGGACCCCCCACACTATGCCTCCAATGCCCAGAGGCATTGCTATTGTTCCATACCCATAGAAAGGGTTTTGCTTAGTGAAGGCCATTCCAATTTTGCTCAATATGGTCATTTATGATCCGAAGGCTCTCGGGTGTGTGTGGCCATCATGAAAACGTCCATTATGGCCATCTGCACATGTGGGAGATGATAGAACACAATTTAGCTTGTCGGTTTGGGCTCCATGCCCCTGGAGCAAATCCTCCAAGTGTCCCTAAATGGCCACGGGGTTCCTGACCAAAATGACCATAGCACCAAAACCGTGACTCCGATCACGAATCCGTCAATTCCAATGGATCCAGGATGTCGAGTTTCAACTAGGGGACCCTCCATACTGTGCCTAGAAGTCTTGAAAGCGGTTCTATTGTTCTATCTCTGGAGCTAGGGTTTTGCTTAGTGAAGGCCATTCCAATTTTGCTCAATGTGGTCGTTTACGATCCGAAGTCTCCCGGGCCTGCGTGTCCATCGTGAACATGTCCAATGCGAAATGCCATTGCCAATAATTGAAATCTTCACATGATCAATGCTCTGTGCATGTTGGCTTGCATGAGTATTTCATGTTGACCAACTTTTATCTACACATTTCTACAAATACGTGCTAGGTCCAATTGATGCAAACAATCTTCCCATGTCTTGCTAAAAAGAAGAATATCAACTAGATAGATGATCACAAATGAGTCAAAATACAATCTTAGCACTTCATTCATTATCGTCATAAATGTCACAAAGCCAAAAATAATATTAGATGACATCAACACCATTCAAACAATCCTAAGTTGGAACATTCTAAAAGGTTTCCCTCCACATATCCTCTTACTTGATATGGCTCTAATGATAATCAAACTTCAAGTTAATTTTACATCTTCATCATCATTGTCATCTCTAGGTTCCTCATCAAGACCTCCATCATCATCATCTTCTCCATCATCATCATCATCATCATCATCTTCATCACCATCACTATCATCATCAATGTCTTCATCATCATCACCATCATCATAATCATCATCAACATATTCATCATCATTGTCATCTCTAGGTTCCTCATCAACATATTCATCATCATCATCATCATATTCATCACCATCACCATCTTCATCATCATCACCATCATCATCATCATCATCATCAACATATTAATCATCATAAACATATTCATCATCATTGTCATCTATAGGTTCCTCATCAACATCTCCATAATAATCATCTTCTCCATAATCATCATCATCATCTTCATCACCATCACCATCATCATCAACATCTTCATCATCATCACCAATGATCATCATCATCATCATCAACATCTTCATCATCATTGTCATCTCTAGGTTCCTCATCAACATCTCCATCATCATCATCTTCTCCATCATCATCATCAGCATCATATTCATCATCAGCGTCATCATCATCAACGTCTTCATCATCATCACCATCATCATCATCATCATCAACATCTTCATCATAATTATCATCTCTAGGTTCCTCATCAACATCTCCATCATCATCATCATCATCTTCATCACCATCACCATCATCATCAACGTCTTCATCATCATCACCATCATCATAATCATCATCAACATCTTCATCATCATTGTCATCTCTAGGTTCCTCATCAACATCCAGCCATAAGTGCCTGGTCGACGATTTTGCAAATTTGACCCCAATGTGCAAAAATTGCACACTCCCTTACTGAGGAAAACCCTAGTTTCCAAAATGGACCTACAAGATGTCACTCAGGCCATGGGACTAGAGGAGAGGGGCACCCCTAGCACTATCCTGACGTCCTGAATCCAACGAGGTCGACGGTTTGTCTATCCGAGCCACGGTCGTCATTCTATGGTGCATTCCGTCTCGCATCCAAAAGGCCTTTAGGGACACCTACTGGATACGTACCAGGAGCATAGAATTCCAATTGTGCAACAAAACCGGGTTCCCGGGAGTCCTAAAAGTGTGTTTAGGAAGGTTCCATCTGGGAATGCTAGCCATAAGTGCCCGGTCGACGATTTTCAAATTTGACCCCGATGTACAAAAATTCCACACTCCCTTAGTGAGCAAAACACTAGTTTCCAAAATGGACCTACAAGATGACACTTGGGCCATGGGACCGGAGGAGAGGGGAACCCCTAGCACTATCCTGATGTCTAAAATCCAACGGAGTCGATGGTTTGTCTATCCAAGCCACTTTTGTCATTCTATGGCTCGTTCCGTCTCGCATCCAAAAGGCCTTCATGGACACCTGCTGGATACCTACCGGGGGCATAGAATTCCAACTGCGCAACAAAACTGGGTTCTGGGGAATCCTAGAATTGTATCTAGGAAGGTTTCAGTTGGGAATGCTAGCCATAAGTTCCTGGTCGATGATTTTGCAAATTTGACCCCAATGTGAAGGCCATGCCAATCTTGCTCAAGGGGGTCATTTCTCGTCCGAAGGCTCCGATCATGAATCCATCAATTCTGATGAATCTGAGACGTCGGGCTTCAGCTAGCAGACCCCTACAGCATGCCTCAAAGTCTCGAAAACGGTGTCAATGTGCCATCTCTGGAGCTAGGGTTTTTCTTAGTGAAGGCCTTTTGAATATTGCTCAAGGAGGTCATTTCTCGTCCGAAGGCTCCTGGGTGTGCGTGGCCACCATGGACACATCCACAATGGAAATGTACACATGTGGGAGCTGACAGAATCCAAGTCCACTCACTGGTTTGGGTTCCGTGGCCTGAAGCAATTCCTCAAAGTGTCCCTGGATGGCCCCAGGGTGCCCGATGAAAATTCTCGTAGCACCCGACCCATGTGTCCAATCACAAATTCGTCGATTCCGACAGATCCGAGACGCTAGGTTTTAGCTAGGGGACCCCCCACAGCATGCCTCGAAGTACAAGAAATGATTCCAATATGCCATCTCCGGAGCTAGGGTTTTGCTCAATGAAGGAGCTAGAGTTCATTGAGCAAAACCCTAGCTTCGACGATGGCACAATAACACCATTTTTGGGGGTTGGAGGCATGCTGTGGGGGGTCCCCTAGATGAAAACCGGTGCCCCCGGATCAACCGGAATCGACGGATTCATTACTGGATCCAGTATTTGGGTGTTTTGGGCATCTTGGTTTGGCATCCCAAGGTCATTCAGGGACACTTTGAGGAATTGCTCCGTGGCCATGGAACCCAAACCGGGGAGCGAACTTGGATTCTATCGGCTTCCACAGGTGCGTATTTCCATTATGGATGTGTCCATGGTGGTCACGCATTCTCGGGATCCTTCGGATGAGAAATGGGCCCCCTTGAGTAAATTTGGAATGGCCCTCACTCAACAAAACCCTAGCTCTGGAGATGGCACATTGGAACCATTTTCGAGGGTTGTCCGCACGCTGTGGGGAGTCCCCTAGCTAAAACATGGTGTCCCAGATCCACTGAAATCAACGGATTCATGACCGGAGCCATGGTTTGGGTGCTGCGGGCATCTTGGTGTGGCACCTTGTGGACATTCAGGGACGCTTTGAGGAATTGCTCCGGGGCCACGGAACCCAAA
Organism: Larix kaempferi; assembly: GCA_027924585.1. NCBI lineage: Eukaryota > Viridiplantae > Streptophyta > Pinopsida > Pinales > Pinaceae > Larix > Larix kaempferi. The sequence continues at coordinate 6,202,665 of BSBM01001483.1, read as the reverse complement.
CCAGCGAGCGGACTTGGATTCTGTCGGATCCCACATGTGCGTGTTGCCGTTGTAGACATGTCCGCGGTGGCCACGCATGCTCGGGATCCTTCGGACGAGAAATGGGTCCCTTGAGCGAATTTGGAATGGCCCTCACTAAGCGAAACCCTAGCTCCAGAGTTGGCACATTGGCACCATTTCTAGGGGTTGGCCGCATGCTGTAGCGGGTCCCCTATCTAAAACCAAGCACCCTGGATCCACCAGATTCGATAGATTCACAACCAGAGCCATAGTTTGGGTGCTGCGGGCATCTTGGTCTGGCTCCTCGGGGCCATTCGGGGACACTTTGAGGATTTTCTCTGGGGGAACGGAACCCAAACCAGCGAGTGAACTTGGGTTTCGTCTGCTCCCATAGGTGTGCATGGACATTGCAAATGTGTCCATGGTGGCCACGCATGTTTGGGAGCCTTCGGACGAGAAATGCCCCCCTTGAGTGAAATTGGCATGGCCTGCACTAAGCAAAACCCTAGCTCTGGAGATGACACAATAGCACCATTTACGGGGGTTGGAGGCACACTGTGGGGGTCCCCTAGCTGAAAAACGACGTCCTGGATCCACCGGTATCGATGGATTCATACCGGATCCACAGTTTTGATGCTATAGGCATCTTGGTCTGGCACCCCGAGGCCATTCGGGGACACTTTGAGGATTTGCTCCGAGGGCATTGAATCCAAACTGGCGAGCGGACTTGGGTTCTCTCTGCTCCCAGACGTGCGTATGGACATTACGGATGTGTCCACTATGGCCACACATGCCTAGGAGCCTTCGGATGAGAAATGGCCCCATTGAGCGGAATCAGGTCACCTCTCTTTCACATTTGTGAAGACCTGTGATCACTAAGATTACTAATATCTTGTTCTAACACTAAGGCCATTTCCCTAGTAGAGCGCATGGAGAGCGTAGCTAATGCCTAACATGATTTTGGATGTCAACACTAGAGGATACCACTAATTGCAATGATATATATAATGAGTTATTCCTTCTCATACAATCAATATCACGCTCTTTTATTTGTAATTAGCTTCATGGAGGAATTAATTATGGTTCATGAAAACACTCCTAGGAGAATATATGAAGTCTAGGGAGGTCAACTTGGCTTGAGCTTGATCCTTCTGAGATTATAGGGTTACATCCTTTGGATTCATGCATGTTATAGGGAGGAAAAATTGGCTTGAGCTTGATCCTTTTGAGATTATAGGGTTATAGGGTTAGTGATTCATGCACGTTATATCTCCTTGGTTAAGCTAGGGCTTTCACTATTTTTCCTAGCAAGTGTTTTGGAGAGCTAGTGAATTGTACTATCCTTGTGATAAGGCTCTCTCATGCATGTTATTGAATTGTAATTTATAGTTATATATGTATTGCTAATTTATCACAAGTAAACGATAATTTTGTTGAGTTATTTGACATCATCATTGAATAATTTAAGTGTTGTTTTACTATTGCTATAATTGTTGTAAAAGTGAGTTTTCAGATTTGGTTTATGCATGATAAGTTTTCAATGCAACTAAATATAATATAAGAACTAGGATATTTTTGTGAGGCCCCGAGTAATTTTTAGAAAGTGACAAATAAGGTCAAAAGTTGAGCATCTTGTTCTAACACTAAGGTCATTTCCCTAATAGAAGACATGCATAGTGGAGCTAATGCCTGACATGATTTTGGGTGCTATCAATAGCATTGTCTTGCCATGTACTTGTGTAATGTGACATGGATACTATTTGTAAAACCTAAGAAAGAGAATCATGCTAGTGGCGAGAGCTTGATTGACATAAGCTTGTTATTGAATCCAACGAGGACTTCTTATCTATCATGGAGATTATAGGGTTAATGAGTAAACCCTATGAGTTATATTTTATGGATCACGAAGATATAACCAATGGAGAAGATAAGGGAAAGATAGACATGTTGGATGTTCTTGTAGAGATTTCTCTTGTGCGATGCTAGAGTACTTGTGTGATGTGACATGGCTAGGGTTTGCATGAGATATCTCATATTAACTTGTCCATGTGCTCTTGCATGTACCCCAAAGTTCCAAGAAAAAGAAATATTTATGTTTATATAATCACAAGCCATTAACGTCATTGAAATATGGGATCATGGTAGTGGAAGAAGTTGTAGAGGTGTTAGAGGCCTAAATATTGAAATAGTTCAATCCCAACATAAAGCATCTCATTCTCATCACCAGCCAAATTTATATTAGGGTTTGATGCTAGAGTATAAGACTTAGGATTTAAGGATTGAAATACCAAGATGGGCATGTAGACTTGGATTCTATAAGTTGAGTTCTATAGTAGTGTACTTGTGTGACGTGACAAACCCTTCTAATAGTGATCCTATCCCACTTGGAGTCCAAATACCCCCTATTGAGGGTATGTGTGGTGGTTCACGGATTCTAGGGCTAGATTAGGTTTCTAGGATTCTAGATTAGTTTCATAGGGTTAGTTAGTATTTCTAGGGCTAGTTTAGGTTTCTAGGACTAGATTATTTTTATAGTATTCTAGCTTAGTTTTCTAGTGTTAAATTATTGTTTCTAGGGTTAGTTTAGCTTTCTAGGATTTCTAGTGCTAGATTATGTTTGTAGGGTTATATTAGTGCTTCTAGGGTTAATCATGCATGAATAAACAATCACATGGCTATAAATCATAACTCATACATCAAATAAACGATATAAGATAACGATATCAAATTCCTATCTAACATGAATAACATTAATCATGCATGAATAAACAATCACATGGCTATAAATCATAACTTAATCATAACTCAAACATCAAATAAATGATATAAGATAACAATATCAAATAAACTATCTAACATGAATAACATTAATCATGCATGAATAAACAATCACATGGCTATACTATGTACCTCAATCAATTAGTCCTTCTGGATCCTCTTGGTTTTTTATTGTCTCGAACAAGCTCTCATGCTCTGCATGAGGTAGTAAGTAGCGTACCTTGTTTGATGTCTTCGTTTACATTGTTTGCAGTTGGATGTTTGTATGAACGATCAGGTGCATAAAGTGATACACCTGTGAACCTGGTCTATCATCCATATATGTGTATCCATTGCTCTTTGGTCCCTTTCCATCTACTATAAGATATTCCCCCTAAGCAACCATCGAGCCAGTCGAAAAGGTAATGCCTTCACTATCGGTTAATGATGCGAGGAGGGTTTTCTTCCCATGGATGCATCGTGCCAACCAATAATTCGTCCCAATTGCACTGTCTGTCAGGGCAACAATTGCGTAGATGTGTCATGCAAAAATGCATTTTACGGTCATATTCCAACAAGTAGTGGTTTGATAACTTGGATAATTACAAAAACAAGGAAGGAACTGGTATATGCATGCAGAAATGCTTACCTGGCTGTACAATATCAGATATATGATCATATTCATTTGAAATAGAGGACTGGCCTTCCTCTAACTAGATTATTTCAACAACTACATGTGGGTCCACTACAAGTGATACATGATCCCATTCATCAACCCAATCCATTGATTCGCACTCATCCCACTCACAACTATTGCAAGACCCATAAAAGAAAGCAAGTTTTCGCGTCCATATTTCAAATAAGGGGTTGTTTGAGCTTCGAACCAAATGAAATCCATGAGTTCCTTGCACAGTACTACAACTATAAGAACGCGATCGATCTATATCAACTACATGCTAGAAATTTCTAACAACATGTCCTCTACCTATTGGTATGTGTTGCTCCATGGTTCGATCTGACATTTTTGCAGAGCACCATTGAACTATGGATTTTGCATCCTGAATATGAGGGTTTATCATGCACCTCATATCCTCCCTTCATTGGGGAGTTTTGAGACATGCTCCAGCCCCGTCATGCTCTCCCTTTCCATGCCCGGTCTCAAAATAGTTCCATACATGCATCACATCATAAGTCTTGTGCAAAATACTCAACCACTGGAATACACGTGCATTTTTGAACTAGCCTGCACAACCATCTGACGATATCCAATGCTAATCCATCTGTATACCTCTCTCCTTCAGCTGATCATAGAAAATTTTGAAGCAATGCTGCACATAATGTCGGTCGTGGCACCTGTCGTCACTGATGTAGAAGTTGGTCTCCTTCAATATTATCCTCTTGTCTTTGTTTCTCTCTGGCGCATGCCTCTACGTGATATGGACCATTATGCTAACTTGGTCTGAATGGTAGTATTGAATTTGAATCTCATTCTATGGTTTTAGGGTGTAGTTTTCAGCAAAGTCCACAACTGACAATAGTGTGCCATTGGGAAAGGTGTCCCTGCATTGTCTGTACTATTCATCCTGCCATCGTGCTACATGGACATGTTGTACATACTACTCAGTCTTTTGGTATAATTCCTTCACAAAATCACAAATTTGTACCTGGTGACACAAAACCAAGGGTATTAATACAATGTGACATTTGCACTCTAAATATATATGTATAAAGTCAACATGTACATTATGAAAATATGCAAACTTATATTACCCGTGACTTCACCAATGCAATTTTTTTTCTTTCCTTCGAAATATCTACTTGATATGTTATGTACTTGAAGTTATGCATTTCTATTGACATCCTCCCAAATTCATGCTCCCCGGTTGCGTGGATGCAGCAGCTCAATAATGAAAATCCACTGCAACTGGAACATGTCCCATATAAACATGATCTTTTATAATATTTTTATCCTTCAGGTGTTGGACACATTATGCTATGTATAAATTCTCTAGATGCATTCGGTGGTTGTAACGATGGGAAATCCTGCACAATGTTAGTATGCAAATCACAAAATATATGTCTATATGTATCATAATAGTACTCAAATTCTACATGGTATCTACAACAACATGTATTGCGATCAATGCAAATTCTAACATACCAAGGTTTGCATTTTTCAAAGGACCTTTGGCCCAAGTTCAATTGTGTGTGCTCATTCTTGAACCTCTCATAGAGTTATGTTTGTGTCGTTTCAAGGAAGTGCTTGATATGGGGTTCACCTCCCCTAACATCTTTTCTCAACTTTAAAACATCTCTTTCATTCGATGACGGTCTAGGGTTATCATGCCAAAACTTTTGCACTAGTTCTTTAACAACATTATTGAGCTTCATGTCTGAATGAGGTAACC